>CM055902.1:45078483-45785983 GCA_029582155.1 Panopea generosa | reverse complement strand
CCATTGGAAACAGGAAATGCTTCCTTGGGGTTATAAATAATCCTTGTTTCTTCTTCTTCTTCTTCTTCTTCTTCTTCTTCTTCTTCTTCTTCTTTGAAAATGTTCCTTATTTTAATGCTTATTTTTTTTATTTGAATGGCATTATTGGTGTATTTCCAACGTTTTGAAAGCATTGTCATGTTTGAATTGTGAATTTAGAAAAAAAAAATGCTTGGAAATTTGGGTATTAATACATGATTTCGGAAGTCTATTTTTACTTTGTGAACAGTGTACACACATAACAAAAAAGATATCTTATATGACATATGACTCCCACTTTTCTCATCATATGTTGGTAGTGCAGAGGTACAAACAGTAAAATCTAAGTTTCACTTCTTTCATTTTTGTCTCTCTATAAGTGACAAGCCTTTAAACATTTTTTATTTACTATAGAATAAAGAACAAATATCAACGGTGGGCTTACACCTATAAGTACAAGTAATGAGAAGGCTCTTTTGAGGTTTCATCGGACGATAAAACACATTAAACTAATTTTGCTTTTAATCCTTAATTACAACATAATTGCCTACAAAATGTGATACAATTTTAATTAAAAAAACGTAGCTTTAATGAAACAAATAATGCAGACAATTATAATAAAATATTGCATTGAAAATAAACAAAGAAATAGATATTTTTGTCCCTGAAAATTAATGTTTAATAAAATATTTCATCACAATCATTAATACAACATAGCATTAAACTGATTTTGCCAAGCATCAAAAGACGACATCGATGGTTTAGTTGTAGAGCGTCCGTCTCGCATACGGAAACTCGTGGGTTTGATCCCTGGCCGGGTCATACCAAAAATATGGTACTGGAAGACTCCTTACTCAGTTTTGAGCATTTAGAGGATAGTTCTAGGTCTGGTTGGCCCGGTGTCAGTATAATGTGGCTGGATGAAGTATCATACCATGTGTCTGCAGCATGATACTCCAGTGTGGCAGTGCTTAGAATACTGTCGTAAGTGGACACCGTTGTGATATGACTGAATGCGACGCTAAACACCATACAATAACAACCAGCATTAGAAACAAACGGACGGACGGACCGACGGACGCCTCCACCAAGTATTAACAACAATTGGACGGACGTCCCCACCCGGAATTAAAAACAAATTGACGGCTACCCCTGACACTGTTGTATACATAAGGTGTCATCCATCTTTATCCTCGGGATATCTTTATCAGAATTTCTTATCGGGGATCAAACTTTCCTTTCTTATCCTAATTGAAATAAAGCGATGTAAAACAAAGGGAAATAATCTATGCGTGTGTCAAGAATGAATCTCGATTAATCGCTTATCGAACTCAGTAATCGGATAATCCCTTTAATAATCTGCTTCTGATTAGCCCGTGTATGTCTGATTGTCTTTTAAGACCTCTCCCGCTAAATAAATACACACTAGGATGACATCCCATGTACCCAATTTAAATTCACACTCTCTAGTGCCAGCCCAGGGTTTTCATCAAGGAGGGAATACACACTTTTGAATTACACATACGAGTTTTTAAAAGTTGTACATGTATTTCAGTGTTCCCTGGACATTCCATGCAATACGTATAGCAAAGTTAAAATGTCCATTGTTATTATTATTAGTAGTAGTAGTAATAGTAGTATTGTTATTATTGTTGCTGTTGCTGTTGCTGTTGCTGTTGATGTTGTTGTTGTTGTTGTTTTTGTTGTTGTTGATGTTGTTGTTGTTGTTGTTGTTGTTGTTGTTGTTGTTGTTGTTGTTGTTGTTGTTGTTGTTGTTGTTGTTGTTGTTGTTGTTGTTGTTGTTGTTGTTGTTGTTGTTGTTGTTGTTGATGTTGATGTTGTTTTGTTGTTGTTAATGTTGCTGCTGTTGTTGTTCTTTTTCTTCTTCTTCTTCTTCTTCTTCTTATTATTATTATTATTATTATTATTATTATTATTATTATTATTGGTGTTATTATCATTATAATTACTATCATCATCATCATTATCATCATTATCATCATCATCATCATCGTCATCATCATCATCATCATCATCATCATCATCGTCGTCGTCGTCGTCGTCGTCGTCGTCGTCGTCATCAGCAGCAGCAGCGTCGTCGTCGTCGTCGTCGTCGTCGTCGTCGTCGTCGTTGTCGTCATCGTTGTCGTTGTTGTTGTCGTTGTTGTTGTTGTTGTTGTAATTACTCATTAAATCCAGTTTAATAGCCCGTGTCATTGATGTATGCAAGCATTTGTTTACTCTGTTTTGTTTGGTAAGTTAATGTAATTAAAGTAATTAAGACCGTCAACAGACTGGTTTCACTTATGTCAACAGTGCCAAGATAACCTGTCTCTTTCGAAAAATCCGTAAACCATCCTGATTAAATTGCCAAGCCGTATTTACTCTTCGATGATGTCACGTGTTAAAATTTGAGACCTAATTATTTTCCTAGGTTGGATTTCAACAACATTTAGCTAAACTAAACTAAGTAGAGCCATAAAAACTTCAAATATACATGTCTTTGTAGGTATTTAAGTTTTGTTTTACTTAACTCGGCATGCACATTTTTTTCTATATTTAAATGTCAATATATAAATACACTGCTTTATTGTCGGATATTATTATCATTGTATTGTTTATATCTCTGAGGTTATTAATAGTTTGGAATTATTGTCCTAAGGTATAAGGTGTTCTTTCATCGTAAGAAGAGAATTTTACAAGCTGAAATGTAGTTTTCAGAAATACATCCGCATTGCGTATTATGAATACTTATACATTTGTACAGTTAATTGTTAAACAATTAAAAACGGGACTGTAGTGCAGTGGATATAACGCTGACCGTTTGCGTTAGAGGTTGCGGGTCGATTTCCGGTTCGGTCCGATGGCCTCTCAAAAAGCAACTCTCGGTTCTAATTTTACATAGGAAGTGAGTCAATCGAGCTTAAATAAATTAACATAAGCTAAACAATGCATTAAGATCACCATATATACAATTATAATGAGAATATCTACATACACATTGAAAGACTGTTATAATATATCATAACTCGTATAAGTTTACAAACATAAGCACAGTAAAATATAAAGTATCAATGCAGTTCTACGACTACAATGAACGTGCGAGAGTTTTAAAGAGAGTGTGTGATACTATGGTGATGATAAAGTTATTTATCATCGCCACCGGTTTCCCATATGGGTGACATCTCTAGAAGAGTATAAGTACTTTTAGATTTTTGGAGGATGGCGCAGAGAGATACAGAAGACCCTTTTGTATATTTCCTGGTTCTCTTACAAGCCCGTTGTAAAACACTGATACATGGGCCCTCGATTTTTGTTAAAGTCTCATTCGAAAGATAAATATTTCAGTTGGAGGAACGTGAGATCAAACCTGCGATCCCTGGATTTGCAGCAGTTCAATGCCTTAACCATGGGACCACTAGTGATACTAGTATATTGTGTGGCAAATAACACGTTGCGAACGCATGAGCCCTCTGTGATACCAATGTAGCAGTGGGTCCTTTAGGGCCGGTCTACGTACTCTATTTTGTCATTCTTGTTTCGTCTTTCTATATATAGTAACCAATCTTATACATAACCTTCTTAGCCTCCAGTATTGAAAAGTTTTATAGACGTAAATATCGAAAAATGAAAAACAAACATCAATTCACTTTATATAATCTGCTACTGCAGAGAAAGTAAAGTTTTTTTAATAAAATAGTGTCATACGGGTAGCGAAATGATTTTAAATCAAGTTGAAGGACCTTGTATCGACCGCAATTGTGCTCTCAGGGTAGAGCCTTCGCCTCACATGCGGAAGGTTGCGGGTTCGATCCCCGGCCGGTTCATACCAAAGACTTAAAAAATGGTACGTAAAGCTCCATCGCTTGGCACTCAACATTAAGAAGATAGTTCAAGGTTTGGTCGTTTTGGTGTAAGTATTATGTGACTGGGTGAGATATCATCTCGCCAGTATTCTTATATCGACCTAATTAAAACGTTGCGTCTGTTTTTTTTGCACTCCCGTAGTGTTCGATAATATTAAGCTTCCCTCCATTAATTATTTTGAAAAGTTATTTTTATTGTTATTGTATCTGGGTATTAAATAGTCAATGGCATTGAATGAGTTTACACACTGTAATGTGCAAATAGTGGTATGGCAAGGAATTATATTATCCTATATACAAGTCCTTGGGTATGAGTGTGGAGCGCGTGGTTCAGTGGTAGAGCACCGAACCCATGACCGGAGGGTCGTGGGTTCGATCCTCCGCCACGGTTATGTGTGGTGTCCTTGAGCAAGACACTTTTCAGCATATGGTTCTAATCAGGAAGACTTCGAACGTGATTTGCCTAAGATGTAAGAACTTGTTTCACACCCGAAATAAAATAAATAAATTTAAACTTATGGCTACCTAAGTCAGCTATTTTGTGCATGGTATTAAAATACGCAGGTGCGTAATGTACTCACAGTTTCTATCTATAACTCATTCATCAATATAAATTGACAATTGTTACACTGATATTACAAGGACTTCGTAAACCACTTACATATCAAATAAAGTGAAAATGTAATCATAGATCGCTAACAACGGAAGCAAGGTGTTAAGGTATGCAGACATATAACATACAATGTACCAGTATGCTGCATCTTCTTCATGACTTCCACGCGCCCTACTCCCGGTGACGTTCCACGCAGTAATATTTGCGAGGGTTTACGGTAAAATATTAAAAGGGTTTAACTGTTTAGTCTGCGTTGATTGGCCGGGATTTAGTTTTGATAAAACGACTAAAAATGGCATTGTTATTACAGTCTCTTATCTCTACTATTACCTGTCATCAAATCACGTGATATCTCGTCTCTACTGCCGAGATTTCAGACACATCAGAAAATGTCCTACCCGTATATGACTTAAAACCTCTGATTTCTTATCTACATTTTGTTTATACGTTTAGTGGTTTAAAACCAGACGGATACTAACTAGCAACATTTCAGCAAGTGTGTAAAAGGCTAAAGTAAAATTTGGATATATTATGTTTTAATATTTGAACATGAGTTTGTGCTATCAGAGGGTACGGTCGATAACATGAAACAGGGGTGCTTAAAGCAGGTTGTATTTCAAATCGGTTTGTTTTGTAAAAAGTGAGTAAATACTAGTACCCGCTTATCTTATATAAATCTTTAAATATTTGTTTAAAATGAATGAATGTGATCTTCACTTTATTCTGTGCATCTTGTAAATGGATTAGATAGCGTGTAGTAAAAACAAAAACTCGAAGAAATATAAACATTGACATTTAATTTTAAAGACAATGTATATTTCATGGACAATTTCGTGTTAGATGAACATTTTTTTAGATCGTGTGCATTAAGCAGATCAGGTGTTCTAGCTTTATACCTGTGTTACATCACATCTATGACGCGTTTATTGTATGCTAGCATGTGTATTGTGACATCGTGGAATTTTGACACCTTCGGCACGCGTGGTAAGGTTGTAAATTACTAAGTAAACAACGCAACGACATTAATTGGTTTCTTCCTTTAATCATTCTAAATATTTTTTTAAAAAGGTGTCATTAAATTAATGTATCTGTAATACAGATTATAATTTAACTTCATTATAGACATAGGACGTATACTGTTGTAAATTAGTTAGTTGTCTTAAATAAACACACAAAAAACACATTTTAGTTGAAAATGTTTATTAATGATAGTTTAGTAAATGAACTCTGATAATTATAAAGGAAGAACAAATAGAACATTAACTATGTTGGGGACCCTCCCACCACAGGTATTGGATAGTTTCACAGGGGTACCCAACCCCGCAAAACGTATGCGCAGGGATACAAGTTTCCCTGACACGGAACGCGGCTCCTCGGACAGTTCCCCGGACAGCGGATACGGTCGGAAATATCCCAAATCTAACGTAAAATCGGGTAAGTTGGTGTATATAATCAATATATAGGAAATATTAACCATTAGTTCCTATAATATGAAATGACCATATATTATGTAAAAAATGTAAAACTGTTAGAATTGTATAATAGAATATTTCTATATTTAAACGTGTATGTTGTTTAAAAAACATCAATAGAAGATTGACTGCTAAGAAACTATTATTAAAAATAACATTATATGAAGTGTCTACAAGACAGACCCTTTTCCGAGAATAAAGGAAACGTCTTGCATGTTTGACTTTCAGTTGATATCTTAAGCACACACGCATTAAACAAAAACAACTACCGGGAACCTTCTACACATATTTAATTTCCTTGAAACCTACATGTTACACCAATATATATATGTATTTAAACATCAAAGGTTTTGTTTCTTTTGTATCTTTATTTTGCCAAAAAATAAAATAAAAACTTTTTCTCTCCTTGAATATATCAGTCAATGTTATTTGAGTACATCGGTCTTCGTTATTTATTTACAGCGAATTAACTGACCTCGAGTAACAGTTTCTGTATTTACAATAACCAAGACGTTATACGTATAAGGATGGGATATGATTATCTCTCTACTAAATGTTAATAAAACAACACGCGAAGAATTAATACTTTGGCAAATTAATTATTCTGATTGCTTATACATTAATTGTAAGCTGCATGTAAGCTTAGATGTTGTTTAATGTTTTAAATATGCAAAATTATGTTAAATTAAAAATATTGCAGTTTGATGTTGTTGCTTTTTTTGTTTGTTTTTTTGTTTTTTGTAACATTGATTGCTTAAACAATTTTAAACACACTTTGCTGATAATGGTCTCGTTTTGTAGAAAATGTCATTGTGCAAAGAACAATTTTTGATTTATATTCCTTAAGTTAGGTTAAGTATAAAAAAGAGATTTATCGAGAAATTGCTTGAATCAATGACGTAGTTACTAGGTCACTGCTTGAATACATGAGCGTTCATAAAATCTCAATCAGTTGCTTTTCCTTCTTTGCATAAGTCCTTACAATAAAATTGTTTTAAAAATGTGTCGCTTTAAGGTTTAAATTTACACTAAATATTACTATTACAATTAATTATTTAATATACCCGTATGAACTACACCAAAAAAAAAAACAACTCGGAGAAAACCTGGGTGTCGTTAAGATAGCCGTAATGTCTAACTCTGGCTCTTTGGATGTCGGACGCCGCCGTTTATTTTCTTCCTCTGTCTGTAGGACATTTCAAAATGCGTTTTATTGATGGCTAAGCTAATATTGATATTGAATCTTTACACGAACACTGTTTAATGAACACTACATTTACTCATGCGCAACGTCTTATACATAATTATATTCCGAAAATTTAACGATTTGCTACATCAAAGGACATGGGAACAAATAATAATTAATGATTAACATAAGCATTTACCATTTACACTCATTCATCACTTAATCATTAAAAAAGGACCGCTTCCATGTGTCGGTCCCGCTGTTCCTGTATTTCCTATTATATGGGACAAACTGAAGATAGTTTATATTCATGATTCGATATTCGACATTACACATACCATGAAACATATTTTTACTACACAAAATGTGATGCAGTTGTTTAAGGTGTAGTATAAAACGGTATCTAAAATTAAACCCCTCATACTTGAAATCTTTTTTTTTTTCTGTTGACCAGTTAAAACTTACATCATATAATTATGATTACTTGATCTCTGTTATTGCTCTATAACATAGTTTGCCCATTATTTTTATCACACTGGCATTTTGCTGTTAACAGTGTGTTGTAGTAGGCTTGCACATTAGTAAACATAAAACACTTTCTTAGGTCTGTCTGCCAGTTATTTTTTTTTGCCCATTAAATTATCATTATAATTTTATCTTTTATTATTATTGTTATTATTGTTATTATTGTTATTATTATTGTCATTATTGTTGTTATTATTATTATTATAATTATTATTATTATTATTATTATTATTAATTTTATTTTTATTGTTCTATTATTATTATTATTATTATTATTATTATTATTATTATTATTATTATTATTATTATTATTATTATTATTATTATTATTATTATTATTATTATAATCATTATTATTATTATGAGTATCAGTATTATTATCATTATAATCATTATTATTATTATTATTATTATTATTATTATTATTATTATTATTATTATTATTATTATTATTATTTTTATTATTATTACTTTTACTATAACCATCATTTTTACTTTTATTATCATTAGTATTACTACTATTATTGTTATTATTGATGTTTTATTTTATGTTTGTTCATTTTTTTTTATGTTAATTATAATATCACCAGGCATTGCTTTATCACCTTTTTTTCTTCAATGTTTTTATAAACTCAGTGAATTTCATAATCTTATTGCTGTGTTATTTTTAATATTGTTTTTTATTTTTTTATATTAAATGTTAATATCACCATACATTACTCAAATCTGCGACTTGATTCATAGCTATATGTCTTTGCTTAAACTAGTATCACTTCTCTTTTTAAATGTTTTTTTATATTCTCCATGAATTTCATATTTTTTTTTCTTATATCCTCCTCTTCCTCCTCCTCCTCCTCCTCCTCCTCCTCCTCCTCCTCCTCCTCCTCCCCTTCCTCCTCTTCCTCTTCCTGTTCCTCCTCTTCTTCCACCCTCTCATTGCCTCATTCTTCTCTTATTTCTTATTTTCTTCTTCTCATTTCTTTTCATTGCTTTCTTCTTCTTCTTCCTCTTCTTCTTCTTCTTCTTCTTTTTCTTCTTTCTCTTCCTCCTCCTTCACCTCCCTTTCTAGTTCCCATTTTTCATAATCTTCTTTATCCAGTTTTTTCGAATATATTTATTGGCTTCTTTTTCCATTTTCATGTTTAAATCTTCTTCCTTTTACCAAGTTTTTACTTCCACTTCTTTTTCTTCTTTCTCCTCCCTTTTTCCCTCGTCTTCTTCTGCATCTTATTCTTCTTTTTCTTCTTCTGTTTTTTCTTTTCCTTCTTTTCCTTGAGACTGATTCTCGCATTCATTTTTGTAGTCCGGAATTTTAAAAAAAACTGTATGAAAATCAATTCAGCACTATAATCTCTGCTACTGACTAAGATTTTTATTCCATTTACACATATCTGGTAATATCATAAATTATAACGGGCATGACCGGAGATCGTTAGACCTTCTTCGTTGTTATAAATACACATGTAAAACACACGACAAGCACGTCAAGTTTCATTTTTCACGTTTAATTGTCCTTTTTCCCGTAAACAATAGTACAAATGGTATTAAATAATGATTTACTTCCGTTTTGCTGGATTCCAATGACGCTAGAATATGGCGAATATAGTAAATAACGGATCATGAATTCACATTCCGAAAAAGTGAAAACCGGGCGACGAAAATCGCCGTGTCTCTCGGAAAAGAAAATAAGTCAAGTGCACAAATAGATTGGAAACCGAAAAGTTTTGTTTGGGTTTTCTAATATCGATACATTCTGCCGATGTTTAAAAATCAATAATATTTTAGACAAAATATTTGAGTAGCACAGGTTGCTTAAAGAGAATGGCATGGGTCTCTGTAATTAAGAATACCACCTAAACAGTGTATGTCCATTACGCAGTGACTGTCTGTGAACGAAAGGTTGTGCTTTAACAAATATAAAAACGCGACTACATCTGTTTATTTGTGTTATATTTGGACTTTTTTTTATTTGACATTGGAATTTTGTACTTGTATATGAAAAACAACGCGGCTATTTCTTTAGATATCACCTGTACGGTTAGCGTCTGTCCGGAGTTGGTGAGTAAATGACATGAAATGCTGATTGATTGACAGATTGGTTAATTGATTGATCAATTGATTGATTGAGTTTCTCACACCAGACACAGTAACAAGATATATATATATTATATGTATAATTAACACGTTTCATAAAACGTCTGGTCGTTAAACATATGTTGAATATCAGGTATACACATATGTTATATGTGTGTGTATATCAGGTATACACATATGTTATATGTGTGTGTAAGCTCATTATTTGACTTCTATTCCAATTATCTTGAAAACACATATCCAACATAACTCTGGAAAGCACTTGAATCGCTATGATTAATATTGAGAGAGATATGAAATATGCATCGATTGCCTACTTTGTTTAATATAGATATTTCAACGAATAGCACGTGATGTTAATTGATCAATTATATACAACAAAGCTTTTAAGAATGTCAGAGTTCGACGTGTTAAATTATCGAGAGAGTGTAAAAGTTTTATTTCCTTTAAAAATACGAATTATGAATAATGTTAACGACATTAAAACTATTTTTGGAATTAAATAATTAAGTTTGTTTTTTTTCCTTTACAAAATTAACATTTGAAATATTGATGTTGTAAAACTCGATAATATTTGACAGCTGCCACCTAGACGGGTTCATTTTTTAACTTGTTTTATGAAATATTTAAATAATGGAAAACAACTCTTGAATAATCAAATCACGGCGGGAGAACAAATTATCTTAAAATTGACACTCGTTTTAAAAACAAAAGACACGAATCGTGATAACATATATCTTTCTAAAACAAATAATGGCTTTTTCCTTAATCGAACATTTCCATCTAGGCCTTGAACTGCACTTAGCAGGAAACGACAAAGAAGCGAAACATAGTTGATAAGTTTAAGCCGTCTGTCAACTTCATTTAGCGCGTATATGTTGTATGGTTTGACGTGGTAAAAATGGCGCCGGTGGCGAATATTTGTACTTCAAATTTGATGAAGCATTTCAACATTATTGAATGTACATTAACCACCTGCAACCAATATTCTGTTTTATATTTCTAAAAAAATCGGCTTCACATTTGTAGGATTATCTTTTTTTTTTACATTTGTGACGTGTTTTATGACATCATAATTATGTGCCCATCGTCATTTTTACATATCATCTCTGGATTTGTTTAAAAAATAATTTCACATTTTTGACTATTTTCACATATAGAGGTCATACACTTTATAAAATAATTACACATTGATCATTTTCGCGAAAGCAAAAGAAAATAAAAAAACGGTTTATAATGCGGATCTCCGACTGCCAATCCCGGGGTTGCCTGTCTAACAGTCTAACAGGATATATGCTTTACCTTCTACACGAGTGTGTCTACTAACTTCCTGAGTCCTACATCTAAATAAAATATGAAAAATGAACAAGAATAAAATGATTTTGAGGTGATACGGTGTATTGCTCTAATGCAATGTTTTTGTTAAACACTTTTTGAATCGAGGTTATTATTCAGTAGTTCAAGCATACACTTAACTACTTATCGACTACGTGCACTTACTTAAACTGCCACAAATAACCCTGCTATATAGGTGTCAACAATAGCAATTCTATGTTCGAAAGTCCACGCTTTATACGTTTTTATGGCTCTATTGTACGTTTGTGCAAGACGTTAACATACTTTTATTTTCTGTGGGTACATACTGCAATAGAGTGCCCGCGTTGCATGCGAGGAGTTGCGGGTTGGATCGCCGTATAGATCATAAAAATCACATACTCACCATAAAACATGTGTACATAGAACTTAGTCACTTTGTACGCAGCATTAAGAGGATGAATATAGACCTGACCAGAATGTTGGTTCAGAATATCAGAGCAGAATATAAGACCAGAATGCCAGACCAGAATGTCAGGCCAAAATGTCAGGTCAGAATGTCAAGCCAAAATGTCAGGTCAGAATGTCAAGCCAAAATGTCAGGTCAGAATGTCAAGCCAAAATGTCAGGTCAGAATGTCAGGCCAAAATGTCAGGTCAGAATGTCAAGCCAAAATGGTAGGTCAGAATGTTAGACCAGAGTATCAGCTGAGCATTGTACCAGAATGACGCGTCAGATTGGGAATGGAGGTATCGTGTCACGTGTCTGCGGCACGATATTTCAGTGTGACAGTGCTGAAAATATGATCTAAAATAGCAACCATCGTGATAGGATCGAGCGATGGTTCGAAATGATTTTAAACGACATAAAATAAAAAAATAGCCATTGAAATGTTAAATTATCATCAGAATTTGGTTCGAAACCGGAGGGTGGCTTTATTTTACATCAGTAAATTGCCGGTAACATCACAGCTAAAGGTGACGGTAGTGTCGTGGAGAAAACGTAAGCCGCTCACGTCAATGTTCGATCAGAGGTTTGAACCCCAGCTGGCCTCTCAAAAAAAAAAAACACTGAAAACTTGTACAGGATTTACATAACCTACAAGCTGCTAACTTCGTAGTCTACATGTAGCTATAATGAATTTGTATTAACTATCATCACAGCTTCTGGGGTTCGATAAAATGAACATTTATTTACATTTAAACCAATTAACATAAATTTTGTTTATTATTTAAGAATATCAAAATGCATTTTAAATTTATCCGCGATGTTTCAATGATTGCGAACAGCTCACACACATGTGTCCCATTTCGCTCCACTTCTACAATGGACGCATATTGACAAGCAAGAGTGCCTTAGGGAGCCGCATTCGAATAAAGAGGTCATAAATAACCAACAACACACGAACTGCCTTATAGGCAGTGGTTAAACTGCACAAGATTAAAAAATATCCACTATGTTAAGAACTAAATAACCCTATCAGTTGTTTAATGTGATTTAAACTTTGTTTAAATTGTGGAAATTCAAACATTACGAAAAACAAACACTACACTCTCTACTTGAATGGTCCTCGTGGACCGCTAATGACTAATCATTATTTCATGTTAAGCCAATGCTAATATTTGAATGTATGATGTGCAAGGGTGTATGAGAATTGCACTGGGTGATAAAGCTGGAATGTTACCCCATTTCTCTTTCCCCCCCCCCCCCCCCCCCCCAATCCTATGGGGTAGCAAAGACGGATTATCCGGGGCGGATACGTTTTCGGGAGTTGTAAGAGATGGTGCTTTATGTATGGTTTTATTTTGGCGTACACTGTTTTTTTTAACATGTCATTTTGGCGACCTGAGACCTGAGAAAAGGTTAATATATAATTGTATGGCAATTTCTATTCTGAAAACGTTTTCATTGTTCTAGATCAGCCCGTTTGGAAGTGAAGTGAGAGACTGGTAGTTTTTGTCTGAAATGTATTTACTATAGATCACTTAATGGTATTTGTCTCCATTGCAATGTATTGTTTGAAGACACTGAGAAAAATTTGAAATGTAGATGTTTCCACTGCAGGTGTTTGTGGCGCTCTCGTACAATATTAATCTACAGTTGCATCTCTTACTGCCATTGCATAGAGTAGAAGTAGCATTATTAGCAGCAGTAGTAGTTGTAGTTGTAGTAATAGTAGTAGTAGTAGTAGTAGTAGTAGTAGTAGTAGCAGCAGTAGCAGTAGCAGTAGCAGTAGCAGTAGCAGTAGCAGTAGCAGTAGCAGTAGCTGTAGTAGTAGAAGCAGTAGCAGTAGCAGTAGCAGTAGCAGTAGCACAAGCAGTAGCAGCAGCAGCAGTAGTAGTAGTAGCAGTAGCAGTAGCAGTAGTAGTAGTAGTAGTAGCAGTGTTAGCAGTAGCAGTAGCCGCAGAAGTAGTAGTAGTTGTAGTAGTAGTAGTAGTAGTAGTAGTAGTAGTAGTAGTAGTAGTAGTAGTAGTAGTAGTAGTAGTAGTAGTAGTAGTAGTAGTAGTAGTTAGTAGTAGTAGTAGTAGTAGTAGTAGTAGTAGTAGTAGTAGTAGTAGTAGTAGTAGTAGTAGCAGCAGCAATAGTAGCAGCAGCTGCAGCATCAGTAGTTATAGAAACAATTTGAATTGGAAATTGGAAAAGTTGAAAAGTGTTTTCTTTAATCTAATATTTTCACACATACAATTTCTTCAAACAATACATCATTGATTTTTTCATCTACTCCTTTAATATTTCTTATCAGAAATATTGATTTAATCAGAAATGTTTGTGTCAAAAGAGACCAAATTCTCAAAGACTCGGATTTTGTATATTGATTTAAGAATATAGTGGATTGGTTATGGATAAAACAAGATTGGCAAGCAGAATATGGGTCACTGAGGTGGTATGACGAATGTTTATGCAATAAACGAATACATGTACCGCAAGGGGTCGATATTGTGTAAGAAAATGGTTCCCTGTTTTACTTCGATTTTTGTAAAACAGGTGGCAAAACAGGAAACAAGTTTGGCAAATTTTAAATCGCCCATTTTCTTCTTCTTTTGTTTTGATGTTTCTTTTAATCACAAACATGAATTAGGTACCGACACTTATGTTAACAACCATTGGCCTTATTTAAATCAGTATAAAAGTGCCATATTGATATATTTATTTCCTTTTTAAATAAGCAAGAAGCTCAAATAATTCAATAATCTTGGAATAGCATGGTTATTAATATAATTATCATTATTATTATTATTATTATTATTATTATTATTATTATTATTATCATCATCATCATCATCATCATCATCATCATCATCATCATCATCATCATCATCATCATCATCATCATAATTATTATTATTATTATTATTATTATTATTATTATTATTAATAATAATTATTAATTATTATTATTATTATTATTATTATCATTAAGGAAAATGATAATAAAAGCAAATCACAGCGTATATCAAAACCAAAACCCTTCTTATTTAATACGATATCATATTTAAAATGATTTACAGTGCAAGACGGGCATTATAAAGTATCATGGCCAGATTGTTATCGATCTGTTATCGATCTTTTATCGATCTGCGATTAAAGGATGGCACGTGGCTTGTAGTGTTACGTAATTACGGGTCATATAACGCTGACCTGATCACGCGTAATTAGTAAGAACACAGGATTACGGGGAATATTAAGTAAATTCATTATTACGAATTATGTCATCAGGATAAAAATGGAAAGGTTTATGACTGACATAAATCAATTTCACAATTTTAGATATAAGAATTATACAAAATTATGACTGAGTGCAAGTGTTTGTGTTTTTATGTATGTTTTTTGTTGTTGTTTTGTTTTGGTAAAGATAAATTTCTATTGGTTGCCAGATTTTGTCATCAATCCATTTTTATTCAAATGTGTAATTCATAATTAAGTCAGTGCTTATAATTTATCAATGTATGATGTCTTTAATGTCAAATATATTTTATCCGCATATGCTCAGTGCAGCTTCTTTCCACGATTCCTAAAACAT
Source organism: Panopea generosa (assembly GCA_029582155.1). Taxonomy (NCBI): domain Eukaryota; kingdom Metazoa; phylum Mollusca; class Bivalvia; order Adapedonta; family Hiatellidae; genus Panopea; species Panopea generosa. The sequence continues at coordinate 45,770,874 of CM055902.1, read as the reverse complement.
GAATAACGTGTTCCACAATCGATGTAAAATGAATAAGTTAAAACTGTTATGTGACTGTATTAAAATGGTTTGTTCATCAATTCAAATTAACATAAAACTATTGCAAATATGATTTAAAATATATTTATATATAATTAACAGTCTACTCATAACTTGAATAAAACTGCCGAAATTCGATGAATGTAGATAGAAATATTTCGTGGGAAAAAACACGAATGAAATATAAAATACATGCAAGAAATAGACTTCGCGCCTCTGTTGCCAGATATAACAGTTGTAATAACAAAAGCAGCAGCAGCAGCAGCAGCGTCTTCAGAATCATCATCATCATCAGCAGCAGCAGCAGCAGATACAACTTCATCCATCAACATGTACTGTGCTGCTTTGAATCCAAGCACAGCGAAGCTTGTCTTAAGCATTCAGTCAATGAAATGAGCAAGAATTGACTTTTAAGAAAGGTTGTTGCTAAATACAGGTTAATTTTCTCAGAAAGCACAGAAATGGGAAATAGCAAATGGGGCTGCTTAAGACAAGTGGATGTTCAATAGAGGTGACCGCTAACACAGGTTTTGCTGTATGAAGCTTCTAGTGAACTACCATTATCCCATCTCCACCCACCCCTCTTCCGGTTACACATGTTCCAATATACGAATAAATATTTCCTAATATATCATTACCAGAGCGTAACCACTTTTTCTATTACAGAACCACTTACAGATGAAAGTCACACGTTTACAGATGACGAGAGCGTATTGGATGAAGAAGAACGCGCGTTGCTTAGCGAGAGTGGACATATTGATGTCAATGGCAACGCCAATCAGATTCCGAAAAAGACAGTGGCACAGATCATGCGTGACAAGAAAAAGCAGACGGCTCTCACGCTAAACTGGTCAGTACTTTTCAGTACACCACCTTTCTTTGTATACATTATTTGTAGATTTTAAAAAAAAACAATGAATAGGGTTAAACGCCATTTTCAACACATTTCAGGTTATAAATGGCATATCCAGTTTTTATTGGTAGAGGAAGACCTCAGAATGAATCTGAGTAGAACTACTGTCCTTCCGCAAGTACCTCGCAAACTTTCTCATATAAAGTTTTTGAAGAGAGCGGGACTCGAACTTGCCACCTTAGCGGTGAGAGGTAAGTGATCTTGAGACAGCGCCTTAGACCACTCGGCCACGAAGGACCCGCTATTTGTATATTTAGTCTTTAGTTTGCTCGATGTTCTGGTCAATTATACAATTTGAAAACAATGTAAATGCAAATAATGACACCAGTATGTCAATCTGGTAAGGTTCTGAATTATTTGGCCCTCAGTCAGTATATTGGTAAAAACTTCATTAAGTATTTATTGGTGTTAATTAAGGTTAAACTAAAATATAACTTAAATAGGTAGGTAAATGCGATTAATAAACCATTACTTGGTGTTCAGACAACTTCTTGACAAGTCACTGGCAATGTCATCATTCTCGCCGTTAACATTTCGTTTAAAACAAACAACATTCAATCAAATTCCTTAACCTTGTTTGTGATTGGAACTGACTATTATTAGCATGTGCCCATGATAATCGCACACTCGAGAAACGTGCTTTTAATAAACGGAAACAATAACGATATGAACAAAGCCGAAAATCAAAATCGACAATTATTCACACCATGACGCCAGAGTGTTAACAAATACGTTAATACAGACATTTATACAACTTAGGGGTCAATAAAATATTATAGGATTTGATCTTAAATGACATTTATCATATTCTTGTTATATCATTGTATTTAACCGATTTCTCAAGTTATTTTTGAAAGCCTTCGAAATATTACTAGACAAAACATGACATGGCAAGGCTATTGAACTGCAATCGACACACGCTCGCTTGTCTGTTTGTGTGTGGGAAGGTTATTTTCCCAAATCTAGAACCAATTTATTTTGCAACAAACCCCACTGGGTTTAGACAACATTTTGTGCAAAAATGATATATTTGAATATAATAATCCCCTCAAACACAATAAACGCATTTTGACTGATTTTTGCAAACACGAACTGATAATATTGTATTGTCGGATAATACTGAACACATCAGAAATATCTATTCGTGTATGCTCAAAATGATTTAATTATACAATGTTTTTGAAGGGTTCAATCCCGTTCAATACGAGACAAACCAAGGTTTTGTTAAAGAGACTTCAAGCGGCTACTGTAATCCACGGGTAAACGGGACGAATTCCGCCTCTTATACACGTTTCCTCTATGTTTGGAATGTTCAAGTTGGACAACTGAAGAGGGAATTATGATAACTTATCGTTCGAAATTATTGAAACTATTTATTGAATATTATGTTTATGGCCACCGTGTGGAAAACTTTGTCTCATAATAAACCAGACATCATTCAGATGAAAATGTGGGTCCTCGGCGATCGAGTGGTCCAACGCGTCGTCTCAAGATCACTTACCTCTCACCGCTGAGGTCGTAGGTTTGAGCCCCGCTCGGTCCAAAAACTTTATGTGAGAACGTTTGCCAGTTACTTGCAGAAGGTCGATGTTTCTACTTAGATTATTCTGAGGTTTACCGCCAACAATAAAACTGAATATGCCATTATAGCCGTAAATGTGTTGAAAATAGCGTTCAACTCATTAAAAAACAAGATGAAAAAGTTTTAATGGCTATATGATATTGTGTCTTTTTCTGTCTTTATTTCTATACTGTTTGGAATGAAAAACATTTTTTTTATGGTTTAAATGCATCATAAAGATTTCTCAGTGAATTATTATTTATACTTTCACGGTTCAAAATGTAAAATTGAGAATGATATTGTTATTGATTTGAATTATAATATAACAAATTGTTTCCCTGTGAAATATATATCAAATTTAATTAGTGAACACATAAATGTGCATGCTCAGCATATCACGTTTTTTCTGCTATTTTGTAGTTTTCATTTTATACCTTAACATTTCTTAAGTTATTTTCACTCCGATTTTTTTTATTTCGCACCACAGTAGTTATTATACCATTGTATATTATCAATGTGTTTAACTCAGTTGTATGTTGGAGGTCCTCCGTGGCTGAGCAGTCCAAAGCGCCGTTTCATGCCATCACTAACCACAACCGCTAAGGTCTTAGGTTCGAATCTCGCAAAAAAAAATTTACATGAGAAAGTATGTCAGTTACTTGCGGATATACGGTGGTTCTACCCAGATTCATCATGAGGTCTTCCTGCAGCAATAAAACTGGATATGCCATATATAACCTGAAATGTATTGAAAATGGCGTTACCCACCCCGCTCTATCCCCATTCAGTTGTATGCTGTTGGCTGTTAGAATACAAGACATGACTATGACACTAAGGGCAGTCTGCCTTACGTTTTTATACTGTGAATATGTTATGAATCAGGTCAAGTTGTCCTTACTTCATGGCAAACGCATCTTTCCTTACATTACGTATGTTTAAAACTGTTTCAAGTCAGAAAAAAAGTAAAGATAAAATAAGACATGTGTCCAGTAACATTCAATATGAGACATTTTAATGGAAATAGAGCAACTTAAAGCGATTGCAAAAATTGCTATCATCCTGCGGCAGTGTTTACACAGGTGCCATATTGTAATTACGCTTTTAAGTGAACAGTAACGTAACTGGCCTTTGTTTCTACTTGTTTAGGTCATTACAGACATTTAAATACAAAAAATAGAACAGAAAAAAAATATCTTACAGGGGGTATTCATGCGAAATTGACGCAATAACAGCCAAAATACAAAAAATGTTCGGGATACTTAAAGTAAGGACAATGCACGGGATACTTAACTAAAGGGCAATACAAACACACAGAAGATATGCCAGCATGTGTTACCGTTCTAAAACAGTTAGCCAGTGGCAAAACTTCACCGAAGACCAATTAGCCACTGGCGAGACTTCACAGGGTATCAGTTAGCCAGTGAGAAGACTGTCACTTGGGACCAGTCAGCTAGTGGCAAGACTGTCACCTGAGAACAATCAGCCAGTGGCAAGATTGTCACCTGAGAACGATCAGCCAGTGGCAAGACTGTCACCGGGAACCAATAAGCCAGTGGCAAGACTGTCACCGGGGACCAATCAGCCAGTTGCAAGACTGACCGGGGACCAATCAACCAGTGGCAAGACTGTTACCGGTTACCAATTTGCCAGTGACAAGACTGTAACCGGTTACCAATCTGCCAGTGACAAGACTGTCACCGGCGACCAATCTGCCAGTGGCAAAACTGTTACCTGTTACCAATCTGCCAGTGACAAGATTGTCACCGGCGACCAATCAGCCAGTGGCAAGACTGTCACCGGTTACCAACCTGCCAGTGACAAGACTGTCAACGGTTACCAATCTGCCAATGACAAGACTGTCACCGGCGACCAATCAGCCAGTGGCAAGACTGTTACCGGTTACCAATCTGCCAGTGACAAAACTGTCATCGGGGACCAGTCAGCCAGTGGCAAGGCTGTTACCGGTTACCAATCTGCCAGTGACAAGACTGTCATCGGGGACCAGTCAGCCAGCGGCAAGACTGTTACCGCGGACCTCCAACCAGGATGCACAGCAATGTATATCTGATTCTCTTTTTGTCAATTATTCGTCCTTTTTGGTGTGGGGATATGGCAGGGTGGAGACGGTTAGACTGCGTGTGATATGGAAAAGGTGATTTTTCCAAAATATTTATTTTTATCTTATAAAAATGTCCATATCAATGGCAGACTGAAGTTGTTAGTTTGATATTCAACATGAAACTAACCCCAACCATGACCTTTTAGCCTCCAGTGTAGAAGAGTTTCATACTTAATATCGAAAGATGAAAAATGAATATCGACCTAAATTCTGACCGACCACGGAGCAATTAGCCCGTGCCAACAGTGTCACTTGGAAACTTTAATCCAGGTTGCACAACACTGTATTCTATATATATATATGGTAATGTTTTAATAATGATACTTGCCTTTGATGGGGTGCGGGAGTGTTGGGGGCGAGTGGTTTGGGTTTGAAGTTGGATAGTGTAGGTTATACTATCGCTGGTCTAGAGATGGTATTATTTTATACATATTTGGTATTTTCGAAAAAAAACATTCAGGTCGATGACGGCAGACTGAAGTCAGGTTGATAGTCATGTTTCGTCTTTCTACAGGTCAACAGGAAACTAAACAAAACTTTTCAGCCTCCAATATTCAAGAGTTACATTTTTCAAGTATCGAAAGAAGACAAACGAATATTATACTAACTTTCAACTGCTCAGATTGATGATGACTTAAGGCATAGAGTACATGCACTTAAGATGGATGACCGTTTGTCATTATCGTGTTTTGTTGTATTTTTTTTATATTTGATATTATCTGCTATCTTTTTTTCTGCCATTTAACATCCAGTATTGGCATGTTTTCACAAATATTCAATTATAATAAATGCACCACGCAAATAATATTTATCGAGATAAATCGCTCCTTATAATGTTAATATTTGAATTGAGACTTCTTACACCATTTTATTGATAAAAAATCACAGTTGATCACAGTTGTCAACAGGGGGCGCTCTCAAATTCACCGCTGACGTTCTAAAACAAGTCGCGTATACATTTTAGATTTAAAAACGGCAAACAATACATGCCGGGGACACGACGGGAACCATCACTTGTGTACGGTCAAATAGCTAAATAAATAATGACTGAGAACTTGAAATACCTGATACATAATGGCATCGAACACAAGTTAGTTCATGACATAATCTTCCTGCAGGGGTTGAGCATCGCTCTTGTAAATATGATACGACCCGTCCTTGTATAGTTTAGAACAATAAAACAAAACTGGGCCAAACAAGTCACAAGGGTGGACGCACGTGGCTGTCCGCCTATACCATAGTCATCATTTCTGCTATATGTTTCACATTATGACAGTTTAAAGGAAAACTTAAGAACCTTCCAGTCGTATGCGTACAAAAAGCAATTATATACACGCAGCTTTACAGTTATGTGGTCGAATATACAGTGTTCACATGTGTTCTCATTTTCTGGGGTTGATGGGTAAATTATCTATGTAGAAATATAGCGAAACAAGTGTAAAGATTATAACTGTAGGAGTGAAATATATCGTTTTAACCCGTTACTCCATAGAGACGCGTTTTCCTGCACCAATCACAGAAGGTCTTTGAAAACAGTGCAGGAAGTGTTCAGATTGCTCGAAACGAGCAATCTGAACACTTCCTCCACTGTTTTCCACTATCAGTTAATATAAACATAATTCACACATTGCTGATACGTGGTGAATTGATGCTTTCAGTATCAGAGATGTCCAAAGGCATCTTTATGAAGTAAAGGGTTAACTAATATACAATCTGGTAAAGTTTCAATTTAAATTATAATTTATGCAACACCCTGTCAAGGACCCTTTGTTATCAGCTGCGTCACTTACCAATGCGGTTGTGGGTTCGAGCTCAGCTTGGTCAAACAAACGTTATGTTAGAAAGATTGCCATTTATTTGCCGAATGACGATGCTACCTCCTAGATTCATAAGAGTCTTTTCTATTCAATAGAACAAGTTGCCATGTGAAATCTGAAATGTTTTAAAAATGGCGTTCACCATTTGAAAAATAACAACAACAACAATGCGAAATCAATCGCTGACGAGTCTCTCATTATTTTACCTGTCCAAACAATATAACTCATAACACTTTAGTTTCCGACAATGGACCAATATCAAAATTGGCAGGTGTTATAGTATAACCTCATTTAACCTGTATTTACCAATCCAGTTATCTTACCACAATTTGTTCTTCGTTGCTGTCATTGATCAAGATAGGAGAGGTCAGGGGTCAATATTAGAAAACACAAACATGTCATATTCGTTTCGTGGACGTGTAGAGTTATGTTTCAAGTGTTTGTCGAGTGTCAGAGACTGCGGAACCTGAACAGACGTGATATATTTCTGATATGTAAAACATACGTAATCTTTCACATATGGTGTTACCTAATCGATTTAATTATTTACTATAAAATAGGGCTAGATAAAACGCGTTTTATTTATAAAATGCACTAATCATTCGACCATTTGAAATTGATTATACATATGACTGGTAAACAAAAAGAAACAATTGATTGCTATGTGGCTACATGCATGTGCGTGTGTGGGAGCATGCATGCATACACATACCTTGTAACCTTTTAGAAAGTGTAACGACTGTTTTAAATCCCAAACAGAAAAATTAATGTCTTTAATCCAAGATACAGAACACGTAGATCTCTAACTTTAATATATGCATAGAACTATACATGCAATTTGTCATTCTTTCAAAAATAATTTTCTATTTGAAAGGTTTCATTCCAGGATATTGTACAATAAAGTGTATAAAGTTTACATATTGTTATTGCAAATAATACACGTTCAAAGGGGAATAACTTCGAGGTTTTGTGTGATTTCTACACCAATATTACTTTCATAAAGTTATTGCTAGTATAAGCACTATATAGTTTACAAAGATTCTGAAACAAAATCTTAAAAAACAAATCACGTTCTTAGTCGCCCTGTGTAGACTCTGTACCAGTTGTATGTATATAAAGTTCCTTGTTTAATTGATTGATTGATTGATTGATTGATTGATTGTTTGATTGATTGATTGATTGATTGAATATTTAGTGTCATTTTTATGCCATTGAGGGCTAACAGACGATCAGTTAACCTAACCACTGTTTCCTGGTATTAACCAGTACTCGGGCACACCCTATCTCCGCAAGTAACTGATAACTTTCCCACTTGAATCAGCGGTGAGAGATGAATGATAATGAGACACAATGTCGTATATCAATCATCACGGAGACTGTTGCTGGGCGGGGATTCAAACTCACGACCCCAGGATTGATAGTCAGACGCGTAACCGACTAAGTCCTTGTTTAAGGAGACAACAAATGACCATGGCCGGTATTGAAGCTTTTATTACTTGAAATATAATTAACAACAAGAGAGATTACAAATATCAGTTAACAGTAGACTAACATGATATACTGTATAATCCGGGTACAGGTCTATCAGTCAGACACCACGTTATTTGCAATATTCCTCGGTCAACTTTCACTAATTCGCCATATCTGCCATTATCGTAATGTTATCGCGCGTATTCACTGAGAACTTCTGATTTTTGAGGGTACTTCAAATAAGCTATGGCAATATCGCACACTTTTATTAAATCGGCTGTGTGACGTATAGACTTGTTCGACATTGCCCATGTCCCTTCCTATAGAAAATGAGCAAGCATTATTGATATTGGTTTTGAAATTGAATGTTTATATTTGCTATTGTTATCAGTGCCCGTGATTGGGCGACAATTAATAAAACTGACAAACTAAGATGGCAGTTTTATATCGAAATTGTGTGGACATACATCACCCCTAGAATAAATATTGGCGATAGTGCAGTGGGATCGTTATGCCGCCTCCACTGTTATGTAGCATACCAAGATCATAGTCATTATAACGTTTGTACATGCACCGTTAGATGGAATCTAAACCATTCGACCGACATAAGATGAAGTTTAGGGTTTCTCAAGTTCTACGTAGAATATATCATAATTATGTCGTAATGTGTACCGTTAGATGGAATCTAAACCATTCGACCGACATAAGATGAAGTTTGGGGTTTCTCAAGTTCCACGTAGAATATATCATAATTATGCCGTAATGTGTACCGTTAGATGGAATCTAAACCATTCGACCGACATAAGATGAAGTTTAGGGTTTCTCAAGTTCCACGTAGAATATATCATAATTATGTCGTAATGTGTACCGTTAGATGGAATCTAAACCATTCGACCGACATAAGATGAAGTTTGGGGTTTCTCAAGTTCCACGTAGAATATATCATAATTATGTCGTAATGTGTACCGTTAGATGGAATCTAAACCATTCGACCGACATTAGATGAAGTTTAGGGTTTCTCAAATTCTGGTATAATATATCATAATTAAGTCGTAATGTGTACCGTTAGATGGAATCTAAACCATTCGACCGACATTAGATGAAGTTTAGGGTTTCTCAAATTCTGGTATAATATATCATAATTAAGTTGTAATGTGTACCGTTAGATGGAATCTAAACCATTCGACCGACATAAGATGAAGTTAAGGGTTTCTCTAATTCCACGTATAATATATCATAATTATGTTGTTATTTGTACCGTTAGATGGAATCTAAACCATTCGACCGACATAAGATGAAGTTTAGGGTTTCTCAAATTCCACGTATAATATATCATAATTATGTCGTAATTTGTACCGTTAGATGGAATCTAAACCATTCGACAAAACCATTTTACATTGAATCATTTAACATATGTCTATATTTTATCATGTAGGGCAAATGTATGTGGAACTCAAATAGCTGCGTGACGTAGGTTACCGTTTTGTTGACGTCACATTTAGTTTATTTGACTGTGTAATGCCACACATTATTAATTTATTCACTTTCTTTTCTTTATCATTCGGCGCACAAAGCCACAGACAGTATCATGCCGTCATGCATGCGTCCTTCTATAAAATAATCGGACTCATGTAGATATTATTTGGTTTAAAGCCCTTGGCAAAGATTTGCTAGAAAGTATTAGTCACACTTTAAAAGAAATATGATAGATCCAGCAATATTTACATCTAGTAGAATGTATAAGAATATTTAGAGTGCAAGTGTGTTTTCTACGCTGTGATAAGACCCTTAGCGCAATAGCCCTGGCTTATCTCAGCCAGTTTTCTACCAATTCAAAATCTTATGGATAATAGTTTTACACTTAACGAGATAAAACAAAACCCTCATCGTGATTGATGTGTTCCTATTCAAGGCAAGATTGACAAGAAAATTCAACTGTACCGCCAGTTCGGTAATTATAGGATTTGGAACCATTGGCAATGATTGATTACTTTAAGGCCTTGTCTGTTCATATCTTTATTAATATATTAATTTTGTATACGATAAAAATTAATAATTCGTATGTATAAACCAGAGAAAATTGATTGTTGTGATTTATTGTTAATACTGAAATACTATTCCGTGAATAAGTCGATGAACTGGTGATGACGTCAGAGGTTATGTAATAAGTGATGATGTCACATGTGGTGGTAAAACGTTAAATATCATATATATATATATTCAAAGTATAAATTTGATATACAAAGCATATCTTTTATATGAATTACTGATAATGTCACATATGAAGCAAATAATGAGGTCACATTGATGTCACAAATGACATATTTCCTGTTTATTCAATGGTATTCGATTCATTAATGATTTTGAATGCGTATGTGACGTTTTGGTGATGATGTCACAGGTAATGTTATTACATTATTACATGTAATTACGTAAATTTGTAAAACCATAATATAGTATGACGGTTTTATTTCAGGTTGGAAGAAAACTACTGCATATGTGAAGGCGTGTGTTTACCACGATGTATCCTGTACGCCCACTATCTGGACTTCTGTCGCAAAGAGAGCTTGGAACCAGCATGTGCTGCCACGTTTGGAAAGGTAACATGTGAAAATCATTAAAGAGATATAGAGAAATTATTTCATTTTAAATTTATTAAATGAGTTTTCAGACATTTGTAATAGCGTGTTATTCATGAGTATGACTGTAGATGTATTACTTATCACTAACTGTAACTAGTAGAGACATACTTCAATACTCACTAGTGGACACGGACAATGGTCACCATTTTAATTATCGCAGTTGAGACGTATGCATGTTATTGAGATTCTACTATAATACGTCTATTCAGATCTACATCGGAGAAACATTTGTGGTAAAACATACCGTTCTCAAATAGGAAATATCAGGCTTCTGTTTAATAAACATTTGCATCAATTTTAAATAAATACTTAAAAATATAACATAACTTGACTGGTTACGTAAATATTATTTAATTAATGTCAACCAAACCAATAGCAATTTTTCTGCAGCCAGCCTAAAATCAGGATCACATACAAGCTTTTCTTAGAGGATGAAACAGGAGACATGTAGCGTCATTCTTAAGACAATTTTATGTTCATTTTACAATCATTACTTAATACATGAACAGTTTTTGTATCACTATAAAAAAAAAAAAAAAAAAAAAAAAGAAACATTGATTTGCTTTAGTAAAGAGCTGCTTCTTTTATTGTTAGTTGTGTCGATTATATTACTGGAGTGTCAATTAGCTCTGTTGTTAATGCTTCATTATTGTAGCTAGTGGTTACCGCATTTAAGTGCGCGATATTCTGTTTAAAATTAAAATCTATAATCTCTGTTTTCATTTAATTAACAGACAATCAGACAGAAGTTTCCACATCTTACCACCAGAAGATTGGGCACTCGGGGACATTCAAAGTAAGAATCCAATACTAGTTAATCTTACCCTGTTACTATATGTTTGGTAACAGAATACGTACATTGTATACTAAAGAAAAGTAGGGAAAAAAACATATAGTATACCAAATTTTAAATAAAAGCGTGAAAAGCTGGTACTATCATTTATATAAAAAGAAAATGAAGTAATGACCGTATCTATTATTTTACATTCAAGTTTGACGTAACTTAGACACTAAGTTAAAACACGTATTCTACTATTGCTATTGTATAGCACGTATTATGCTCATAAACAACATGTATTTTTTATTGTAAAACACGCATTGTGCTATTATTAAATACGTAAAAACCTTTGTAAAACGAATTATACTATTGTAAAACGCGTATTATAATGCTCATTGTAAAACACGTGTAATACCATTCCTTGTATTCTATTTTTAGAAACTATTCTAAATCTTGTTGAATGCCATTTTTTCTATAATTGAAGCCACCGGAAAAGCGTTACGTCATTTTCCAGAATATGTAACGAATGGTTCTCCTTTCTGTTTCAGGTATCACTATTACGGGATAGGCATCAGGGAAACCAGCCAGTATTATCACTCAGTATACACGGGCAAAGGTCTGACCAGGTAAAACATAATAGATATATACAAACTTCTATATTATATATTCACAGAGTTAATGCTCCATTTACGAAGACAAGCCAAACAGAACATATTAGTTTAAAATGGTCAATGTGATTCAAACCGCACACTTGGAACATATCTTCTATTGGACAAGTGAACTAGGTCTCCCCACCCCACCCCACCCCTCCCCCTCTCTCTCTCTCTCTCTCTCTCTCTCTCTCTCTCTCGCTCTCTCTCTCTCTCTCTCTCTCTCTCTCTCTCTCTCTCTCTCTCTCTGCCGGGCACCATAGTCGTAGTCTCATTTTACCCAAAGTACTACCAGTATCAATTTCCAGGGGATTATGTCCCTAAATACATGGCCGGTCGATGTAATTATCCATGATAAGGATATTTGCTCGGCGACTACGAGGATTAGTGTTCCACTCTGTAATCAATATTGGGGGATAACGCGACAGGTTATATGGCTCCGCCGGGTGACCAAGACTAAATGCCTCCCATTGTAATTAGTCTGGGAGAGAGGAGGTCCACTTCCAATGGAAAAGCTCAGGTGTAAAGTGTGCATCCAGCAACTGGGTGTTCTCAGACTACAATTTTGTACATTGTATTGCTTTGTGTTCCGTGCGAGAATTATTACAAGTAAGAGGTAGTCTGTAGAACGAAAGCTCTCCCGGTTGGGTCCGTTAAATAGCAGCACAGCTGAGTACGCTGATTAGTCAGTTACTTCAGCTAACATTTTAATGACGTCATGATGTTCAATTACTATGAATTGTGGGACAGACATGGGATTCCCTACTTTTTTCATTAGGGGTGAGTAGACCTGATTCGGGAGATATCCGGTTCTGTATATAGACTAAGTAAGGGGCAAATTAACGTCTCCCTACAAAGTTACGCCCCTTTTTGCCCACGGTAACATGATTCTTACGCTTAAAAAAGGCCTATGTAATTTGGTTTTGAAATATTTTCAAAATGGTTCGTAGTGGTTGCGATTTCTTGCTGAAGATAAGTAGAGCAAAAGTTGGCATAGTATATACTGCAATAAGACATCACTGGTGTTAAAAAAAGAGACTGTTATAGGATTTCAACATATGCATGTATTCATGAGCATCCGAGAACTTGTTTTTTCAAAAACTCTCAGGGTGTCACTGCACCCTCTTTAAAAAAAAACAACCTGTTCAATCTACCAGATATTGTGCATTTTTATGTGAGTATACATTCCTGTTATGAAAAAAGATACTTAAAAGATAATCTATGTGGAATTCTTTTTACCATGGAAATCCTAGACTTATATTATATAGAACCAAACAAAATTCAACTGTGTAGTGAGACCTAAACTCAGCATTTTGTTTGAAACAAACAGTGTAAACTCCAACGAAAAAAATGTGGCTATTTGAACGTAATGTTAGATCCCTTATCTGTTGGTTCCATTTAATTGTTTTCATTATAAGAAAGTAATAAATAATATCAGAATACAAAAACGCGTGTAACATTTTTTAATAATTTAATCAATATTTTGAATTATGATGTAAAAAATATGTTTTTTTAGCAATTAGATTAAAATAAAAACAGTAAGACCATCTGAAAGCTGCTTTACACAGTTTAATATTCACATAATCTCTTATGTTCTGAACGATATTTCAGGTTAACTATATTTGATGCATTTTTTTATCTTATTCAGTCAATACAGCAAGGGCCGCATTTTTACATCTTGATTTCGAAAAAAAAAGAAAAAAGAAAAAGACAAAAAAATCGTTTTAAGTATTTTTTGATTTTGCAGAAAATATTGTTTCTTTTTTAAAATTAGACTGGTCTTTTATTAAAACTAGTCACTCTCAAATACACAGCACACCCAAGTATGTTTCTGATTACACAATTGTTTACCTCAGCAAAATATGTAAAAAGGGTTGAACTATCGGATTACCTTAACACACACTTAAAGGCTGTCTTCCCCATTTATAATTTGAGCACTCGAGCCCTCATGATGTTTTTTTTTTTTATCATTAATTATCTTATTTTTCACGTAATATTAATTAATTATCAGTTTTAGATACAATGTAAGCTTACGAATATGGCGATACGCTATGTATGAGTTAAGATAAAGGTTCTGTTTTGTTTATATTCACGGGAAGGGAAGGGATCGTGATACAAACACAGGAGTGGCCTACAGTAGGACCATCCTTTTACCTATATCATATCGTACATGTCTCCCATAATTCCGTTGCTGTTTGTTAACTCTTATTTAAGTTCAAAATAGTTAATCAGCGTGAACCATCTCTGTATCAGATCTACTAATACGGCAAAGTTACATATTGGTGCGACCTGATAAATAATATGTGCATTTTTTTCTGCTGCGTGACAAGCTAAATAATCTGTGAATTTTATTATCACTATACTACTTTACCAAATATATACTTGTGTTCTATATATTTTGATATGTCCACGTGCCCGCTGTTCGGTTTCTAGAAACGGTTCTATGTTATATATAAAACGGGTACCAGCGTTGTCAGTCTTGTCACAACTTGGGTTGATGCCCCACACCGTAGCCGTCATTCGTCTCTAGGAATGGTGCAATGCTAATTGTTATATAATAAACGTGTTCGCACTTATAGATTTGTGAAATATCCCTTATCACGATAGTGCTTTATATGGGGTATGGTCATCCAATATTTAGGATATTTTGAAATGTTTGTTTTACGTTTGAAGAAATGAAATATATAGTTAAGATAGATAATTATACGAGTCGGTGACCTCTGATTTAAAATAGTGTTATACATGAAGTGTACTGTTCTTACTACTATATAGAGTATGAAAATAAGGACTTAATCACTAAACACCACGCGTGTATATATCTCAAAATGACATTAATAGCACCAATTATATATGTATATTATAATTTTGTTACTTAATCAGTAAAATAACTAATATTGTAGAATTTGAGTTCCTTTAAAAGTATACATTATAATTTACTATTAATGACTAAGTAATAATATAAGCTATGCATTAGATAATGAATGTAATACTGCTACTTCTGCTACTAATAATAATGCTAATAATTAAACAATAACTCTCCTTAATTACAATTAATAATAGTAATCATATATCAGACTACCACTACTAATAAAAATGATAAAGATAGTGATAATGATAATTATAATAATGATAAAGATAGTAATAATTATGATAATAATAATAATGATAAAGAAAGTAATAATTGTGATAATAATAATAAAGATAGTAATAATTATGATAGTAATAATAATAATAATAATAATAATAATAATAATAATAAATAATAATAATAATAATAATAATGATAAAGATAATAATAATGATAATACTAATAATGATAAAGATAGTTATAATTATGATAATAATAATAAAGATAGTAATAATTTTGATAGTAATAATAATATTGATAAAGATAGTAATAATAATAATAATAATAATAGAAATAATAATAAAAGTAATGATAAAGATAGTCATAATGATAATAATAATAATGATAAAGATAGTAATAATTATGATAATAATAATAATGAAAAAGATAGTCATAATTTTGATAATAATAATAATAATAATAATAATATTGATAAACATAGTAATAATGATAATGATAAAGATAGTAATAATGATAATAATAATAATAATAATAATAATAATAATAAAATATTAATAATGATAATAATGATAATGATAAAAATAGTAATAATAATAATAATAATAATAATAATAAAATATTAATAATGATTATGATAATAATAATAATAATAATAATAATAATAATGATAAAGATAGTAATAATAATAATAATAATAATAATATATATTAATAATGATAATAATAATAATAATGATAAAGATAGTAATAATTATGATAATGATAATAAAGATGATAAAGATAGTAGTAGTTATAATAATTATAATAATAAAGATAGTAATAATTATGATAATAATAATAATAAAGATAGTAATAATTATGATAATAATAATGATAAAGATAGTAATAATTATGATGATAATAATAATAATAATAATGATAAAGATAACAATAAAGATAATAATAGTAGTAATAATTAAAATAATACTAGTAATAATAATAATGATAATATTATATTTAAGTTGGGGATTAGATAGATTATAAAGTTGAATTTAAAAAAGAGTTACATATATATGTATATAATGGAGTTTAAAAGAGATAAGTATATATGTTTAATAGCTTATCCGGTATAGTGTGTTTGTGTGTCTATCTGTCAGACCTTTGAAGACGTAAGACTATATCTATCCGGTTATAACAATGTTTAACAAAAGAAACAAACTAATTGTTGAAAATAATTTTCAAATATATAATTATATGTCAAATGTATATTTTATATTATATGAAAACAATTTATGAAAGCTTTTTAAATATGTTAAAAAAATACAAGAAAACTATTTACATCTATTTCAGCCGGGTTTTATGCCAAAGGCAAATCACTGTTTATGTCGGCGTGATCAAGCTGTCTTGCAAACCGCCAAAATGATCATGCGCGAGCGACTATTTTTTGTTCCTCGAATTCATTTTTTGTTTCTTGTATTTTGTATACGAAACAAATCAAACAATAAAAATAGGGTGTGGACATATTAGTATGTCATTTAAAAAAAAATTGTATAAAATAAACCAAAAGCTACAAAATACTGATCATATTAAGGTCAGACTATCAATTGTAAGTCATATTCTATATTATATTTGACACCGTCTTATTTTGTGATGTGATAATTAGGGCAAGAACAAGGTCGACTACACCCGTTATCAAAGTTTGAACTTCTCTGTGGCTGTTTTGGCTACTGACCGTTCCAAGGCGGTGACCCTGGTGACACCGGCTGTCACTTCTTCTGTATGTTTGTATTGTGATTATTATGAAACTTATCTGTATTTAATTGTACAGTTTTCATGGCTATATCCTTTGAATGATTTTAATAACACTTTTTTTTATTATTTGTTTCAGATTTTCAGGATGCAAGCTCAAGAATGAGGTAGGATATACTTTGATAAGCATATATTCTATTTAAGGGACACACGTTTGTGCGTCTGCACCCAACACTATTCTGTTGAAAAATAGTATAACAACAAAATGGACATAGCACAAGTGTATAACTGTAGTCACATGGTTTGAAAAATAATGACATGAGTGAACCATACACAATTTGTTTTTATCAAATTTATTTTTTATAGATATGATATAATTATGATTTGAATTAAAAAAGAAAAAGGTTATCCTATTATTTTTTTTCAAAATTAGTTTTTTTTTGTTTACAATTATAAATGATTTGGAATATATGCAATTATATTAAACATTTAATGCGCCTATATCTCCAAATGTTAAAACTTTCGTAGGTGTAATGATTGCTTTCAAACGTGAATATAATTAAATCTGTTTTTTGAAGAACCATTCGGGTAATTTGACAGCTGACTCCATACATTAGTCGAATCCGATATAGTTTATCATTACCCGAATCAGGTCTGTCAAACGCCAATAAAAAAGTAAGAGATTCCATGCCTGTCCCACAATGCAAAGCGCACAAGAGCGTTTAGAATTAATAATGACAATAGCAACCGGCTTTGTCAAATAAGATAAACTATAATGTGAAATAGTTTCTATACTCCCTATGTAATATAGTGAGAAGAAGAAAACAACATTTTTAACTTAAACTTCACATTCATTAAGGCTTTCCCAACGTTTACCTGACCAATCACCGTGTTCCTACTATTGCTCGATGAAGCTAATCATTTGGCTACTAATAATGCTTTGTAACGGACCCAAGCCGGGAGAACTGGGTCCGTTCTACAGTCAAAATCAGATGTTTCACGTCATCTGTCAGATGACCCAATACACAGATCAAACGAAATTAATATGAGTTTTGATGAATTATAGAGATATCTAAATGAGGTATTTATGGCGATTTATCTGTTAAAAAAGTGAAGATACAAATGATATTTTTTTACTTTTATAATTTTTTTTCAAAAGTTGGTATGTATATTCACCCTTGAACACTGAAACTGGCATGCTCACAATATCAACTTCTTTTTCAATGTCTAGAATGTACAACATTATCTATCGTTCCCCCCAAAATATCTCTACATTAAAAACCATATTAAATTGTTTTGTTTTATCTAATTGCAGTGTAAATACACATTCTCCATTTCATATTTATATAAATATTAACACTAATTACATGTAAAACCATTTAATTGAAACTAAGCATGATAAATTATAACACACTTAAATAAGACACGCAACCCAGATTTTCTAACACTATACGTTAACCCTTAAATGACACACGATTGTGACTATTTTCTTAGTGTCACAAAGTAAACTTAATTTTGTCTATTTACTTATCAGTTCCGTTTGCCGAGCATGACACACCAAAATTTACTCTAGATTAAAACATTTAATCATCAACTGAGCGTAATACCCTTTTAACATTTCGCAAGTCAAACGCGGATAATAAACGCATCCTCGAGTCCTTTCAGACCGTTCCATAAACTTTATCTCTTTGATGAGAAATTAATTTGCGTATTATAATTGGCTGATAGAGTTTAGGCGAGTTTACTTAGATACATAAATTTATTTTAAATTTGTTTTAACTTTAAAACAGATAGACGGATAAATGTAACAAATGCTACTGTTTAAACAAATACGCTAATCCCCAACCTCTTACGTCTTAAGTTTCTCTTTCATCTGGGTATACATGATAATAAAATCCGAATGATGTAAAAGAGGCTGTTTGTAAAGTTAAGCGTTACTATAGTCCCGGACAGGACGGTTTGGAATCTGAGTGTTTTTATTTAGATTTGACGTAGAACAGGGAAGCTGAAAGCTTTTTAAAAAACGTGTTTTTAACTTAATGAAGCTATTTGCATCTTAAAAGGATGTGTTGGACTGGTGATTTTTAAACCGTTGGAACGAATGTTTAAACGCTGCAAAAAATCAATTCAGTAATGCATTTTAATGTGTCTTATCGTTTCAAAAATAACATATGAAGGTAAAATGGTTTCAACTGAGTTAGTTTAAAATAATAGATTCTTGTCATTATTAGTACATGCACTGTTTATCATGCATGTTAAATTGTAAAGCAACACAATAAAACATTATACGTTCCTTTTTAACGTTGTTTTTAATATGTTCAACACATACGCTGCTGTAAGCGAAGTGTCACCCAAAAGGTGAAATACCAAAGGTGAAAATTGAAACTGTGTCTTGGCGCTGTGTCTGTAAATAATGTAATGTTTGGTAACTCAAATATTACATATGACATATTACTTATTTCGAAGCTGTCTAAAACTTCATCTTGTCGAGTAAAGCAAGCATCCCAATTTCTGTTCATGTGATATGAGTCTTACCCAAAGCACGCACCAGTCCCAAAAAATTCTGCATTTCCCATTTTCTTTTCAATACGAAGTATTTAATGTTTCTCCTTGTCTTCTCTTCAAATTTTTAAATAAAAATTTATTAAATAATCTCTTTTTTTCCAATCTCTGTCATTTATAATAATATACTAATTAATAAGCATATTCATACTATGAAATAACTATGTTGATATATTTTAAAGATTAGAAATAAAATATGTTTAAACTAAAATTGAAATTGCAATACCATTTCGTAAAAAAAGGAAAGTAAATGCAATTGATTTAAAATATCACTAATATGAATTGAGATCATATTTGAGACACAAAAGGGAACGAAACTACACGACAGTTTGTATCCAGGATATAAAAATGCATTAGCTACTCACCTCCCAACATCTAGTGTTAGGACTATCAACTGTATATAACTAGGCGAATACTATGAGCAATTGAATATTCTCTGTTTTAATATCGAGCATTTTTGTTGTTGAACAGTTTAATAAAATTTAAATATTTTAAATATAATCGAAAAGGTTAATAATGAAACGAGGATACCAAGGAATCTAATTTATTCACATATACGCAGATGAAACAAACAAAAAAACTAAAAAAAAAAAATAATAATAATTCGATTATACCATACATCTCTTTATAATAATTAATATATGATAAAATGAATGATTTCGAAGTATAGCATGCAACCAACGAAAGAAAATAAAATACTTGTTGTATTTTTCCAAACTATTTTTATTAGTTTTCAAGCTATGAGAAGTACACTTTCTATGTGGGTTGGAATTTTATGTTAAGGTAATGACCAACTATCAAATTCACCATGAACAAGTTACCAGATCCTCTGACTTTTTGCTTTGTGTGTGTGTTTAAGAGTGAAAAATATCAAAGCTATCATTGATAATATATGTTACTTAGATATATATTTAAACTTTACAAAATTGATGTGACATAGTTTTTAAAAGACTGCGATTTTCCTGAAGAAGGCGTTAGCCGACAGCTTGTGAAAAAATAATTAAATATAGACATTGATAAAAGACAATCGCTTGATGAAATTCATTAACAATATAATAACGTCTAATCTCTTATTAAAACTACAAATATACATACTGATGCTACTTCATATGTTACAAATATTAAAAAATATATACGAATAGTTTTACATATTTGCCATGTGGTAACTATATTGGATGTGTTTTATGTATGCCGTACGTAATATTTATATTCCATTAGAAACATTATGTGTTTAAGTTGCAAATAAAGGATATTGAATCTTAAATCTTGAAATCTTAAAGAAAGAACATTTTAAATAATAATGCGCTTGTAGGTGTGTACAAGTACGTGTATATTTTTGATACATTAGACAGACAAGCTTTTACGGCGGTTCAAACTCTGTTGTCAGACTGTTTGATTTTGGCTAGTTGTTTGAACACAAATCCCCCCTGTAGACAGAAAATGTGGTTTGGGTATTTCTGAAATATTTTCAATTTCCCTTTCATTCTGTACAGATAAAGTTACATCCTAAACTTCAGGATCTCTGTCTCATTTGTAATGCCGTTATCGAAAACCGAGATAATTTACTTTTGTTTGGACAAGAGTTTGCCTTTCTTATCTACTACTGATGCTCTGTCATTTTTCAACGAACAAGATGTTGGATAGCCCTGCGTAATTTTCCGTTGACGAAGTCTTCGTTTATCTTAACATTTAGTGATGTGAAAGTGTGCACGGCGTGTTTATAACTCTTTGATGCGGTTTGTTGATTGGGTGCCGGGATAGCTCAGAAACGATGTACACACTCTTAATGACCAGATAGTACGCACACTTAAAATACGACTTCTCATCTTCTTAAAACGTTTTTGCAGTGTTTTCACACATTGTTTTGAATCCCGAATACATCAACACTCGCAGTGCAATACGCATATAAACAGATTTAACCTACTGGTCGCAACAGTTTCTCTTTTTTATTTACTAACACACTTGAACATCACCGTAATCCATTATATACCAGACGAAAAAGAATTTGAGAGGTAAATATCGGTGCAAAACAGGTAAAAGTTGTTGAAAAAAAAGAAAAAAAAAAGACTGAAACGGTTCATTTACGAAGTAAGTCTGTTATGTAGAGACATAGAAAAGGGAGAATTAATATAAGTTTAAATCCAATCGTGTAATAAGTAACAATTGTTTAATATCATGAGACAACCATTATTATTATATATATTACTTGGTAAAAATGTTTAAAAAAACAGAAAAAGAGTAAATGTTTTAATCTAATTTTTTTGAGAAAGGAAATAGTGAATGGAAGTAGTTGTACAAAAATGGCCGAAGTTACAAAGACTTAAATTAAACATACTGTACATATATAAACGGAAAATTTAAACAAAAAGCTTCGTTATTCTTTTTAATTGATTGCGTTAGATTAAATACAATTGTTATTTTGCATTTTTTTGCGCGAACGTCCATTTTGTAAGTTAACTGCATGTATGATGTTATACAGCACGTAAACACGAACATAGGTTATTTCAATCGTGTAAGTGTAAATCAAAATATTAAAATAATATATGACCAAATTATTTTAAAATAGGCTAACGCTTGAAGGGACGGATTTTATTATAAGTAATAAGAAAAAATATGTCCAACAGAAGACGTAGCAAGGATTTAGCCCCAAAATACCAGCATGAACTCATCCAGTATACAGAATAAATATACAAAGTATTTTTACATACAGTCAAAATAGGGACCACCTCCTTAGGACGGCCAGTAGCACAATACGCCACTAGGGAGCTAAAGCCAGGTTTATGGATGCACCCAACCTCGCTCTTTTACTAGTTGTCCCTTCACAAATTAGACAAAATTGCACGCGTGTATGAAGTAAAACACAGAAGTGCTTGTGAGCGGGATTGGCCAATTATAAGTTTACACTACTTCAATATTAGAGCAATTTATAATAATATAATTATTATATGCTACAATTTCAAGTTAAATATTGCAACAATCTGTAAATTTTCGTTTAGATAAGAATTTCGATTTGATAACAGTGTCTTCATACATATCAAAAACAAAAAATAATAAAAATAATACATTTGAAAGAAGACGAAATACAACCCCGTATATACATACAATCGCCTTATATGTATGCAAACACAATAGCTTTTGATATCTATTTTCACTCTTTTTTTACTTTAAATTTTATTAATTATGATACTTTTACTATTAATTATAACTCCATATATATATATATATACTATAACATCAATGTTATAGGATCGTTATAATTATATGTTTTATAATTACATGCTAATTTGTAACCATGACAAAGCTTCACACATATACATATGAACCAAGAACTGATATTATCATTATTTTTTCCATTCCATTTATATATTTCTATTACAAACAGAAGACATTGTGCATTTCAATTAACTATGATGACAAAAATGTTTATACCAACGCAAGTAATTAACAAAAAGTGACTTACGTCAGTTTAAGTTTGACATAAAAATGAAAAAAATATATTGTGTTCGAAAGACGTTGGAGCATTCAAATGTCTTATCCGATCATAGTTTATAATTGTCGATATTACAGCTGTATTTACCTCTATCAAATATAATAACAATGCTCGCCTGTAATATTTTACTGTGAATTTAAATTTAAATTTTCAGGGAGGATTTACCAGAAAATATTCACTCAGTTCAAAAACAGGGACTCTGCTCCCAGAATTTCCTAGTGCCCAATACTTGCTTTTGCCTGCTGCAATTCAACGAGAAAAGGTAGGGAATTATTTTACAAATATATTGTCTACTACATAATTATTATGTAATACTTTCTGTTGCCTGTGCCATGCAACGAGAAAAGGTAGGGAATTATTTGTACACGTATTTCTTCTACCATATATTCACTATAACTACACATGTACCAATGTGTTAATGGTTATTGATCATGTAACAATTGAACTGAATCATGTAATAAAATGTAGTAAGAGTACCGAACCCAGTGTTGGCTGAACTTGGGCCGGACCTTATCTTTAATGTCTTCTACCATGTTTCTACTACAAGACCCTCACACCCCCGGTACCAGGATTAAATGTTATTCTATTCATGAGTAACACTGAATGAGCTCCATATATATGATAAGTCACGGAGTCAAAGTACGAGGACGACTTTAAGCACCTAAGATTACTGTTGTAATAACCATTATAACTTAAAAATATCAATTGTGCTATATGACTTTTTCATTGTATGAATCATGGTCAAAACGTATTTACAATAGATGTAGACTTGATTAAGTGAAGTGTACACACAAATAAAAAATAATTTCCGATTCAGTTTGTTTCTGATTGCAACAAGACAAAATCTACTTTCCCTA
Organism: Panopea generosa; assembly: GCA_029582155.1. NCBI lineage: Eukaryota > Metazoa > Mollusca > Bivalvia > Adapedonta > Hiatellidae > Panopea > Panopea generosa. The sequence goes on along the minus strand of CM055902.1, from coordinate 45,747,161 downwards.
TTATTGTCTCTTAACTTTGAGGAAAACAAACAGAACCTAGTGTAATGCTGTTGATGGACCCCACTATTTATCCATAAAGTTCAAAATACATGCTTGTGTTTTTTTGTATTCCTGCTCTCTTCTTTATATTTATTGACAACGTATTCTTTTTTCTAATATATAGTTGTAAAAGTATTATATTCAGCATAAAATGTAGGACAACTATCTCATAGAAAAGAAATGTGTAATCAACCCCATAAAAGGGGGTCAATGGATATTTCTACATGTGTACCTGTTAACCACTTTTTTAAGCCCTCGACGCATCACCTCCTATCCCTAAACTGTACTGTGGCGACTTATTTACTCTGTTCTCTATTTGACATACATTTTCTAATCAAATGTATATAACAGACCTCCATGTTCTATTTTCTCAGCTAATAGCTAACATATATTTATTTCATGAAGTGTTTATCCCATTCCTATTCCTGGACTTCATGATTGTACTTTACTGCCCTTTAGTTGATATAATACCGTCCCGTCTACTCCGGTGTTCTATAAATATCAGCGTAATTAATCGGTTCGAAAGTAAAACCTTTGAACCTGTTGAAATAAATACTCTCGTTCAACAATGTTGTTTTGGAAATAAATGACAAAATAGAACATTGTCTTCCCAAATAAATGACTTTCCAATGGTCTACGCAATTTCTCTTTACTCCATTTATCATGTATCTCGGACAAAAACATTCTGTGTGCCACTCACACATGGCAGACTGTTTGTTGCACGCACAGATTTATTGGGTTCCTTTCACCATTTATTGAAATGCAGATTAAACCCTACGTCCATGGGTTAGTTATTAATTGAATGCAAATCCCACCACCTTCTGATTATGAAAACGTTTTAGCCATTCGCTACTCTTAAGTAAACACACAATGTTTGTTCTTGCAAGCCTTATTAAGATTAGACGTTAAGTCATCGTATCTTTTAGATATTTATTAACTACAAATTCATTTCGTAAAGAATTCGCCTATATATGAATGCATACCTTCTAATAGTTAGCCATTTAATAAGCAAGTCATCTTGTATTTCTTTTTTATAAAAATTTTATGTAGAATATATTGAGATAGATGCTTGTGTGTGTGTGTGTGTGTGTGTGTGTGTGTGTGTGTGTGTGTGTGTATGTTTTACATAATTTTATTATATATATGAAACAGATGTCTTAATTTGATTTTACCACCACCCATCCCCTTGCAACAAATAAACACACCACCCACCACACCATGGTATCGATGTACTTATGATTTATTGCGGTTTGTTTAGTACAAATTAATTTAAGATGAACATTGGCTCTTCATATTTTTTTAGTAGGTTATGGTTATTTTTTAAAATATATATATTTACACGTGTAAAGGGGCTTCCTTATGTTATTACGAATTGCCATGTTAGTGTGGTCGGGCCACTTATTTTTTATTTATATTTAATTCTTCATTTACACCGTTTCTTTTTCTATTGTGAGGACATATATCATTGCAAACTGTTTCCTGTGTTCAATTCAATAGTACTAAGTCATCAATAATGTCTGACACAATGAGCAACATTTATTTTCACCGTTTGTTTTTCTGCTGTGAGGACATACAAACTACCCCGCTTCAAGACAGTAAGGCCTGTTGTCTTTTTCTCTGTGTATTGTAGTATAGTGGTATTGTGTTGTTGTTTTTTCTTCAATGCAATGTTTGTGTTTATTCTGTGTTGGTGGCTATGTTTCTTGAATTGTATGTCTTCTGTTGTACGTCAATTTATATCATTGCAAACTGTTTCCATTGTAAAACCCTCTGTTCAATTCAATAGTACTAAGTCATCAATAATGTCTGATACAATATCTTGTAAATGAGAACCGGCGTGTTTGTAAGATGGTGGATATATTGGTGGCGTTATTTATATTCACACTATTTTGTGATGTGACGACAATGATGGAGGGCAAGGTTCGGTGTGGCCATTTACCAATTTTAAACTCCCCAGTAGCGGTTTTGCTATTGACCTTTTTCAAGATAGTGAACCTGTTGTCATTTCTTCTATATCTATGTATATATCTACTGTCTCGGTGAATGTTCCTTTGAATTTGGTCTCTCTTATTGGACGCATTATCTTTCAATATTTAATTGCACTTTATAATCATGTGACTCATTGCACTTTACCACTGTTTCATAAAAAATCGTGAAAGAATATCATACAAAACTCAATACTACTCTATACAAACATCTCTACATTTTTAATCCACTTAGTAGAGTAAAATATGAACCTTTTGTGTTTGTTTTTACCTCGTATATGTCTCGGTAATTGTACTTGATACATGTTTACAGGCAGATTAATTATCTAGAGGAAGTCAAGCTATTTAATCTCCCACAAACACAGCAAATATTTGTATTCAATACTCTAACGTACTGTCTTATAAAACGTCTACAACTTTAATCAAGGTCTGATGTATTCACTGCAGGCCTATTCAGACTTATAATTTATTCACCTCTTTAAGTTTTTCAACAATAGATTCTCTTTCCATATTGTTTTTCTTATCTACGCTAAAACCGTAAAACATGAAAAATTCGAATTTCATTGTGATATATGTACCGTAGTAAATGCAGACTTGGTTCTCCGTCCGTGTTCCGGTGTTTACGGATAAATTGGACCACACCAATCGAACCTTTATTATCTAAGGTATGCTTGTGTTATCGGTGGGATATTTTAAATCCTCTTCCATCATTTCGTATTGCAGACAGGGAGACAGGTGTCTCCATTTAATTGTTGTATCGATTTTTGTTCCGGTGTTCACCGTTTCTGTCAAGTTGGCCTTACACAGAAGTTCACAGAACAGAAAATGTGCCACAGAATTATTTTTTTTTCAAATTTTCTTTACGGTTATTGTAAATTGTAGTTTGTTTAAAACAAATGCTATAAAAATGAGAAAACGTTTGTTCAGCAGTAGACGTAGCATTTAAAGGACACAGCCATCCCAACCAAACAAACACAATCAGTAAAAATTACCACTATTGTTTAACAAAAGAAATGACGTCATAACCACAACAGGGAGCTTAACCAATATCTGATATTTCCTTGAAATTGTTTCTATCATGTCGACAGAATATGATGAAATAAAAACATCTCTCTTTGTTTTTGTTTATATTTAAAGGCAAATTTAAAATGTATTATGCATTTTTAACTATTTATGAGCTGTACGCGTCGTTCCAAAATAGAAGCAACGAAATGAAAGGTCTTCACCTGGATAATCAGGGGGCGAGCTTAAACTTCTTTACTTTATATCGATTTTGAAACAAGTTTTACAAGTTGAGCACATTAGACTCGAAGTCTTCCTGGGTAGAACAAGTACTACCCATATGCGAAAAAAAGTGTCTTGGTCAAGGACACGACATATAGCAGTGGCGGAGGATAGAACCCACACTCCCCCGATTCTGGATCAGATGCTCTACCACGCGTTTCACAAATATGTATTTATGTACGATCCATAGATAACTGAATATTTATCTTTGTGTTCATTGCAGGTAGAAACCTTCATCATGATGTACAAAACGCACTGTCAGTGTGTTCTAGATACCGCCATCAATGCCAACTTTGAGGAGGTCAGTACACTTATGTTTTAATTATAGGAAATATGACTAATAAAACGAAACAATTAATTCAAATACTGTTTGTTTGAATGCAAATAATATCTTGTTATTTATGCAGATCTATATATTGAAAATGTAAATATGCGGGTAATTATCAAAATGAAATAGTACATGGTGCATATGACTGACAGTAGTAGAGCAGTTTGCTTTTACCTTTCTCGCTCATCATTGAATGATTTGAATTAGCTGGGGAAAAATGAATGTGCATGGGATAAAAATGACATGCTGTGGTCATTGAACATCTCTTTAAATATTATGGTCACTCAAAAAATGAAAAATAAAATATCATACAAATATTTCAAACATTACTGAACATTCAAATTGTAGACTTCAGTATCTGCGCATTAAACCAAGAATTTATTGCACATGGCGGCACGTGGCTCCTCTCAGAGTATTGACTGATCACATATCTGATCTTCTCACTGATATCTCGTTTGTTGCTACACACGTATTAAAAAATAAAAATGCAAATTATGTTAAATAATTGTTTAAACATCGATATTCATCCGCCAAACATTGAAACGCCAGCTCTGAAACTGCCTGATTCAAATTTAAGCAAAATGGATTGACTAACCAGTCATTTCAAACTTATTTTATGATTATTTATACCCCGAGCGTTTATTATTTGATACATATCAAATTATACATTGTAGCTATTTTATTTCATCGTTTCAAGGATACTGTCGTTCAAATTTAGATCATCTTGGTAAATAACAACCATCTAGTTTCCTGAGAGTTACCAGTAAATTATATATTTGTCAATTGTTATTCAGCAAATAAAGCTCATTTTCCTATTTTAACACAGATTTATAAGCTTTGTATGGGGTACTTTGAACAGGCAAAGTTAATAAATTAATTATCCCCTATACTTATCCTTTTAAAAGTTTTACTTCTTAAGAGAACAGATGTACACAAGTCAAGGATTAAAGCAATTTGTTAAGAAAATTTAAGATTACCGTTGTCTAAATGACTTTTATGTATGATTTATAGCATAAACGTGTTTTATCTTGGTTGCAATGAGCGCGTGCGTAACTTTTGGGCAAACTGTGTGTTGTGGTGACATTCTTACTGAAAGAAAAGCTTCTGTTTAAAATAAATTATTTTAATTGTGTTTGTTTATGCACTCCCTTCTAAATAAATTTAAAATTAATTTAAACAAGAACTAAAAGGAAGCCGCCTGTTTGATGCTAGAGTGATGAATATGACTTTATTGATTTTGTACCGCGGTGATATATACGATTTTAAGAATGTATCCACATCAAAACACAAAGCAAATAGTGACTTTTACTTCTTAGATTAACCTCCGGTATATCATCAAGCTGACACGCGAACAATCTTAGGTTGTTGTATAACTTTCCTTTTCAAAACCTCACTTTGGATAACAGTCTATTTCCGGTTGTACCTATAAATAGAACGAACAAGTATTCAGGATATTTTCTACACTTGTTTGAATTATAGTCGTACGTCTTTTTCGTTGCTAACCTGGGCGTTGGTTTTGGTATTAGGGCATGTATTTCGAATGTAGGGAGGTTGTATGTTTGACCGCCTGTAAAATTATTACAATGACTTTAGAAATTGAAATAATAGTTTGATTCGCAGTTGACCTTTCATTATTTATTTTATTATTTTATTTTATTTTATTTCATTATTTATTGATTAACCTGACATGGTTGCAATATAATACAAACATAACAATTCAAACATAATATTTGTAACAACAACAACGTGTTGTACTAAACCTAATCAGGCTTATCTGTCACTTTGTTTAACTAACAACACATGTACATTATATAAGGAAGAGTGGTGTTTAAAAATATAAATACGGTCAGTTATATATTAAAACGTTAAAGATTAAGAATGCTAATCAAGGACTAGTTAGTTTGGTGTCAGAACGATGTGACTGGGTTGGGTATCATATCATGTGACTGCGGAATGATAATCCAGTTTGGCTGTGGTTATAATACAAGGTGTACATATAATTATTCTTCGTCACTAAACGATATATCATGGCATTTAATTTATTGAAATATATCAGTACGGGTGTCGTATACAGTTGTATAAGTAGCGTTGTAAGTGCAATTACGAATAATAGACAATACACCAGAAGCACATGAAGTGTAATTATGAATACGAATATTCTATAAGCATTAATCATAATAGACAATACACCAGTAGCACATGAAGTGTAATTATGAATACGAATATATTCTGTAAGCATTAAGCATAATATACAAAACACCAGTAGCACATGAAGTGTAATTATGAATACGAATATATTCTGTAAGCATTAAGCATAATATACAAAACACCAGTAGCACATGAAGTGTTATTGTGAATACGAATATTCTATAAGCATTATATACAATACACCAGTAGCACATGAAGTGCAATTGTGAATACGAATATTCTATAAGCATTATATACAATACACCAGTAGTACATGAAGTCCAATTATGAATACGAATATTCTATTAGCATTCAGCATAATATACAATACACCAGTAGCACATGGAGTGTAATTATGAATACGAATATTTTATAAGCATTAAGCATAATATACAATACACCAGTAGCACATGAAGTGTAATTATGAATACGAATATATTCTGTAAGCATTAAGCATAATATACAAAACACCAGTAGCACATGAAGTGTTATTGTGAATACGAATATTCTATAAGCATTATATACAATACACCAGTAGTACATGAAGTCCAATTATAAATACGAATATTCTATTAGCATTCAGCATAATATACAATACACCAGTAGCACATGGAGTGTAATTATGAATACGAATATTTTATAAACATTAAGCACGATACACCAGTAGGACATAAAGTGCAATTATGAATATGAATATTCTATAAGTATTAAGCATAATATACAAGACACCAGTAGCACATGAAGTGAAATCATGAATACAAATATTCTATAAGTATTAAGCATAATACACAAGACACCAGTAGCACATGGTAATTAATAATGAATACGAATATTCTATAAGCTTTGAATATACAATATTTATAACTTTTGTAAACATGCCGGAGCGGTTGTTGTATACATATGAGCCAGTAACACAGGAAAACTTATTACACATAAGAATATTCTACAAACATTAAAAATAAAATACAATGTTTATAACCATTGAATACATATATCATACAATAAGCAGACTTTATACTACACTTTATTAAGCATGATTATATAAATAAAGTGTCATTGAGTATGCCATTGTATATCTCGATAGAACAAACTTCACTTGTTTTATTGGCGGTGCATAAATGAGTACTCTGTGAATTGAAATGCAAACGTGCCTGATATACTAATGACTTATAAAGGACCCTTTGACAACACAGAACGCGGACAAAATATAACTAGAATACAACAGACTCTGTTTTATCGAGCCTATTTGTGAAACGTTTTGTTAAATGCAAAACTCAACAAGTTTCCTAGTTTATTTAAATTTATTTTAGCTCGATTGCGATAAAAAGCTCAAAGCTTTCGATTCCACATCTTGTGTAGAAAAAGTATATCACAGAATCTGATATCTCCCGAATCAGGTCTATTAACCACCAATGGAAAAGCAGGGAATTCTATGCCTGTCCCACAATTCATAGCAATTGAACGCTTACTAAATTATGACGTCATTCAAACTTTCCCTGAAGCAACTGACAAATCAGTCTGTTCTTAACAATTGTTATTGAACGGACCCAATCGGGAGAGCTAGTTCGTTCTACATACTACTGGTTCAAGCAATTTCCTATTTTCGGCCCACATGGAATGGGTTACATAACCTAAAAGAAACAGAAATAATAATAACAGTGAACACTAAAATATTGTAATGTGCGATCTAATATATACCCTTGTTCAACTTGTGTTATATAAGTATTGGTATTCATTACATTGATCTTCTGTCAAGTTCCTATATTGACCACGTATACACCGTATTCATAGTGTTTGTTAATGCAGCGTTTTTCTATTCAAAACCCTTGATAATGCATGTTAATGCATGATGCCTTAGATATAGCCTTGGCCCAATTTTCGCAATTTTGAAATTTGCATTAATTTCAGGTTTAGTTATTCTAGACTGTACAATATGCATATTTATCATTTTATTGTCGTCTTTTACAGATTAAAAATTTCTTACTGCATTTCTGGCAAGGTCTGCCTGAACATCTGCTGCCCTTGGTTGACCACGAAGTCATTATGGATCTCATCTGTGTTTGTGATTCCATTCTGTACAAGGTCTGTATAAAAGAGTTCATGCTCACATACTGCTATGCAGTCAAACCTGTATAAGTGGTCACCTCTATTAAGCAGCCACTTGTCTTAAGCAGCCACATTCGCTGTTTCCCATTTCTATGTTTCAGAGTCAATTTACCAGTATTAAGCAAAAAATCTGTCTTTAAAAGCCACTTTGCTCCTTCCTTTGACTGGCTACTTAAGACAGATTTGACTGTATTGTTATCCGCATCATTATAATGCTTTGTCATTTTCACTGTTGCTGTATGGCACGGTCGCTGTTTGTAAGATCTTGTAACTTTAAAGCTTATGCTGTCAAACTATTTTGAACCAAATGGCTTACCCTAAACTATTTTTTGAAATACCAAAACCAGTAATTACACCCATATAAGCAATTAATATTTCATCATGAAAATACACATTTGAAGCACAGAATGAAATAAAAAAAAACATGATCTTGAGTCTGTTTGTGGAGGTCATGTTTTTGTAACAGCCCTCGCGTCTTCCGGTACCGCCAAAACTAGAAAAAGACAACTTAGATTTGCGTTTCGAGTCTCACCACTTTACCAAAACGTTTACAATTTTACCAGGCGGTGATAGCAAACTAGTCTCGCTCTTGACATGCTCTGCCAAACTTCGATAAATGTATATGACATTGTCATCCTGTTATAGCAAAAAATATCTTCCACTGTATACTTTGTATTTGTAAATAAACAGTTTATTGATTTAATTTCTATATTTATTATTACAGGTTTTGACTGAGGTTTTAATACCAGCTACAATGCAAGAAATGCCTGAAACGTAAGTGACACTTGTTCAAATAAATGTCCTATTTATGGAGTATATTTCTATTATACGAAGAAGCAATACCTATGTAAATTATGTTACCAATATGATATTTCTATTTAGATCAGTTTTTATTTTAATATCATAGTCAGGTAGTTGCATATACAGGAAATAAACCAAAGTGTGCTACAATTGATTTAGTTACCATTTTGATTAATGTTACAAATAAATGAGTTAATTTGAAATTCATTTGGGTTTTTATTTTATCCACAGTTTACTCTGTGATATACGAAACTTTGCCCGCCATTGGGAGAACTGGTTGACAACAGCCCTGGATAATCTGCCGAGCAAACTAGCCGAACAAAAGCTTCCAGTTGCCAGAAGATTCGCTTCGGCACTTAAACGTCAAACCTCCTTCCTCCATCTTGCTCAGGTAAAACTTATTGTTGATTGAAATATAGGTTTGAAGCAAAATATATAGTTTGTTTCTGAAACACTTGTTTTCCTGTCTGTTTAAAGCTCAACAAATATAGCATAACCGAATAGTTTAAAATTGCATTGTAATAGGTTTCGAATAACATAAGGGTATATAATGCAAATGCATTATACCTGTATAAACACGGTTTGGTTATAACTAGAACCATTGGTTTATTAGACTAGTAACGCAATATTTGATTTTGCAAACAAGCTGCTTATAGTTTATTATGAATTATTTGTCATTGATTGTTCGTTTGTTCATTGTGTGATATTTTTTATTATAAAAACAGACGGCCAGGCCTGTCTTATACGATGCCCAGCTAGTCAACCAGATGATATCCGATGTAGACCGAATAGATCTGTCATCAATTGGTACGCATGCGCTAAATGCTAACAACGATGGTGATCAGGATATCGAACTCAATGCAGAATGTAAGTAACAAAACTTAAACAATTATTTCTTAAAATCACTAAATATAATCCACAAATAGCCTTTAATCGTATGTTCATGAACCACTTATCCATTATTCGTGTGTTTGAATACCAATGGCAATCAATCCATAATGGTGACCAATATCAAGCTCTAAATAATAAGAATTACAATATCACTTCCGCCGCGCCAATTATACAGTTTAAAATTCAAGACATTTGGGACGATAACTTCAAGATCTATGATAACCATAAAAAAACGAAAGTCAATTTGGTTCGAATCACTATTTCACTTAAGTCAGCCATTCAATGGTTCAATGCATCTACTTATCAGATTTTTTAAATGCTCCGCTTATGTTATTTGGGCAGGGTAATAATATCAATGGCTTCTCATAAGCAAAGATAATAAATCGAATACGTATTTCGGCTCTTGTTATTTAGTTGTATAGTTAGATTAAGTGATTGCATTGTTTCATTTGTGGTTCCTCCTCTGTGAAAGTGAACTCCTGGCCGTTCCAAGGCACAATAGCCACTGTTGACAGTCCACCTGTGTGCTTGTATTGTCTGGCTTTAATAGTGCGTGTATTTGTCTGTGTATTTGTGTCTATATTTGCTACGTCTAATGTTGGACATATACGTTCTTATGTACGTTTCTAAAACTTGATGAGCATTAAGCAAAGCATCATTTTGTATTTCAGTATTATGCGAGTTCAAGGAACTTCTTCGTAAGCAAGCAACAGTAGAAGCTTTTACGGAATGGTTAGACCAGGTCGTAGAACAAAAGATTATAAAGGTACCCACCTACTTATTTTTGATTTTATATTATTGTTGCATATTGAATTAAATACATTTATCAAACTCTATACGTTGGTTAAGTGAAATGATTTTGGTAGATGAGCAGTATTGCAAGGTCACTGGTCGTTTTTCACGAAAGCATTTATGAAGTCATGGAACTTGTTCAGTGTTGTTCGAAAATAGAATACCGGCTAAAGGGTTGTTATCTATATCTGGTCCATTCTGAACAATCTTAATACAACATTGTTTTCTATTCATGGTGTTGTGTTACCCGTCATCGCGGAGTTGTAACCCAGATGGCACGTTGGTTATCCAGTAAAGTGACACAATGGGGAAGGTCGATTTTTTCCATTTCCAGGGTATAACGTTTTCTTCTTCCAAAATAAGTCTTCTATCGTGATCAATTGAATAAAAAACATATATTTTAAAACAACAGTATATTATCATACTCTATTTAATAATATTTTTTTATTTCCATGTGCTATTTCAGCCAAGCAAACAGAATGGCCGATCGTTTAAGAAAAGGGCGCAGGACTTCTTGTTGAAATGGTCCTTTTTTGGCGCAAGAGTGATGCATAACCTAACAATCAATAATGCTCAATGTTTTGGTAAGAGTTATTAATCATTAAAAGTTCTTTACAAGTATATTGTAATTATCAAAGAAAACAGTTTATGATTAATAAACATAAAGCTCACGAGTAATGATGCTACAAGTTTTTGTATAACAAACATCGTTCAATATTTAGTGAAATATCTTCTACTTTTCAGAGTTCATTTTATTGATTTTGTAAAACAATATTTTGACTCAAATTTAGTACTACATAGTATCAGTTCAATTCTATAAAAATGAATACAACAACGTCGGTTTATTTGCCAAAACATTTACAACTGTTATTTTATATCAAGTTATTGTAATTGTATTAAGTGTACATAAACTGACTCAAAATGTATACACAAAGAAAGACAACTCTATTTGTAGTTTATCTCATAAATATATTGTCAGGTGCGATATATACTAATGCTACTTTCATCTTATCTTAATCAATCTTTTACGAGACAAACACGACTGAGTGATAACCAATAAGTTCAATTAATGTCCAAAAAAACATTTCTAGAATAAAGAGCCATATCATTTATTCGGTGCTCATTCTATTTTAATTGGTTTCTGATAAATTATAAAAAAAAAATCAATCAGGGTACCTTGGACAGGTCTTGTTGCTACTTCTCATAACTATAATTCAAAATCATACTTAAATCTATCTAGTACATTTCTTAATTATTTATGGTGTTATAATACGCCTAATTAAAATATGTTATTAACATCATATTAATTGACATCATTAATGGGACAATATAATGAGTGCGGTTTGATTTTTCTTATAAATACCATGTTTGAACCTACAACAAACCTTAATTCTTTGCTAAAGGCGTGAAAATCATCTGTCTTTATGATAATTACTTATCATTCCTTGTAAACTATATATATAATTATATTACAAGAAAACATTTTTGTCTTTACAGCTTCGTTCCATTTAATACGAATGCTTTTAGACGAGTATATACTTCTAGCTGTCGAATGTCAACTCCATAACGAGAAGGAAACCGAGATACAAACACTTTTAGATAAACACACAAAAACAGGTAATGGCCATAACAAAAACAATTGACAAAAATACAACCTTAATTGCTAGCAATCACAGTTAATGGACAAAGGCTAATGCCAAGTGAGATTGTGATGTTGCGACGAGGAAAGAACGGTGAAGGTTCGCCATATTTAATTGAGTTTTAACTTCTCAGTAGTGATGATGTTGTCATCGACCGTTCAAAGGCAGCACCTCGTTAAGTTGTAGTATGTTTCGAAAACCCTTATTATTATTATTATTAGTAGTAGTAGTAGTAGTAGTAGTAGTAGTAGTAGTAGTAGTAGTATTAATCAATGCATTGGCTTTGTTTATGCTGTTGTGATGGTCATCTCTTTCTCCATCTATAGCTTATATCTATCAACACATGTCACGAATGTTTCATATTTTCTATCTCAAAAACTTGATACCGCATTTTTTAATTTGAAGTTTAGATATTTTGTTGAACAATTTATTGGGATACTAGTTTCATAGATATATATTGTTTTTTCAATGTTAATTTCAAGTTAATTTTTCTTTTTTTCACATTTTTCTTTATATGTTATTTAGATGAAGCTGGTGTCCGGCCACCGTTAGACACTACTCCCAGCACGTGTTTTGTTGCCAATCGTATGAACAAGAACGGCAACTCTAACGTGAAGAAGGAAGAATGGCAGACCCAAATCAACAATGGCACCTTTATACCGTTTACCAATATGACTGACAATTTCTCCAGTCCTCTCCAGCCACTTTCTGCAATGGTAAGCGCACAGGTATGCAGCTAGGAGACTTTATACTGTCATACTTTATTTTATTTTCCTGGAAATGTCTTAACAATTTCTATATGTGTGCTGTTATGGTGACTCTGTTCAATCTAATGTATTGTTGTTCAGTCTAAGTATTTTACGTTGTATCTTTTGCCTGCAAGCGTCTGTTCTCAGCCGACTTATACCAGTCATATCCCTGCTTATGTCGGTGTTATCAGACTTTGCGGTGTTGATCACCGCCAATCTGATCATACGCTACAGGGACTAGTTTTTATTCGTAGAATTTCATGTTTTCATGAATTTTAAATATGTAACAAATCAAACAATAGAAGTACATTGAGGACATTGTCTTATGTGATTATAAAAATATTAGTTTACTGAGGAAAGTGAAAATGTGTTTGTTCACAATAAACATATAACATTATATCATTGAAATGCTATGAGTATATTGTTCTATGCTTAATTACAACCTAATTTAAATACCCATTGTGTATTTCAGTCAATGAATGGGAACTTACTCACGCCTCCTATTTCACCGATTGTCCCAACTAGAAACTCTGTGATCAGCCAAGGACATAATATTTTCAATCCTGTGTCAACACAAGCGACTTTGATGGCGCCTGCCTTCCCGTATATTGCTGGTTTGTACACAGACTTCACTAATTCACGTGTTCAATCATAGTCACTTAATGTTCACTCATCATCATGACAATGTGTTACGAAATATAGGGAAACATGTTTATTTTTCGTTATTGTTATATTTCGTAATTGTTATCAATGAAGAAAAATGGAAATCAATTTTGTATCAAAAGCATTATATACATTATATAAACAGTCTTCCAAAATTAAAATACAAATGTACATTGTTGCCATTCCTTCCTATTCGGTGCATGCGTGTTGATGTACCTGTTGTTATATTTCAACCAGTTATCAAAGTTTCCCCTTTGTTTAGGTAATTGAGCAAAACGAGAACATGTGGTAACACACCTGCTGAGAACAATTTAAAATATTAATGGATTGAAAAGCTTTGGTTCCGGAAGTGGTTTTAAGGAGAAATTAACTTTGGTTATTAAGTCACTGTGATAGTTGTGTAAATAAAAAATAAAACTGCCGTGTATTAAAACGATCACTAAAAAGCTTTCGTATTTACGTCCAATACCCATAATCTCATTTTGTGACATACCGTAAATCCGTCTGTTTTGAAGTAGCCTGGTACTCTGACTGGCTAAATGAATGGTAGTCTTATCTACCTGCGGTGCGTGCTTTTTTAAAATGCAAATGTATTTACCTTTTTCATTTAAGTGATGAAATATATCAATATATGCACGTGTACTTACAATTTACATTACATAACTTTATTGTCAACATATATACCAAATGAACGACCTTAAATTGTCATGGTTCTTCTGCTTTACAGGGTGCCAAGACTACCCCAATACGAATGCCAGTTACCCGTGGTCAGTTGGGAGCGCTAATAGTGCATTTAGGAACGCTTATAACCCGGGAATGTATCAACCAAAGAACGACTTCGAGTCCTATGCGTATCCAAGTGAAACAGCCGATCCATTTTACAATGGATTTTCATCGTTTCCAACTCCAGGAACCCAGTCAAATTTCTTGGGGAATAACGTTCACAATCAGACGGGTTCTGCCTTTAATATTGTACAGAGTAATTCAACTTTTTCAAGTAACCAGTCTGCCTTTCAACCTCCAGGTAAATATATAATTCGTTCATATCCACAGTCATACATAATATATATATATATATATATATATATATATATATATATATATATATATATATGTGCAGTAAACGAGAAAAAAAACAAATTTTATGTTTTGTATTTCAAATTCTTGCATGTTCTTGATACATATACATCGAGTTGTATTTTATAGGAAGTTTACAATAGATTTATAATGACATTTTGATTATTCCAGAATTTGGATTTACTGGTGGCACTTTCCCACAGCCACAGAAACCGCTCGTAGAACACGTGTCCGTGATCCAGCCACGCCCACAAGTTCCCCACTTTAACCCCGACTACACGAATGACCCTCTAAATATACTCGACAAACCACATAGATCAAAGGATGCTATAAATATGTTCACCAACTCTAGTCCAGCAAGTTGCCATAGTCCGCGTCAGCATCATGGTAAGGGCATTGATAGCGACAACTTCATAGTAGAAACTGTGAATGTAATTGTAGATTACATAATATATATTAGATACATTATTTAAAGTAACGACAGTATGCTGTTGAGTCGTGTTCTGCAATGTCAACTAAAACGAAATTATTTTAAAGAATAATTAAATAATCAATTTTATTTTTCATGATTATGTTTCCGATATGGCGGCCAAATGTATAATTTAACAACGCAAATGTTAATTTTGAACAAGAAAAAGAATTATACCATATTGCAGCGTTTGACCTGCCATATTCCGATTCTTAAAAATATGTTGAATGCTCATGTTACGTCTTATGTTGTAATAGTATTCCGGTAAATTACATTACAAACAATTTAAAATCGGTGTTCTCTATTAATACACAACATTTAGAAAAAAGAGAGGATAAAAACAACTTCTGCTCAAACCAATCAATCCAATTTTATGTTGTGATGAAAGCAAGGCGCCCATTGGTTGAGTTTGAATATAACTCAGACTTTTATAACCTCTGATCCTGGTGTCAGTATAGCTGGTAGAGTTTTATGTTATGTCTACGGTAGGGTGCTTCAGGTTTTTAAAAGCAGACATCCAAGTGATAGTCCTTGAAATTTTATTGAAAGCGACGCTTGCATTTTCTTAGCGAGAAACAACCGAATTTGAACGAGTCATGTCTATATATGTGTGTTTTGTAATTGAAATACAATGCTTCACCTGCCATAAGTACTTTTTTTATATATGTTTGATATTTCATATTTACATGGCCTTCGTTTCGCTTGTTAAGTTGATTAGTGATGGTATACAGAGTTCCAAAATGTTTATATATTTCTATTGCAGACGCAATGAACACTGATGATATTTTAAACATAGCCATGACAGGCATGTTAAGTGTTGACCATGATCTTCACCAGTGTTATACGGACCCAGGTCCTCTGCCATCTATAAACACCGTGTTTGATGCTGGTAAATCATTGTACTGATATTTCTGCAATCCTGGAATTGGAAGCAAACTGTCAAGTGTCTTACATGATGAAGATGTGATATCCAAGATCAAGGACGGCCCAACCTCTTCGAAACCAGACATCGATAAAGAAAGGAACATTGCACTGCGCGTCGTGAAAGAATGTATATAGAGAAGTTCAAAAAGAACAAAATACTAAATAATTCGAATCTGGAACCAACGCAGAAAATAGTGCTGTAGTTTACAGTGACAAGAAAATATGAGATTGACAAGCAAGGTGTAAATCTTTTATCGCCAAAATCCTCTAGTTCTCGCGAAATAGGCTCTAGTTTCGAGCTAAGATGCTAATGTACGTCTAACATATTATGATTGTGTTTGATTTTAGGTATAGAGCAATACGTGTTACATTGTACAAGGTAACAAAGAACATTAGTAACATGCATGTAGAATAACGAACAAGAACAAATATCGTAAAATAGATCAATAGAATTATTGAACTGGAGTGACCAGAGATATTATTCAAAGACCAGATTGATCTTGTCACGGGAGGTCAATCATTGACGTGTGTTTGGCGATTCTACAAGAATATTATTGGTATATATTTTATACCTGTATTTGAGTTTCTTCGTGAATTAAAAGAAAATCAAAATATACATTCTATGTAATGCATGCCATAAACAATAATTCCGAAGCAAACGCTCAGTGTTGAAAAGGCAATAGATAGGATTGAGTGGTTGATAAAAACAAGTTACAATTATCTGAATTCAGGAACTGGTTGTGTTTTGTTCTCTGTCCCCGGGTAGTTTGATTTGCAGTAAAACGCATGTTGTTGTTTTTAAATCAAGAAATAGTATGCGAAAAATGAATAGACATCACAAGGCCTTATGGTGCCGAAATGGAGAGCCGAAATCGGCAATTGTGAACCTTAATAATACGGCATGTCGATCTTGTTGAACAAGTAGACAATGTTGATCTTGTTGCACAAGTAGACAATGTCGATCTTGTTACACAATTAGACGGGGGAGAACGTACTACGTTACTCGTAGTATCATAGAGTAGAGAATCTGATGACGTTGCAATTAAAGCCAAGCCGATATAAGATGATTGAAATGCAATGACCAGACGGTTGAAATACTTGTTAACGTGTAGATGTTATGCAATACAAAATTTTGCCATATGCCAGTGATTTCGTGCCATGACACAGTTATATGCCAACTCATTGTGTGTATGATTTTTATGTATTTGTATTTTCCACAGATATATTCATAGTTACGATATGCCATTTCGTGTTATGTATGAAAGAAGCTTTCAAACAATTAAAGACGCGTAAAGCTTACTTCCTGGACAGTGTTGTATTAATTTTGATGAATTCTCTATAAAATGTAATACTTTAAAAAGTGAGAGAGAAAAGCAGAAAATGTGAAATATTTTACTAAAATATATGAAAAATTGCAATTAATAAAAAAATTGTTGATTTGTTTTACAAAATAGTTCACAATTATACTTTACTCTGGAAATTTATTTTTATTCAAGACATTAAATAAATTATTCAAAAAATTATATTTCAAATATGTAAACAGAACATTTCTTAAATAAGGATTTTTTTGTTTTCTTGTCTCAGTGCTAAATATGTTGTAAACGCATCTTATATGTTCTAATAAAAGAAAATCATTATAATTTCAGAAAAATAATTCATTACTGCTTTTGAATTTTGTATAACATCCTTTCGATTTTTTTTTTAATATTTTTTAGCTAATTTATGTCTTTTTCAACTCCTATTAGTTATATTTAAGCATCTTGTCTTTCAGTTCTTCTTTCTTTTTTGTCGTCATTTCTTTCATTCATATTTTCAACAGTTTTCCTTCTATCATCTGGTTATTTTTATTTCTATTTTCCTGTTTTGCATTTTATCTTTATCTTCTTATTACATCATTTTCTTTTTTACATACTTATATTTGCCATAGCATAACAAAACGAACGGTATAGTATATGGTGTGCTCTGATTTATATGAAACATTTAAACTGTCAATAAATAGAATATGTATTGCCAAGGAAATGAAGAAATTATGTTCTTGCCAATATAATTTCCCATAATATTAGGAGACAAACAATACAGTTACTTACTATTTATCACTCCAAAACAATTTTTAGAAATAACAATGCCAGCATTCACTTTTCGAAGAAAATATATAAATAACCAGAAAATAAATCTATCATTGCATTAAGATGATGTATGACAATGCATAAAAACTGCAAAAATTGGAAATGTGTATCACAAGTTAATTTTGTAGTTTATTTTATGTTCGTGAAATTACCAAAAATAACCATAATAAGTATACGAAATAACAAACGTCTGCCAATTACAAAAAAAAACGAACTTACTTTCGAACAAAAATAAGAAAACTGTAATACACAGTCATAAATGCAGCATGAACATAATTAATACAATGGAAAGTAATAATAACTAATTAACTACAACCCTAATTAAAAAAGTAATATAAACTTTTGTTGTGTTAAGACCCAACTTGAACTACATGTTAACAAATACAATATTCATTCCAAAAAAGTAATAATTCCTGGTTAAAGGACGAATCCATGACATTTTTTATATCTTATCTATATAATATTTATGCGTGAATGTTTGTATTTGTTCTTTTTTTTTGTTTATTAATACAATGTTGTTGCTGGAAACAGATCTGAATTTGTAAATAATATTGTGTGTGTGCACCAAAATGGCGCACAATTATGTGTGCACCAAAATGGGGCACACTTATAATATCAGCGGAAAAACAATAAACGTTACTCTATTGTTTGGGGTTAAATGATATCTAATATATATGAAAACACCTTGGAATTTCAGAACGCATCCAGGAATACAGGACAAGAAAATAGGAGACTCAATGATATGACCAGATGCTGTTTATGTGTATATTCAAAACCATATTTAGAAATTTCTTGGCGTTGCATATTTCATAATCCTTGTTAAACAAATTCAATAAAACTGAGTCTGCTATTTTCACTAGGGGTGTGGGTGAGGTGGGGGTTTAGGTGGGGTGCGATGACTTATGTGCCTCAAATGAAGTATTTTATCAGTGAAAATGTATGTGACAAGCATCACACCATCGGAGAGGAGAAATCATATATCAATTTAAAATCATTAAAAAATCGATTGATGCTATTCTAAAAATATTCCGAAACAGGAGAGTAAAGTAGTTGAGTTTTTTTGCTGAGTAT
This sequence comes from Panopea generosa, assembly GCA_029582155.1. NCBI lineage: Eukaryota > Metazoa > Mollusca > Bivalvia > Adapedonta > Hiatellidae > Panopea > Panopea generosa. The sequence goes on along the minus strand of CM055902.1, from coordinate 45,728,029 downwards.
ATATATATATATATATATATATATATATATATATATTCGTTTGTCATTTTTATGATGTTTCCTTTGAATGTTACTGTATTTGAGCAATTGGTAATCCAGAGATTAATAAATATACTGTATGTGATTGTGCTAATGTCATTTTAAAGAATAAAAAATATAATAGGTGTTGAATAGGTATGTATATAAACTAAATTAACTCAAAAAAAAGAAAGGGAGCATGCATGCTATTATTCACGTTATAGATGGATTTCAAGATTATATATTAATACAAAATAACTGAATATGATCGACATTTTCAAAGTCTACTTAGAAATATATGCATAACGTGTTCAAATGACTGGATAGTAAATGGTAAATTATATGTTTACAGAAATACTTTGAGACAGAAATTTATGGAAAACTCGAAAATAGCTTATGGACGAGATTCATCTTAGCTTGTGAGTTATTTAAAAACTATTTATGCAAGACTTACTTGAAACAATATATTTTTGAATTTGTATTACTAGCAATCAAAATGTATCAGATGTGGGTTTTTTTTACATACGGAATATGAGCGATATATGCAATACACACAACAAATGCAATAAAATGAAACATAACCAAAACATCGTCATCATATTTATGCAATATACATCCGCTTCTGTCCGTTTGCATCTCTTGCCATTACATAACTGGTGTCATTTTTTATACTGACATCGATTTTTGTAGCAAAATAACAATAGGGAAACAGAGAGATTAATGGGCCACACCTATATCGGGAGACAGGGAGATAAGTGGGCCACAACACTATCGGGAACGTTAATTTCTTCACATAAAAAGTGAAATTATGTTGAAATTAATAATAACATAGATATAAGCAATACATTTCAAAAATCTAAGTCATAATGAAACATTAATATGGTATTGTTATGCTAATGAAAAATTGCCAAATTGTGATTATTAAATCTGTTCAATCACATATTGTTTGAGATTCATGTTTAACCAAAGATCTTTGGGGTTTTATGAATACATTTCATGGAGGAATAACTATGTATATAGTTATTTTTTTTAAAAATGGATTCAATACTTTTTTAATAGATCTATCACGAATATTAGTCTCGATTCAATATCAATATGTCAAAATGTCTATATTAACAGATGTTGAAAATGCATCACAAGAGTTAACGCATGTCAGAATTAATTACAAGATATATACATGTTTTTTTGTTTTATTTTGGCAACACGACTTTGTTCATTTAAAATCAGTTATTGCTGTAATATTTGTTTTGCTTGACAGAATTTCGAAAGTAAGGTAGTTTTATTTATCTCTAAAACAGATTGATTTTCTTATACTTTTTATATATGCCACTGATATTGTATTTATAAATAAATGGCGCCCCTCGCACGCATGTTCTAGGTATGAATGTGTAGTTTTGTATCGCAGAGTGTTTTTAAGACGGCGGACTGTGTCTTTAATAGTTTCCGACACCTGAACAACACTTAAGCAGATTATATGCAGTCGAGTTACTTGTCCCATCAGTACTGTATATCAATGAATCTGTATAGTAAGCAATTTATATTATTTCAATAGCAAATCGTTTGTCTCTTGGCACGGTTGACATAGACATATTAAGACTGAATCTGTTTCGAATTTGCAGTATTTTTAAAACTTAATATTCCCGTGTTATTGATAATAAATGAACACTTTATAAACTGGTATACAATCATTATGTGCTTATGCAATTCAAAGCCATTGGAAAGGAAATATATAAGGAACATTTTCGTTTCAATCCTATTCATTCTTTCTTCAAAGTTGTGGTACTGCCTGTATGCATGTTGGAAACAGAACATTGTTCGAACAAAGGAAGTATATACACTAAACAGTAAGTATCTAAAAATGATATTAAGTACTGGAATGTGCGGTTTAGTATTTAAATACGAAGCTTGGAGAGTACTTGACTTGCAACATATGTTCTATTAACTTATGACAAAGAACGGGTGCGTTTTTGCATGTTCAATTCATTTTATTTGTACGCTGTTGTAATGGATGTGTCACGTGAATGTTATGTATTATGTATATAATGGTTTGTGTTGTCAAAGAGACAGGTCTGAAATTTAATAATGAGGATTTTTATTAAAATATTACATTATGTGAGTGAGAATTGATCAACGGATTTTTAAAAGATATTTTAAATAAATGTTTGTATATTGTGTGTATATATTTAGGTATGTAGCAAAGATGATACGTTATATGCGTATACATAAAATGTTAATATATATATATATATATATGTATCGGTATGAAAGTCCATACGAAACACATGTATAGTTGAAATCAGTTTTATATGTTGGAGATATGAATAAAATTATAGAAGTCTAACTGTGTATTTTCTAGTATCATTTAAAATCCAAAGCTCAACCATGCATGTGTGCATAATGTCGTATTCATAAGACAATAGTCTGATGGGTGTACTAGTATGTTATTGACCCTACCTCCATCTATTTCGTGATGACGTGTGAAGAGTGAGGTTAATGCACTCGTAACAAGTTTAAGTTTCCCAGTGGCAATTTTTATTACTGACGATTTATAAGGCCGTGTCGAGTGTAGACATTTTCTATTGTATTCATTATGATTATTTCTGTATATTAATAACTTTATGCAGTTTTAAAATCCTTTGAATGCCTCGCCATCTGTTGGCTATGTATATTCTCTTAGCTATAATGTGCTGATGGTAACTATAATAAATATTTACCGCCACTGTGCATTAATTCGAATGAATTATTTTATATGTATTATTACTGCACTTAATATATTTGCCTTTTTGCCTGCCGGGTCCGTTTAGCTCAGTCGGTTGCGTGTCTGACTACTATCAATCTCTGCTCGGTCAGTCTCCGTGGTGATTTATATACGAAGTTATGTCTCATTGTCTTTCACCGCTGATTCAAGTGGGAAAGTTATCAGTTACTTGCGGTCATGTACTCATGAACTAGCTAACCTTCGAGGATCTCATCTGTTAGCCCTCGATGACATAAAATCACGCTTAATACTCAAACTTACGAACAAACCATTTTGCATCAAAGGTCAATGAGAACTTGACCAATGATATCTTTAGAAAGATACCTTTAAAGTATAGAACTCATCCAAGATTAGAAAATAGCAAATTCTGATTTATTGAGTCTGTTCATAAAGAGTGAAATAAAAACATCCGTCTTCCGTGGCTTGATGGTTAAACCGTCCGACTTCGAAGGTTCGAATCCCTGTGGAAGCACTTTTTTCTGATGCGACTGGTTGCTCATCTATCGGCTAGTTAAATGGAGGGGTACCGAATGTCTAACTGCCTGTCATCTGACAAGGATAGCATTCGGGAAGTTAATGTGTTCAGCATAACGGTGTCTCATAAGCCCATGATGTTTTGCCATTTCAACAGGGGTGACGTTTCAATAAAAACATACTTTATTTTAAAAACATACTTTTTACTTTGCAACACCCCACGCATTATTGTACTAGCTTAAAAAGTATTCTATTTTCGAACCATGTTAACTGTGCTCCAAGATGCCACATGATCAAAAATAATAACAACAATGAGTCAAATAAACTTGGAATGCCAATATTTTTTAAAAGACGAGAGCACTGATTTTAAATGTTTTATTATGTGTATATCGTAATGATAAAGATTTGTACAACAATTTTTATGATAATAATTATATTGCAACTATCAAACAAATATGTATTACTAACAAAAGTAAACAGTGTCTTCTACAGAACGAACTATTGAACAATGTTCAGCTATCGTACACATCTTGCCATTGCCTTATTAACCTGACATTGTCTCCCTTTGAAGGAAATACAGGGTGCCCAAACAAACTTCGATTTCTTTATTAAAGTGGTGTATTAAACTCAAATTTGGACTTAAAGCAATGAACCGTTTTGCAATAATTGTCAATTAATAGTATTTTCGATTGACATGTTTTATTCGGGAATTGGCACCATAAACATGACTTGACGTTATAATTCCTACGTGACATCTATTCATATTGTCTGTTGCAATTCAAAAATGGGAAAAAGGGATAAACTTGATTTTCAGCTTTCATAAGCATTCATTTTAAGAAAACAATGTGCCTCAGTCAAACCGGCAAAGGTGAAAATGGCTCAATTTAACGTAAAAAAGCAGTAGAATACCATCAAAGTTCACGTTATCAGTCATGCGAGGACTGCACAAAGCAAAATACAAGAGGGAGTTCAACTTAAAAATTAATCGAGTTTAGTTTAAACTTATTTATTTTACTTCGATTGTGAAACAAGTTATTAGACAAATCACGTTCGATATCTTCCTGTGTATATCCAATTCTAAGCAAATGCGGAAAATTGTCTTGCTCACACATAGCCGTGACGGAGGATCGAACACACGACCCTCCGATCATGGGTTCGGTGATCTACCACTGAACCACGCTCTCCACATTAACAATATCCTTGCTTAAATTTCTGGGAGGATTATTAGACTTGTCTACGAGTTTATGGATTAACTCTCGTATTTATACGTCGAATACTACTAATCATCATGTACTAATCATCACGTTCTAACCATCATGAACTTCGAATTTTTTGTTGTGGAAATATGCTCAGTTATGAAAATAAATTATTTCTTAAAAACAATAAAGAGCTTTAAGCATTGAGAAGAAAAACAAATAACATAAAAAAAATTATATTTTATTTATTCAAAGCCATCATAAAGATACATCACCTATATCCTTTTGTTCAGTAAATGATGGAAAGTTTATTGAATCACAAAAAGGAAGACCCCATTCGAATATAATGGTTGATTCCTTCCTTGTATTTTATCTTATTTATGAGAAATTCGTTAATACCGAGGTCGGCATTTTCCGTTTTATTCGTCAATGTTTTAGCATAACCCAATACTGGCTAATAAGTGCATTCAATGCGGACCGCGATTTGGTAAATTTGGTCAATAAACTAACATAATTGTACACAACAGCGACAAAATATAATATATGTTATTGAACAGAGTATCCATAATATATGATGTTTGATATAACTGTGCAGTTTTACTGCTTTGATCGAAAAAACAAATATTGACGACATAGGTAAGACCTCTTTAAAAGAGAATTTGAACTTTATTTGAGGGGTGCAAAATCTGCTTCATACACATATCCCAGTAAGAAAAGTCAGGTAACTTTGAAACTCAACTTAAACAAGAGTTGTCAGAAGACAACAAATCTCGCCTCTAGGTGTCTAAGTCCAAAAAGGGTCATTACTGTGCCAAAATGCAATCCAGAGTTATGGTTCTTATCTGTGTGTGTTCCATTTATGATGGTGAACACACATGCGAAGTTTCATTCACATCCTATGAGTGGTTGCATAGATATCTTAAACTTAAACACAAATGTTTAACCTGGTGTCTACAGACGACGACGACAACGACGACGACGACGCCGGGGTCATGGCAATAGCTCTCCTTGGACTTCGTCCCGGCGAGCTAGAAATGAAAAACAAATCCATAGAAAATAACAGAAGGAGAACAACATATTTACATTGCTTAATGACATTATAGATGAATCAGAATACCATGTCCTACAATGATATATTTCAATTTGTATCGATGCAATACATAATATGTATTGGCCTCGAGGTTATAAAACATTTTTCATGCTCAACTCAAATTCGTACTGAAACCACAATATCTAGGAGACACATACAAACCCAACTTTAAGCGCAAACACTTGACTAGGCCTCGAATTTTAGAGAATTAATGCAGATTTGAGGTAGAAAATCACAGATTTTTACGTTTATTTTGTTATATTGAGTCGATTAATCTTTGAGTTGAGCATGGAAAAAAATCTTTATAACCTCGGATCAAGAATGTGAAAAAAATAAATATATGGCAACTATTTGCAAATGCATGAACATTAACAATCTGTAACAACAATATCAATACAGTAGACGTAGATATATCAATATGTAAGTTAAAGGCCCAACATTTTCTGCCGGAGCAGAGATTTATGTAGGAGTGGCTAATGTGTAGCAGTTGTATTCTTTACCTGACAGTGTTCTAAAAATATATCATTGCTCGGCTGCTGGAACGTTTATAAACACAGATCCATGTGTATTTTTGTTACAATTTAGAGCATATTACCTCACAAAGATTTTTTTATTATTTGCAGTTGGAGTTTCATTCTCAAATTACTTAGAACACACACTTCTTGGAAAATATAATTTTGCCAATTAAATATATAAACAATAACAGAAGTATGCAAAATAATAGTAAAATGGTGGGGATTTTGAAATTTTGAAACAATGGTTGAACTTCTCCGATTTGAAGCAAGTATATATTTATATAAAAACCTGCTCCAGAGCAATATTGCAGCTTTTATATCGCAGTCGGGGTTTTAAATGACTCACTCAACGGGGTTGAATTCGACAACAGAACATTAGCGTTATTAAAAGTTTTAAGGAATAGTCATCCAAAACAAGTCAAATTGTCAGATATTAGAAATAAATTAGTATGAAAGGCTTTAAGTTTCAAGAAGGTAATATTTTCTGTCTTAAATTTTGATACTTAATTATGTTACGTCCAACAAAAATGTAAATGAAATGTCAGCATTCTGAAAATCAGCGCTTATTTTATACACAGAATTCCGTATAAGTATAACAGCAGACTGTATTCAAATATTTTTGTTAAAAAGTTAACGTTCGGAAACTAAGTAAAAACATCTGACTCTAGTAAAGCATATAATACCAATCACACAAACACTTTTACATAAATGTTTGAGAATATTTGAAAAACTTATTTTGTGTTGATTGTATATCGAATGGGTGACGTTTAAATTTTGAATGAAGAATGACATTGGGCACAAATACCAATAAATTATAAGAGATGACGTTAAATATTTTAACACTAACTAAAGGTGCAAAAACTAAAAATGTTGACAACAGCCAAAAGTGTGAGGGGCGCGTTTACATCAGTTCTACAGACAACAATCGAATTTGCGATAGATATATTTACGTCAAATCTATAAACAATATCTAAATATGCAATTGATAAGTGATAATCATATGAACATAATAAGAAGTGTACGAAATATGTTAAGGGCAAATATATAAGCATAACAATAAGGAATAGAATAATAAGAAATATATTCAAGTCAAATATATGAAAAAGAAAACAATAACCGGTTGTGTCAGAGGTGTGCTTACGCCTGTTATATATATTGGCGCGTGTGGCTAATATAAGCGAGACAGGTGTGTCCTGGGCTGCGTTCAACATCGTTAACAGTAAACACATTTTTTGCCTGGTTCCCTAAAAGTATCGTATACTGCGTGCTAGTTTGAGGGTGAGCCAGTGTCCAGGAAAATATATTAAACTAACACTAGCAAACGTTTAACCGAACTGAACGCATCCCTGATTGGTACTGCTCCGTACCAAAAAATAAAGCGTACAAATCCTCTTATATACACAGCATAAAATACAAGTTTGTCTGGAGAAAAAATGGATGTACATGTCTTTCACAACATGTACAACTAAATATTGAATAAAAATGGAAAAAATGCTGTTCCATTAATCTATTTAGTTAAATACAATCTAAACAAAATTTTTATATCGAGGCATGCTTCGAAGTGCCATAAAATGGTAAACGTCAACCAGAATTTATAACATAATGAGGGGAGAGCAGCAATGTATTCGATAATTGTATATAACATATTTCTTCTAAGGATTTTGTATGTTTCAAAGTATTGTTATCCTGTGTGTAACTAAGCTTGACTGATGATGTATCATTGTGTGCTGCTTCACAACTGTTGGGATTATCTGCGACTAGTTTAACACTAACTACTGAACAAACTATACAGCCAGAAAATGTTATATACAATATATACCATCGTAATAATGTAAAACACGCTATAACTGTTACTTAACAACGGACGGCCGATCTTCGGATAAGCATAATATACAAGTCACTCGATTAAAATAGTACAAACAAACAAATACATAAATGATTGCTCAAAAACTGCAGATTGTCTCAAGTAGATAAGAAAAGCAAGCACTCAATGAGCTGTGATGGAAGACAATATAAAGTTATTTTACAGTGTGAGATTTAAAATTGCGAACTGTCATACATTTTTGTTACTTATATATTGCATTGCACTATAGACAGTTTTAATTCTAATTTAATCTAACAAAGTAATAAATAACAAAAGGACATGGTGATATATTACATATCAACAAATACTATACACTTTGTTCATCATCTTAATAATATCGAAATTTCGAAAACGAAACACAATGAAATATATTCATTTTGTTCAATAAGCTTGTCCTTTTAGCCTATATTAACCCTAAAATTGGGCCTCCGTTAAACAAATTATTGTATAGTTAAAATATCAAAGTGTCTTTGTCTGTTGTTCCAGAATACCACCCTGATCAATTCCGATCAATCTCGAAATTTCTAATTAACTTAAAGGTTAATGATGATTTTAAAAAAGAGAGAAACAAGGATTTCCGATCTTCACAAAACAACTCAACATGAGTATGCACTCAAGCTTACATTTCAAAATGATTTCATCAGAAAACACAAATATGATAGTGTGTTTGATTGTTCTAAAGACAAATTATATGAACATTAACGTTATAAATGTCAGTGAATTTGAAACTGTTCAGACAAATGAACTTTAATTGAAAATTATTTTGAACTCGAGTGCATTCATTATCCACATGAGATGTTTTGGGAATACATAGCCTGACAATAATTTTCCCTGTACATGTGTTTAATGCTCATAAACAAGCCGCTTTTAAAAGACTTTTGCATACAATTAATTATTGCAGCAATGTGTTCCTTGTCACCTCTCTTCTTTTCATTGCGTTCGATATTAGTTTATATAAATAGGTCATGGTAACGTTAGTATTAAGGTCCGCAACATCCTTTGTTCTTGGTGTTTGTTTGGTCATGTAACTGCAGGCCTGATGTTTTCACTTCCAAATCTTCGTTAGCTCGCATAAGTCTGAAATATGAAATAAACAGCATACAATCTCAAGGGTACTTAGACAATGTATTTAATAAAAGTCGACATGTTACAATAAACGAATCACTGATCTTTTGATATGTTGAGCCTTTTAAGCTGTGTGGGTTGTTTTGTTGTTGTTGTTGTTGTTGTTGTTGTTGTTGTTGTTGTTGTTTTTGGTGGTGCTACTGACCGTTCCAAAGTGATGATCCATGCTATCATTTCTTCCCTATGTTTGCTTTATACTTATGAGTACTAAAATATTGATTATACTTATTCCGTTTTAAATGAATGTGTTCTTTCTTCCACCCTGTATAGATTATTATATATAAAGTAATAGGTTATTTGACTGGATTAGTGTATTGTATCGATATTAAAGAATATTATTTTATGATGAATATATTTTAACACACTTTGTTCCTAAATGAAATCCCAACGGAGGGATGAGTTTACAAGTATACATAATGATATCAATTATATAGCTTGGGTGGTATTAAAAGGAATAACACGATACTTTTACACCAAAGGATACATGACCACTTGATTAAATAAACTTGATTCTGAAAAAACAGCAATAACTGCATAAACAATAGGAAGGCAGCGGTACATGGTAGACAATTATAGTATTCACGTACCTTGCAAGCTCGCTAACAGACTCGTTCACGTGAAAACCTTCCTTAGCACTGGTTTCGATAAACAGAGCTCCATATTCCTGGAAAAAAGTACATAATTCAAACATACGTTTGTCTTCATAATTTTTTTCTGCACATGTAAGTGGTGGAAACTAAAGTATATAGTTTGAGCGAAAAATACAAACAGTTATTACTCTTGTATTTTACTCGAACTTGGCAGTTAACGATTGTATTACCCTTAAGAACTATGCATATACATATTAAACGAAGTTAATAATATTTTTATGTTAACGTTAAGAAATGGGCGGAAGGGCATTTCTAAATGTTTATAAACAATGGCAAAATCAAATACTACAAACCGAATACGCTATTGTGAAACTACGTCATTCTATTTATAATTGGAATCGTTAGATACAGGTAACACATTAATAATGAATCTATTGTATTGTACAATGTATGTAACAGATGAATGTGCTGTCATCCCTAATACGGTAGGTTCCATCTAAAAATAGAATTACATAGTTTCAAAATAGCATATTGGGTTTATAGCGTTCGCATTTTAATATATTATGTTAAATATTGTTTCAGACATATTATTATCAATGGCTTTCATTTAAGTAATATTGAAAGTATAAATAGTATTATAGATATCGTACCCTTGCCAACCGTTGTCCATCATCATACGTCACGACCTTTTGACCATGTGCTTCGGCTTCTTCTCGCATGTCCGTTTTGTTGGCGCAGAGCATGATGGGTAGTTGCTTGATGGACCCGTCCTGTGAAGACTTAAAAAGTGAACAGTTCTGCACAGTTTTGTACGGTTGTATTAAATTTGGCAGTTACTTATTTATAGAGAATAGGTGTGACATTACTTTTTACGAGGTTATAAATGTGATAAATGGTGATAACTATGGCGGTATGACATGGTCCAGCCTTATGTTTATACAACTGTATTTATATGTAACGTTTGTTGTTATTAATTTCATTCTGGGCGTCTTATTACTTGTACATACTTGAATGTTTAGATATTGTAAAAGTCAGAATAGAAGAACGAGTTGTTTATGCTATTCAACATTTTGTTTGAGTTAGTTTGTTGTTTTAACTTTTATAAATACAAAGTTTAGTATTACCTCAATAGAATCCATCCATTCTCTGATATTGATGAACGATCTTTCATATGTACAGTCGTAAAGCAGCAATACACCGTCGGCTCGTCGAAAATAGGACTTCGCTATACTTCGAAATCTAATCAAATCAAAGGAGAACACGTTACAATAAATTTTTGTTGTGTTACAAAAAAAACACAATAATGTATACTTATGATAGTTAATTCAAATTCAACATTTTACCAAATTTAAACTTCTTTTGAAACCTATACATTGCATTGAGATGCTTACCTCTCTTGGCCCGCAGTGTCCCAAAGTTGTAGAGCAACTGTCCGTCCGTCCAGCTCGATCATTTTTGTTTGAAAATCAACCCCTGTTGTAAACAAAAATATAGGTTAATATCAATACACAATTTCAATTCATGCAAATCCAAACCTCATCAAATGCAGCAATTTCGTATTTCAGCCTTTAATTTTTGTAAATAAAGTTAATGCACAAATTGCAAGTATATGCACGCACACATATATTCGTACTCGTAAACGATGCATCGCTCCTTCAAGTTTAGTAATTTATTTTACAGAAGAGAAATAAATGACTGGATGTGAGGATACATGTTTATGCATACAAATATACACACGTAAACCTACATGAATTAGTAATTTACTTGATACTTACCCAAAGTTGAACTCAAATTCTCAAAGAATTTCCCCTTGCATAACCTCATGATTAGACTAGACTTGCCGACGGCGGCGTCGCCGGCCAAAACCACTTTAAACATTCTCTCTGGCTCCTTGTTTATCTTCGGTGTGGACTGCAAAATAGATTCAACTCATGTCAACGGTCAAAAGAAAAAAAGAAAATGATTAAACACAAAACTAATATTTATATTTGTTGTTAAAACACACAAAAACTTTCTAAAAAATAATCCGTTCCGTGCCTTGCGTATTACTTTATGAAGAAGGGTTTTAGACACCGAAGAATATTACTTAATTCTTATGTTTTAACTTAAGTTAACTAATAGGCTTAAAATTAATGTCAAGATAGTGGATAAGCATTGAAATGAATGATAAGAAAAGCACAAAGGGAAATATTTACATAGAAACTTAAGATCTCAATATGTATCTAGTAAAATAAACCAGCGTCACATAGTAAACGATACTTTTGTATTTTCAAGTTGCCTTTTTGTTGGGGTGGTGTTTTTTGGCCAATGATAAGGAAGTCATTACCGTTGTTTGACAACGGCAATTTCAGGAGAACAGATATGAGATATGTGGTTACGAGATATTTTGTTACTCCAGGGCCTAAATTCATCAATAGTTTGAGTCTGAGAATCGGACTTAGACTCAAAATCTAACATTTGTGTAAAACCCTGTAAACATACAAGTATTGGTAAGAAGTGTGATTCTGTAACATTTTCTGTTAAATAATCATTTAACCTGTTTGTTTATGCAGATAAATATGGTAATTTGCTTGTTAAATAGACTTAATTTGAATCTGAAATTTTTGACATTTTGAGTTTAAGGCTCAATCTAAGACTCAAAATATTGATGAATTTAGGTCCCGATGTCTGACAATATAAAATCAATGAAATATAAATAATAATAATCGTAGGCCATTGACTGAACTGAAGTGGATTCATGATTTCAGATATGGGGAGGGGCGTATAGTTTAGGCAAATTCTTAATATTACGGGGTGAGATGTAAAACCATATAAATTTTAGTTTTTTCATGAACACGGGGGAACTAACAAATAAAGGTTTTCAAGAAATTACAATTTAATACAAAAAAAATGTATTTTGAAAAAAAAATAAAAATAGAAAATCAAAACAACAATGTACCAGTTCTTGGTCAAACAAAAATTGGGATTTTTGTGGGCTGATTTGAAATCGCAGACGAGCAATGTAATTATGGGAATTCACGTACACGTACATTAAATTAGATTATAAATTCATTGAGATGCCACCAGAAGGTCGATTATAGAACAAAATAAACCTGACAGACTTAAATGGAAACTTGTTTAAACATACAACTTTGTATTGTTGTTATGTTTTATGTATAAATCGAATACACATGAAATTGATATACAAGAGGTACAGAGTCGTTGTGAAATGACATATCACAAATGCGAGATAACTTCATTATACGGGTTTTCAATGTGACTAAGAAATAAACAACTATAGTATCACTCCAATAGGAGACGTTGCAATCAAATGATATAACCGTCAAAGATGTATTGAAGCGATGAGATGAGAATAATAAATTTCAAATACAACTTAAATTGGAGAAACAATGTGCTATAAATTGAATAGTGGAATTTACTCATTCAACTGGTGTCGCCTGATTAAATATTATACAATCTGATGGCTAAATCTTATTCTAAAAAAAAGCAAACTCGGTGTTGCTATAATGTCTGATGCTCTTGGTATCATAGGGATCATTAAGTATGTCTCAAAAAACAGAAAACTCGGTGTTGTTATAATGTGTGATGCTCTTGGTATCATAGAGATCATTAAGTATGTCTCAAAAAACAGAAAACTCGGTGTTGATATAATGTGTGATGCTCTTGGTATCATAGGGATCATTTAGTATGTCTCAAAAACAGAAAACTCAGTGTTACTATAATGTGTGATGCTCTTGGTATCATAGGGATCATTAAGTATGTCTCAAAAACAGAAAACTCGGTGTTGCTATAATGTGTGATGCTCTTGGTATCATAGGGATCATTTAGTATGTCTCAAAAAACAAAAACTCGGTGTTGCTATAATGTGTGATGCACTTGGTATCATAGGGATCATTTAGAATGTCTAAAAAAAACAGAAAACTATGTCTCAAAAACAGAAAACTAGGTGTTGCTATAATGTGTAATGCACTTGGTATCATAGTGATCATTTGATATGTCTCAAAAACAGAAAACTCGGTGTTGCTATAATGTCTGATGCTCTTGGTATCATAGGGATCATTAAGTATATCTCAAAAACAGAAAACTCGGTGTTGCTATAATGTTTGATGCTCTTGGTATCATAGGGATCATTTAGTATGTCTAAAAAAAAAACTCAGTGTTGCTATAATGTGTGATGCTCTTGGTATCATAGGGATCATTTAGTATGTCTCAAAAAACAGAAAACTCGGTTTTGCTATAATGTCTGATGCTCTTGGTATCATAGGGATCATTAAGTATGTCTCAAAAAACAGAAAACTCAGTGTTGCTATAATGTGTGATGCTCTTGGTATCATAGGGATCATTTTGTATGTCTCAAAAACAGAAAACTCGGTGTTGCTATAATGTGTGATGCACTTGGTATCATAAGGATCATTTAGTATGTCTCAAAAACAGAAAACTCGGTGTTGCTATAATGTCTGATGCTCTTGGTATCATAGGGATCATTTAGTATGTCTCAAAACAGACACATCGGTGTTGCTATAATGTGTGATGCTCTTGGTATCATAGGGATCAATTAGTATGTCTCAAAAACAGAAATCTGCTGTGTTGCTATAATGTGTTTAGTACGCCTCAAAAACAGAAAACTCGGTGTTGCTATAATGTGTGTTGCTCTTGGTATCATAGGGATCATTTAGTATGTCTCAAAAACATAAATCTGCTTAAGTCAGTGCTAAGGGAGGTGGTAGGTGTAGCATATCACATACCCCAATATAAACAACATGTTTTTAGATATTATTGACTTACGTCTTGTGTTAATGTACTTTGTCTCCTATTGGCACGTCCTAGAGAGCCGTCACGCGACCGCGAGCTCCTTGACGACGAAGAGCGACTGCTGGCTGATCCGATGCGACGTTGTTCCAGAACGTTACGGTAAAGTTTCCCGTCAAGATCTGTAGGAGCTTCAGACTCTGTTTCAACCTCATCATGAGAATCTATATCCTGTAAAAGTAGGTCATCATGAGAATCTATATCCTGTAAAAGTAGGTCATTGTGAGAATCTATATCCTGTAAAAGTAGGTCACCATGAAAATCTTTATCCTGTAAAAGTAGGTCATCGTGAGAATCTATATTCTGTAAAAGTAGGTCATCATGAAATTTTTAACCGTGTAAAAGTAGGTCATCATGAGAATCTATATCCTGTAAAAATAGGTCATCATGAAATTTTTAACCGTGTAAAAGTAGGTCATCATGAGAATCTTTATCATGAAAAAGTAGGTCATCATGAGAATTTATATTCTGAAAAAGTAGCTCATCATGAGAATTTAAAGACTGTAAAAGTAGGTCAACATGAAAATATATATCCTGAAAAAGTAGGTCATTATGAGAATCTATACCATATAAAATAGGTCATCGTGATAATCTAAAATTAATTAAAAAAAGAATTAAATAAAATATTGATATATAACGGGAAGATATACCTTATTGTATTCAACATATCTTGAATAAAGAAAATCAAAGTCAAATTAATTAAAATTGTATGGGGAGAATTAAAATCATCACAGTAATAAATATCACAATAAGTCTTGTACAAAGATTAGATAATTAAAAGGAAACTATTTAAATAAACATGATAAAAAGAAAGGTTGATTACCATATATAATAAATAAATATGTAAAATATCAAATATGTATATATTCGTCATATATCATTATTCATCCGTCATATGTCATTCATAATCATCAATTTATTTTTAAGCATCTGTTCATGCTCGCCAAAATGACCAGTTCAAAGTGCGAGGGTAAATAAAAACTTCACCACCACCACCATCTAAACTCCGTAAGAGTAGGTTAGCATGATATTTTAAACCTTAGTCCTGAAGGTCGGTCATTCAGTTAATTAACAAGTAACCTGTAGGTCAACAATACGTTTATTTTGATATTATAAGTTTGTTACCACAGTGATACCATAATGAGTACACTTTCCATTTCCTTATTTCGACCCAAACTTCGGAATATATGTATATAACGTACCTCAGCAAGTGGTGCTTGTCCCAGGCCTGACCGAAGGCGCCTTAAACGTTTTCCTGCCAAAACACGTTGCATTGTTTCTGCATCGTTAAGGAATGCTTCATTGTCCATATCGTTCTCGTTGCCTTCTCTCAGTGTGGAATGCCCACTGTCTGTCGATACAATAGTGACTTAAAGCTGAATACTTTATCAATACATTTCAGTTTCTTTAGAAGACATGTTAATAATATTTCAATCCTAGGAAAACTAAAGTCAAATCAATATTTTCAAAAAATAACGATATTTCAAATTATCAACTTATGTTTCACCTAAGTATTTACCTATATCTTCTAGCATACCACCGTCTGATTCACACGTGTCCTGGTGTGGTAACTTCACGGGGATCATTCTGGTAGAGGGCATGTTGTGGTTCTGCACGTTCACCTGATGATGGTCTGGTTCCTCGACCAGCGAGGTAGTAGAACCCATCCGGGAACGGATACTGTGGGAAATAAATATGATATACCAGTCTATATTATGTGTTGTGGAATGGAGGCGGCGGGCCTTATTGACCTATAAACTTAGTACCCAGTATTTGGCGTATTCCAACGTTCACATTTTGCTAATTATTCAAAACCGTAGTCAAACAGCGTAGAATTAATTTAAAATATGCACTTTGGACCAAGGGAAATAGACATAATGTGTCAATCAATCTTTTTAACTGAAATATTAACTTTTCACAAGAATTTTCATTGGGTTTATACAAGCTTATGTTGTTTTATATTCTATTACATGTATTTTTTCATGATTTTTGAAAAGAAAATTATTAACATTTTTTTAAAAATGGATTTGTTGACTAACCTTGGTGCACATTGAAAGTATTCACTCATCAGAGACCCGCGTCGGTAGTCCGTGGCTGTCTGAACGCGCATTGAACTGGTGTTTGACTGCGAAGGGAGATAACTTTATTATTCATGTTTTATATTTATAATATTTCATCTAGACATTTCAGTTGTGTTAGTTTGTGTGTCATGTTAGTAATTAAGAATATATTTTAGCATGTTTTTTTTTCTCAAACAAGTAATTTAAAAGCAAAAATATGATGACATGGCTTAAAAATAGTATGCTGCAGTTTTGGTTCATATTTACGACAACATCAGTTTAGTTCGTGTTTACGACAACATTCTACATATAGAAGCAATCTGTCAGAGTTACCGTCCTTGTCAGAATACAAATACAGGACTTGTGTAACAGGACCGTGGTTGGATGGTTGAACCAGAGATATATTTAACTACTGTATACATTTTTCAGCAATAATTTATTTTAATCAGTTAATGTGACATTATATTTGGACTTTATTGCGTTAAAAATGTATTTGGACTTCGGGACTCGTGAAATGTGTTATACTGACGCCGAGCTATTTAATAAAAAAAATCATCATAAAGTTTAAACAAATGTAAAATATAGAAGTATGTTCACCGTCACTGACTGTTGTCTCATTGGAGACGTGCGTCTGGAGACCTCGATGGCTTCTCGCAAATCATCGTTTGTGTCATGGAGACGCTTGTTTGCATCACTGAAAAAACACAAGCATGATTATTGTATAATGTGTGCTTTACTCTAAAATACGTGGGAAATGTATTATATTGTTAAGTTGGCGAGTTTTCGTTCTTTCCAGCAGGTCTGAGATACATGAGGAATAATCACACACAAGTATGACTACAAATATGGCGACAAATTGATTTTACATAATTATATACGATGTCATAAAGAACTTATGTATATAACTATGAACAAAAATGCAGATTGCAATTGAACATTTTTGTGATTTATTGGAACATCTAATATTTTTTTAAAGAAAATACAATTATCTCTAATTTACATTATTAAAAAATAACCTATATGTCATACAATACGCGTTTGTTGATATAAATGACATATCCATTTGATCTTATTCAAAAGTCGATAAGTTTGCAACAAGACCCGACAATGGAAAATTACCACCATATACATACATTATAATAAATCAATATTGAGCTCATTTTCCCATGTTGTTGTTCTTGCCATTGATTCTTTGAATCGATTAGATATGCGTGTGCATATGACTTAAGTTGCGTTTGCTTCACTCAAAAGAGCATGTGCAATATATGCAATGTGTAGTGTTTGAAAATAAATTTGTATTGTTATGTAGACATCCTTCAAAACAGCATGTGCATTGTATTGTGTTACCATCCGTCACACAAACAACGACACGCATAACATATTCATACAGTGATAACAATACATATGCATTAAGTTACCCTGGCATTGGGGGAAAAACATTATCGTTGCAAATGCATCCATATAAAATACTATGAAATTTGGATATTGTAGCGTGCCCGATAAGATGCATGAACAAGAGACATATAAACAGATTGATTATTAACATATATCAAATTTGGATTTTTTTCCTATAAGATAATTTTTTAATTGATTTGCAATATTTTATTTTTTCTTATTTTGAAGTTGTTACTATTATTTCTTCAAAATTAAAATTAATGTTTGAAGTGACCTGGTTGTTCTGACCACCTGACGACAAAGGATCCTGTTCTATGTGTAATTAAGCTGGTAAGACCTTCATTAACATTATTACTCACTGTAGCAGTTGAAGTTGCCTGGTAAGATTTTCTTGTTCTCTTTGATAATCTGATATTGCCTCCTTCTCCCTGAATAACATAAAGATAAATTATTAATGGTTACTATAACAACACATATTGAATCTGGACTGAGTAAATTTCTGACATAACACGTTGTATTTTATAAAATAATTACCTGTGACGTCATTCAACTTCCGCTGAAGTAATTGCCCAATCAGAGTGCTCGGGGTTATTTAAAGTCTAGCAGTTACTTGAACTTTAACCGTAAGTGGTTGTCATTTGAGAGTCAAAACGAAGCATACACTAAACATATTGTACTAACATTTACAGAAAAAGAAATGGGTAACAAACAATGACTTCTCTCAACAATAGTTAATGTCCGCCGACTAAACATTTAAGTTTACGAAATGCACTTAATTACAAAATCCATGGTTCTCGTCCATTGGTATAATTTATATTAACTTCAGTTAAACATTATCAAATGGTAACCCAACACTATCGTGTTAGTCTACTTGTTTATGCATACTGGTGCAATATACTGTACAATGCTTACATGTCAAATGGTAACTCAACATTGACGTGTTAGTCTACTTGTTTATGTATATACTAGTGTAAAACACTGTACAATGCTTACATTTCAAATGGTAACTCAACATTAACGTGTAGTCTACTTGTTGATACATACTGGTGTAATACACTGTACAATGCTTACATGTCAAATGGTAACTCAACATTAGGGTGTTAGTCTACTTGTTTATGTATATACTAGTGTAATACACTGTACAATGCTTACATGTCAAATGGTAATTCGACATTAACGTGTTAGTCTACTTGTTTATGTATATACTAGTGTAATACACTGTTCAATACTTACATGTCAAATGGTAACTCAACATTAGCGTGTTAGTCTACTTGTTTATGTATATACTAGTGTAATACACTGTACAATACTTACATGTCAAATGGTAACTCAACATTAGCGTGTAAGTCTACTTGTTTATGTATATACTAGTGCAATACACTGTACAATACTAACATGTCAAATGGTAACTCAACATTAGCGTGTTAGTCTACTTGTTTATGTATATACTAGTGTTATACACTGTACAATACTAACATGTCAAATGGTAACTCAACATTAGCGTGTAAGTCTACTTGTTTATGTATATACTAGTGTAATACACTGTACAATACTAACATGTCAAATGGTAACTCAACATTAGCGTGTTAGTCTACTTGTTTATGTATATACTAGTGTAATACACTGTACAATGCTTACATGTCAAATGGTAACTCAACATTAGCGTGTTAGTCTACTTGTTTATGTATATACTAGTGTAATACACTGTACAATACTTACATGTCAAATGGTAACTCAACATTAGCGTGTAAGTCTACTTGTTTATGTATATACTAGTGCAATACACTGTACAATACTAACATGTCAAATGGTAACTCAACATTAACGTGTTAGTCTACTTGTTTATGTATATACTAGTGTAATACACTGTACAATACTAACATGTCAAATGGTAACTCAACATTAGCGTGTAAGTCTACTTGTTTATGTATATACTAGTGCAATACACTGTACAATACTAACATTTCAAATGTCAACTCAACATAAGCGTGTTAGTCTACTTGTTTATGTATATACTAGTGTAATACACTGTACAATACTAACATGTCAAATGGTAACTCAACATTAGCGTGTTAGTCTACTTGTTTATGTATATACTAGTGTAATACACTGTACAATACTAACATGTCAAATGGTAACTCAACATTAGCGTGTTAGTCTACTTGTTTATGTATATACTAGTGTAATATACTGTACAATACTAACATGTCAAATGGTAACTCAACATTAACGTGTTAGTCTACTTGTTTATGTATATACTAGTGTAATATACTGTACAATACTAACATGTCAAATGGTAACTCAACATTAGCGTGTAAGTCTACTTGTTTATGTATATACTAGTGTAATATACTGTACAATACTAACATGTCAAATGGTAACTCAACATTAGCGTGTTAGTCTACTTGTTTATGTATATACTAGTGTAATACACTGTACAATGCTTACATTTCGAACTCATGTACTTTTTCATTCATTTGCTGCTTCACGGTTATGTAGTCACTCTTGATGAGGGCCAGATTGGTCTGTGTGTCTGTCAGTTCACTCTTCAGCTGACGGTTGGTGAACGTCATCTCTTCAACCTGACCTTTCAAATGTAAAAGTTGTTCTTCTATCTCTTTGTTCCTCGCCTCTGGACCATCCTGTAACAGTCAAAATGCAAAATTAAGCGATAGTTCAAACTCACTTATTTGACATCGTTTGTGAAAGAAGAGTTTTTTTATAAATATCATATAAAGTTCACTCAAAGTGTTCGTGAGTAGACCCCATCACATAGCATGTGCGGATAAAGCGTCTTTATCAAGGGTACGGCACATTATCGTGATGGCGGATCTATGACAGAAAACGTAAACTGGAGTTTAATACAATTAGTTGTTTACGGTATGATGAAGAAAAGTTTCAAGAAAATATTAGTTCTAATTTTTAAAGATAAATTACTTATACATGTGTAATACCCCTAGTTTTATATAAAAATTTGTCTTAAAAATCCCCCCTCATCCCCCCTCATTCCCCCCCCCCCCCCCCCCCCCCCCCGTTTAACTTCCATATTTTATTAAAATTCACTTCATTTCAACTGAAAAAAACATGTTTGTCCGTTTCGATTTTGTATTGCGCCCCCTAAGTCTGCTCCCTCTAAACTGAGATCCGCCCCTGTATGTAGGCTAGGATCCACCATTGCCGCATGCCCTTTGAAAAACAATTCACTTCAAATAGAAAATAAAACACACATGCATATAAAAATATTCGTTAAAAATTTAGATTATTGTTTTGGCATGCCCAGAAATTCATATGAGTAATGATAGCATTTTTGGTTAAAATCAAAATATGTCATATTTATTATTTCATTACAATGCACGTACCTGTTGAAGACGTTTCAAGTTTTGCTGTAACATGTTTATTTCCTCTTCTACTTTTTCCCTCATTTCGGATTTTTCAGTTTCTGTTTTTTCTTGTTCCTACAAGTTAAAAACAAACCTTGAAATGTTAAATCAGGTCAGAGTTCAGATTCGAGGGTCACGTCGTATGTATCATTAAATAGAGAATATGCTAGTTGATAGATTCCGTTCAACTATCGTTTATATTTCGGCACTGAAAGTTGCGAAGCAAAATGAAAGCGCACCGATGTCAGTGTTCCGAGTGATGTTATATTTAATAATTCACGGAAACCAGCATTTTTTTTAATAATTGAAAACAGTTAAAAAAGAATTGTAATTTCATACTTTTTCACCGCAAGATTATCAAAATAGTTTACTGAGAAATATCTATAGTTCATTGAAAAGACGTACATAGTTGTGGCCCGTGAATCGTCAAAAATCACACTATTCGACATTTTATGCAATAAAGCACCCTCATTTTTCATTTAATCCTCACCAACTTGCACAGTAGTTATATAACTCTAATATCTCGAACGAGTTCTTGAACTCGCCAAGTTGGATAACTAATACTAGAGTAATGGCTCTTGAATCGTTGCGTTATTCAGCATGATGCGCACTCTACTGGCACCGGCTGTTTTTAATCGATCCTCATCAAACTTAACATGCGTAGTTATATAACCATAATATCTAAAAACACAATTGCATTTGGGAAGAGAAACATTTTCATTAAATAACAAAAAAAGTATACATAATTAAGTAATAATAAAGTTACACATTTATTTCCACTCGGAACACCTTGGCTATTACTACGTAATAACCTCGGAAATAATACGGGGGCCGCCATATTGCTGTGACCCGGCCTTTCTGCCGAGTACCAGACTAACACATGGCCGGACTGCATTCAAAATGGAGACTGGAGATATTCTGCAACGCTTCAAGCTGCTCTTTTTTCAAAGAATGTTTAATTTCCATTATGTCCAAAGAATACTGAATGCACATCGAAAAGTCAGCCATTTTTGTTTACGATAATAACAGGAAGTAACTTGCCGGGGCAAATTACCAATTGGTGTATTCCTACAATTATTTACAAGGTCTAATACCGAAGATGACGGAATTTGCTGAGTATGTATGATTGATTTATTTCAATAAACAATATAAAAGGATCAGTGTAAGACAAGTAACGGCCGATATTTACCCGGTGCCTGACCCGCTCTTCGACCCGCTGCATCTGAATTTCCATCTCCTCCTCCATGTGGTGCAGGTGGCGCTCATGCTGTTCCTTGTCTCTGAAATATGATTTTTATTTATTCTGTCATGCAGTCATCATTGTATGGCTTTAAATATTAGTGTATATTATTTTTTATTATTATTTTATTATTGTGGGTGTTGGGCGCTCTTCAACAAATAAACACATGTTTACATATACAGACACACATGACCATTTGGTAACATCATCAAATCTGTTTTTTATGGACACTGGCTTAACTACAACTTAGCATGCATTACACGTGAAACGGTTGGCACCAGGCAGCATTTAACCGTAATGGATGCAGTCTATAATACTTCTTTACGAACTTCGATGCAATCCATACTGCCTTACACTTACCTTCTAAAATACCTAAAACTACTAAAATACCCATACTGGTTTAGTGTTTTTTAAACATTAAAGTAATTAATGATGTGAAGAAAGACATAATCATTTCAGCCTGTCTAACTACAATTCATGTTTTAACCAGATGTCCTCCGAACAGAATAACAAAAAAAAAATAATTAAAAAAATCAGCGTTAAAGGTTTCCATTTTATTATTATTAAACTAAATTATAATTCTATTTCCGTTATAAAATTAGTTGTTCTCCTGGCACGTTAGACAGTGCGCTGCACTTCTATCCAGAGGTCGCAGATTCGAGTCTCGCTGTTTATGTGTTTTTTTCCTATATGCAAGTAATATTTAGATAAATAAAGCTGGTATTTGATTAAATATAAAAATAGTTATAATAAGCAACAGCTAAAATACAATCTTAAAGGAATACATTTAGTAGCAAGATTGTCCCGGTCGTTTACCTTTTGTACGACTTCTCGAGCCGTTCATTCTCCACCTGGTACGTCCGAATGTCCTTGAGTACACCCAAGATTACAGACTCGAACACCTCTAGCACATCCGGGTGACCTGTGTGATGAAGTTGTTGGTACAGTTCGCATACTTGCTCTTGGCTGAAATAAACACAGCATTAAATATAAACAAAACATCCTGTTACAACTATATATTATGTAACGTTGATCTGGAAGTTTTCTGCATTTTGTTTTTACAAAACATGCGTGTCCACCCATCCTAAGTAAATAACCTCCGTTCTATATAGATTATTGAACGAATGAACGAACGAGCGAGCGAGCGAGCGAACGAACGAATGAACGACCGTCCTTCTGTCCGCAGGAATGGGTAGTTAAATAAGTAAGGGTTTGTAATTTTTGGACGATTGTAAAAAAATTAACTACCCAAATTATAAGCTGGGAAAATAAGAATCTACTTTACTACCCGTTCGTTAGAACGACCGTCCTTCTGTCGCAAAATATATATTTTATATAGAGGCATCTTATAATTATTGTGCTGCACATATAACTACAAATTAAATTATTAGTTAACACGGTTACACATTTTAAAAAATAAACATTTGAAACAAATGACTTTCTTTAGATTTCTGTTAAAGATATCAAAACCATGTAAAACAAAACATAGTACCTGCTTTTTCGAACATTATTTTCACAATCGTCATAACCATTTTCTACTATCACCCATTCTTTTTCATCGAACTCCTCGGTAACAAACTCATTTAACTGTATGATGTCCATTTCGTGTCTTATTTGTCTTAGTATTTTGTATTTTTTATGCAAAGTTTCAACGTTAATATTATCGTATTGCGTGTCAACACTTTATATAGGTATCTCTAACATATACCTTACTTATCCATAACTTCAAGTTGAAACAGCATTTATTTAAAGGCATCAATTGTTCTACATTTTATTATATATATCTGAACTGTTTAATATATTTTAGTTTAGTTAAAAGTCCTTTAAAGTGTATGTCTAATGAGCATTCAAATAATAGCTGGTTTGAAAACGAAAATTAGATTGCACAAACAAATAATAACACTCCTAAAGATATCATCATTAGCACAGTTTGGTGTCATGTTAATCCAGAAAAAGTAGCATAAATGATATTAGAACTAAAGGGCATCATTGTCTTATACCCTTGTAAGATTCTAAATTCATCGCCATATGTTACTTGCACGTCACTCATTCTATCAGATTGTTCAAGAAAGGAGGAGCAGAAGTTATCAACACCTTTAATTATTATAATTGCTTCCTTTACCAAAGTTAACACCTGTTGTGCAATTAATTTCACAGTTTTCTTGCTAATTCGTTCCTAATTTCTAAGGTGACAAATGTCACAAAATTACCTATAGACATTTTATTTTTATTTTGTGATTAAAAAAAAAAAATTTGCTGGTAGCTTGGGTATGATTAACGTTCATTGATATATATTCGATTAAATTTAGTATTTAGTGTACTTTTATTAAGTGGTGCTGGGCAAATTAAGCAGTTTCAATAAAAAATTATTTCACATAGAAATGACATAACCTATAAATGGATCCAAGTAAAAACACTGTACATTTTGCCGGGTTGTAAAGCATGATATATAAGCTGAATATCCATTAATAAGCTAAAATTATTTTTCCGTTCGCGCCCGTCTGTCGGCGCGTCTGCCTGGCATTTCCAGACAGGAAAGAGTTGCACTTGTAATCATATAAACTTGGTGTGGAGGTTATAAAACGTTTTTCGTGTTCAACTGAAATTCGAACTCAAAACATAATTTCCAGAATTCGCATAAAACACATGTTAAAGCGTACACAAAATTTGAAAGTATTAATGCAGCTTTGTGGTAGAAAGTTTTAGGTATTTACATTAATTTTGGTATTATAACATTCGTTTTAAAATTGAACGTATACTATTGAGTTGAACACGGTACAACATTTTATAGCCTCGAACCCAGGTTTTGTTATTTCTTTATACAAACACCAAGTCTTCTAGATACGCTTTTAACAATAATGATACAGAAAAGTTACACTTCAGAAAACACAATGGGTTAGATAAAAGCATTTTTAAAAAAAATAGATATCTCAACCATAAAGTGTAAGTCTGGATGGATCAGTAAACCAGCGTTTAGTTGTATGTTCACCATATAAAGTATGCAAGAATGCATGATGCAATAAAACACAAAACATACAGACTACCCTTGAATGTATCTGTATTATATTCGGAGTATAAACATCAATAACATGTTGGTTCATGTGTGTAATGTGTTATTATATTATAGATTGTATTCTTTATCAATGTCTCATCACCATAACAACAAACATAAACATAATCAGTATATATAAAGCCATGTTATTCTATTTAGAATTACAAGAGACTATTTACCAAAACACATTTAAGCTACTACATTGTAATCAAAATCATTATTTACGTTCTTGACAACTATGGTAAAGTTATTTGAAAATAAATAACATTACTTTTCTTTATCCTACATACTTGCGACACCAGTGCTATTCCTGACAAATTGCCTAAATGTATTAAAATATGATATTATATGAATAAAAAAAGGAAAACAGAATATGAAATAGCATGGTCATATGAAGTCTCAGCTTTTGTTTTATCTTAATTGTCAATACACCAGGAGATTAAATATCACATAACATTAATTTCTTTAGCACAAATATTTTAGTTATAAAAACTGAGATGCCGGTGCTAATCCTGACAAATTGCCTTAAATGTATTATTATGTAATGATGAATAACAAATGGAAATAGAATAAGAAATAGCACTGTGTTAATTGAGAATATCTCTGTTATACGAGATAGAATATACCGGGACGAGAGAATAAATAACAAACTCTGCAGTGCCACAAATGGGGGTCATATCTCATCTGAGAGAGTTTTTTTTCTGTTCAGTATTTACACTATGTCATAAGTGAAAGTAGACTTTAAAAATAAAGTATTCATACCTCTGTTTCTAAATATACCTTATTCTAAATTCACAAATCAAATATGACAATGCTTTCAATAATTTTATTAAAATTGTAGAAAAAACAAAAAACATTGATATAAGGAAAATGCATGTTTAAACAAGAAGAAACAGGGATTATTTATCACCGCCACCACGCGACTACACCGTGGAAGCATTTCCGGTTTTCGATGAGTGTGTTATGCCTCAAACATAATAGTCCAGGTCATCTGATAGGCATAGTACCACCATTGGAAAAAGGAGGTGCTTCCGTGGAGTAGTCGGATAATGGCGGTTAGAGATAATCCTCGTTTCTTCTTCTTTAAAAATGCATTTTCCTGATTTTAATGCTTATTTTATTATTTGAATGGCATAATTGATATATTTTGAACATGTTGACAGCATTGTCAGGTTTGAATAGTATATTTAGAAAAAGAAATTGATGCTAAGAAATTGGGATATGCCGGAAAACATGATTTCGGAAGTCTTCTTGCACTTTGTCAACAGTTTACACACTGAGCAAAAAAATTCTATTATATGACACATGACATCTACTTTTCTCATCATATTTTGATAGCGCAGAGGTTGACAAATAGTAAAATGTAAGTTTCACTTCTTTCATTTTGGTCTCTCAGTGAATGTCAAGTCTTCAAACTTTTATTAATTATCATAGAATAAAGAACCAAAATCAATGGTGGGGTAACACCTGAAATGCTTGCTTTTCTAAAAGACTATGAAAAAGCAAGCGTCGCAAATGATACAGAGAAGTCGCCGACAATTTATCTGGGACATATACATATATGAAGATAATAAATCGGTCAGCGACATTATAATTAACATATATATACTTAGATAGACAGAATAATTCTACATTAAATAGATGAGTCATACATTGTGAGATACAAAACCATATATACACATATATGTATATTACCTATTTACTGTACAAATGAGATGTAAAAAACAATCTGTCAATAGATGCTGAGCGATACACAGCTGTGCAAATAAAAACAGAGATTGTTTCAATGTATGTAAATATACCGTACTTTTAGCCGGATGATTCAGCGGCTGGTGTCACATTATCATATATACTTATACTACACGGTTGCACGTGTTGGCTTTAATTTATTTGTGACCATAACAACGTGTTAAAGAGGTCGAATTGCTCACAAGATAACAGGAAATCGCCCCTTGTGTAACTAACGCCAGGCGAATTCGAATGTAATTTGATTTAAACTTATTTCATTTCCGGGCCCGATTAGCTCAGTCGGTTACGCGTCTGACTATCAATCCAGGGGTCGTGAGTTCGAATCCCCACCCGGATACAGTCTCCGTGATCATTGATATACGACATTGTGTCTCATTATCATTCGTTTCTCACTACTGATTCAAGTGGGAAAGTTATCAGTTACTTGCGGAGTTGGGGTGTGCTGGAGTACTGGTTAATCCCAGGAAACAGTGGTTAGGTTAACTGATCTGGTCGTCTGTTAGCCTTCGATGGCATAAAAATGACGCTCAATATTCAATCAATCAATCAATCATATTTCATTTCCAGTACTGACAGCAAAACATGTAATATTCACAACGTTTAATTTTTTATACATCCATTAGCGCTATTTATTTTAATAGGGTCGTTAGTTGGATTGGGTGGGACGAACGAGGCCTGGGACGAATGTACTCGTGGTGTCTGTGCCTGTATAAAGGGCTTCACTCCATTTCCCGTCTTTCCACTGTGCAGAAAGAATCCACTAATATTTAATATTTATAGTACAGTGTATTTAAGATCAGAACAAAAAATGCAAATGTAAAAATAAAATTACATGTATTCTGTATTGGAAATAGTTCGTCTGTGAAACAGTTCCATGGAGGTCTTTGCTTCGTCTTTGTATGTTGTATATCTGGATGTTTTAGATTATTATTTCCTAGCAAAATGACTGCTTAGCAAACTTTGTTGTCCATCCATCTAGTTTAAGAATACAAAAGTAAAACCATCTAACCCGTAGCTATTATCTCGACATAACATCGGACACAGAAGTTGGACGGGACCCAAGGAGATTTTACAAATAATCAAGTTTTTATATTTGATATGCGCTGCGCTCTTGGCGGTTAACAGGTTAATATTAATTTTACAAATATTTTAATCGGTATATTTTATGTCAGGACATATGGTAACTGTAGCGGCATTTCGTGAGATCAAACAACACAGTCGTGTGCTCTTTGATTACAAAACTTTCGATAACATTATCAGAACTAATTAGCATCATTTAAATATACACGTTGAAACATGTTGAAATAATAATTATGGTTTATAAACCTTGAATTTCCACCTAAACATTAACCGTTTCCGTAAAACTGGCATGGGTAACGCTTATTTTGAAAACATGAATAAAACTTCTTTATAAATACAAATTCGTATTTCCCTAAACTTTTTATCATTAGTAACCAACAATGTGCGAAGCAGGGTGACTTTTAATCACAAACAAAATTTTCCTATCCAATATAGAGACAAACTTTATGGTCTCCATTGTCCATGGCATGTTAATTTTGTATTTACATCAGATAGATTTATAATTTTTAGAATAAGCGATCAGTGAGAATTACCAAAATTGCTGGGAACCATTTATTGTAATGCAGTATAAATTATCTTGCAAGTTTCAGCTCTTACGGGTCGATACGTGTTTTGATTACAACATTATTTTCGCACATTCTATCACAAGGAAATAATGCCTCCATTCTTCTGAATCACTTTTAACTTTAGTTATATACTTCTATATGCCTATCTAGGTAGTTAGACACAATGCTCTGCGCAATTTCTTGACTAAAACTAAAACATTATTATAGATATACTAACCAGCCGGAGTTGAGCAAACAAAGGTCATCCGAAAGTTCCGGTAAAGCCTCTATTTCACTTGGACTTTTATCATCAAGTACTTCCGTTAGCGTTTGAGCCTTATTTCGAAGTTCCGTTGACGTAATGACACCGTCATCGTCACTATCAAGCGCTGTGAATATTATATCTAACTCCTGTTCTGTCAAATTAAGATCTTTAGAAATCTTTCGCAATGACTTTCGGGTAATTCTGACTTCCTGCTGATCTAGATCTTCACCGTCTGCAGAAATGAGTTCAAGAAGTTTCGTCGTATCCAACTCCAGGGAACCTTGAGATTTGAGGCTTATGGTTTTTCTTAGTTGTTGGTGGGTCATTGTTGTTACCAAGACGTTTGATTAAGCAACAGTTCTGTGCAATGGCATTTAGAGGCTTGGAATAATTCTGTTGACTTTTATACTATTGTATCCATAATGCAAACTTTGTGCATGATGTATATAGTTGGAATGATCCCTTATAACTTTTTTGTTTTTGCCTTTGTAGTCTTTTTATACTTTGTAAACGGGGTTGAATTGTTATCCGTTACGCCTCAAAGACTGCATAATGTGTCTGTTCCGTATATTTCAAGAGAATATCCGTGTTTTATTCATTATATTGGTTAAAGTCACCGTTCATTTTTATATTGATACTATATTCAAATACAAAATTATTATCATTATTCATAGTTTCCATATGCATATTCATAACCAACGATTCCATGTCTCAATGCATAGTTATACTTATTAGAATATTGTTATATTTAATATATATGTATGAATTTTCATATATAAGTTCCAATGAATACTCATGAGTATGTATTTCTTATTGTTCAATGAATATTTATATAATTAATTGTGTCACTGTCACAATATTTGTATATATCCATGCTCTGTTCCGTATATATTAATAATATTGTCATTAAACCTCATTATAACACATATAAACACATACGTACTTTATATACTACGTATCGCTATTATATGTTTTATACACAAAGTATATAATCACGTCATGTTTTATTAACAAATAAGTGGAAATGATTTTGACCTTTGTGGCATGAATGTGGGAGGGAAAAGGTATCTTCAATTACATAAACTTTGAATCATCGCCTTACAATCTACCTCTGCACGCTTAAATAGTTTTGAAAATTGATAACCCGAAATAAGTATGCACACAGTGACATCTCATATCCTGGTGAAGATTGAGTTGAACGCTTTGTAACTCGAGTGGTTTTAGGCTATATATTTTTTCATATCAGGCCATTAGGTATCACGATTTAGCTGAACAAATATAGTTATTTCGTAGTGTAGTTATTTATTGAAATGTACACAGTGATATTTTAATATATTGTACATCGGTATGATAAGTGTAGACCCTGTAAACAATATACTAGTGGGTACAACTTGTTATTGAAACATTGTATAGTTTTGCATGTAGACAATGTGTGTGTGATTGTATATTTGTGACTTTTCTGTTCTGTATATGTTTGTATTATAACATGTCGCTCTCCCGTCAGTGGAGATAATAAAGATATCTACTTATCTTTTCATGTATTGAATTTTACAAAGTGATATTGTCATGTAGTCTGCTGATGCGTAATAAACATAACCAATGTAAAGAATATATTAACCATACCTTTATAAACTAGCGTTCACCCCTAAACACACTTTCTTAAACATTAGTGATTTTTAACCTTGAATTTATTTGTACCTTTATATACCTTTTATATATCCCGGTGAATTTGCTTACAAACGTCAATTGATTTCATTACACTAAAGTGAAATTATCCTTTCGAATGTTTTACATGAACTTTAATAACTAACTGATTTTAAATTTACCAATTATTATTCTATTTTTTGCCATATGGTTTATATATGTATATACCACGTGTTGAACAACTTTCTACTTATTACGTCACATCAATTTGATTCACAATGAAACCGACATTTAATACAACTTGAAGTATATTTATTCCTTACGTCCATATTTTTTTTATCCACCTTCATCCTCTTACTAAATATAATTTAATGTCTTCAATTTAAACACATTAAACCTGCAAGTGTCTTAAGATATTTAATCCTTCAATACAAAAACGTTGTATTACAATTTTGAAGATCGGTGGTTAAGGTTTAAAGCATTCCGTTTCATTATATATTTTACGTACAGGCCAATTTTGCCGTAATGAGGTGTAAATCGGTTTAAATATTAAGACTTAATCTATTTAAATATTGCTGTTCCCTTTTTCACTTTTAACCAAATTAAGACTCGAGTGGCAGGTTAAATGAGATTATTCAGGACAGTTATAGTCATAATTAAGAAAGACGGTACAGCGTATATCTTGTTACGTTAAAACCTAGCGATTTAGCAATTTTAGTTGTGTTTTCTTCAGTGTGCAATTTCATTTATTGAGATACGAGATGAGGCTCAATTTGTTGTCTTAAGATTAAACAAATGGTTTAAGGATTAAGACATTTGAAATTAAAAATGGATTTTCTCGGTTTTTTAGTATAATTTATTTTCTTCTGAATATATAACACTCCGTTATGCCAGTATATTTCAGCATTCTGAGTCCAAGTAAATCTTACAGATGTGTTTTTAACCATTTTCCGGATTTTCTATATGCATGTTTTGTATGTTTCAATTAATGCATGTGAAAGTATGACGACCTCCCTGTAATGTATATGCTAGGGTTAGATTAAGGTTCATCTATCCTATAATTTTATATCCACAATGTGTGCACGTATCTTTATATATGTATGTTTCCATGACAACAAGACATTGTGTATTTCAATCAAGAAACGCCCACGTCTTGTAATTGTTTTTTTAATAATTAAAACGGTGATTAATCTTACACAAATATTTAATTAATGATGAAATTTAAATCCAGCATTAGTTATCAAATATATAAAAATATACACGATGTATTAAACTTCCATAAATATTTACCTGTTATTTACTTTTTTACATCGTTATTGCATTTGTATGTAGATAGAATGCATGCAGTTTACAATTAAGCTGAATATAAAGTTTCATTTAAAAGTAGTGCCCCATCTTTTTATCAGTAACCACTTTAATCCCACACTGATCTTATCAGCCAAAAGTGCTTTTCACTGATCACACAAACATTTTCACAATGGATATAATCCTTCCATTTATGTCTATTTTAACTCCACCACAAGTGAAACGAACACATTCAAACATTTAAACTATATAGGCTGGTATCCTTAACAATGACGGGTATGTATGTAAAGTACAGTTTTGTTGTATTTCACGACATCAAATATTTGTCATACACTAAGTAAGAGATCATGTGGAGCTACACTTGACTTGTTTCACGAGCTTTGCTGAGTTTCGGGGGTATTATTTGTATAATTACATATGTATTTGTACAATAAACATCAATGTTTCAGACTATTACATACCCCTCCCGGTTAATGTTAAGAAGCGCAAATCAACAGAAACTCTATCGGGTAATTGCTATTGAATAATGTTGTTTTGCATACATATTAAAGTGATAAAATGCATGCCAGTCTATGTTTCCTATATAGCAAATATTGAGAACGTATGTACAAACGTATATTAACACATATTATATACATGTATCTACCACATGTAACATAGATAGAGTGGTTAGGTTAACGGTCTGTGGGCCCTCGATGGCATAAAATGACGTTAAACATTCAGACAATTAAACATTCGTGTATATATGTACTCATGTAATTTAATAGACCCACTTTCCTTCTACAGGTAAATTATACTTTCATCACTTAAATATTGTGATCTCTTTGAGCATGAATGTTTTATGTGGATTCAAGTTCTTTATACACATAACACATTAGTGCTCTAAGTATCGATATGTATCTTTCACCATGTCCCAATATCAGATATACGTGCTTTTATTAAACGAATCGACAATTATATTAACTATAAACGTGGTATGTTGAAGATAATGATTTTTCCCTAGGTAAGGCCACTTAAACACTTTATTACCAATGTTACTACTTGTTTGAATATCCATCCGTCTTTTTTCTGGGATCCCAGAAGGTTAACCAGTACTCGAACACACCCCATCTTCACAAGTAACTAATAACTTCCCACTTGAATCAGCGGTGAGAGACGAATGGCAATGCCGGAGACCTAATGACGTATACCAATCATCACGGAGATTATGACTGGGCGTGGATTCTAACTCACGACCCCTGGATTGATAGTTAGACGCGCTGTCGACTAAGCTTACCGGACCCGGCTGCCAATGAGTAAGATATACATAGATACACTGTTAACTAAAATACATTTCAAACTTGCGACCCTAAGACTCTTATACTTTCAACATTTCATTTCATTTCCTTTCTTAAAATTTTGATTGCTCAGTGAAACTAGTTAATTGGTGTTCTATTGCTTACATTGTCACATACCAATAAAAAAAATAGTTACCCGACCTTTGAAAAAAACCCACTAAAATGACTTTGACAAATAAGTTTAATAGTATCTTACAGGTGCCCTTTATTTATTTATGGACACACTAATTAACGCATACTCGCAATGTTTGGCTGGGTGAAAGGCGTATTCAGTGATATAGGTAGAACATAAGTATTGTGTTTTTGTATTCAAAGGGCTGGGAAAGTGTCCGACAAAAACAGCTAAAGTACGCTACACATAGATAAAAGAGAATCTGTGACGTCGGTTTAAATATTTGAACGTGATATAGAAAATACTCCCACCGTACAAGGTAGAAGGAAGACGAATATATCTCAGCAGTCACCAGCTGCGATAACTATTTGCTTAAAAAGTAAATTATATTGTTACGTGCAGGTGGGTATCTAATGAGGCTTGGGTGGAAAGGTGACTAAATTTGACAAAACGTTCTCAATTTTCTCAATCCTATCACCTCCCAGAACTGACTTTTTAAAGAATGTATTACCCACTTTTAACCTAGGATAGTTATACCGTCAAAACAATTGATTGATTGATTGTATATTTAGCGTCATTTTTATGCCATCGAGGGCTAACAGACGATCAGTTAACCTAACCACTGTTTCCTGGGATTAACCAGTACTCGAGCACACCCCATCTCCGCAAGTAACTGATAACTTTCCCACTTGAATCAGTGGTGAGAGACAAATGATAATGAGACACAATGTCGTATATCAATGATCACGGAGACTGTTGCAGGGCGGGGGATTCGAACTCACGACCCCTGGATTGATAGTCAGACGCGTAACCGACTGAGCTAATCGGGCCCGGCCCATCAAAACAAACGACGTTTTGCACATTCGTAAAATAAAAAGGGCTCCGTTAAATCTCACACCTCTTATCTCGCTATACTGATCCGCCCTTTGTGTATGTTGTCCTTTCAGAAATCATCCTTGTCTCTTTTAGGGGCTGGGGTTGTGGGGTCGAAATGCTACACTATATCTAAAGTGGTGTAGATTCCGCGTCGCATACGGAAGGTTACAGGCACCATCCTCGGCCGGGTCACGCCGAAAACTTTTTAATGGTACCAGGTTCCTGTGTCACCAATATTTTCTTAAAATTTAGAGCTCTGTTTTAAAATAAATAATTATTTCCAAGTTGGATAATACAACATTAACTTGTATTAGAATCAGTCTCAAACGTAAAAACCTTGCAGCTTATCTAACATGACATGTTTAAGTTCGTCTAAACCTATGTATTCATTCAAATTTACATACATACAAAGCAGTTTAAGTATAAATATGGATTTGAACGGACGATACAATCCTATACAGTACTTCTCTATGCTCAGGTTGTAAAATTGTTTGGCACATATATAAACATGTCCGTAAAACCAAAACCATGCTTCCTCGATTGAGACTCAGCTTGACAGTTTCACACTTTGGTTTCACTAACAATTTTTAATAGATCTTCAACAAGTGAACTGACCACCATGCGAGACTGGCCGTCTGATCATGTTAGACCCCTTGATTGCGTTCAGCACCGTTAAACAGCAAACGTGTTTTTTTACAGCCTGGTTCCCTAAAATCATCGCGTACTGTGTGCTAATTTAAGGTTGAACCAGAATCCAGGAAACTATGTAAACTAACGCTAACAAACGTTTAACTGAACTAAACGCAACCCTTCCGCCACGTACCATGACTGCGTTCAGTAACGTTAAAGAGATACTACAGCCGTCACGTACCGTGACTGCGTTCAGTAAAGTTAAACAGTTACTACAGCCGTCATGTACCGTGGCTGCCTCAGTAACGTTAAACAGGTACTTCAGCCGTCATGCACCGTGGCTACGTTCAGTAACGTTAAACATATATTACAGCCGTCACGTACAACGACTGCGTTCAGTAACGTTAAACAGGTACTACAGTCGTCACGTACCGTGGCTGCGTTCAGTAACGGCAAATATGTACTACAGTCGTCACGTATTACGGCTGTGTTCAGTAACTTCAAACAGATCCTACAGCCGTCACGTACCGTGACAGCGTTCAGTAACGTTTAACAGGTACTACAGCCGTCATGTACCGTGGCTGCGTTCAGTAACGTTAAACAGGTACTACAGCCGTCACGTACAGTGGCTGCGTTCAGTAACGTTAAACAGGTACTATAGCCGTCACGTATTGTGGCTGCGTTCAATAACATTAAACATATACTACAGCCGTCACGTAATGTGGTTGCGTTCAGTAACGTTAAACAGATACAAAAGCCGTCACGTACCGTGGCTGCGTTCAGTAACGTTAAACAAGTGCTTCAGCCGTCACGTACCGTGGCTGCGACCAATAACGTTTAACAGATACTACAGCCGTCACGTACCGTGGTTGCGTTCAGTAACGTTAAACATTTACTAGTCGTCACGTACCTTGGTTTCGTTCATTAACATTAAAAGGGTAATACAGCTGTAACGTACCGTGGCTGCGTTCAGTAACGGCAAACAGGTACTACAGTCATCACGTACCGCGGCTGAGTTCAGTAATATTTAAACAGCCGTCACGTATCATGGCTGCGTTCAGTAACATTAAACAGGTACTACAGCCGTCACGTATCGAGGCTGCGTTCAGTTATGGCAAACAGATACTACAGCTGTCACGTTCCGTGGCTGTGTTCAGTAACGGCAAACAGGTACTACAGCCATCACGTACCGTTGCTGCGTTCAGTAACGGCAAACAGGTACTACAACCATCACGTATCGTGGCTGTGTTCACTAACGTTAAACAGATACGACAGCCGTCACGTACCAAGGCTGCATTTAGTAACGTTAAATAGGTACTTATGCTGTTACGTACTGTTACTGCGTTCAGTAACGTTAAACATGTACTACAACCGCCACGTACCGTGGTTGCATTCAGTAACATTAAACAGAAACGACAGCCGTCACATACCAAGGCTGCAGTTAGTAACGCTAAACAGGTACTTTAGTCGTCACGTACCGTGGCTGCGTTCAGTAACGTTAAACAGATACTACAGCCGTCACGTACCATGGCTGCGTTCAGTAACGTTAAACAGATACGACAGCCGTCATACCGTGGCTGCGTCCAGTAACCGTAAACAGGTACTCTAGCCGTCATGCACCGTGGCTGCGTTCAGTAACGGCAAACAGGTACTACAGCCATCAGGTACCGTGCCTGCGTACAGTAACATTAAACAGGTACTACAGCCGTCACGTACTGTGTCTGCGTTCAGTAATGTTAAACAGGTACTTCAGCCCTCATGCACCATGGCTGCGTTTAGTAACGGCAAACAGGTACTTTAGCCGTCACGTACCGTGGCTGCATTCTGTAACGTTAAACAGGTACTACAGCCGTCACGTACCGTGGCTGCGTTCAGTAACGGCAAACAAGTTATACAGACGTCACGTACCGTGGCTGCGTTAAGTAACATTTAAACAGCCGTCAGGTACTACAGCCGTCACGTACTGTGGCTGCGTTCAGTAATGTTAAACAGGTACTTCAGCCCTCATGCACCATGGCTGCGTTTAGTAACGGCAAACAGGTACTTTAGCCGTCACGTACCGTGGCTGCGTTCAGTAACATTAAACAGATACGACAGCCGTAACGTACCATGGCTGCGTTCAGTAACGGCAAACAGGTACTACAGTCGTCACGTGACGTACCGTGGCTGCGTTCAGTAACGTTAAACAGGTACTACAGCTATCACGTATCGTGGCTGCGTTCAGTAACGTTAAACAGGTACTTCAGCCATCACGTATCGTGGCTGCGTTCAGTAACGTTAAACAGGTACTTCAGCCATCACGTATCGTGGCTGCGTTCAGTAACGTTAAACAGGTACTTCAGCCGTCACATACCGCGGCTGGGTTCAGTAACGTTAAACAGGTTCTACAGCCGTCACGTACCGTGGCTGCGTTAGTAACGGCAAACTGGTACTACAGCCGTTACCTACCGTGGCTACGTTCAGTAACGTAAAAAAGTTACTGCAGACTCACGTACCGTGGCTGCGTTAAGTTACGTTAAACAGATACTACAAGCCGTCACGTACCGTGGCTGCGTTCAGTAACGATAAACAGATACTACAGTTGCTACATGTACCTGGTTACCCGTTATCGTGTGATTTGATAATGTGTTTTTTTATGTTGAGCCAGCGTCCAGATAAATACATTTGATTATGTAAGCAAACGTTGAACAGCACTGAACGCAGCCCTGGTGAACGTCTCATTTGAACAGATGTATTAATAGCATAATGCTTCAACATTTAAACTTGTGAATAGTTGTCAATAGATAGCATTACAGTGTGGGAGGCGCGCTTGTATAGATCAATAATGATGCACTTTGTCTAGATTATATTTATGTTATAACGTCTGCGTATGTGTGTTAATTTGTTTTATTGTTTTATTGTCATTGTAGACGCTTGCTTCAAATAATATAAATATGTACGAGATTTCTTTACACTAATTTGCAAACGAATCGATCTTAAATTAGCCCCTCAAACATATATACAATACCGACAAAAACAAATTAAAAAAGAAATATCATTGAGTGTGTGCACATATGGAGAAAAATAAATTAACTATGCATACTATTTCTAGTCTTGTTTATGACAAGTGGTGTATTGTATTAAATATCCACGGCGGATATGGTCATCCACGTGCAACAGGTATACGCTTGTTTGGTTTAAACATATTTTATTTTTATTTATTCATTTATTAATGTGGTTTAACGCCATTTTCAACACATTTCAGGTTATATATGGCATATCCAGCAGTTTTATTGGTGGAGGAAGACCTCAGACTGAATCTGAGTAGAGCACCGTCCTTCCACAAGTAACTGGCAATTTATATTTATAATACGTTTATAATTTACGTTTTCATTCCAAAGAACTTTAATATATTTGTAATGTTAATTTTATGTTTAAATGTGCTGTAAATATGATCATATGTCAGACTGGCAATAAAGCCAAATATGTTATCCTCAGAAAATAAAGATTTTATTATTATTATTATTATTATTATTATTATTAATTATTATTTATTATAATCATTATTATTATTATTATTATTATTATTATTATTATTACTATTATTATTATTATTATTATTATTAATAATTATTATTTATTATAATAATTATTGTTATTATTATTATTATTATTATTATTATTATTAAATATTATTACACCGTTAGAGAAATGGGGTTGGACAACAATTACTTCGACACCGCCCCCCCCCCCCTCCGCCACCCCCTCCCCCTACAGTTTAACAAATAATATAAAGAGAGATACGCTTGTTTTTACTGGTCTGTAATTTACCAAAAGTGTTTACACGGATATTGATTTCAGCCGGCAATGAAATTGGAGAATATCCGGGGCTCTTATAAATTGTAAACAACTAAAAAATATTGACAACAGCGAGGAGACATTGCGTACTATCCTGTCCTGTGTTAACTGATGATGTTTTCTGACATTTTTATTATGCCATATGCCGATAGCGTTGTCTTTTGTTTAGTAATTATGTTTATGTAGGCGTTCAAACATTCGCGCTATGTGGATCAAAGGTTATCCGACACTGTAATCTGTTCTCTCTTTTTGTAACATCTTGAAAACATCGATCCGTATCTAGAGAGAACGGGCAGTTTCGTAGAAACACAAAATACAAACTGGTATATCACCAGACACGTGACCGATTTATTTCGGACCATCGTTCATTTTATCTCATATTTCAAATCAAAATGGAAGCATATTGCAATTATTATATTTTTATAATAAAATATCATCGTAAAGAAAATTATAAATTACAATTAAGGTTTATTAGACCTTAAAAGTGGCGGGAAACGTATTTTGAGTAATTTTTATATAGCACATATAAAGAGCATATTTGACGTTATAAAATTAAAATAGGAAGCAAAAAGACTAATTCACCATAATAAAGATTATGTTTTAAAACTTAATGACTTAATAATGAAACAGTTATAACGATAAAATTAAATTTCTCCATTATGTTTCTATGTAAAACCAAATGTCACGGTTTAGCCAGGTAAGTAATAAAAACCGTCGATATCAAGGAATATCAACTTCTCTGGACAAGCCAATGAAATGTCTAAAATAGTCCTACATGGGTGTATGTGATACCTTACAGAACAGAACATATCTTTATTCAGCCGTGTACATCATCAAAATATACATGAACAAACAAATATATAATGTTATGTCACGTTAAGTAAATAAATTTACAACTCATATAATAATTATGAAATGTTTATGAAATGTTTATAATGATAATCCCTCAAAAGTATATCCTTCAGTTTTGCTTTTGTTTTTATCATTTCCTTTTACAAAGGATGAACCAATAGTTTTGTAGCGTTATTGTTTAAGATATTAATTCTGTCTTTTAGAGCAGTTTTAATGTATCTAACTAGATTAATTAAGATAATTTAATTTGTAGTTTTCATTAATTCAATAAAAATTAAACGTAGGATGTCTTTGGGAAAAGTATCGTTTTATATAGCATTTTCTAAGTTCATTAAAACGTGGACATATATGTAAAGTGATATTCATCTTCTATGTCAGAAGCATTACAACATACACAGTATCTTTCATTTTTCGGTATTATGTTACTTGCGAACCGACCCGTTTGTACCCTCGGAGAATGGGACGATAACCTCATTCTCAAAACATAGAACTCTTATAATAATAATAATTAATCAAAATGGTGTTCATTTGCAAAATCAGTTTTAAAATGATTTTCTTTCAATTTTCAAGTACATTGCTTCTTTCTATTGAGCTATGCCAATCTTGTTTGAAACAATCAATTACTCGTTGTTTCAAAATGTATGGAAATGTTTTTGGGTCTACATGATAATTACCCTCAAATACACATGCATATCCTTAGTCACTTAACACTTTTCTAACATCTGACACTCAGTTGGTATAACCTTTAGTGCAATCTTGTAAACCTTGATCATACACTTTTTATTAAGATATTATCAGGTTATATTATGTTGAACCAATATTTTATTATTCTAAAATAACGTATGATATATAAAGGGAATATACCAAGTTCACCATAAACACCATTGGAACAAGTATTTGATCTTACGTTTAAAATTCGTTTACAGAATTTCAAATGTATACGTTTTATTTCTTTGGATTTACTAAATCTCAATATTTCTACTGCATGATCCAAAATAGATACCACAAATATATCAAATAACTGACATTTTGTTTTAGGTTTTAAATCAAAATCTTGCATTTTGACAATAACATAAATAAAGCTTTTAATGACTTCCCCATTCAATGCTCCTGGTTTAATGCCAAATTACCCGTTTAGTTAACAACAGTTCCTAAATAATTAAAATCATCAGCAATTCCAATACATGATCATTTTAATTTCACTCTTTGTTCCATAATTATTCACCCCTTTTTCTGAACACCATAATTAATGTTTTGTCGACATTAACCTCCTACCCTCATTTCGAACAATACTCGAATAAAATATCTAGTTTCGATTTTAAATCTTCTGGTGATTTACCTAAAATAACCATATCATCAGCAAATAATACTAATATAAGTGCAATGACATTTGTTTGTATACCCGAATCAATAATAATATAAGTGCAATGCCATTTGTTTGTATACCCGAATCAATAATAATATAAGTGCAATGCCATTTGTTTGTATACCCGAATCAATAATAATATAAGTGCAATGCCATTTGTTTGTATACCCGAATCAATAATAATATAATTGCAATGACATCTGTTTGTATACCCGAATCAATAATAATATAATTGCAATGACATCTGTTTGTATACCCGAATCAACATCATATTATAAATAAAGCTCTAAATCTTCTATAAAAAGGGGAAACTAATATGGGCAAACTGTTGTATATAATCCGGCAACATTGTTCATATTTGAGCATATCTTTTAATTTTCTGATAAAATATAAAAAAAACCCATTTGTTTCTAACATTTAATTTAGTGTGGTTAATTATCATGTCAAAATACTTCAACCAAACCAGTCTCGATCATCTTTGACACTTGCTTTTCTAAAATACAAACGTCTTGACAAGTTATTTGAAAATAATTGTAACACGCTTATGTTAAAGTTTCTGATTGGTTGATTTAAACATTCGGAAAATGTCAGCCATTAACATGGTATTTCAGCAGACTGTCATTTAGAGGTTTATGTCAATAGTCATTAATTGCCTATTGTATATTGTTTTATTTGACAAATATCTTGAGCAAAATATCTGCAATGTAACACTTTTTCCCCAATTTTACTGCGCAAAGAATCAAGAAGTTCACCGTTTAGAAAAACATGAGTCAAACATGATCGATTAGAACACAGACTTATATAGAAGGATTGAAAACTTGCTATTCTCTACTAAATGTTGATAATAACATGCGATGATTTCATAATGTTGAACATTAATTATTCAAATTTCCCAAGCAACTGATATATTATACACAAAAAAACGCCACCACCTTCACATATGTGCATGTATACATTTGTTTTTATATAAAACGTCACCACCTTCACATATGTGCATGTATACATTTGTTTTTATATAAAACACCTCCACCTTCACATATGTGCATGTATACATTTGTTTTTTATATTAAACGTTACCACTTTCACATATGTGTATGTATACATTTGTTTTTATATAAAACGCCACCACCTTCACATATGTGCATGTATACATTTGTTTTTATATAAAACGTTACCACCTTCACATATGTGCATGTATATATTTGTTTTTATATAAAACGCCAACACCTTCACCATGACAACTCCCACCAATGTTAGCATGCTAAGTTCAGTGTTTAGCCACTCACCAGCTCAGTGTCTTCAGACCATCATCTAAATCGCCAATGAACTCCTCTAAGGTCACTTCATCTAGCGAGTTGGCACTCTCTACTCGCGATTTACGTCTGTCTTTCATAGTCTCGCTAATCTCCTTGAATCCACACGAGAACTCATCCTTTCCAATTTTACCATCACCATCTCTATCAAGTGCTTGGAAGACATCTTTGAGCTCGGCACCAGTCAATTCTGGACATATTTTCGCTAACTCTGTCTCATCTATATAACCGGAACCGTCCAAATCACAAGCCCGAAACAAAGAGGAAACGGAACCAGCTCTGTCCATATTGAAAGCAAGGGTCTAATTGAGAATATTCGGATTCAACTTTACGGCCATTATTAAAATATATACACAACCATTTTGTATTGTTTTTTTCTTAATATAAGCTGTGTTTTAGTCTGCTCCAGAGTGCATGTTTGCCGTCTGTTGTATGCGATTTATCAAACTGGTTTACTTGTCACGTGCGTATTGAACCCTGAAATTATATTTAAAATCATTATCAAAGATTTACATAAAAATATTGTTTTAAATGTATCCAGTGGATATTAGATATGACAAAATATATTACACATCGAGTAACGCAAATTGAAAATTAATGAGCACAACATTAAATTGAAATAAATTTTATTTCGTGCTGAATTATCTGTATATGGGTTGCTCAGTGAATTAATTTTGATAATTTCACTGTTTAAATCTGTGAAATCATAAATTTCGATAAGTGTTTCAATCATGAAATAAATGAAAAAACTCTTCCGTTTCAGTGAAATACCAAATTAATACTGAAATTGGCATGTTTTGCCATAAGTTACCATACAACTTCAGGAAGTACGAGGTTTGCACGTGCACACAACCTCGCTCTTGCTTCTGTACTCACTACAACACGACATGGTGTACATAAAGGTAGCACAGTCAGCTCATACTAAGTGAACAGCACGTACATGTGTTTAATGTACAAATAGATACCCGGAAAAAAGCTATATAAAAACACGTGATGCAACTAGTAATCCAGGGGCGTAGTCTGGCTGAAATCGATGTGTAGGCACACGGTGTTGTAGGAGGTGCATGCTTCCCCGATTTTTTTTCAGAGTGT
This sequence comes from Panopea generosa, assembly GCA_029582155.1. NCBI lineage: Eukaryota > Metazoa > Mollusca > Bivalvia > Adapedonta > Hiatellidae > Panopea > Panopea generosa. The sequence goes on along the minus strand of CM055902.1, from coordinate 45,684,460 downwards.
CGTAGGTGCATTTTTACGTATTTTTCCTATGTATTTAGTGGCCTGGTTACCTTAAACTTAATCTGAAATTCACTGTTAAGTAATCAAATGAACTGATAAAAAGGATGTTAAATACAGCCTGGATCATATTCAATGATTATTTGTTGCAAATATATGATTTACTGACACACTACCAAGTATCCCCTCTGAGTATAAACAAACTTTGAGTTCTCATTTTCCAAAGATTATAGCAGAATAGTATCAGTAAAATTTCAAAAACAAAAATAAGAACAACAACACACTGTAAAAAATACTAAAATAGCTCCTGAAGCACGTTAAGTCGACTATAATTATTACTAGTATATTACGTATTTCTTCCATGCATCCTCAAACCCAAATATAAAGATTTATTACTTACCATTTTATTTTAATTAACTTAAATTCATTCACTCCTAATATACGAAATCCACAAATTAATATATTTACACTACCGAAACAAGAGAAGACGTCACTGTCATCACTACAGAAATTTCCGAATGATTTGCAACAAACAAAACGGATCGCAAAATCCAGATTTCAGGGAGAGAAAAAAGAAACTAGTGAAAAAATGCTATGAATAAAGACTTGCGCGACCATGCACAGTAACTGATAGCTATGCGAGCTATTCGTATATATATGGTGTCGTACATTAAACATTCTTATTGCGTATTCCTGGCGACAGCTGGGCAGAAATGAAGTCAAGGTATGCGATTTATAATCAAGCGTATGACTCACACTTTATTTCTAGTTACAGCATTAACAGAGTAGAAGTTAAACAATATCACAATTCTAGTTGGCACTGCAGTGTAGTGGTGACCTTGTGGTGGGTTGGGCACCCGCTGCACATGCGGAATGGCTTGGGTATATTCCCTGCCGGGTCATACCAAGTACTTGAAAAGTGGTTCAAGAAGCTTGTTCACTAAGCGCTCAGCTTTTAGAGGATAGTTCTAGGTCTGGTACCCGGTGTCAGTATAATGTGACTGGGTGGGGTGTCATATCATTAATCTGCAACATGGTACTTCACTGTAATATCACCTAGAATACTGTCTCAAGCAGACACCGCCGTAATAAGAATGAAACATGACGCTTAACAAATTGCAGCACATTACAATTATATAGGGCAAGCATGTACTGTGAGACAGCATAGAGCTCCAGACGCAAAGAGATCCCCGAGGTACATATAGAGCTCGATGAGTCAGGAGCTCTATGCCGTCTCACAATGCACAACAATGCAAGCATGCACAACAATACTGTATTTTTCGGTTAATTTATAGCATAAGCAGTATATTGTGCCATTGGTGAAATTTTTAGCCCTTGCAGCTTTGACGGCCAATGACATCCTTCCGCATTAGTTTTGAATGCTATATCAACAATGCATGCATTGTGAGATCGCATAGAGCTCCTGTCGCATAAACCTCCCCGAGGAGTTCTATGCGTCGATTATAAAACCGCATATAGCTCCCGACGGCGGGGAGCTCTTTGCGTCAATATAGCCCCACAATCCCACTCCCGCATACAGCTCTTCAATTAAGCTATATCGACTTCAATATTAAGACTATTTAGAAAACTAGTACAACATCTACCACTTCTCCCACACCAAAAACGATAACAAGCATCATTGCTGTCTATTTCATTATCATTATTTTCATCTTTAACATTATCTTCACCATCATCATTATCATCATCATCATCCGTATCACAATCATCATCTTCATTATATTCATCAACATTTTCTCCATTAACAGTGACTAAATTCTTGAAATATACAATATAAAATGTTACTTTATGAAGGATGAAATTCAAAACAACATCTCTTTCAATGATTGAACAATGCATCTTAAGTATATAAGAAGTGAAAAAGAATGAAAACCAGGGTTGAGGTGCTAGAAGATTTGGATCGGGCTCAATTAAATTGGGACCATCATATTTAATTTACTTTGAAATCGAGCATGAAAACTTATTTACATTTTCTGCCAGGCCCACTTCTGATTTTCTAATGGTCGTCTAGAACATAACAATAACGAAGACGATGATGATCATCCTCATAATTTGGGATGAAGATAATGATAATAATTTATGATGATCATAATAATATGATGGTGATAATGATAATGATAATTATAAAAAATGATCATGGTGATGCTACTACTACTGCCGCTGATGATGATTGTGATGTAGATGATGATTACAGCAATATCAATTAAAATGATGATGATAATCTTGATGATGATTTTATGATATTGATGATGAATATAATGATGATGATTGTGACACTGATGATGATGCTGATGCTGATGCTGATGCTGATGCTGATGCTGATGACAATGTTAAAGATAATGATAATTTAATCGACAGCAATGATGATTGTTGTCGTTGTTATTGTGGAAGAAGTGGTAGATGTTGTATTCGTTTTCTAAATAGTCTTAATTAATACTGAAGTCGATATGTCCAAATCGAAGAGCTGTATGCGAGACTATGGGGCATATTGACGCTTATATGCGTCGGAAGCTCTATAAGTTTTATAATCGCCGCATAGAGCACCTCGGGGAGCTCTATACGTTTTATAATCGCCGCATAGAGCACCTCGGGGAGCTCTATACGTTTTATAATCGCCGCTTTATAATTGCCGCTTTATAATCGCCGCATAGAGCACCTCGGGGAGCTCTATACGTTTTATAATCGCCGCATAGAGCACCTCGGGGAGCTTTATACGTTTTATAATCGCCGCATAGAGCACCTCGGGGAGCTCTATACGTTTCATAATCGCCACATAGAGCACCTCGGGGAGTTTTATACGTTTATAATCGCCGCATAGAGCACTTCGGGGAGCTCTATAAGTTTTATAATCACCGCATAGAGCATCTTGTGGAGCTTTATGCGGTCTTACAAGACTTATTGTAGAATTATACAAGATACTAGACAGTGTGTTATTGCGTATGACACTAACCGCATTTATTATAGAGTCAAACTTATTTCAGTTGTGGAATAATTCATATTTGGATCATAATGTAGCCAATATGAAACGAAATGGTACTCTCTTGCAATTATATGTTGATTAAGAGGACAGCAAGAAATGGTATATGTTGTATCTGATCTTCTGAATCCCGTTTCCCGATATAGTCTTAAAGAAGACACTCATAGACGCTTCATAATAGCCGCGTTTGTAGGAACTTTGATACGAATGTTTTTTTAGGCTTGCAAAAGTTCTAGTGAAAATGCAAGTAGAATGTTCATCGATTATCGTGATATTTTTTCGATTTTTTTTTTATATTAAGCGCAAGAAGAACGTATGTGTAGCGGACACCTAGTCCCCTAGGAAACAGGAACTTCACGTTTGCCTGGCTCAAGATAATTGTTTGAACGTGGCATTATAGCTTGTATTTCGTGCAACATCTAAAGGAACATTCCGTTGCCGTGTAACATATGGAGAAAACTCTTTCACGTGGTACGAGAAGGTAAAACCTTGATAAGCGCGTGTATTAAAGACACGCAGCTATCACGTTTAAATGTTAATCTACGACTGCTGATCTGGTCTGAACTTTTAATCTTGAACTATTTTGAATGTTAATCTAGAACTTGAACCTTTTTAAATGTTTATCTACGACCTGAACCTTTTTGAATGTTGATCTACGACTTAAACATTTCTGAATGTTAATCTAGAACTTGAACTTTTTAAGAGTTGATTTACGACTTGAACCTTTTTGAATGTTGATCTGCGACTTGAACATTTCTGAATGTTGATCTGCAACTTGAACCTTTTTGAATGTTGATCTGCAACTTGAACATTTCTGAATGTTAATCTAGAACTGGAACCTTTTTGAATGTTGATCTACGACCTGCACCTTTTTGAATGTTGATCTGCAACTTGAACTTTTCTGAATGTTAATCTAGAACTTGAACATTTTCCAATGTTGATCTACGACCTGAACCTTTTTGAATGTTGATCTACGACTTGAACATTTCTGAATGTTAATCTAAAACTTGAACCTTTTTAAATGTTGATCTACGACTTGAACCTTTTTGAATATTGATCTGCGACTTGAACATTTCTGAATGTTGATCTGCAACTTGAACCTTTTTGAATGTTGATCTGCAACTTGAACATTTCTGAATGTTAATCTAGAACTTGAACCTTTTTAAATGTTGATGTACGACTTGAACCTTTTTGAATGTTCATCTGCAACTTGAACATTTCTGAATGTTAGTCTAGAACTGGAACATTTTTCAATGTTGATCTACGACTTGAACCTTTTTGAATGTTGATCTGCGATTTGAACCTTTTTGAATGTTGATCTGCAACTTGAACATTTCTGAATGTTTATCTAGAACTTGAACATTTTTCAATGTTGATCTACGACTTGAACATTTTTGAATGTTGACCTACGACTTGAACCTTTTTAAATGTTGATTTACGACTTGAACCTTTTTGAATATTGATCTGAAACTTGAAGATTTCTGAATGGTGATCTGCGTTTGAACCTTTTTAAATGTTGATCTACGACTTGAATCTGTTTGGGTGGATGTTGGTCTACGACTTGAACATTTTGAATGTTGATCTGCGATCGATATCTGGGTGTACCTTGATACACTATCTGTACATTTCTTAATGTTGTTTTACGGTTGCAGACCTAGGTCTACACTGAATGTCGATATACGACCTAAACATTTTTTAAAGGTGATCTACGATCAGAGCAATTTTGAACATTGATTGTTGACCTGGGTCTACAATGAATGTGGATCTGCGATCTGAACATTTTCTAATGTTGATCTACGACAATCTAAGGTTGCTAGTCTGGATCTACTGTGCAGTGTTGATCTACAGCTTTCGATTTTGCAGCCAACTTCACACATCGAAATATATTAAATATTTCAACACGCGCTATCACTTAATTGGAATATACTTATTTTAACCTGAGATTCGTGGACTTTTTCTATGATCTGTTCCGTGGTATAAAAGGTTGGGATAAACATATCCCAACACGCGCTATAACTTAATTGGAATATACTAACCTTAACCTCAGATTCGTTGTCTTTTTCTTGAATCTGGTCCATGATATAAAAGATTGAGATAAACATATCCCAGCGCGCACTGTCACTTAATTGGAATATACTTACCTTAACCTCAGATTCGTGAACATTTTCTATGATCTGGTCCATGGCACAAAAGGTTGAGATAAACATATCCCAACACGCACTGTCACTTAATTGGAATATACTTATATTAACCTTAGATTCGTGGACTTTTTCTATGATCTGGTCCATGGCATAAAAGGTTGAGATAAACATATTCCAAAACGCACTGTCACTTAATTGGAATATACTTATCTTAACCTCAGAGTCGTTGATTTTTTCTATGATCTGGCAATGGTATATAGGTTGAGATAAACATATCCTAACACGCGATATCACTTAATTAATTAGAATATACTAACCTTAACCAGAGATTCGTGGACTTTTTCTATGATCTGGTCCATGATATAAAATGTTGAGATAAACATATCCCAACACGCACTGTCACTTAATTGAAATATACTTACTTTAACCTCAGATTCGTGGGCTTTTTCTATGATCTGGTCCATGGTATAAAAGGTTGAGATAAACATATCCCAACACGCACTGTCACTTAATTGAAATATACTTACTTTAACCTCAGATTCGTGGACCTTTTCTATGATCTGGCCCATGGTATAAAAGGTTGAGATAAACATATCCCAAAACGCGCTATCACTGAATTGGAATATACTTATCTTAACCTGAGATTCGTTGACTTTTTCTATGATCTATTCCGTGGTATAAAAGGTTGAGATACACGCGCTATCACTTAGTTAGAATATACTTACCTTAAGCTGTGATTCGTTGACTTTTTCTATGATCTGGTCCATGGTATAATAGGTTGAGATAAACATATCCCAACACGCGCTGTCATTGAATTGGAATATACTTGCGTGCGGTCTCTCGGTAAATGAAGTCTTTATTATTATTATTATCATTATTATTATTCCTATTATTATTTTTATTATTAATACTATTACTATCATAAGCATTGTCATTGTCATGGTGTTGTTGTTGTTTTTGTTGTTGTTGTTGTTGTTGTAAGTTGATGTATATAATCATAAAACGTTGATGTTTAGTCATAAAAGAGTAGGCCGATGCATCAAATTATAACAGAGTAAGTTGATGTATAAAGTCACAAACCGTTGATGTTTAAAGCTGTAACAGAGCAAGTTGATGTATAGAATCATAACAGAGTAAGTTGATGTATAAAGTCACAAACCGTTGATGTTTAAAGCTGTAACAGAGCAAGTTGATGTATAGAATCATAACAGAGTAAGTTGATGTATAAAGTCACAAACCGTTGATGTTTAAAGATATAACAGAGCAAGTTGATGTATAGAATCAAAACAGAGTAAGTTGATGTATAAAGTCACAAACCGTTGATGTTTAAAGCTATAACAGAGCAAGTTGATGTATAGAATCATAACAGAGTAAGTTGATGTATAAAGTCACAAACCGTTGATGTTTAAAGCTATAACAGAGCAAGTTGATGTATAGAATCAAAACAGAGTAAGTTGATGTATAAAGTCACAAACCGTTTATGTTTAAAGCTATAACAGAGCAAGTTGATGTATAAAGTCACAAACCGTTGATGTTTAAAGCTATAACAGAGTAAGTTGATGTATAGAATCATAACAGAGTAAGTTGACGCTTGGAGTCATAAAACAGTAAATTGATGTATAGAGGTATTCTTATGATAACGCATTTTAATAACTAACCGCCAACTGTCGTCTGGTCGATAGTTGGTCTTCTGATGGCTAACTTATAGCCATACTTACAATCCAGCAACATGTAATTTGATATCTAAAGCTGCAGTACTATATACGAACACATCTGTTTTCGGCATTTAAGCAGTAATTTGATAAACGTGGAGTTTCATCAGAATCAAAACGAAAAAAAATGTAAAGAAGAAAAACGAAATTAAAATTTCCTCCACCATTTATTATAAATTATGATAACTTACATGCACTCACATATATAGCACAATCTGTAAATAAGTATACAACAATAACCACCTGAGGCAAAATAATAATCCAAATCACAGATCTTGAATTGTATACACATGTAGGCCTATATGTATGTGCGACACGAATATTAGTATCCGAGATCTCAAATATTTGTAACGTAAATGATGAACGTTATCTCGTCCTGTTTCTGTTGTTTATGGCAATGTTATCAGGACGCCATTACCGGCAGACGACATTTCTCTCTATTGTAACTTTCTAATCAATATGGAATGGATGATAATATAAACGTTCAATAAAACGTCAGGTGTATTCAAATTGTTGACGGGGCACCGTAAGGGGGATTTGTCATCATTTACATAATATATAACTAGAATGTTGATATTTTATATATGTGCTCAAAAACACATTTTATATATACATAAAGTATTAAGTCGTTAATTGAAATAATTTTAAACGTTTATGAAGCATGCAATCTGAAAGTTAGCGTGCAAAAAGCTGTCCCAAACTTACGGCTATCGGCACAATATTTAATCAGCTTGTTTTCATATTTAAAATAAATCTCGTATCAGGCAAGATTGTCTTCATTAACTTCCACAATATTCACCGGTATAATTTTGATACGTGTCCCAAACAATTTGATAAACTGAAAGTCTAGAATCTATGTGAACGAAACCATAACGCTTCGTCTCAAATATTTCAGTGCTACAGATAAAATGTATATACTTATCTGCCCTTGTTTTCGTCAAAATCTGCTGGATATTATGAGTATTAAGCAAATTCTAACCAGAAGCGTGGTCAATTTTTAGTTAGATTAGCTGTGGTCATGTGGGAACGTCATCCAGTGTATAGAAGTTGTGTGAAATTTTCTATGACAGTAGAAAACAATTCCATGCTAACTTTTACCGGCTAGATGTTGGTCTACTTTCTTTATCCTGGAGCAGTTTCCATGGCAAAGAAAGTAGGACAACAACGACATGATGGTTATTAACAATCTGTGTAAAATAGAACGCTCAATTTTGAAGGAAAAGAAATGAGCGATTTCATTGGAAGAGATCAACATGGTGGTCATGAACATTCTATGTAAAATAGAACGATCCATTTTGAAGGAAAAGAAATGAACGATTTCATTGGAAGAGATCAACATAATGGCCATAAACATTCTATGTAAAATAGAACGATCCATTTTGAAGGAAAAGTAATGAGAGGTTTTCATTGGCAGAAATCAGCATGATAGCCATGAACATTCTATGTAAAACAGAACGATCCATTTTGAAAGAAAAGTAATGAGCGATTTCATTGGAAGAGATCAACGTGGTGGTCATGAACATTCTATGTAAAATAGAACGTTCCATTTTGAAGGAAAAGTAATGAGCGATTTCATTGGCAGAGATCAACATGGTGGTCATGAACATTCTATGTAAAATAGAACGATCCATTTTGAACGAAAAAGAAATGAGCGATTTCATTGGAATAGATCAACATGGTGGTCATGAACATTCTATGTAAAATGGAACGTTCCATTTTGAAGAAAAAGAACTGAGCGATTTCATTGGTTGTTAGATTAATTACATTATCTTAATTATATTGGTTATATTTTAAAATCGAAGAACAATAATAAATATTTTCACAGTTACCCTTATATGCGTTTTTTAAACACACATGCATTAACACAAAATATCTCAACGTATACACCTACATGTATTTTAATACCGAAAATTAAATCAACTGCGGCAGTATTCTTAGTGGAAACTTCGTTCAACAAACCAGATAGCAAACAATATTGCCCGAAACTGAATCCGCAGTTCTTTCACAAAACCAAGGATTTTATTTTCATTATACACACGCAAGACGAATGTCAAATATAAATTTCGGAGGAAACGGAATGCATTATGTAACATAAACGTTTTTTATTAGTTTTTATTATTCACCTACCGGTTTTGCTCTTCGTCAGTCCATTTGTCCGTCCGGTCCAAAAAGTATCAAAGCTAAGTTTGTGATACTCTCCTTTGCATCAGTGATTTAAACGAAGAGGAAATCGTCCGCTGACTTGGGAGAGTAGGTTTGTGAAACTTTGCATGATGTATGATAGCAACAAAGAGATAGTGCAAGTCATTCGGACAAAGAAAACGTGGTTGCAACAACATTGGTAAAACCTTTAGGAGACTTATGCATGGCTTACAATACTCCAGTGTCTTGTTTTGTTTTTATTGTTCCTTACATGTCGGTAGTGATAGTACTTTGATTATAGATATGAGATAAGCGGTACCACTGATGACAATGTTATTAGATAAAAACCTTAATGTCCCCCACAAGAAAACGTCGATACCGGAGTAATGTTTACATGGGAACAGCTGGTAGTATATTTGTTGAACGAATAATCGAGCCTATACTTTTATTCATATAATGTAACCATTGTGTTCAGGTATTCACATTTAGCTATGGAAACTCCAGTATTTTTTTATTCCATAAAACACACGGATAATAAAATATTACTTGCGTAAGAAGGCGTGTTGTTTTAGATCGTTTGCAGTTACTTGGTCAATAGTTATGGACATGAGTATTTATGATTCTGTACACCATGTTGTTTTTTTTTTTTAAAAAGTGCTTATATCCTTCTGAAAACCGACGGCTAGAGACAACAATATATACAGTCAAACCTGTTTTAAGCAGCCAGTCGAGGTATTGAGCAAAGTGACCTTTTAAGACAGGTTGTCGCTAAGTACATATTAATTTGCTCTGAAAGTATAGAAATGGGAAAAAAGCAAATGTGGCTGCTCAAGACAGGTTGCTGCTTAATAGAAGTGACCGCTTACACAGGTTTTACTGTATATGAAGAAAAAAGCTCATGCTTAATATAGAAATATTACAAATTGTGGAACAGAATTCTTATATGTGGTGTGTTTTACTAGCACAGTATACCGGTACTTTCTGTGTTATTTCACAAAGATTTTATTTTGTGAGATGTGCACATGAAATGTTTATTAGTTTAATTTGTGACTTTAGGACAATCAAACCAAAATCACTTAATTGCAATGACAAATAATTAAACAGTTTTCTGTAATTATATCCTGAAGAGGTGTATATATACAATGTATATATATATATTGGTCTCGCAGTTCAGATATACACACTCTTCGGGTATATATTATTACAGTTACCATTTGTTCCCCGACAACAACAACTACAACAACAACAAAAACAACAACACCAAATCCAGATCATAATAATACAAGTTCAGAACGAGGTAAAAAAACCGGACCCGTCTGAAAGTGACCGAACACTTCTGTGTTACCGAACATTTCTGTGTTAGCAAACACTAGTACATATTCAACAAATGCATAACAAACGTACACGCACTGTTACCTGAGCACACGTAGGCTTAAACATAACATTAGCCTACAAGGAACACCTTATACAAGCTGGCTTAATGCAGTGAGAATATAAATAAATCGTTTACTTTGTAGATACGTATTTTCCCGCATCCAAAAAAAACAGAAGGCCTTTGACCTACAATTAAGAACCCAATGTCCTATGACGAAGGTGATCGTGTCAACATATGTAAAATCACCAAGGGGCCATTGCCCGCTCGGGCAAAATCATCAAGGTGCTATTACCCGCCCAGACAAATCACCAAGGGGCCATTGTCCGCCCGGGCAAAATCATCAAAATGCTATTGTCCGCCCATGCAAAATCACCAAGGGGATATTGTCCGCCTGGGCCAAATCATCAAGGTGATATTGTCCGCCCATGCAAAATCATCAAGGTGAAATTGTCCGCCCGGACAAAATCATCAAGGTGATATTGTATGCCCATGTAAAATCACCAAGGTGATATTGTCCGCCTGGGCAAAATCATCAAGGTACTATTGTCCGTCCATGCAAAATCACCAAGGGGATATTGTCCGCCCGGGCAAAATCATCAAGGTGCTATTGTCCGCCCATGCAAAATCACCAAGGGGATATTGTCCGCCCGGGCATAATCATCAAGATGCTATTGTCCGCCCATGCAAAATCACCAAGGGGATATTGTCCGTTAAGAAAGGCTGGACAACTGAAATTGCACATCGCGAGTTTTATAGATGAAACGTGCGGAGACCGGGAAATTTTAATTCAGTTCTCACCAGAATCGTTGGTCACATATTGAAGCAAAACTGAATTTACGCCGATAATAATGATTCTCATTTGTAATACTATAGCAACGTTTTGTATACATTGTAAAAATCTGTAGAAAAAACATTACAAAAACGTGTGTTTGTGTAAAAAAACAACATCATCACCGAATACCCACGGGTTACGAGAGTTGCGTTTCATCAAAATGGATGGTGAGTGTCACCCGGGGATATCCGACGACTGTGATACCGTGATGCTCATGGTGGTTAGGAACAGATGTGTAAAATGGACATGTGCAGTGGGTCGATCAAAATAGAATACCATAGGCATCTGGCAGTAGCGTGGTTGCTTTAAGGCATAGCACGCTCGAGCATACGTTTTATCCGTATCTTAATATATATTTCAATCTGAGCTAGTTTAGGGCTTCTAGGGGGAACTGACCCACCCCACCCCAAACATCAACCCACACACGGCCAACGCACGCACGCACGTAACACATACACAGGCATTCGCCTCTTCGCGCCAATTTTAGGCTTGCATCTATCTTGAAGACAAAAGCCAATGTTGTAGATTAGGCGAGGAAGTCGCTAGCACTTGGTTATGGCTAATAATGAAGTACACTTGGTATGTATTTTTTCGATAGGTTGTTAACTTTAACAACCTGTAACATCTTGCGAAGCAATAATGTTATCATGTTTATTTCAGAAAGGTTTTAAATAGACAAAGTGTAACATATTTATCGCGATATGACTCACAGTTTATTATGATAATGGGATTTCATTCTTGTTTTTTTGTATGTAAGGCCATTATAAATTAATCGCTAGATTATCATCCAATTTTTTCTTAAAAATGGGGAGGGCGGGAGGATTTTATTGTTTATTTTTCTTTTTTAAATTTAATTTTTTTTTTTTGAAAATAAAAAGGGTCGCGGCGGCTTGAATATTAGGGGGCGGGCGGGGATGATAATCTAGCAATTAATTTATTATGGCCTTATTTTTATGTAATCATTTTTTTCTTTCTTCCTTTACTTCTGCTTTAATTCCGCCTCTTCAAAGCGGTGTATGCTTACACAGTACCTTTCCCAGACAAGGCACTATGATAGTGCGTTTTAAAAACCACACAATGAATTGAACCAGGGACTCTGGGTCCTTCAGCAAGCATGCTAACCCGGCACTAGACCACCGCAAGTCCATTGAAGCGATTTGTTAACCTTACCACTCTTTCTTCGGATCCTGGAAGATTAACCAGTACTCCCATCTCTGCAATGACTTATACCATTCTCACTTGAATCAATGAGTCGCATTGTAGTATACTAATCATCATGGAGACTATTGGCGGGCGGGGATTCAAACTCATGGCCCCTAGTGGATAGTCAGACCTGTTACCGACTGTTCTAACAGGGCAAGTCTTTTTGGTATTTGTATAGTTGCTGCATAGCCTTAATTAAACGTGTACTAGTGGACTTAAGGTTATTCATCTTTCACCGCTAAGGTCATGGGAGTTCAAACGTTTAATAAGTTATTCCTAGAAACACGTTGGTACTACTTCGATGCGCCTATGATCTTCAACATCCAATAACGCTCTGTATGGATCTACAGTTGTACCCAAATGCAGTTTATATTTATCATTACCTGTTCATGTAAATGGATCTACAGTTGTACCAAAATGCACAGTTTATCACAGCTTGATACTCTTTCATAAAAATAAAGTGAAACAGTACTTCAACTTTGGTAGAAAGGAGTTTTCCCTATATAACACTATGTAAAATATTGACCCCTTAGAGCAGGTCAATTCACCTCCCCCTCTCCCCCCACCCACCCACCTACACACAACCTGTCCGCCCCCAGGGTCATAGTTTTGATAAAGAACCACAAACTGACCTTATTTGTAAAACATCTAAGCTCAAGGCATTGTTCCTGCTAACCAACTCTTAAGAAATATTTTTTTAGCCTAAAAGGGCAACAATTCTGCCAAATGGCAATCAAGTGTTATGGTTCTAGTCTCTATGAGTTTCCAGGATGATGCTGAACACACATGTGAAGTTTCAGTCATATCCAATGGTGGTTGCAGAGATATCTTACCTGATAAAAAATCTTAACTTTAAAAACCAGCACTGATGCCAGGGCAAGTACAATAGACCCCTATATTCTATGAAGACAAGTTAAAAAAGGAATCAAAATTTTCCAGACAGCTAAGATCTGTTTCTAATACCAACTACAATCAGTTCATAAGAACCAGTATTAAAATAATACTGCTATTTAGATGTATGTTTGTATGTATCTTTTGAACATGCATCTAAAAAGATCACAAAATTCGTGTTTCAATCATCTCCCTTTGTGTAATAACACTATATATTTTCATAATCCAAAGGGTTTTCAGGTCTGTCCTTTATACAGTGTGTGCAATTGAATGTTACTTGTCCATACAGTTTTGTCATGTTAAATCCTGGTGTATGAGCTATGGCTGAAAGGATTTTTCTATTGAAATAGTTGATTCTATATTCTGGTGTCTGTTGTTTCCATTGTAACTAAGAGCTTGCTGTATACTAGTCTGTAGTTTTAGGTCTGGTTGTTCAAAAATAATTATTCCAACATAATTTATATATATTTATCATGTATGATTATGCATATGTGTGCGTGTGGCACATAATTGAGTAAATATTCTTTTAAACTTTAAAGAGAGAATATCAGGAAAAAACATAAATGTGTTAAAAAACAAAATAAATATTAAAATGAACAAAAAGCAGCTCATTATCATTAATAAGTAAAATCTGATTGGTTCGTATGTCAACTCTACCAAAACGTGACATAATCGATATTTAAATTGGAGTGATAAACTTGAAACAAAATCCCTATTCAAAAAATTGACAGCACTTCAATACTGTTTGACACCCTTCACATCATCATTCAGACTCTTTCTATGATGAAATAATTTTTACTACGTTATAAACGTGTATTATGCCATAATAAATTATTTGCTAGATTATCATCCCAGCCTGCACTATTAATTTTCATGCCGCCCAACCCTTTTTATTTTCATAAAAAAATAAAAAAAAATAAAAAAAATAAAATGAAAGTAAAATACAAAATCCTTCTGCCCTCCCCATTTTTAAGAAAAATTTGGATGATAATCTAGCAATTAATTTATAATGGCCTAACGATCAAACTGAAATCATGTGACTCATTTAATACGTTACAAGATATGTTGCCAAGTTAGGAAACCCCTTTTCAATACAATATATTTGCATGTTTCAATAGACATCCTTTTGGGAATAAGGGGTAAGTAAGAATATCAGCATGATATATAGGAATAAAATGTTTTTAGCCAAGTTTAGAAGCTTGAAAAATCCTAATATATTCCCTTTAATACCATGCATCTTTCATTTCAGCAGGACAGGACATGGAACGATTTATTCTGCATATTCTTTATGAGAGTATTAGGGTTTAATTTAATTACAAATAGCATTCTTTTTTGTTTTGATGAAAGTTCCATCTTGAGAACTACCGACATATCTTAGTTTGTAATTGTGCTTATTTATTTCTATGGTAGTAGAAAAAATATTGATAATGACAAGGAATTATATGTAGAAGGAAATGCATCTGATTGAGATTTTGTGAACGCTCGGGTATTCACGCAAAATCTCGCAATATCTCATTTTCAATTATCTTAACTTCCATTCACCCCAGGAATACAAATCAAAATTCTTACATTGCAGAATGAAATTCTCATCAAAACAATACCATTCCCAGCAATTTGTGTTTAAAATTGTTGAAGTGCTTCTGATGACAAAATTTGTATACTGCAGCTAAAATAATGACAAAATACAAGAAAATTTCCTTCAAACCTCAAAATCTTTAATTCAAGATCATTTTGCATGATCGAAATATGTTTAAACATCTAAAATTACATACAACTTACAGTTTATGTTAAAAATCAGTTGCCTTATGATTAATTTGCCAAATAATTAATTCTTCTTGTGCTGTTTTATCAACATTTAGTCAGGAGATACAAGATTCCTATCCTTCTATACAAGTCCTTAAAAATGATATTGAAAAACTCTATCATAGCGTAACACACTACTAGAACACTTGGTTGACATGTATACAAGTTTCCTAAAGTTACCTTGAGCTGTGCTCAGGACTCTTCAAATTTTTGTAATTTTGGTTATTTATTTCATGGTTACAGAAAAAATACTGAAAATGAAAACTCCCTCATGACAAAAGGCACTACTCAACTACTAGGTTGACTTATGTACAAAGTTTCGTGGAGGTAACTTGAAAGGTTGAATGCATGGACCAACACTAGAAAAGATGTAAGGACAAACAAAGCAGAAACATAGACTCCCAGAATATATTCAGAGAGCACAATTTACAAGTCGTTGTTTACCAAGTCATTTACCTGATTTCACCTTCTTTTAAAAATTTGAAGGAACTAAATTTATGAAGAATTAATACCAGTAGATGAGAAAAATGAGAATTATCTGTTTTCCCATATCTCAAACTATGAATTAGTATTAAACAAATGAATAAGAAAATGGGAGTTTTTTGTTTTCCCAAAGTATTCCTATATATGAAACTCAAAGACCCTTACAGGGCCCCTGTATACTGGAGCTCTTGACATGTAAAAACTTCAAACCCCTTACGTATGGCCCCTTGTAGAATTCAATCCTCAATCTAAATAATGCCATTCAAATTACAAAATGATCATTAAAATAAGGAAACAGCATTTTGAAATAAGAAAAAACTAGGATTATTTATCACGGCATTATGCAACAACCCGCGGAAGCACTTCCTGTTCCCAATGGTCCTGTTACACCTTCTGGGAGATAAGCTCAAAATGTGCTCAAATTAACTAAGTTAAGATGGACATCTAGCAGAGCCTAATATAACAATTATAACTTTTAACACATATCAGCTAATGCAACTAGTTATGTCCAGTGTGTCTCTGCCAGTCTGAAAAGGACTTCAATTAATATTTTCCTGTCTGCTGCGTGAAACATATCAAAAGGAATGCAGTAATTTATTGGTACAGTCTTCGTCTCCTCCAGTTTGCCATTTCTATAAATCTCATCGTATTCTTCCTTCTTCAGTATAAGAGATGTTAAAATAATCTGAAATAGAAGAAAAAATTTAATGAAAGTACCAGTTAACAAGAGAGTTTCTTGTAGTCTTGCCTATATCATTATCGTTTCATCACACAAAGTATGAATTTTAAAGGATCAGGATAAATGTATGTTGTCGCTGACTCTCTATAGCCATTAGGATATCTATTTAAACATGCAAACTCATCTACTAAGCCTACTCATCCAGAGTGGACTGAAGTAGATTTTCCGCTTAAAACTGAAACAGATTCTGTCATATATCAAATGAGTCACTTGATTAACTTTTGATTTCAATTTGATTTCGTGAAATATGGTGAAATTTCTTTCAACTTAGAAAGAGTCCAAATGAGAATGGCAGCAAGAAACATGTACGCGATATTTCAAATATCCCTCTGATTAATGATAAATAATATTATCATCTTTGTCAAGTTTTGGCAGAATTTGAAATACCAGATTATTTGTATTTTATTTATAATAAAACAATAACATGCTGTACATCCATTTATAAAATACTATTTTTAGACATTTATATGATTTTTCCTGATCTACTGCCTTTAATAATTTCAATTGTCAATTCAAGGTAAAAGGATTACAAACTACATTAAAGGATTACAAACTACATTAAACAGAAATGAAATATGATACCGTAACATTTTTATTAATTAATTACAAATAGAAGAGTAATGTGCAAAGAAATTAAGTTATAAGAGCCATTATCATCCGAAATTATCATACATGGTTTTAACCCTTTACTTCATATAGACGCCTTTGGACACCTCTAATATAGACGCCTTTGGACACCTCTAATATAGAAGGCTTTTGAATTACTGGGTGAATTATGTTTATATTAACTGACAGAGTAGTAAACAGTGCAGGAAGTGTTCAGATTGCTTGTTACGAGCAATCTGAACTCTTCCTGCACTGTTTTCAAAGGCCTTCTGTGATTGGTGCGGGAAAACGCGTATCTATGGAGTAAAGGGTTGAATAGTACTCGCTATGGACCAAGAATAGATACCTTAGGTAAAACAGAAACCAAAACAACAATCAGAGATAAACAAAATAACAGATTTGTTATAACCTGAATCACTAGATTGATCAGATGTTACGAGACTGTTAGTTTGTTTGAATATTTAACATCCTTTATATGCCTTCAAGGACTAAATGTTAACTTTACAACTCTTTCCTGGATTCCCGGAAGGATAACCAGTATTTTAGAACATTCACCTCCACATGTTACTGATAACTTATCCACTTGACTCAGCGCTGAGAGATTGACGACAATGAGATGCAATGTTATATATCAATCATCACAGGGACTGTGGTTGGGTGGAGATTTGAACTCACAACCAATAGATTGGTTCTCAGATGCACTCACGATTGAGTTAACCAGGACCAGTCCACTCCTCACTTAATTTCTATTAGTTACAGCCCAGTTGATGAAGGTGAAATATGATTACCAACTGACCAATGGAGATGAAGATGATTTATTGATGTGTCATGGATGATCACAGATGACCACTCTTAAGATGACAAATGGTGTATAATTGTGTACTTGTATAATTTAAAACACTGGGATTTATGGCGCAAAAAAAATGAGATAAAAAGATTACAAACACCATAATCTTTGCAAAGTTATTTTGTTTATCTAAAGAGATTTCAGTTAAAAATAGCCAGGCCCCATTAGCTCAGTCGGTTACGCGTCTGACTATCAATCCAGGGGTTGAAAGTTAGAATCCCCGACCGGCAACAGTTTCCGTGATGATTGATATACAACAATGTGTCTCATTATCATTCGTCCCTCACCGCTGATTCAAGTGGGAAAGTTATCAGTTTCTTGCCAAGATGGGTTGTGCTAGAGTACTGGGTAACATTTCAGGATCTCTGGAAACAGTGGTTAGGTTAACTGATTGTCTGTTAGCCCTCGATGGCATAAAATGACACTAGACATTCAATCAAGCAATCAATTCAGTTAAAAATAAACCTTTTATTGAATATACATTTAGAAAATGAAAATAGAATTGATTTTATTCTTTTCAAATGATATAAAAAAAGTATCTTTTATAGGTGTGCAATTCGGATAGAAAATTCCGTCCTAATGGATGCAAGATATCGATGGAACCAATGGATACTTCCCAAAGAAGTGCTCGAGCAGTGGCAACATTACTAATAAATTTTGTAAAGGGGAAGATAACTAAGTAATAGAATTTTGTTTTTTGCACTCTCAGCTTCCATACATTAATTAACCTCTATTCATGTCCAAAGTCTCAAAAGATAACCTTCCCTTTGAAGATATATTCTGGATAAACAAGTATAACCGAAAATAAAGTACAAAAAGGGAGATAATTTTGTCATTATTCAAGATGAGTTATGAAATTTCTATCAGCATTTTCACACATGGGTTGTGCTGCAGATCAAAACCGCAATCTCTGGGGCGAGTGGCCCACACTTTCTACCCACTACGTCACCACTCCGCTTAAAGGCTTAATCATCTTAAGCCTTTTACCGAGGGATATGAATACATGGTGCTATTGATGTGTGTGTTTGTGCATGATGGCGTACGTGTACATATACCTTGCTACCGCACAGGATCATTCCAATGACACATGGATTAGTTATGGAGTATTTCCATTCTGCTAGCAGTTCGCCACCATGTTGTCCCATAACGCTCGATGTTAAGAAAGATCGGATATCAAAATCTGAGCCGTTTGATGACGAAAAATCTTCTGATTTACCTCTGCACCTTGTACTTGTGTTTTTAACAACACTGGCAGAACACTGCTTTACCTAAAAAAAGAGAAAGCAAAATATCACATTTTGTCTAATACGACAATTATCACTATTGTAGCAGCAGGAATATTTGAGGTAGCACACATATAAACACATGCATGTCATTGTGGCTAATCAGATGCACATGTATTTTTAATGCTACAAAAAGCAAAAAAACAGTTTTGAGAGGCTAACATTGTGCTGACGTTGCTGCCAAAATTAAGATTTATACAAACCTTTCATTAACAAGAGGGTTACAATAGCGCTCAACTGCTTACCTGGTGCAATTAAAACCATTCTTAAAAATTTAAAGGCCACAATTCAGGTATTTATTCACAAATTATGCCTGATCGAGGATTAAACCCACAACCTTCTTCATGCTAATGCTTTACCACTAGACAACGCTATGGTTTTGCTAGTTCAAGAACTGTCAACCTTTCAATGACATGCTAGAGTGCTCATGGCATCAAATAGAGCCATTTTTTTTTTCTAATTCAAGGACATAACTCTGACATTAAATATCTGATCTTGTCAGTTCAGTTTGAAAACTAATATGTACTGTGTAAGTTAAGTAAAGATCAAATAACAGATTTGATGTTGGTGCAGTGAATACATATTCAAATAATTAACTTTTAAGGACATGTATGCAACACAGAAGTTTATTGTTGGATTTGACAAGTTGAAGGAACTATTGGCTATATAACTACTGAGTAAGTTTGGTGTGAATATGATGAAAGCCATTATTGCAAGAGTACATACTAGTTTAAGTAGCGCATTTGTAAGAGATACAGTCGGACCTGTGTTAGTGGTTACCTCTATTAAGCAACCACTTGACATAAACAGTCACATATTTTTTTTATCATTTTCATAATTCCAGTTTTAATCAACCTGTTTTAAGCAGCCACCTGCCTTAAGGGGCCAATTTTGCTATTTCCCTTGAGTAGCTGCTTAAGACAGCTTTCACTACATAATATCATCAAATACGACTAATGAAAATTATATGTAAGCTTAAGTATACACATGGTCAAACAGTGAATGGGAATGGTGAATTATAAAATGCAGTATCGGTATATTGTTGATTTTAAAAGATTTATTTCATATGATGATGAAACATGAAAAGTCAAAGTTAGGAATGTGGCACTTCGGATAAATACCAAATATATTGTACTCTCAAAACTGAGCCAAAAGCAGATGTCCGAGAATGATCTTTTCCACATTTATCTGTCCTTTTGGCCAATATTATCCTGTGATATAAACATAAAATCAGCGACTTATCGGCAAAATATTGTTGATATATTTTACCTCAGCTATAGAAACAACTGTTTCTGATTCATCCATCAGGTCCATTGACTTCTGTGACCGGAAACGAATGCCTGGTTCTGCCGTGGCATATATTTCACCAACACACAGTCCCCTTTTCAGAGCATTTCCAGATCTGTAATAATATTTGATGTTGAAGTACAAGCATTTCGTCACAATATATTTGGCAAGAGATCATTTCCACTTCTTGTCTTATTGAACATCCCGCAAGGAAAGCTCAAAGAGAACTATTCTGATCAACTGGATATCCTTCATTTGTCCATCCTCTGTCATCAATCTGTTTTAGGTTGATGTGCACTATCGTAACTGCAGTTTTTATTGAATCTGGACCAAACCTAAACAATCATTAATAATAACTCTATTTCACAGAGATCTTAAAATGGCTGAACTGATAATTAACATCAGTTTGTTTGAATATTTAGTGCCATATTTACACCATCAAAGGCTAACAAAGAATCAGTTAACCTGATCACTTTTTCCTGGGATCCAGGAAGGTTAACCAGTACTCAAGCACACCCATATTTGCAAGCATCATTAGTTTTATTGAAGCACTCTGTAAGTATTCACAGGTTCCAGATAATGACACTAGTTTGCATATAGTCTCCTCTTTTTCCTTTATTCCCATATCAAGTTTCAGAACGCTTACCTTATATTATGTTTTATGTTATCAAAAGATAACACCCAGATTTTGAAGACAGACTCACAAACTGACAGACTGTAACTTAAAGTCCCCTCTGGTTTGGCTCTCTATGAATCAAACTTACATATTTTACAAGTTATAATAGGATCCAATATTGGCAACATTTTTCAATATTTCTTTGCCACAGCAACCAAATTATTCATAATAATCATGTCTGAAGTATTCATGTATTAGAGTCTCGAAAATATTTATTACAAGTAAAAATAAACAGTGACTATATACCGGTACTTACTCTGCAGCAAGATTGCACATTTCTCCAAATGTCTTCAGTATGTCTGTATATAAGGCCTTTTCGTTAACTACTTCATTTTTGAAAATTAATAGAAGAAGGTTTTTAAGTTGCCTGGTGAACTGCTGTGCAAATGCATATATTTCAATGACTTTATCCCTGCAAGTAGAAGGAATTATTGTGTCTCAATGAGATTTCAGCTATTTTTCATTGAATGTTTTAATATATTTGCAAACAAACAGATTGATAGCTGATACACTACTTTTTATAGATATGTTTTTAATGATAGTTGTTTGTTCTAGATGTTTCATTGGATTATTGGAAAATCTATCACATTTGTGGCCTACAGGGACAGATCTAGGATTTAAGTATGGGGACGGACATAGGGGGTGCAACGCAAAATCTGAATGGACACACGTTTTTCAGTAGAAATATTATTGATTTTAATAAAATATGGGAGTTTAGGGGGGCATGCATCATTTTTTTTAAGAGTAGATCTGCCACTGGCCTATGGGAATTTTTGATTGACCGCAGTTGAACGCCATTTTCAAAATATTACACAGGCATGACATCCAGGTGGAGGAGGAGCTTAGAATGGATCTGAGAAAAAAAACACACAATCCTTTCATGTAATTTGAATAAAGGTTTTGGACTAACCTGGACTCTAACCCATTACCTCTGGAGTGAGAGGTTATTACCTCTGGGGTGAGAGGTTAGTGATCTTGAGACAATTTGATCCAAGGTGAACTCCTATCAGTGTGGAAAAAAGATTAGTGTACCGCAACCGAAAGGTAAAATGTTTGACTGAAAAGAAGAACTTTAACCAATATTGAAAACCATCCAATAATTATATTTGATGTATGTATCCCATGTGCTTTGGATTATGGGAATATACCTTCCCTGTAAGTATTGATGTGGGAGACATAAACGTGATGTCACTGTGTTGTGTACCAGAACTTGGCCATTTGACCATCATGGACCAACTTTCTCACGTAAAGTTTTAGGACTAAGCTGGGCTTGAACCCATGACTTCAGCAATGAGAGGCAAGTGGTCATTAGACAATAGCACGCCGAGGAGAGGCCATCCAAATATTTGAAAAGCTTTTAGGCCCATACATAACTGAAAACCATTCAAACTATACAGTGGAGTGCTAGATCCAGTGCTTGTCTGGAGCATCAAATACAGGATCTGGTGGTTGGGGTTCAATCCTCTGCCACGGCTTTGTGTAGAATAATTATACTGGTTATACATATTACCATGAGTTTAAAATTTTATGATGACATCAATAATAAACAGTAATAAAGTTACTTTACTGTTCTGAATAATCCTTTTAAATGTTATTTCTTGCAAATATAGGACTTGGACCAGGAACCAAGGGGTCAAACACCCCATTAATGATAGCATCTGTGTACAGACCTACAAACAAAGACAGTGTCTCAGCATTAACACTTAGCAACACTGCTGAAGATCTTTGTGCCCATCTGTAATCTGGATAGCGGGAGATTTCAACCTTCTAGATATCGATTGGTATAGCAACATGATCTCTGGAAATTTTTATAAGCATGACATCAATGTGGGTATTATGACCGTGTTCGACAATGGAGGACTTGACCAGATTATAGATTTTCCTACAAGAGATCAGTCAATTTTAAACCTTTTTGCCACCAACAGACCTTCCCTTGTATCAACCTGTAAACCACACTCCCTGGCATCAGTGATCATGATATTGTACTTGTTGGGTCAGACATATGTGCCAAATACAGACGGCCAGTATGCAGGAAGACATATCTGTGGAAAAGAGCAACCATAAAACAACTTAAAGTAGACCCAAACAGCTTCAGCTCTGACTTTATTGCCAGATACAGTGCCGAATCTGACAATGACACCATGTGGGATACTTTTTCAAAATCAGCAACCAGTTTGTTGGAAAAGAACATACAAGCAAAGTTCACAACAACAAGATTTTGCCAACCATGTGTTAACCATACAGTTAAGAACAACACACGTCGTAAGAAGACTTACAACAAGGCCAGACTTTCAAATCAGCTGGAAGACTGGACAGCATACAAGGATGCCAAAAAGAAATGTCAGCAAACCTGTTGGAGACATATAATTCCTATGTAGGCAACATGATGGCAGACGTTCAGAGAAGCAACCCCAAATGGTTCTACAGCTTCATCAAGACCAAACGGAAGGATGCTTCTGGTGTAGCTACTCTTACAAATAATGGAACAACACACAGGGACAGTTTGAAGAAAGCTAACATCCTCAATGATCAATTTACGTCTGTTTTTACTACAGAAAAACTCAGAGATCTACCAAAGCTAGACACATCTACTCACCAGTCAGTACCTGATATCCTAGTCCATCCAAATGGTGTAAGGAAACTACTAGATTCAATTAACCCACACAAGGTCACAGGACCAGATGATATATTGGGCATGTTCCTGAAGACTCTGAGGAAAGAACTAGTGGATATACTTACCCTTATATTCCAGACATCTCTTAACCAAGGCCATATTCCATTTTCATGGAAACAAGCGCACATTTCACCAATTTTCAAGAAAGGGGATAGAAACAAACTTCCAATTATAGACAAGTTTCTCTAACTTCAATATGCTTCAAAATACTAGAGCACATTATACATGGCCAAGTCATCTCTCATCTAGATAGTCATAATATTCTCTCTGATGCTCAACATGGGTTAAGGAAATCAAGATCATGCGAGTCCCAGCTGCTACTAACCATACAAGACCTTGTCAACAGCCCAAATTGACGCGGTCTTGCTCGACTTTAGAAAAGCACTCGATAAGGTCCCACACCAGAGACTATTGGTCAAGCTGAAGTATTATGGGATATGCAGCAGTCTTCACTCCTGGATCGAAGATTTTCTATGCAACAGCAATCCGTCATACTGGAAGGATCCAAGTCATCATCAGCACAAGTTACTTCTGGCGTACCCAAAGGTACTGTCCTGGGACCGTTACTGTTCTTAGTGTACATCAACGACATGCCTACTTGCGTATCCTCCACTGCCAGAATGTTTGCAGACGATTGCCTCCTGTACAGAATGTCAGATGCATACAATCCACCACGGATAGCAAGGCTCTTAAAGATGATCTCACCAATCTACAGACATGGGAAAACAATTGGCAGATGTCATTCAATCCTGAGAAATGTGAGTTAATATGAATCAGCCACAAACGTAAACCAATCCAATCTCCTTACAAGATACACAACATTGAGGTACCGACGGTCCGAGAAGCCAAATATTTGGGTGTTACTATCAGTTCCAACCTTTTATGGAACAACTACATTGACAATATCTGCAGGAAAGCCAATAGTAACCTAGCATTCATCCATCGAAACACATACAGTTGTCCAAAACAAGTAAAACAACAATGTCTCCACTTTAGTTTGACCATCCATCGAATATGTATCTGTAGTTTGGGACCCAAACACACTGAGAAACATCAATGAGCTGGAAAAGTCCAACGGAGATGAGCCAGATTTGTCACAGTTGGCAATTACAGGAGAACAAGCAGCATCACATCAATGCTGAAGAAATTAGACTGGGACATATTGCAATCCCGATGCCAGCATGTCAGTCTTGTAATGATGTACAGGGTTAGTGTACCAACTTATTGCCGTCCCTGCAGACATTTACTTGGTACCCATGATAACAACCTACTCAAGAGGGCATACTTCGAGATTCTTGATCCCACAGACAAATGTTAATTGTCATCTCGAGGGCTCAGCGCAAAACTATTGTAACTGCGTTTTTTCCAAAAATCGTGTTTTTGCATTAATTACTGTAGTTTTACAATGTGCATCTTGTGTTAAAATTTGGTCATGATATTTTAAATAATTTTGAAGATATTCACTTTTGGTGAAAATATTGTATCTCAAATACACTAATTCTTTAGCACAAAACTATTGTAACTTGAGTAACAATAGTTTTACACCAAATAATATCTTGGAGACCTTTATTTATATTGGTGCAAAACTATTGTACCTTGAATTAGAATTTTATTAAACCAAGTTATCATGTATAACCACACTTTTATTTAGTCCAAGAATATTGCAATACAAGTTTCAAATGATAGTTCAGGAAAATCTTGCACGATTTTGAAGAAATACAGGTAAAAAGATTTTTTTATTTTTTTACTTAATCTTTGAAAACATTTTAATTTGATAATAATTTAAGTCAGATGAGTATGTTAAATGTTTTATTGATTTGAACATTAGTGACAATGAAATGGATGATGAATATAATTATTGTGCTATAAAAGAACCATTTGTTGATATTTTGTTAAAAAATCTGATTATCAAAATTTGCAGTGAATTTTTTGGTTTGCATTTTTTTTTGATAAAAAGGCCATTCAATCTAACAATATTACTCAACACACTTTTAATTTATACCAATTATAACTTTACTTAACCAATATATCCTTTTTGAATACTTCCAGAATGAAATATTATTCTAAACACCTGGTACACTCAGTATTATTCTTTTTAATATATAAGTACTAGAAAACAATAGTATCTAATTATTTTAAAATGGCTGTTAAAGAACCAAAACAATATATTTTATATAAACCTTGGTTTCTCAGAATTAATTTGATGGGTGTGGAGTGTACAGCTGGTACTGTAGTTGGTAGTGTGGGTGTAGAAGGTACAGCTGGTAGTATAGGAGGTATAATGGGTGTAGAGGGTACATCTGGTACTATAGTTGGTAGTGTGGGTTGGGTGTAGAGGGTACATCTGGTACTATGGTTAGTGGTGTGAGTGTAGAGGGTACATCTGGTAGTATAATGGGTATAGTGGATGTAGAGGGTACATCTGGTACTGTAGTTGGAAGTGTTGGTGTAGAGGGTACATCTGGTAATGTAGTGGGTATGGTGGATGTAGAGAGTACATCTGGTACTGTACTTGGTATTGTGGATGTAGAGGGTACATCTGGTAGTGTAGTGGGTATGGTGGGTGTAGAGGGTACAGCTGGTACTGTAGTTGGTATTGTGGGTGTATAAGGTACAGCTGGTAGTACAGGAGATACAATAGGTGTAGAGGGAGCATCTGGTACTGTAGTTGGTTGTGTGGGTGTAGAGGGTACATCTGGTAGTGAAGTGGGTATGATGGATGTAGAGGATACATCTGGTACTGTAGTTGGTTGTGCAGGTGTAGAGGGTACATCTGGTAGTGTAGTGGGTATGGTGGATGTAGATGGTACATCTGGTACTGTAGTTGATTGTGTGGGTTTTGAGGGTACATCTGGTATTGTAGTGGGTATTGTGGATGTAGAGGGTACATCTGGTGCTGTAGTTGGTAGTGTGGATGTAGAGGGTACATCTGGTAGTGTAGTTGGTATGGTTGATGTAGAGAGTACATCTGGTAGTGTAGTGGGTATGGTGGATGTACATCTGGTATTATAGTTGGTTGTGTGGGTGTAGAGGGTACAGCTGGTAGTGTAGTGGGTAAAGTGGATGTAGAGGGTACATCTGGTAGTGTAGTGGGTATGGTGGATGTACATCTGGTACTATAGTTGGTTGTGTGGGTGTAGAGGGTATATCTGGTAGTTAAGTGGATATGGTGGATGTAGAGGGTACATCTGGTACTGCAGTTGGTTGTGTAGGTGTAGAGGGTACATCTGGTAGTGTAGTAGGTAAAGTGGATGTAGAGGATACAGCTGGTAGTGTTGTTGGTATAGTGGATGTAGAAGGTACATCTTGTACTGTAGTTGGTATGGTGGATGTAGAAGATACAGCTGGTAGTGTAGTGGGTATGATGGGTGTAGAGGGTATGGCTGATAATGTAGTTGGTATGGTGGGTGTTGAGGGTACAGCTGATAGTGTAGTTGATGTGGTGAGTGTAGAGTGTACAGCTGGTAATGTAGTTGGTATGACTGGTGTAGAGGGTATGGCTGGTAGTGTAGTTGGGTAAGTGGGTGTTGATGGTACAACTGGTAACATAGTTGGTATGGTGGGTGTGGATGGTACAACTGTAACATAGTTGTTATGGTGGGTGTTGAGGGTACAGCTGGTAGTGTAGTTGGTATGGTGAGTGTAAAGTGTACAGCTGGTAATGTAGTTGGTATGGCGGGTGTAGAGGGTATGGCTGGAAGTGTAGTTGATATAGTGGGTGTTGATGGTATAACTGGTAGCATAGTTGGTATGGTGGGTGTTGAGGGTATGACAGGTAACATAGTTGATATGGTGGGTGTATAGGGTATGGCTCCTAGTATAGTTGGTATAGTGGGTGGAGAAGGTACAGCTGGTAGTGTAGTTGGTATGGTGGGTGTAGAGGGTATGGCTCATAGCATAGTTGGTAAAGTGGGTGTGGATAGTACAGCTGGTAGCATAGTTGGTATGGTGGGTGTTGAGTGTAAATCTGATACTGTAGTTGGTATGGTGGGTGTTGAGGGTACAGCTGGTAATGTAGTTTGTATGGTTGGTGTAAACAGTGCAGTTGGTATTGTGGGTGTTCAGGGTACAACTTGTAGTGTAGATGGTATCATGGGTGTAGACATTACAGCTGGTAGTGTAGTAAATATGTAGGGTGTAGAGGGTACAGCTGGTAGCATTGTTGGTGTTGTGAGTGTAGAAGGTATAGCTGGTAGTGCAGTTGGTATAGTGGGTGTAGAGGGTATGGCTCGTAGCATAGATGATATAGCGGGTGTGGATAGTACAGCTGGAAGCATAGTTGGTATGGTGGGTGAAGAGAGTATAGCTGGTAGTGTAAATGGTATCATAGTTGTAGACAGTACAGCTGGTAGTAAAGCTGATATGGTAGGTGTAGACGATACAGCTGGTAGTGAAGTTGGTATTGTGAGTATAGAGGGTACAGCTGGTAGTATAGTTGGTATTATGGGTGTAAAGGGAACAATGAGTGATTAAAATGGTTGATATGGTAAAGTGGATGTAGTTAGTACAGTGAGTAATTATATTGGTATGGTGAATGCAGAGTGGACATTGAGTAGTGGTGTTTGTCAAATGAATATAATGGTTGCAATGGATAGTGATGTTGATACTAAGGGGGTAGTGAGTAGTGGAATTAGTAAAGAATTATAGAGGATGTAGAAGGAATAGTGAAGAGTTGAAATGGTATGGTGGATGTAGTGTCCATGAAACAGACGGTAGTGATGTTGGTATGTTGAACGCAGTGGGTAAAGTGGGTAGTGATGTTGATATAATGTGGACTATGAGTACTAGTAATAGGTTGGATATGGTGGATGTTTAGGGAATGGTGGGTATTGTTGATGTAGAAGATACAGTATGTAGTTGAGTCTGAATTGAGGGTGTAGAGGGTACAGTAAGTAATGGGGTTCTGGTTGGTATTATAGATAATGGTCGGTAGAGAGAATACAGTACCTATATACTGGAGTAACGTAGAGGGAGCATTGGAGTTCATAAAGTAAATGTACTGACTGTTAAGTGTTTATTTACCCTCGCACTTAGCTCTAGGCTTTTTGGCGAGCAGGATAAGAAGATTACGATGCCAGTGGACAGCATCGGCAGGTTTGCTACTCCTCCCGGTGTTGCACCACTGGCTGGATAAGATGATTTTTCTCTAGGCTGGTTCTTGGCGATATGATGTTCCATCTTCCGTGCTTGATCTAGTTGTTAAGATCTTTTTGTCAAGTTTAAAGTTGCTGTTGACTGGGTCAATCTCAACATGCTGAGCTTGAAGCATTGTGTTAAAGTGATTTGAGACCAAAGCTGTCAAACAGACGAGTAGCCCGACAATAAAAATTCTAGGAAGATTCTAGTAGATAAGTCGATTTAAAGATGACTAAAGATAATTCTTGAAGACAATTGTTTTAGCTAAGTTGATTCTGTGGATATGGAGGTTCCCGTCAAAAGATGTTTCTTGGAGTAACTGTAGTACTATTGTAGCATGCTGATTTTTGTAGATTATTCAAAACGACCCTTTTTGACACCACGTTAAAAACATAAAAACGATGATAGGTTAAAAATCCCTCCATGTAAACGTGGAGGGACCGTGACCCACTTAGAAGGCTGGAGCTTGCCCAGGAGACGTCCGTCCTGCTCGACAGCCGCTTGTAGAGTGAAGTGAATGTAGATGTAACAGTGGATAATGGTATTGGATTGGTGGGTGTAATGGTTCAGTAGTTAATTAGGTCAGTATGATGGATGTAGTGGATGCAATGTATGAATGGAGGGTGTAGAGGGTACAGTAAGTAATGTGGTTCTGGTTGGTATTATAGATAATGGTTGGTAGAGAGAATACAGTACCTATATACTGGAGTAATGTAGAGGGAGCATTGGAGTTCATAAAGTGAATGTAGATGTAACAGTGGATAATGGTACTGGATTGGTGGGTGTAATGGTTCAGTAGTTAATTAGATCAGTATGATGGTGGATGCAATGGGTAGTGGGGTTGGTATGTTGTATGTGGATAGTTGAGTTGGTATGGTGATGGAGTCGATACATGTAATGAATATAAAGGATCAGTGTCTTATGGATTTGGTTTGGTGGATGTTGTGGATGTAGTTGAAAATGGTGCTAATATACTAGATGTAGAGTGTAAAGTTGATGATGTTGGTATGGTGGTTGTATAGGGTACAGTGGGTATAATGATGTTAGTTTGGTGGATGTAAAGGGTACAGTATCATGGTGGTGGAGTTGGTACATGTAGGAAGACTAAAGAAAAAGTGTTTAATTAATTTGGTATGATGGGTTTTGAAAGTGCAGTTGGAATTGGAGTCAGTACGACGAATGTAGATGGTACAGTTGTTAGTGATGTTGGTATAGTGGGCCCATTGGGCACAGTACCCACTTATTGCTTTAAACGATAACTTACCAAATTTTTAAATAAATAAAAATAGGTATATTTGTCTATAAATGAGGTTTTTACCAAAACAATCATGTAGTATGCAATTTGATCTCAACTGCCTATTGCACCCCAGGTAAAAATTCGTCAATAAATTTATAAGACTGAAAACAACAATTTTATAATCTTGTTTGATATTTACTGGTATATTAATATCAAAATGTCACATTCTTAAACATGACAGTTAGTTACAATTATGCTGTGGTCCAGATAGTATCTGCATACTATATAAAATGAACAATATCAATTTCTAAATACGAATTTGGAAATATAATTATATATATTAATTTATATTAACATAATTTAATACTTTCATAACTGAAATATTATGCTTTACAATGTTAATGACATAGGTTAATTGATTGCTAACATGAGAACTATCAAAATTATCGTATTTATAGGCTAAAACATAAATAATACAGCTTAATATACTTTTGTAAATGTTTTTCTTTAATTACAATACTTCTTATATATTTGTGTTAACCTTTAATAGAATTAAAATTGGTTTTGGATTAATAACAACATAATTTTAAACAGTTTTATATTGAGTTGCAATATTTTTAAACTTAAAAATTAATTTTTTATCTGGTAAAACTTGGTGCCAAACTTTTGTAACTTGAGTTACAATAGTTTTGCACCAATATATAAATTCAGTTTTATTGAATTGTTAACGATATACTATTGTAACTCAAACTTTTACAAATAAATCAAGTTATATTAAAGCTTTAATTGATAACACTTGTTAATATTGTAAGTTATGCAGTTTTCATTTGAATTTTGAAAAATATTAGCAAAGATATCTAAAGAAGAAAATAAAAAACAGTTTTTTCCTCCTCCTGAACAATTTGCAAAAACCTAGTTACAATAGTTTTGCACCAAGCCCTTGATAATAATATTTTTTAAACAGCTGCTTTTAAAACGTTAAATTATATGATTTACATCATAGCGCGACAATTTTATCTTGGCCTTATGATGAGATAGAAATATCTAACCACTGTATTTTTAAGAAAGGTCTTACCTTGAAATTTCATCTTGGAGTCGACTTTTATTGGATTGCAGTTTCTCACTCAGTGAATTGAGTGCATCAGTGATAAGAGTTGCTTCTCGGTATCGACAGTCACCCAAATCGATTCCTCCTTTGGTATCTGTATTGATTTCAAAGTCAATAGAGTCTGTTAAATATTTGACAGCGTTGTTTACTCCCTTTGGTAAATCACATAGCTTGCAAATCAGCGGGTTGTTTGTATTATCCAAAACATCATGCGGACTTGCAAATGCGTTTCCAGTGTATGTTATGCCTATTTCATCCAAATGCTGTTCCGTCCATTCAGATACCATAGGGGGAATACGAGTTTTAATCCCGTAGGAGAAATCGGAAGTTTTGTCATTCCTACTACTTGAACTGCTACTATTTGAATAGTTTCTCTTTCTACTTTTAGCCCGGACATCCATGTTTGTTTTTATTTCATCGCAATTCGGAACATCTCACTCAAATGACCGACGAAGGAGGGTACTACTAAAACCCGGCCAGATTCCGGCTGATCCGGCCACTTTTCCGGCTTTGGGGAAAAGGCAAATGTAACACAAAAAAAATGTTGTTTTTAATCTGCGAGTGTCAAAGAAAATATATAACAATAAAATGCTGACACAATTTTTACTGAATATGTGTGGCATAACAAGTGTATTGTATAACAACGACCAACTATAAAATATAACTCAGATTGTGTTCACGGGCAAACAAAAAGCCGTAAAAAACTGTCATCCCGTGATAAAAGTAGGTTGCAAATAACAAGTACTAACGGACATACCAGCTGAGACTGGGATTTGCTGAAGACTAAATCTATCAAAAAGTCGCATAACTATGGAAAGAAATCAGGGTTATGTTTCTTAATGCTATATGATAATTTTACGGAAAGGTGTATCGCCGTAAAAATGTGAATCCTCAGTGAAATAAGTAGGTCAACGTGATGAAATATTGTATTTATATTTTAAAGCTAATGGTATCATTGAATTATATTACCTTCTGATATTTTTTTCCTCAGTGTATTGTATAACAACGACCAACTATAAAACTCAGATTCTGTTCACGGGCAAACAAAAAGCCGTGAAAAAGTAGCCATCTCATTAAAAAAAAGTCATCCCGTGATAAAAGTAGGTTGCAAATAACAAGCACTAACGGACATACCAACTGCGTTTTGTTCGAGCTCAGATTGGGTTTTTCTAAAGACTAAAAGTACTTAAAAGTAGTTTACCTATGGAAAGAAACCAGAGTTTTGTTTCTTAATGAAATCAGATAGTTAGTGGAATGGCGTATCGCCGTAAAAATGTAAAACACCAGGGCCGGTTTCACTAAACATCTCAAGCTGAGATTTTCCTCAATTCAAAAATCTCAATTTCTCAAAATAATGATTTTAACTATTTTTGCAAAAATGACTACACGTAGTTGAAGTCATTACAAATCTTTACACATTGGTAATGTATAACAAACAAAAATATCAATATAAATGAAGTTATTTCAATTCACAAATTTGAGTTGAGGAAAATCTCAAGTTAAGATGTTTAGTGAAACTGGGGCCATGGAGATAAGTAGGTCTACCTGATGAAAGCGAATATTATATTTTATATTCAAAAGGTTGAATGACCTCATATGAATTGTGTTACCATGTTCAAGTCTTTCTTCAGTGTATTGTGTTACAACGACCGACATTAAAACAGAACTCAAAACGTGTTCACGGGCAAACAAAAAGCCGTGGACAATGTAGTCATCACTTGATAAAAGTAGGTCGCAAATAACAAGCACTGACGGACATGCGGACATAACAATTCCGTTTTGTTTGAGCTGAGATTGGGGTTTGCTGAAGATTAAAAGATATCTAAAAGTCGTTTAACTGTGGAAAGAAACCAGGGTTATGTTTATTAATGAAATCAGATAATTTTGTTGAATGGTGTATCGCCGTAAAAATGTGAATCCTCAGTGCAATAAATAGGTATACGTGATGAAAGTGTATATATGATATGTTATATCTAAAAGGTCGAATGAACTCATATGAATTGCAATACCTTCTGGTAGTCTTTCCTCAGCATATTGCAAAACAATGACCGACTATAAAACAGAACTCAGAGCGTGTTCAAGGGCAAACAGTAAAAGTAGGTCGCAAATAACAAGCACTGACGGACATACGGAAATACCAATAACGTTTCGTTCTTTCTGAAATATTATTTGCCGAAGACTAAATGGTATCTAAGAGTTGTTTATCTATGGGGAAAAAACAACAGGGTTGTGTATCAGATGATTTTGTAGAAAGTGTATCGTCGTCAAATAATGTGAATCTTCAGTGAAATAAGAAGGTGTACGTGATGAAAATGTAGATTATATTTTATATTTAAAAGGCTGATTTAACTCATATGATTTGCATTACTTTCTGATTGAAAAAGTTAGATAAGCTCATATGAATTGTATTACCCTTTGGCAGTCTTTCTTCAGTGTAATGTATATCAACGACTCGCGGGCAAACATAAATCCGTGAAAAACGTAGTCACCCGTGATAACAATCGCAACATCGCTCGGCCATTTCCGTTTTTACGTTCGAAATAATGTTATTTCAAACGTTTACGGAAATGGCCGAGCGATGTTCCGATTGTATGGTTTAAACATATTTTATTGCCAATATATACATGTATATAGAAAATGGGTTGGGCCACAAGTTCTCTCAACTTAGATTCCGCCCTTCCCTTATAATTTTACAAACACAATTCAATTGACAACGGCTAAATACTAAACGACAATTAAGGTTGTCACAATGCATTTAGCTGTTTATATAAACAGAAGAAAATTAGAAGTGGAAAGAATATAATAAAAAGAAACAACATGTGTAAATAGAAAGAATGAGCGATAGTAATATAGATTAGCAGAAAGATATAAGATAGATATTTTGTCTGTTAAGTCAGGTACTTAGATCTAAAAGCTATTTAAGATACATTTGTTTTAAATATAGCCGGCAAAATAATATATTTCTTGTGTGACAATGAACTGTCATTTTAAGACTCTTTGAAACGACTTGTTGTTTTAATATATTCGTGAACCACTGTGAAAACAACAATGTTTTCATCAACAGAAAGTGCAGTCTTTCCAAATAAAAGAAGCTCTGCATTTAATGGATGAAAATTTCTAGTCGAGTCAAATAAGACGATTCTCTGGTTCCTAAAAAGATTGCATCTAAAAAGGTAATGATCAGCATCTTCTATAGAATTTGAACAGGTACAATGAGGGCCATCGCGTAGGTGATTAAGGTAAAGGTAATTGTTCAAGTTGCTACATTTAGTTCGCAATCTTGCATGCATTCACTATAGTAAGAGGGTGGGTATACTACTTCTTGAAGATAGTCCTTTAATCTAGATTTAAAAGTCGATACTGTAGCAGTATCTCTTTGGTTTCTTAAAATTTTATTTTTTAGAAATTTTTTTGGAAATTTTGTTTTTTGGAAATTTTGTTTTTTCAAAATTTTATTTTTTAGAAATTTTGAATTTTGGAAATTTTGGTTTTTTAAAATTTTATTTTTTAGAAATTTTGGTTTTTGAAAAAATTTTTTAGGAAATTTTGGTTTTTGGAAATTTTGGTTTTTCAAAATTTTGATTTTTGGAAATTTTGGGGGTTTTTTTTCAAAAATTTTTTTTTTGGAAATTTTGGTTTTTGGAAATTTTGGTTTTTCAAAATTTTGATTTTTGGAAATTTTGGGGGGTTTTTTTCAAAATTTTTTTTTTTGGAAATTTTGGTTTTTCAAAATTTTGGTTTTTCAAAATTTTGGTTTTTGGAAATTTTGGTTTTTCAAAATTTTATTTTTTAGAAATTTTGGTTTTTGGATATTTTGGTTTTTCAAAATTTTATTTTTTAGAAATTTTGTTTTTTGGAAATTTTGGTTTTGGAAAATTTTGGTTTTGGGAAATTTTGGTTTTTGGAAATTTTGGTTTTTCAAAATTTTGATTTTTGGAAATTTTGGTTTTTGGAAATTTTGGTTTTTCAAAATTTTGGTTTTTGGAAATTTTGGTTTTTCAAAATTTTATTTTTTAGAAATTTGGTTTTTCAAAATTTTATTTTTTCAAAATTTTGATTTTTGGAAATTTTGGTTTTTGGAAATTTTGGTTTTTATTAATGAGTTTGAGTGTTTTTTTTTAGTTTGAGTTATTTTATTTTAGAGTTTATTATTGAGTTTGAGTTTTCATTACTGAATTTGAGGGGTTTTATTATTGAGTTCGAGTTTAAGTTCTTTTTATTATTGAGTTTGAGTTTTTATTACTGAATTTGAGTTTTTTTATTGAGTTTCAGTTTAAGTCCTTTTTATAAATGAGTTTGAGGGTTTTTTTTCAGTTTTAGTTTTTTATTTTAGAGTTTATTATTGAGTTTGAGTTATTGAATTTGAGGATTTTTATTATTGAATTCGAGTTCAAGTTCTTTTTATTATTTCGTTTGAGTTTTTATTATTGAATTTGAGGGGTTATTTTATTATTGAGTTTGAGTTTAAGTTCTTTTTATTATTGTGTTTGAGTTTTTTTTTTATTATTGTGTTTGAGTTTTTATTATTGAATTTGAGGGGTCATTGTATTATTGCATTTGAGTTTAAGTTCTTTTTATTATTGAGTTTGAGTTTTTTTTATTATTATTGCGTTTGAGTTTTTATTATTATTGCGTTTGAGTTTTTATTATTGAATTTGAGGGGTTATTTTATAATTGAGTTTGAGTTTAAGTTCTTTTTATTATTGAGTTTGAGTTTTTTTATTATTATTGCGTTTGAGTTTTTATTATTATTGCGTTTGTGTTTTTATTATTGAATTTGAGGGGTTATTTTATAATTGAGTTTGAGTTTAAGTTCTTTTTATTATTGTGTTTGAGTGTTTTTTTTATTATTGCGTTTGAGTTTTTATTATTATTGCGTTTGAGTTTTTATTATTGAATTTGAGGGGTTATTTTATAATTGAGTTTGAGTTTAAGTTCTTTTTATTATTGAGTTTGAGGTTTTTTTTATTATTGAGTTGAGTTTTTATTATTATTGCGTTTGAGTTTTTATTATTGAATTTGAGGGGTTATTTTATAATTGAGTTTGAGTTTAAGTTCTTTTTATTATTGAGTTTGAGTTTTTTTTATTATTGAGTTTGAGTTTTTATTATTATTGCGTTTGAGTTTTTATTATTGAATTTGAGGGGTTATTTTATAATTGAGTTTGAGTTTAAGTTCTTTTTATTATTGAGTTTGAGTTTTTTTTTATTATTGCGTTTGAGTTTTTATTATTGAATTTGAGGGGTCATTGTATTATTGAGTTTGAGTTTAATTTCTTTTTATTATTGAGTTTACGTTTTTTTATTATTGCGTTTGAGTTTTTATTATTGAATTTGAGGGGTTATTATATTATTGAGTTTGAGTTTAAGTTCTTTTTATTATTGAGTTTGAGTTTTTATTATTGAATTGAGTTTTTTTATTATTGAATTTTTAGTTTTTTTTATTGTTGCGTGTGAGTTTTTTCATTATTGAGTTTGAGTTGAAGTTCTTTATTATTGAGTTTGATTTTTTTATTATTACTGAGTTTGAGTTTTTATTATTGAATTTGATGGGTCATTGTATTATTGAGTTTGAGTTTAATTTCTTTTTATTATTGAGTTTACGTTTTTTTATTATTGCGTTTGAGTTTTTATTATTGAATTTGAGGGGTTATTATATTATTGAGTTTGAGTTTAAGTTCTTTTTATTATTGAGTTTGAGTTTTTATTATTGAATTGAGTTTTTTTATTATTGAATTTTTAGTTTTTTTTATTGTTGCGTGTGAGTTTTTTCATTATTGAGTTTGAGTTGAAGTTCTTTATTATTGAGTTTGATTTTTTTATTATTACTGAGTTTGAGTTTTTATTATTGAATTTGATGGGTCATTGTATTATTGAGTTTGAGTTTAAGTTCTTTTTATTATTGAGTTTGAGTTTTTTTATTATTATTGCGTTTGAGTTTTTATTATTGAATTTGAGGGGTTATTGTATTATTGAGTTTGAGTTTAAGTTCTTTTTATTATTTTTGAGTTTGAGTTTTTATTATTGAATTGAGGTTTTTTATTATTGAGTTTTTAGTTTTTTATTATTACTGAGTTTGAGTTTTTATTATTGAATTTGAAGTTCTTTTATTATTGAAGTTGAGGCTTTTATTATTGAGTTTGAGTTGAGTTTCAGTTTTATTATTTAGTTTGATTTTTTTTATTATTGAGTTTGTTTTTTTATTGAGTTTAAATTTTTTTTTTTTTTTATTGAGTTTTAATTTTTAATTATTGAGTTTGAGTATTATTGAGTTTGAGTTAAAGTTCTTTATATTATTGAGTTTGAGTTTTTATTATTGAGTTTGATATTGTTTTTTTTATTGACTTTGAGTTTTTATTATTGAGTTTGAGTTTTTTGTTTATTATTGACTTTGAGTTTGAGTATTATTGAGTTTGAGTTAAAGTTCTTTATATTATTGAGTTTGAGTTTTTATTATTGAGTTTGATATTGTTTTTTTTATTGACTTTGAGTTTTTATTATTGAGTTTGAGTTTTTTGTTTATTATTGACTTTGAGTTTGAGTATTATTGAGTTTGAGTTAAAGTTCTTTATATTATTGAGTTTGAGTTTTTATTATTGAGTTTGATATTGTTTTTTTTATTGACTTTGAGTTTTTATTATTGAGTTTGAGTTTTTTGTTTATTATTGACTGAGTTTTTATTATCGAGTTTGAGTTTTTTTATTATTGAGTTTGAGTTGAAGTTGTTTTTATTATTGTGTTTGAGTTCTTTTTCATTATTGAGTTTGAGTTTGTTATTCTTTAGTTTGAGTTTTTATTATTTAGTTTGAGGGTTTTTTTTATTGAGTTTGAGTTTTTTTATTATTGAGTTTGAGTTTTTTTATTATTGAGTTTTATTCTTAATTGTTTTTTTATTAAGTTTGAGTTTTATTATTGAGTTTGAGTTGAAGGTCTTTATTATTGAATTTAAGTTTTTTATTATTATAGAGTTTGAAATTTTTATTTGATAGTTCGTTTTTTTTATTATTTTTGTTATAGAGTTTCTATTTTTTTCATTTTTGAATTTTTATTATTGAGTTTGAGATTTTATTTTTATATTATGGAGTTTTGAGTTTTTATTTTTTTAGATTTTAATTTTTAGATTTTTGATTTTTGAAAAATTAGATTTTTAGATTAAGCTTTATATTAATAGAAATAAACGAAGACTGAATTAATGAGATAATGAATTTTATTTTTAAAAAACAACAAAGACCACTTAATTAGATAATTAATTTTATTTAGAAATAAACAAAGACCACTGAATTAGATAGATAATGAATTTCACTTAAAAAATACAAAGCTTTGATGAAATTTCATTTAAAAAAAAAACAAAGACCACTTAATTAGATATATTAAAAGACCAAAGCTTTAATGAGATAAAGAATTTTATTTTTAAAAAAACAACAAAGACCAATTGATTAAATAATGAATTTGATTTCAAAATAAACAAAGACCAATTAATTAAATAATGAATTTCATTTAAAAAAAAATAAACGAAGACCACTTAATTAGATTATGAATTTCATTTCAAAATAAACAAAGACCAAATCTTTAATGAGATAATTAATTTTATTTTAAAAAAACAACAAAGACCAATTGATTAAATAATGAATTTGATTTCAAAATAAACAAAGACCAATTAATTAAATAATGAATTTCATTTAAAAAAAACTAAACGAAGACCACTTAATTAGATTATGAATTTCATTTAGAAATAAACAAAGACCAATTAATTAAATGATGAATTTCATTTAGAAATAAATGAACACCACTTAATTAGATAATGAATTCCATTTAGAAATAAACAAAGACCACTTAATTAGATAGATAATGAATTTCATTTAAAAAAAAACAAAGAGAAAAGCTTTAATGAGATAATGAATTTAATTTAATAAAAAAACAAATACTAATTAATTAAATAATGAATTTCATTTAGAAATAAACAAAGATCACAGCTTTAATGAGATAATGAATTTTATTTAAAAAAAACAAACAACAAAGATCAATTAATTGATTAATGAATTTCATTTCAAAATAAACAAAGACCAAAGCTTTAATGAGATAATGAATTTTATTTTAAAAAAACAATTGCAATTATTTAATTAGATATTTATAAAAAGACCCCTTAATTAGATAAAGAATTTCATTTAGAAATAAACAAAGACCAAAACTCTAATTAGATCATTAATTTTATATTAAAAAACAACAAAGACCAATTAATTAAATTATATATTTCATTTAGACATAAACAAAGACCAAAGCTTTAATGAGATGATGAATTTTATTTTAAAAAACAAAACGAAGACTAATTAATTAAATAATGAATTCCATTTTAAAAAAAAACAAAGACAATTAATCAAAACAATGAATTTTCATTTAGAAATATACAAAGACAAATTAATTAGATAATGAATTTCATTTAGAAAAATAAACAGAGATCAAATAATTAAAAATTAACTCTAATTCAAGTTTTACAATGACTAAATAATTAAATAATGAATTTCATTTAAAACAAAAACAAAGACCAAAGCTTTAATGAGATAATGAATTTTATTTTTAAAAAACAATTGCAATTATTTAATTAAATATTTATAAAAATACCCCTTAATTAGATAAAGAATTTCATTTAGAAATAAACAAAGACCAAAACTCCAATTAGATCATTAATTTTATTTTTAAAAACAACAAAGACCAATTAATTAAATTATGAATTTCATTTCGAAATAAACAAAGACCAAAACTCTAATAAGATAATGAATTTTATTTAAAAAAACCGGACCAGTTATTAGATAATGAATTCCATTTCAAAATAAACTAAGACCAAATAATTAAAAAATAATTCTATCAAGACTAAATTATTAAATAATTTGATTTCAAATTCAACAAAGACCAAATAATTAATGAATTATATAAAAACTTACAATGACCAAAGCTGTAATGTGATGAATTTTATTAAAAAAACAAAAAAAAACATAGACCAATTAATTAAATAATTAATTTCATTAAAAATTAACAAAGATCAAATAACTTATAGTAAATTTTATTTAAAATTTAACAAAGACCAAAAACTTAAATAATTAATCTTATTTAAAATTTAACAAAGACCAAATAATTAAAACTTAAAAGCACAAGACAATAATTAAATATCTAATAATACTGTAGTTTTAATATATGGCAAAATATTTTATCCAAGTACAAATTTCTTTCAATATAAAGCATTTTTCAAATACTGCAACTTTATAAATTTTAAACTATGTACAAAACTATATATACCGGTACACTTCCGTTCTACTTCAAACATGTTGCTTGCAA
This sequence comes from Panopea generosa, assembly GCA_029582155.1. Taxonomy (NCBI): domain Eukaryota; kingdom Metazoa; phylum Mollusca; class Bivalvia; order Adapedonta; family Hiatellidae; genus Panopea; species Panopea generosa. The sequence continues at coordinate 45,643,964 of CM055902.1, read as the reverse complement.
AATATTTTTGTTTTTGAATAAACGAAATAAAACAACCAATACGTCTAACAAAAGCCTACAAAAAAATCCACCTATACCAGTAAATGTGCCCTAAACACAAAATTATACAACATTTCTGTTGGTTCTCTTTACCAAAATATAATAAGCCTATTAATAGATGTTATATTTTGCACATAAAATCATTTGTCAACTTTCCTTAACTTTGGTTAAGTGAGTAGAGGTTTGGATTCAGAGCATGCAGCATATAGATATACTATTTGAAATATATAGGTCACAAGTCAAATATGTCTGTATATATAGGTCATATAAGCTATCTGTATATATAGGTCATATAAGTTATCTGTATATATAGGTCCTGTAAGATCATGTAGGTTGTAAGGTCGTATACATTAATTAATATTTGTTAATTTCTGAATCCGCACCAAGTAATGCAAGCTTGCATGTTAGATGCATGTTACGCATGTTAGATGCATGTTACAAGTTAAGTGTTAGTTTTTTTCTTATTAGCAGTAAGAAAAGTTGACAGTGATCATTCATGCATAAAAACTTATTCTAAACTAAAACGTTTCCTATAAAAAAAAAACCTAGTAGGCCAATTTCTTCTCCTACTTAATTTAAACAAAGTTATCTTAATTTGTAAAATATTCGAATATCAAATCCTTGCATTCTATTACAGGATTACCTGGTAAAATTAATTAATGTGTTGGTGTGGTAATTTAAGTAATATGTGTAGCATGTATGTTTCATAGTAGATCTATGTAATAAATACAAACATTTAAATACTTGCAACAATGATAATAAAAACTCATTTGATCATGCTTGAATGACTTAATCTACCATGAGGTCCTAATTGGATCATTTTCAAAACATAACGCACTAAATTTCAAAATTTCATACTAACACATGTAATCAATGATTTGTGAATGTTGTCACTGAAAAATGTATAATGAATATATTTCAGTCACACACAAGAATAACATCATTGTACAGCTAGTGATATTTGGCGCCTTAACATCACTAGTTTTACAATATCTCGAAAAAATATATATAAAGTATATATATATTGAACAAATTATTTTATTTATATACTTTTTTTAAATCTATTTTAAATAATATACAATTTAACAGTTTGATACAGAAAATGAAATGAAAATATTTGTTATTGAAACAGAGCACACTATAAATCCATTTCCATCAGTGTTTTAAATGCATTTTTCATTGATATGTATTTTTATCATTTATAATAAATCATTGAAATTAACTTACTTTGGGTAATAATTATTTTTATCAATTGATTTATTTCAATTAATCAACTAAAGCATTAATCTAAAGATCTGAATATTTGGAAATTTTAGCATTTTTGATTTTTTTCTTCAAAGAAACTGTTTAAATGAACAATAAGTCACAGTACGTCAACACATAAACAGGTCATTGTTTCCGTGTTGAATTAATGAACATCTGTATATAATAGATTGATTGAATATTTAGTGTCGATGTTTTGCCATCGAGGGATAAAAGACGATCAGTTAACTTAACCGCTGTTTCCTGGGATCCTGAAAGGTTAACCAGTACTCGAACACACCCAATCTCCACAAGTATTTGATAACTTCCCCACTTGAATCAATGGTGAGAGATGAGACATAATTTCATATATCAACCATCATGGAGACTGATGCCAGGCAGGGGTATATAATATAAACATTTGTAACTTTGTCAGTCTAGAATAGGACCAGTATGGAATTTATGCCAAAATCAAAAAAAAATATTGAATGAAATCTGTCCAATATATATTTTAGAATAAAAAGAATTTCATCTACAGCGTTTTTACACAAGCAACAATGTCTTATTTACTCAATTTAAAAAATAATCATTTGAGTGTCTTTAATACTTTCATTTAATGTTATTGTTAATACTATTATTCTAGCCATCACTCCAATGGCACCACAACACCAACACAAATGATGATTATTATTTACAGATGGATTTTAGTTACAATGAAAATGCATTTATCTGACCCTGATGAAAGACATGTTGAATGTATCACAATTTCAATTCTCATAATTATATAATGAATTAAAATTTCCTCTGCAAGACCAAGTGACTAATTAAATTCATCGAAGATCATTTTCAACTCAAATTCAGTCATTTCAATTTTATTAAATATCTACTTAACGTTATAATTGTATCTTATTGACTAAAATAGTTTTAAACAGTTTTTTTAGTATCACTTTTGACAATTTTTCAGTCATATTGCAACAGTGTCTGCTTGAGACAGTATTCTGAGTGCTGCCACACTGGAATATCATGAAACAGACACAGGGTCAGATACCCACCCAGTCGCATACTGAAACTGGGCCAACCAGACCTAGACCTATCCTCTAAATGCTGAGTGCCAATTGAGGAAGCTTATATTACCATTTTTCATGACTTTGGTATGACCCAGTCGGGGATTGAACCCATGACCTTCTGCATGCAAGGCGGACGTTCTACCATTAGACAACACTACGGTGTTTGTTAAACAAATCTTGAAAATGTTCAATTTCAAGTTGAATTTTAGGTCTGATGAATTTACTAGGCATATGTGCAGATGAAGATTTAATGATGACATACTGGTGCCCGTTTCACATTCTGTATTTTAATTACGACATACTGGTGCCTGTTTCACATTCTGTACCAAATCTTTGTAATTTGAAATAATTTATACTTAAAAAACTCGATTGTAAAGAGTTTTTATGAATCTATTTCTTGGGTAGAACCAATACTGAATGTTGTTTTCAAGAGATCATATGACCAAACCTGGGTTCGAATCCTACAATCTACTGTAGCACAATCATGTTTTTATTGACAAAAATTGCATGCTGCCAGTACCAGTGCCAAACAAGACATGACGCCAGACATGTGAAGGGGGCAAAAATGTGTACATTTCACAAAATATTGTAAAATACATATTTAATACAGTGCTTCCACATACTGAACCATGCGGATTATAAGGAATGTTATAAATAATTTGCTTGTTTTCTGAAGGTTTGCTTTTTAACTGATTCCTATTTTAAAAAAATATATATTTATAATCAAACAATTGTCTTCAATAAAACTGTTCCTAATGTTTATTAAAATATGCATACAATTTATTAATCTAGACAATTTTAGCTATTCTCAGAAATAGCATATAAAAAATATTCAAAATGATCTTATTTTCTATTTTCAAAATTTAAAAATAGTCAATAGAATTAGAGATCTGTTAAATTGTATATAAAACTGTTTTAATATGATTGATTGAATATTAAGTTATCATTTTTATGCCATCGAGGGCTAACAGATGATCTGTTAACCTAACCATTGTGTCCTGGGATCCTGAAAGGTTAACCAGTACTTGAGCACAAGCAAATGATAACTTTCTCACTTGAATCAGTGAATCAGACGAATGATAATGAGACAGAATGTCATATATCAATCATCACTGAGACTGTTTTTTATAATTCTGTCCGAAATATATAGAAATGTTTTATTTACAAATCAAGTTTAATTGAGAACAAAAAAAGATATTGAAGGTAAGGGGGAAAAAAATCATGATAACGGTGATTTGGTTCATTTACATAATTATTCACCAAATCCCATTTTATCTGTACTAGATAGTCATAAATAATAATTATTCATAAAAACCTCATTTGATTGATTAATTGAACATTTATCGTCATTTTTATGCCATCGAGGGCTAACAGACGATTGAATAATTCATTTATGTCCCTAACAAAATTTCTGTAACTTTAGAAAGGAATTATTTATCAAGAAACAATTTTGCAATACAAGCAAGTTCTTTTTCAATAAAAGTACAAGTTCAGCTATCAATAAAGGGAAACAATTTTGCTTATTATTACCTCCCTATTTGAATTAAAATTGGGTCAATAGTTTTTTATCATTAATATTATATCAATTATTTACCAACCTTATTAAAATTTATTTATGCCTATAACATTTTCTGTGAATTTACAATAGAATATTTATCAAGAAACAAGTTTGCAATACTAGCAAGTTCTTTTTTTATATAAAATTATAATTTCAGTTACCAACAAAGGGAAATAATTCAATTTTTTTATTACTTCCCTTTATAAATAGATATTTGGATACTGGTCAAAAAACGATATAGATTTGTTTGTAAATGTATATTAATATATAAAATTAAAGATAATAAACAATTTAACCCAATCTTATTTTTTTTTTTTTTCAACTTGGAATAATTTGTGATATTTTTGTTGTTTTTTTAATTTTTATATGAAAAATAATTATTATAATCAATGTTTTGAGTTTAAATCAAATTTAAAGATCAAGTCTGTTTGTAGTTTTTCATATTAACATTACTCAATATATTTTTTTGTAAAATATTTGGATTTATTGTTAAAAAATAAAGAAAAATAACAAATAAAAGTTATCATTATTTTGGTTAATGTTTCGAAAAAGGGCAGTGACTGCCACAAAACTTAATAAATGTGAAAAAATAAATTTCAAATCACTACTTCACCAACAAGTCACTAAATTCTTAATACGAAACACTTCTTAGATTTCTGTCTTTAAAATTTACAGTTTGCAAAATGAAAAATTTAATATTTAACAGAATGTTGAAAATTGATGGCTATGTTATTTATCACGATAATCTAGATTTTACATAAGGTAATTTTGATACAGATAATTTATTTTCATTAAAATATGCATGTGGGTGCTCATTCAATTATTTATTCTAAAGTTGTGGAAGCACTTTACAATTTTTTATCACATTATAAATCTGAATATATACATGTACTTCTCAAAATTTGACAAGAACCATGCTCTTTATTAATTATACTGAACTAAAATTCAAACTGTTCTGTGGATAACTATAGAAAAGTTAATCGAAAACTGTTTCCTGAACCTTGGAAATTCTTAAAAAAAAAAAGTATAAAAATAGTTTTCATATATTGGGATTTGTACTAATTTATTTAAGATCAACTGTGACGAAAGCCCAGAGCTTATATGAACTGCGCTCAAGTCCACTTTCTGGGTAGAACCAGTACTGAGTGTTGTAATATCAGAAACATCTGGTTGAGTTGGGGATCGAACCCACAACCTCTGGCGTAAGCTGCCAACAATCTATCCATTACACTATCACACCCTCTTAATGTCAATAAATTAGTTTTCATGTATTGATTTACTATTTAGCCTTCTTTTGGCATAAAATGTCAGAGAAGCTCCAAAATTGTTATCAAAAACTATAAATATACCATTTAAATGTAAAATCTAGGGGAATAAATAACAGGGTCCGTATCAAAGTTTGAGAAGTACATTTAAAAACAATGTCAACTGTAAGCCTTCTGTTGTTGGAGGTCTCCATATTTGCCGGCACTATTCGTCCAATACTGTGAAAAGACCATTTTTACAATTATGCTTACTTTAAATTGGATATGTCATTTATATAATTAAATATTATGTGAAAGGCCAGGCCTGGTTAGCTCAGTCAGTAGCATGCCTGACTCAATCCAGCGGTTGTGAGTTCGAATCCCCGCCCGGCCAGTCTCTGTGATGATTGATATACGACTTCAACAAAAAGCTTGCTACAAGAATAGCTCAACTGAGCTATGCTCAAAATGAGCTTAAAAACATAGTTTGAATGAAATACATTTTTGTAAACATTTCATTGTTATATATCACTGCAGTTGAGTGTTCGAGCCCAGTGCGCTTAAAATATTTGATATGAGAACGTCTCTTGTCAGTTACTTGCATAACAAGGATGCTGGACTTGGATCCATGGTCTTTCTTAGCCAATTTAACCAGACGCCATATATATGACAGGATTTGTTGAAATTAGGCAATTATAAGTTGAATATTCAGGTAAATGATCTATCAATTTATATTAAATTGGGATAACTAAAAGGTTTGTTACTGCACAGATAAACAATTCATTTTTGTGTTAATTTACCTGTAATCTGCTGTCGGTAGTCTCAGCTTCTCTTCAACATATCTTGTACATGCACCATGGGTACAAACTGTCTCTGAAAATGAATAAAAGCTTGTGCAAGTAGCCATCTTTTAATTAACAGTACATGGTATGCCCCTTGGAAACTATTTAGATCTTTCAATTAAAGTAACATGATAGCCAGAGTTCAATGTATTTATATATTTTTTTAACTGGAAATCAACCAAATACTTATATAATAAATACTTATGTCTGTATGTGTGGTGCATGTGTGAATAAAGGGACTTTATGCATAGTTCTGATTTCTAAAATTCTAAAACTTATTTTTTAGAAATAAGAATTGAAATAAAAAATGTAAAATTTTTAATTTCAAGTGCCAAATGATACACATTATTCATTACATATCAGAACTATGTATAGATGAGGGGATACGTCTGTACGTTTATAATACATATACAATGTATATGTGTAAAGACCACGTACATTTACAAGGCGCAGATCTTTTTGAGAAGAGTGCCTCTTGTACAACGTATTTATAATAAAGCAGGCCGAAAGATAGGTTCATAAAAAGCCTAATAATTGTTTAAAGTGTTGAGCAATGCCAATTTAGTAAACAATGATATTTCCTTGATAGTTTTAACAAGCTGTTTCGAAATAAAAATAAAATAAGATATTCTTTAAGTGGATAATTATGACCATATTTTTATGTTAAAAAGAGTTCAATTTTTCAATCTTTTGAATTTTCAATCAGTTCTTTTTTATATTTTTTTATGTATTTTTTTTAATTTTGTTTATTTTTAAAGAGTTTATGGATAAATCAGAGTTTGTATTTAATTATTGTAATCTAATTAGTTTTATATTTATATTATGTATTATAAGTATGAGTGCTATGTGTTTATATGAGTATCTGCTTATGATTTTATGATTTATAATTTATGAGTATCATTTTATGTTTTTTTATACAAGTTTCTCTTATACAATTAAGTATGTTCAATTATATATAATTTGTAGGATTTTATAATGTATTCATTTTATAACATTACACGTTTATATATTTTTGAAATTAGTTTGGAACTTATATGAGTATCTATTTTGTAGGATTTTGAGCGTCTGTTTGATATAGTTTTATTATGTATGCAAGTTTATATGATCAAATATATGTGCACTTTATATGAGAATTTTAAGGTTTTAGAGGATTTATTAAATGCAATTTATAATCGTATATGAATTTATGATGTATTATATTTATATGAGTATCTGATTTATCTAATCATACAAGTATCTGTTCTATATGATTATCAGAGTATCTGTTTTATATAATTATATGAGTATCTATTTTATATAATAATGTGAGCATCTGTTTTATATAATTATGTGACTATCTGTTTTATATAACTTTGTGAGTATCTGTTTTATATAATTATGTGAGTATCTGTTTTATATAACTTTGTGAGTATCTGTTTTATATAATTATGTGAGTATCTGTTTTATATGATTAACAGAGTATCTGTTTTATATAATTAGTATCTGTTTTATATAATTATATAAGTATCTGTTTTATATGATTATCAGAGTGTATGTTTTATATAATTATATGAGTATCTGTTTTACATAATTATGTAAGTATCTGTTTTATATAACTATGTGAGTATCTGTTTTATATAATTATGAGAGTATCTGTTTTATATGATTATCAGAGTATCTGTTTTATATAATGAGTATCTATTTTATATCATTTGTGAGTATCTATTTTATATCATTTGTGAGTATCTATTTTATATGATTATCAAAGTATCTATTTTATATAATTATGTGAGTATCTGTTTTACATCTGTTTAATATAATTATGTGAGTATCTATTTTATATAATTTTGTGAGTATCTATTTTATATGACTATATGAGTATCTATTTTCTATGATTATCAGAGTATATATTTTATATAATTATGTGAGTATCTGTTTTATATAATTATGTGAGTACCTATTTTATATGATTATCTGTTTTATATGATTATCAGAGTATCTATTTTATCTATTTATGTGAGTATCTGTTTTATATAATTGTACAGCTATCTGTTTTATATAAATATGTGAGTATCTGTTTTATATAATTATATGAGTATCTAGTTTATATAATTATGTGAGTATCTGTTTTATATAATTATGTGAGTATCTATATTATAGAATTATATGAGTATCTATTTTATATAAATTTGTGAGTATCTATTTTATAGAATTATATGAGTATCTATTTTATATAATTATGTGAGTATCTGTTTTATATGATTATCAGAGTATCTGCTTTATATAATTATATGAGTATCTATTTTATATAATTGTATGAGCATATTTTATATGACTATATGAGTATCTATTTTATATGATTATCAGACTATCTATTTAATGTAATTATATGAGTATCTGTTTCATATGAATATCAGAGTATATGTTTAATATAATTATGTGAGTATCTATTTTATATAATTTTGTGAGAATCTATTTTATATGACTATATGAGTATCTATTTTATATAATTATGTGAATATATGATTTATATAATTATATGAATATCTGTTTTATGATTATATGAATATTTTATATAATTGCATGAGTATCTGTTTTATATGTGCAATAAGTACATTTTATATTTAGATATGAATTATTTCTGTATTATACATTATATGAATATATGCTTATACAATTAAAACTAAGGATAGTATATAAGTTTATAGTAAATAAATAAACTATTTCAAATTAAAAAAAGCTACAAATACTTAAATACTAACTTGCATGAATAGACAAATCCCCTTTTACAATTTTTACTATTTATTCACGGAAGATGCTTCTTAAAACTGAATCGCATGTTAGTTAATAACAACAGTGAAAATATTATGTCAGTCAGTGTTAATTGTTAAATGCGCATTAGTTTGCGTAAGCAGCAGGTCAATTCAAGAAGCCTTTCTGTGATTAATAACTGGCCTAGATTTATCAATTAAACAACCCCCATGCATTGGAATATTAGATATATCCAGTCTATTCAATACAAATACAACTGCACAAAAACTATTATATACTATACAACTATTTATAATACTAACAGTTTATAATTCTTGTACTACTTGCATTACTTCTAATAATAAATGTCCACTAAAATCAATAATAAAATAATAATAATTGTATTTATATTCATAATAATAATTCTATATTCTAGTAAAAGTTGTAAAACCATTAATTTTGTATATGTGTCATTTAGCCCTACTTAACTGATTTTCTATGTTTTTATTAACCTTAACTGAATGTATATAGTTTTATAAACCCTAACTGAATGTATGTCGATTTATTTGCCTTAACTGAATGTATATGGTTTTATTTACCTTATCTGAATGTATATTGTTTTATTAACCCTAACTGAATGTATATTGTTTTATTTACCTTAACTGAATGTATATTGTTTTATTTACCTTAACTGAATGTATATTGTTTTATTTACCCTAACTGAATATATGTTCATTAATTTATCTTAACTGAATGTATATTGTTTTATTAACCTTATCTGAATATATATTGTTTTATTAACCCTAACTGAATGCATATCTTTTATTTACCCTAACTGAATGTATGTTCATTTATTTACCTTAACTGTATGTATATTGTTTTATTTACCCTAACTAAATATATATTGTTTTATTAACCCTAACTGAATGTATGTTCATTTATTTATTTTATCTGAATGTATATTTTTTATTAACCCTAACTGAATGTATATTGTTTTATTGACCCTAACTGAATGTATGTTCATTTATTTACCTTAACTGAATGTATATTGTTTTATTTACGCTAACTGAATGTAAAGTTTCATTTACCTTAACTGAATATATATTGTTTTATTTACCCTAACTGAATGTATGTTCATTTATTTATCTAAACTGAATGTATATTGTTTTATTTACCCTTACTGAATGTATATTGTTTTATAAACCCTAACTGAATGTATATCGTTTTATTTACCCTAACTGAATGTATGTTCATTTATTTACCTTATCTGAATGTATATTGTTTTATTAACCTTAACTGAATGTATATTGCTTTATTTACCCTAACTGAATGTATAGTGTTTTATTAACCCTAACTGAATGTATATGGTTTTATTTATCTAAACTGAATGTATGTTCATTTATATACCTTAACTGAATGTATATTGTTTGATTTACCCTAAATGAATGTATGTTCATTTAGATGTATATTATTTTAATTGCCCTTACTGAATGTATATTGTTTTACTTAAGCTAGCTGAATGTATCATCTTTAATAGCCTTATCTGAATGTATATTGTTTTTATTGCCTTAACTGAATGTATTTTGTTTTATATACCTAACTGAATGTATATTGTTTTATATACCCTAACTGAATGTATATTGGTTTATATACCTAACTGAATGTATATTCTTTAATTCCCTTATCTGAATGTATATTGTTTTATTTGCCTTAACTGAATGTTTATTGTTTAATTGTCTATTATGATTGTATCTGTTTTATTAACCCTATCAGTGAATATATTTAATTGCCCTAGTTATTTTTACATGTTAATTGCCCATAATGTATATGTTTTAATTATCCAAATTACTAACTATATTGCCACAATTATTTTTATGTGTCTGATATGTTATCTTACACTGAATGATTTATTTGTTCAAAATTTAGTGATTTTATTGTCTTAAATTATTTTATTTGTTATTTATCCTAATTATCTGTGTCATTATCCACTTAATAAATATTCTTACACATTTTAGAAATCTTTGATTACAAAAAAAAAAAATTACGAAATCTTAACATTGTTAAAAAATGTAAATGATTGATTTCCAGCTTAAAATATATTTAATGTATTTATATATATTTTAAATAATCCAAGGGACATAACTTCACATGAAAGAAACAGATTCATATTGACAATTTTACTAATTTGAATTGTTACTTTATAAAAAGGTTCAAAACCAACTTGCATAGCCCCCTGAAACGGGTAGCACCAGTCTTAAAGATGCACATACTACAGTAGAATAGAGACATGTGCTGGGAGTAGAAATAGTTGTTATTATTTAATGATAATTAACTGATTAATAATCAATTGATTGATTGAATATTTAGCGTCATGTTTATGCCATAGAGGGCTAACAGACGATCAGTTAACCTAACCACTATTTCCTGGGATAAACCAGTACTCGAGCACATCTCATCTCCGCAAGTAACTGATAACTTTCCCACTTGAATCAGTGGTGAGAGATGAATGATAATGAGACACAATGTTGTATATCAATCATCACGGTGACGTAATAATCAAAAACAACTAGCACAGCCCCCTGAAACGGGTAGCACCAGTCTTATTCCCAGCACATACTATAGTCGAATGTCTAACAATGTGCTGGGAGTGGAAATAGTCATTTTATTTTTTTAATGTTGAATCTAAATTAATAATTTATAATTAACAAAATGGTTAATAAAAGGAACCAATCTTTAATGATTGCTATAATTAATGTCTAAGTTCGGGTCAAGATGTGTATGAAAAATAAGATAGACGACAGACACAGAGTGATCACAAAAGCTCACCTAGAGCATTATGCTCTCAGGTGAGCTAAACTATAAACAAAACTCACTTTGAACCTTTGGTTCTGGTGAGATAAAACATAATAGCAATTTAAGCATACATATATTTATTCACTGGTGGCACCCGCTGACATGGGCTAGAACCAATAACAAGATATCGTGAGTTCGAGTCCCCATCTGGCTAGTCTCCGCTGTGATGTATATATCCCTGACATGGGCTAGAATCAATAACAAGATATCGCGAGTTCGTTTCCCCCGTCTGGCTAGTCTCCGTTGTGATGGATATATCCCTGACATGGGCTAGAATCAATAACAAGATATCGTGAGTTTGAGTCCCAGTCTGGCTAGTCTCCGTTGTGATGGATATATCCCTGACATGGGCTAAAATCAATAACTGAAGAACTTGTTCTAAGCACAAGCTACAGCAGAACAGAGCAGGTGCTGGGGGTGCAAATGTGACAGACATACTACACATGGCAGTTTACATTTGTTCTAAATACTTGTATACAAGTCTATTCAGTTTGACAAAGTCAGAATTACTTATATTATAACCAGTGCTCCAGTGTAACAGAAGCAACAAGAGTATATATATATATATATATTGGTATCTATTGTTTAAAGATGACCATACAATAGATAAAGGGATAGCATTGTGTATGAATAAAACATTTTACACGAGAACAGTGTACTTAACTTTAATCTTCTAGTCTGTTCATCTTCTATGACAACCAGCCTGCAGGATACCAATCTGTCAATATTACATTACTGCTGGGAACCAATCTCACATCACCACACTGGGCACTGATCTGTTAAAAATATTATCATTAAGAGTTTTTTTTATATAAACAGCATGGACAGTGCTAAGAATTCATGAAAAATTAGTCATGAGAAGAGGGACATTTAAAATGTCCAAATTATAGCAAATTTCATTGAGGGAGACAACGATGACAGCATATGAAAAGCAGAGTTATTTAACCTGCACTCTGTGTATTTTAAGTCATTATGGAATAGCAATTTTAAAAAAAGTATGTTAACAAGATACCATTAATTGATAACACCTGTATTATATCTAGATATAGCGAGTTCGAGTCCCCGTCTGGCTAATCTCTGTTGTGATGGATATATTCCTGACATGGGCTAGAGAACCAATAACAAGATATTGTGAGTTCGAGTCCCCGGCTAGCTAATCTCCGTTGTGATGGATATATCCCAGACATTGGCTAGAATCAATAACAAGATATCGTAAGTTCGAATCCCCGGCTAGCTAGTCTCTGTTGTGATGGATATATCCCAGACATTGGCTAAAATCAAAAACTGAAGAACTTATTCTCAGCACAAGCAACAGTGGAACAGAGCAGGTGCTGGGGGCGCAATTGTGACAGACATACTACACATGGCAGTTTACATTTGTTCTCAATACTTGTATACAAGTCTATTCAGGTTGACAAAGTCAGAATTACTTATACTATAACCAGTACTCCAGTGAAACAGAAGCAGCAAGAGTATATATATATTGGTATCTATTGTTTAAAGATGACCATACAATAGATAAAGGGATAGCATTGTGTATGAACATAACATTTTACACGAGAACAGTGTACTTAACTTTAATCTTCTAGTCTGATACCAATCTGTCAATATTACATTACTGCTGGGAACCAATCTCACATCACCACACTGGGCACTGATCTGTTAAAAATATTATCATTAAGAGTTTTTTTTATATAAACAGCATGGACAATGCTAAGAAATAATTCATGAAAAATTAGTCATGAGAAGAGGGACATTTAAAATGTCCAAATTATAGCAAATTTCATTGAGGGAGACAACGATGACAGCATATGAAAAGCAGGGTTATTTAACCTGTACTCTGTGTATTTTAAGTCATTATGGAATAGCAATTTTAAAAAAAATATGTTAACAAGATACCATTAATTGATAACACCTGTATTATATCTAGATATCGCGAGTTCGAGTCCCCATCTGACTTGTCTCTGTTGTGATGGATATATCCCTGACATGCGCTAGAATCAATAACAAGATATCGCGAGTTCGAGTCCCTGTCTGGCTAGTCTCGGTTGTGATGGATATATCGCTGACATGGGCTAGAATCAATAACTGAAAAACTTATTCTCAGCACAAGCTACAGTAGAACAGAGCATGTGCTGGGGGCATAAATATGACAGATATACTATACATGGCAGTTTACATTTGTTCTAAATACTTGTATACAAGTCTATTCAGTTTGACAAAGTCAGAATTACTTATACTATAACCAGTGCTCCAGTGAAACAGAAGCAACAAGAGTATGTATATTGTTTAAATATGACCATACAATAGATAAAGGGATAGCATTGTGTATGAATACTACATTTTACACGAGAACAGTGTACTTAACTTTAATCTTCTAGTCTGTTCATCTTCTATGACAACCAGCCTGCAGGATACCGATCTGTCAATATTACATTACTGCTGGGAACCAATCTCACATCACCACATTTGGTACCGATCTGCTCAAAAATCAAATTTTCATTAAGAGTTTTTTTTATATAATCAGCGTGGACAGTGCTAAGAATTGATTCATGAAAATTAGTAAATGAGAAGAGGGACATTGAAACTGTCCAAAAAATGACATTGAGTGAGACAACTATGGCAGCACAAGAAACTGTGAGTTATTAAACATGAACTCTGTGCATTTTAAGTCATAATGGCATAACAATTTTAAAAAAAACATGTTAACAACATATCATTAATTGATAACACAAGTATAAGACTAAGATATAACCCATGGGTTGTGAGTCCGAATCCCAATCTGACTGTAGTAAAGAATATACAACATTGAGTTTAACTGTCATTCGCCTCACACCACTGATTCAAGTGGGAAAGTTATCAGTTAATCACTGAGATTGTTGAGCTCAAGTAATAATTAATGAACATTCTAGCATCCCAGAAAAGAGTTGTTATGTTAACTGATTGTCTGTTAACCTCGATGGCATTGCATTAAATGACGCTATATATTTAAACAAATAATGATAACGGACAGCTGGTAATAAACATGACAAAACGACTGAGTAGAGAACAAGATATTGTAACACTCACCATCTGAAGTTCGGTACTGTAACCATTTCTGTTTTACTGCTAACCAAACAATACAACAAAGCGCAGGGCTATTTCCTTGCAACTTCTAAAAATAAAAGGTTTATTTAAATATTTTAATTTAACAAATATAGTATAGCTCAGAAAATTTCAAATACAATTTTAGAGTGGGGATCCAGCTTTCACAAAATATGAGTAACCTGCATTTCATTGGTTATTTAAAATATATTGGGGTAAAGGTAACCATCATACAAAAGATAGGAAAATAGCCATATAGCTATAAGAAAAGATAAATACATAATGGATATTGCTTAAACCATTTGTTGTATTGTCCCATCTCAGTACATAAAGATATATACAATTCCGCTACATCAATTTAATATTTTGTCACTTGAAATCTTTTTTGTTTCGAACTGTCAACAACCAAATAATCAATCTTAGACGGTCGACATACTTTCCAATAAGAACCAATTTGTGTCATGCATACGGATGAAAGAATAACATAAAAAATCCGACTTGCATGTAAATTTTTAAGTTTCCACTGGTGCTGCAACTTCGAGCGTCTACTTGGACAATCACACAAAACCAGCCTCGCAGACGACATAACCAAGGAGATACCCGTAGATGGTGACCTGTAAATGATTTGTATTTATATAAAAGAGAACTAACAACACATTCATATTGACATTGAGAGAGTTGATTTCGCCACTGAGTTTTGCTTTTCTGGTTTATTTTTATCTGTACTTTTCGACTGTGATGTTGTTTTAAGTCAGCTTCTTATTTCATTAAATGATATTCAATAGATTGGGGCTTAGGTGCCCGCCACGGCTATCGAGATTGCAAGTTTAAAAAAGTTTCAATCAGATAAAAAGGGTTAACTAATTATATAAATGCAGGTAGCAAGCTATGTAATTTAGCTAGTAAATCAATGCCTTTTGAATGTGTTCATGAATATTAATAATGCATGTATGCGATTGTGTTGAACAATGGCCGCCGCAACAGACTAAGTTCGAAGTTTAGATTTCCGTTTTATGACTACATATACGTTAGGAAATTTCACAAAACATTATTAAACGAAATGAAAGCGTTACAAATTGCCATAAAATATCACAAAAACCAGACAAAAACACATTTTAACTCACGCTACCATCCCAAATCTAATAACACAATACGTCCTTACTGCTTGAAGTAACAGTGCGAAATGAGCGGGATATTTTTCTCGTCAATGTTCGGGTGTACTGTCATGTGACCTTTAACCAATCATGATGCATCCGGAAAATAACGAAGGCTCTTGGTTGGTCGATAGATTTCGCGCAAAAAGTATCACGTGATGCAAGTAGCTCTTTGGCGAGTGAGTGAATTGATTTTTTGACACGTCTAAAAAAATAGCCAAGCTACAATGCAATGTTGATTACTTAATGAGCCGTTTAAAGGATTAAGAATGGAGCGTTTACATATCGATCATTTAGTAGAAGAGGCCATTTTATGTTATTTTAATAAACCACCTTGTACATATTGTAACTCAGTCCACACAGTCCACTGCACCCCCTCCCCCACAATATTCAGTTTCAGCATATACTTTGGAGCCTGGAAGTACATCCTCATACGCCTTTTCCTCTGGTTGGCCCCCAGTAATTGAAACGCTCCTACACCAATGGTCCAAGTGCAATCACCGTACCCTCTGAGGTCGCCTATCTAACACGTGTTAATTGTTGTTATACTTGTGGGGGGGGGGAGGGGGTTTCAGAGACATACAGTGTTGTTTTTCAGACAACCCATGAAAATGATACCAAATTAAAACACACCATGTTTTAAACATAACAATAGAAAATAATCTTTTACCAGGTGCGGATTCAGGCTAGGGACATTGTACAGGATAAAGAAGGGTATCTTATTTCCTGTTGTTTTTCTTTCATTTTGTTTCTCTCTCCGTTATTTTCCTCAGTTCACAGTGAAATAGTTCCGCCTATTTCTATGACCTCCACAGTATATAAGAAGGTACGTTCAATACCCCCACTAACCCCCACCACACACCCACTAAAAAAAGCCACACCCCACTCAAATGAAATGAATTAATTAATAAAGATAAAAAAAGAAGAAGAAGATAAAACAAAACAGACCGCAAAACAAAAATTATGGACAATGTAATCACCGAAAATTCCTTGTTATCAAGAAAGTGTCTACTGTCTGTAAAAGTTCGGTGGTTGCCAAGTGATCAGAAATATTACATAATCTTGCTCGACTCAGATTTCCCAAAAATTATCAACAAACAAGTTGGTCGCTGGTCACGGATTCCGCAACTATTCACGCTGTTCCACCGTCATCCAACGTCCACCGCCTCCTCCAAAAATAGTCCCAGAGCTACGGAGGTGTTTTTTTTTGTTTTTTTATGTCCAATAGATCTAGAGAGGTAAAATGTATGCTGGGTCCGAAAATTCATTTCTTACTAATGACTGTTAGGGCATTTAGTCACAGCTCCAAGATGGACACCAAAATGGCCGCCATGTATTAAAATTCATGTTATATTATATATTAATATGATCAACAAACACTGTTAAATGTTAGAATTTAATGTTTGTTGTATGACATGTTTTGGGGGTAAAACCAAGTAGAAATATGGTTGGTTCAGGTACTAAAGGTCGAAATAAGGGACAAAATGGCCGCCAAAATCAGGGGGGAAATGAGCGTTTTTCTGCAAATATATGCATTTTATTGAACGCTTTGGTCTTATTTTTATTTATAAAGGGTTCTGGCAGTAATATATATGTTTCAGGATAATGTTTTGTTACTTATACTTAATACAAACTGGAATCTGTATATCGTCTACATACTAGGCTTCTTTCACTCTTACAAAGCAATGCAATAAACAAGTTTATGAACATTCTGTCTTTAAAATATAATCTGAAAAATGCAATATTTAAACACATTTTGGAATAGAAAGACATTGCAATTTACTGAGCATTTGTTAAGAATGTGTTTTCAATGGTTTATTTAGTATTATTCTCGCAGCACTTTTCTGAGTTAATACACCGAAAGATGAGATTGAGGCAGTGTGCAGGAAAATATGTTAGCTAACGATTGCAAATGTTTAACCGAACATTTGTTAAATAAGAAAATGCAGCGAATTCACTTCTAGTATGATATATTATTATCTGGAAAACACGTTAATATCTGCCAGCTAAAAGAACACTGTCGTTGATGTTATCTTCGTACAGGTCAGTGTTTGTCTTCTTTCTCATTTCTACAGATACGTTTGCTATTTGAATCAACTATTGAAATAAAAACATTTACTGAAAGTTGAAAATGTCTATTTAAACATAAACTCGTACGAGCACAAATGGAAACAAACGGTTTATTATCATCTGTTCATGAACACCATAACGCCCAGGAGTACTGTGGGTTGCAGGTAAGGAACGATTACGTAGGTGAAAAAAACGTATTTAGCGCGACGATTACGTAACGTGGTTGCACGTACTCGACCGGGTCTGACATATTCAGTAGTATTGTATCAGCAAGGATATGAATAGTCCATCTGAAACATCTAAAATGGCTATCAATCCAGGGTCGTGTGTTCGAATCCCTACCCTGCAAAAGTCACCTTGACGATTGATATACGATATTGTGTCTCATTATCATTCGTCTCTTACCGCTGATTCAAGTGGGAAAGTTATCAGTTACTTACGGAGATGGCGGGGTGTGCTCGAGTACTGGTTAACCTTTCAGGATCCTAGGAAACAGTGGATGGGTTTACTGATCGTCTGTTAGCCCTCGATGGAATACAAAATGAAGACAGATATTCAATAAATAAATAAATCAATCAATCAATGGTGTATAAAAACGTTTATTTGTTTGTACAAGGTGCAACACAAGTTATCAAGTTATTCGTATTTATGTTTATCTCATGAATTAATAACTGCGTGCAATCATATATATTATCAATGTAGTATAAATTTATGATAAATAACCATGATATTGCAATAAAAATAAAAGTAAAAAGTGGGATCGGATGAACATGCTAAATGGGGCCGGATTCTCCAGGGGCCGATAATCTTGGGGCCGGATTCTCCATGGCCCTTTTGTAGTGGTGCCGGATTATCCAAGTTCCAAATTACGTACTCTCGTAAATTAAAGTTACACGGAATTTATAAATTGTCACAAGTGTTTGTATTTAAACTAATTCTATTGGTGAGAAATGGATTCTATGGTAAGATACGATTAGTTTAGATTTATATTATTTGAATTGATTTAGCTTTGGTGTTAAATTTCAGTTTAATTTGGAGTGTGCTTTTTACAAAAAAAAACAGTCGCGTGGTCCAGTGGCAGAGCACTGGCCGATGATCGGAGGGCAATGTATGGTGTCCTTTAGCAAGACACTTTCCGCATATACTTAGAACTGGTTCTACCAAGGAAGACTTCAAGCAAAATTCGTCTAAGTTGTTATCGAAGTAACATCAATAAGTTTGAACTTAAAGTCTACAGACTGTCAAGAATGTAAACTTTTTTCTGTTAAGACTGGTTTTGATAATCAATGCTCCGGATAAGCTTCGTATCTGCGTTTTTATATTAAGCAAAGAAAATTGACAAATACGCACAAGTTATTTACTATGTGTGTATAAAAATGTAGACCTTTTCTCTTTCATGCACCTTTCTAGATTTCCTTGCGTTTTTGCGTATTCCTGCCAATACCGATTCCTACTTTGCACATTTGTATTTATAAACATTTGTTATCAATCTGCTCGACTGTATCATCGTTTAATTGCTTATAAAATACGACAGAAAATGCATACTTTATGATAAAAATATGGCAGGAAACCAGTCTACATTTGCACTTGCAGTACAATAAGGGCTTGGAAAATAAATGCTGTTGACTTTCTAAATAGGAGCAAGCATTTATTGATTCCTAGAAAAATGTTGCGAAAAGAAACAATTCTTAACTTTTTTAAACCGGTAAGCGATAAGAAAAATAATAATTCTGAGAAAATAGTGAAAGGAAGAATTGATAAAGGAATGTGTAAAGTCAGGTAAAATATTGCATGATGGCCAAAAAGAGTAAAAAAAACACGATAGAAACAAGGAAATTGTTGTTCCCGTGGTTGAATATTTCAGAAAATGATCTGGTAACGTGACTTAACTGTATTTTTGTAAAATATACAGCATGCCTAATGTGTGGTCAGATATCGGCACCCAAATGTGCAGAGGTGTACCGTAGAAAGACACAATTTGTCTAAGGATCATGTGAAAGCTGAACTGATGTACACAAGAGATACATATAAAATATAAGAAGAACTTGACAGAACCTAATAATATTTGTATAAGTAATCCTGACATTTACCTGTTTAGAAATGTGTTTACAGTGTAGTGTGACTGGCTGTATATTTACGTTATCACTTCAGGGAATGTTCAGTTATTACTACAACACTTTTATCCAATTTAACATCATTTTAATTTCATCTTAGCTTAAGGTACAATGGCTAATATTTTTTGGCAGCTCTTCGTATTTTCGATTCATCCAAAACTGATTTATGCATGTGTGACCGCCATCTTGTTTTGGTGCATGAATTCGAAAACAGCTGCATGATGAATTCAAAAGGCGTATTTGTATATTTTAGAAATGGTAGAAGTTTGTTTGACAAAGATTTTTAGTCACATGTCATGACAATTTCTACTCTTCAAGGTCTCACTTAGAATTACTTACCTTAAATGACGGTAGCAAGATTCTTATGCCCAAGAAATTAGAGCTGTGTATTGTATTGTATGGTGTTTCAACAATTTTTCAGTCATGTCGCGACGGTGTCTACTTGAGACTGTATTCTAAGCGCTGTCACACTGGAGTATCATGCCGCTAACACATGGTATGATACCCCACCCAGTCACATTATACTGACACCGGGCCGACCTGACTAAGACCTAGAACTCTCCTCTAAATGCTGAGCGTCAAGCGAGGAAGCTTCTAGTACCATTTTTAAAGTCTTTGGTATGACCCAGCCGGGGATTGAACCCACAACCTTCCGCATGCGAGGCGGACACTCTACCACTAGACCACGCCGTGGTCAAGCTGTGTAAAGTGGTTGTTTTTTTGTTTTATATTGTTTGTTGAAAATGCATTAAATGTCTCATTTCTTTATAAATGCATATGGGAACATTGGAACACTTTCACAATTTCTGGCAAGTTTGAATGACATTGGGATCTGTTTGATGAAGTTATAACAGTTTAAAGATGCAAACAAATGGGCAGAATTGTCAAAAGTGAAGGGGTGCCATCAAAGCATCGAAATTGTGAAAAAGCAATCTGGTCAATCCAATTTTTTTTTCTGCATAATTCAGCAAACAGAGGACTATCTATGGGAACAAGACACTTTTATAACCATTGGTAACGTATCTAGTGTTGCAGAAGTGTATTTCTCTATATGTAGAACAGTACAAAATTAATTGTTGGAATTGAGAGTTATATATAGCCAACATAGACAAAGTATCACAGAAAAAGCATGCAACATGAAATTTACCTGTGAAAGTATAGTTAAACTAATTCATTGTAGCCATTTAACATCTATATTGTACTTTTTAAGAAGCACAGTTTTATAAGTAATAATAAATAATATTATACACCTATACATATGTATAATGGAACAGAAAGAGTATGTAATAAGAACTATAAGGAATTAGTTATATAGTAATTTCTTTAATTGTGCAAGATGTCAAGAAGACAGTTTATGCTAGCACAACAATAAAAGTATATATATCAATAAAAAGAATTTGAGGTAAAGAATAATCTTAGGTAGTAAAATGCATCAAAGTGTATAATACTAGTTAAACTGCATATTAATTATCAATATTCAATATCTTCAGTTTAGATTTATAAAGATTGCAGAACTCTGTTTTTATATTCGCAGAAAAATCATTCCTGCTACACTTTTCTATTCTATTCTAATCTATTCTATTATATTCTATTCTATACGTAATTCATTTAATAACTATTTATAACATCCTGTGACTCGTTATATTAAATCGTAAATTGTGTAATAAAAGTTTTATTGAAACTGGAAGAGGACCTCTTTTTATCTTTTTAGGAACAGTCCATTTATACCATGCCACCAGAACAAAACGTTGGTGCAGAATCAATGGATCCCAGCCACTGGTGAGTTATCTCTCAGAGCAGACAAGATGGAAGTTGAATAGTCTTATTTAAATGCTGTAATAGGGAAGAGACAAGCCCCTTTAAGTTTCATTTCTTTCCCGAACAAAACCAAATGGAAAATTAACCGACATTCATACGTCTTTTCCAAAGGCAAATATAGAGTAAAAATTGTTAATTCCTTAAAATGTTGATTGAAACTGATAAAATAATTAATAATTCATGCAAACCATGCAAAAAAACATTCAAATTTACCTTGCCTGCTGCCATTCAGCAGCCATTTTCAACCACAGGCGTCATAGTAGGGTCACCCTAAAAAAAACTTGTTTTCTATGCTACTCAAACCTTTTTATTGCCTTTCAAAGCATTTACAGTAATTTTTAGCTCTACTGGCCAAAGGCCAGCAGGGCTTATGTCATGGTAAATTGTCCGTCGTCCGTCTGTTACCCTTTTCTTGTAGACACGATAGCACCTTCTTTTTTCATTGAATCTCAACCAAACTTGCACAGTAGTTATATAACCATAAGATCTCAGATGAGTTCTTGAACCAGCATCATTGGCATGGGTCCCCTTAAAGATTTGTCAAAGTCAGGTCCCTGGGGTCAAATTTGGGGCCGCCACATGGGTCACCATTTTACATAGAGTTGAATAGGAAAAATGTTGTAGATGAGATAGAACCTTCATTTTTCATTGCATCTTAACCAAGATTGCACAGCAGTTATATAACCACAAGATCTTGTACAAGTTCTTGAACCATCTCCATTGACCACAAATGCCCCCGCCCGAGGGCTTATAAGCACATTTTAAGCGAAATTTTGAAAAACATTTTTTCTGAAAGTTCAAGGTCTAGACCTTAGATATTTTACAATCATGTAGCATTTGTTGAAGTTGGGTCCCTGGGGTCAAATTTGGGGCCGCCACATGGGTCACTGTTTTACATAGAGTTATATAAGGAAAATGTTGTAGACGCGATAGTACCTTCATTTTTTTATTGAATCTTAACCAAACTTGCACAGCAGTTATATAAGCACAAGATCTCGGGACGAGTTCTTGAACCAGCGTCATTGGACCACAAATGCTCCCGCCACAGGGCTTTTAAGCACATTTTAAGCAAAATTTTGAAAAACATTTTCTCTGAAAGTTCAAGGCCAAGACCTAAGATTTTTTATGTGTAGCATTGCATGGAGGTCCTAAAAAACATCTATTGCCAGTAGAGCATTCAAGTCGTCTTGGGCCTCTTGTTTTTTTCATGATTTCTGTCCATTTTCCTTTAAATTGACTATGCAAAATCAAAATCTGGCAAAAAAAAAATACCTACCTCATTACACACTTGAAAAATACTGGGTCGGAGCACAGCAGATAAACATTTTTTTAAGGATGGCCTAGAGTTAGATGCAAGCTAGATCCGAGTTACTGGGTGGAAACATGTACATGCGAAATCGGAATATGGTGTGAGCAATGTGGGTTATAGAAGAATAAGACAGTTTCCTTCTATCTTTTGACATTTCGTCTAGATGCAAGCTAGATCCGAGTTACTGGGTGGAAACATGTACATGCGAAATCGGAATATGGTGTGAGCAATGTGGGTTATAGAAGAATAAGACAGTTTCCTTCTATCTTTTGACATTTGGTCATGTTTTTTTTTTAGTTTGATATCTATGTTTATTTCAAAATGTTTTGTCACTGCTGAAGAATAAATTAAAAAAAATTAAAGTGAGAAATGTTAAAGAGATATAAGAAAAGAAAAAAAATTCTTCTTTCTTCTGATATATATTTTGTAATTTGTTTCTTTATTTCTTTATTACCCACACACCGCATAAACAGAATAAAAATCATTGTTCACTCCTGATACGTACATGTATTAATTCTAAACTAAACACTATTTTTCATTTTTTCGCAAAATATGTTTGTTGAGATCAGTAAAGTTCAGCCACACTTCACAGACAAACATTGATAGTTAATCTTTCATGATCTTCTGCCGTTCATCTAGTATTTTACATGTCATGGTAACTGAAGCATAAACCATATGCCACTGAACTTAATTTTTCATGAACTTCTGCCATTCATCTAGTATTTTACGTGTCATGGTAACTGAAGCATAAACCATATGCCACTGAATATAATCTTTCATGATCTTCTGTTGTTCATGTAGTATTTTACATGTCATCATGACATGGTAACTGAAGCATAAACCATATGCCACTGAACTTAATCTTTCATGATCTTCTGCTGTTCATCTAGTATTTTATGTATCATAGTAACTGAAGCATAAACCATATGCCACTGAATATAATCTTTCATGATCTTCTGTCGTTCGTCTAGTATATATGTGTCATGGTGACTGAAGCATAAACCATATGCCACTGAATATAATCTTTCATGATCTTCTGTCGTTCGTCTAGTACTTTACATGTCATCATGACATGGTAACTGAAGCATAAACCATATATCAATCATGATCTTTGCCGTTCATCTAGTATTTTAAGTGTCATGGTAACTGAAGCATAAACCATATGCCACTGAATATAATCTTTCATGATCTTCTGCTGTTCATCTAGTATTTTACATGTCATCATGACATGGTAACTGAAGCATAAACCATTTGCAACTGAACTTAATCTTTCATGATCTTCTGCAGTTCATTTAGTATTTTATGTGTCATGGTAACTGAAGCATAAACCATGTGCCACTGAATATAATCTTTCATGATCTTCTGTCGTTCTTCTAGTACTTTACATGTCATAATGACATGGTAACTGAAGCATAAACCATTTGCAACTGAACTTAATCTTTCATGATCTTCTGCCGTTCATCTAGTATATATGTGTCATGGTAACTGAAGCATAAACCATATGCCACTGAATATAATCTTTCATGATTGTCTGGCTTTCATCTAGTATTTTAAGTGTCATGGTAACTGAAGCATAAACCATATGCCACTGAATATAATCTTTCATGATCTTCTATCTTTCGTCTAGTACTTTACTTGTCATAATGACATGGTAACTGAAGCATAAACCATTTGCAACTGAACTTAATCTTTCATGATCTTCTGCTGTTCATCTATTATATATGTGTCAGTGTAACTGAAGCATAAACCATATGCCACTGAATATAATCTTTCACGATCGTCTGTCGTTCATCTAGTATTTTATGTGTCATGGTAACTGAAGCATAAACCATATGCCACTGAATATAATCTTTCATGATCTTCTATCTTTCATCTAGTACTTTACTTGTCATCATGACATGGTAACTGAAGCATAAACCATTTGCAACTGAACTTAATCAATCATGATCTTCTGCTGTTCATCTAGTATTTTATGTGTCATGGTAACTGAAGCATAAACCATATGCCACTGAATATAATCTTTAATGGTCTATTGTCGTTCGTCTATTACTTTACATGTCATCATGACATGGTAACTGAAGCATAAACCATTTGTCTGTGAATATAATCTTTCATGATCTTCTGTCGTTCATCTAGTATTTTATGAGTCATGGTAACTGAAGCATAAACCATATGCCTGTGAATATAATCTTTCATGATCTTCTGTCGTTCGTCTAGAACTTTACATGTCATCATGACATGGTAACTGAAGCATAAACCATATGCCACTGAATATAATCTTTCATGATCTTCTGCCTTTCATCTAGTATTTTATGTGCCATGGTAACTGAAGCATAAACCTTATGCCACTGAACTTAATCTTTCATGATCTTCTGCCGTTCATCTAGTATTTTACATGTCATGGTAACTGAAGCATAAACCATATGCCACTGAATATAATCTTTCATGATCTTCTGCCTTTCATCTAGTATTTTATGTGCCATGGTAACTGAAGCATAAACCATATGCCACTGAACTTAATCTTTCATGATCTTCTGCCGTTCATTTAGTATTTTACATGTCATGGTAACTGAAGCATAAACCATAAGCCACTGAATATAATCTTTTTTAATAATTTTCTGTCGTTCGTCTAGTACTTTACTTGTCATCATGACATGGTAACTGAAGCATAAACCATTTGCCACTGAACTTAATCTTTCATGATCTTCTGCTGTTCATCTAGTATTTTGCGTGTCATGGTAACTTAAGCATAAACCATATGCCACTGAATATAATCTTTCATGATCTTTTGTCGTTAGTCTATTACTTACCATGTCATGATGACATGGTAACTGAAGCTTAAACCATTTGCAACTGAACTTAATCTTTCATGATCTTCTGCTCTTCATCTAGTATTTTGTGTGTCATGGTAACTGAAGCATAAACCATATGCCACTGAATATAATCTTTCATGATCTTTTGTCGTTCATGTAGTACTTTACATGTCATCATGACATGGTAACTGAAGCATTAACCATATGCCATTGAACTTAATCTTTCATGATCTTCTGCCATTCATCTAGTATTTTATATGTTATGGTAACTGAAGCATAAACCATATGCCACTGACCTTAATCTTTCATGATCTTCTGCTGTTCATCTAGTATTTTACGTGTCATGGTAACTGAAGCATAAACCATATGCCACTGAATATAATCTTTCATGATCTTCTGCCGTTCATCTAGTATTTTACATGACATCATGACATGGTAACTAAAGCATAAACCATTTGCCACTGAACTTAATCTTTCATGATCTTCTGCTCTTCATTTAGTATTTTACGTGTCATGGTAACTGAAGCATAAACCATATGCCACTGAATATAATCTTTCATGATCTTCTGCCGTTCATCTAGTATTTTACGTGTCATGGTAACTGAAGCGTAAACCATATGCCACTGAACTTAATCTTTCATGATCTTCTGCCGTTCATCTAGTATTTTATGTGTCATGGTAACTGAAGCATAAACCATATTCCACTCATATTCAATCTCTACCTTGTATCAGGATGATCTGCCCACAGCATGTGCTGTAGTCTGGTAGTTTGTTTGTAAAGCTTAATGTGTAAACATATAAAAAATATATAACTTTGTGATTAAATAAAATCATTAAACACCCACAACAAAGAACATTACACAACATTCTACATATTACATACGTTACCAAAGAATCATGTTGAAATAAAAGCAGAGACATATAAACATGTAATTAAAGGAATTATATTGGTAAGTAACACAAACACGCTGTTAATCCAGACTTTTCCTGTATGCAATGTGCACAAAATAATGTATATGTATTGACGTATAACCTTTATTTACTTAAAAGTTATCAAATTAACAGTAATTGAATATTGGCCAAAACTTAAATACGTCCCGCAATAAAGTATTGCGCAATGTTTACAATGAACTCTGTAAACTTCCCTAACAAAGCCTCAAAAAACGAGATCCGGAACGAGTCTTCACGATGTTATCCGATGATTGATCGGAAACCTGAAAGCAGTTTGTTGAAAACGGCGAATATAAACAAAAACAAAAATTAGGCTTCAGAAACACGATGTTTGTAATAAAGAGGTTATGCAATTAGATATAATTTATAAGTTGTAAGTGTATCTTTATGCTGGGCGTGTGTATTTAGGACAAGGAATTGAAGGTAATATGCCAATATAATCCCTGAAAGTCACTGATAAAAGACATCAATATATCTATCTGTATATTTAGGCTAAGGCCATACTTAATAAAAATGTTTGTTTGCTGTGCTCTGACCCAGTATTTTTCATGTGGGTAGGTAGGTAGCTATTTTTTTTTTTTGCCAGATTTTAATTTTTTAATAAAAATGGACAGAAACCATGAAAAAAAATGCTTTGAAAGTCAATAAAAAAGTTTGGGTAGCTACAACTTTGAGTGAGTAAGTAGGAGAACGGCAAACAAATATTTTTAAGGACAGCCTAAAATATCACTAGTTGATGATTTATAGAAAAGTCAAAGAACAGTATTCATGATTCAGTGAGAATATATTTATTGAAAATATTGAAGGTGACACACGGAGTGTATTGGTTACTTATGTAGTGAAAGATGGATGGTCTAATATCAATGAGCAAACTTGTGTCAAATGCAGATTTTCTCAAATAGCCTACACATGATCAACATAACATGGTGATTGTCATGTGTAACACCCAGACTCCCACTTCAAAGGACAAGGTCACAATTTAACTTTGTTTGATGACACTTTCAGTCTGTTTGAGCTTTCTTGTCTGGTCTGTAACTTTGTCACCTATGGATAAATTTCAAAAACACTTGACTCAATTCATCAACATGACATGACAACGTGTTATGTCTAAGACCCACACCTGTACCCCAAAGGTCATGGTCACACTTTTGAGTTTGATTGACAACTCATTAAGTCTGTATGAGATTTCGTATCCGGTCTCTGCCTTTATCATACATGGATGAATTTCAAAACCACATGGCTAAATTGATCAACATGACATGAAGAAGTGTCACGCGTAAGACCAAGAACCTTTCCAAAAAGGTCAAAGTCAAAATTTCAATTTGATATTTCATGTCTGGTCTGTAACTTTGTCTTATATGGAGGGATTTAACTTGGCTCAATTCATCATGATGACATAATGACGTGTTGCACGTAAGACCCAGACCTACACCTCAAAGGTCAAGGTCACACTTTGAGTTTGTTTAAAATTTTAAGTCCACTCTGTAACTTTGTCATACATTGATGGATTTCAAAAACACTTGTCTCAATTTATCAATTGATTCACATTTTCAGGCTTCAGCTTCGTGATTGAATTGTTAACCCCATTTTTTTAGGCTGTCTTGTCTGATGTTTATGAGCCTCCTCAAATGGCGTTGCCATGACATGCTTTTTCCTTCTCTCTATACTGTCTCTTGATTCTAATTCATGTTTTCTTGGTATTTCTTGGCTGCTTGCGGCACTCAAAAAGGACAATTTCACTGCGGCTACTAATTTCAACACTCTAAGTCTTAAAATCATAAAATGTCACTTCTAATACAAGTCTGTTATTTGCTTTCTCAACCAGACTTGAACCTTGAATCAGATTTCTAATGCAATTTCAGGTGCTCCTTCTTAGTGCATTTTCTGTAGTTGTTGATGATTTGCCTACATAGTTGTTATTTTGTAAGTGTCACCATTTTTTTCATCTTTCTTACAACTTCTTTAACTTTAGAGTTACTTTAACACAGATTTCACAAATGCATGAGCCATTTCATGTTTCTTTTCGCAGTCTGATGTAACTAAGTGAGTTGTATTTTCTGATATAATGTTAGATGTGGATGGTGAATTAATAAGTATCTCAATAGTTTCAGTTTTTTTTCTGAGAAGTGCTAAATTTGAAGAACTGAGACAGTTTACTTTTTGTAGGTGTCTGTATATTGATGCTCTAATAAAAACTTGTTGACATGTTTTTCCTGTCAGATTCTTCAGTGGTATTGTCATTGTGTGAAATATTTTGCTGAGAAAGTTTTTTGTTTCGTTATATATTTATTTGCCATGTTTGTGTTATTTTCACAGCTTTTTTTCACTTCTAAATGCAGTTTAAGTATATTTTCTGTCTTATGCATCATTCATTTCTAAACCAGGCTCCCCAAAGGCTGAGACATAGCCGGCAGCAGCTGAGCTAAAATGCAACACTCTTAAAATTATCACATGAACGTCTCTGCATTACTGTGGAAGTACTGGAGTTTTACTTTGTGCCAAAATAGCCATGATTATGGCTGTTCCTTTCCTGAATTGGTCTGATCATATAACTACTGTCTGAGTTACCTGCCCTTGAATTGTTTTTTGGTTTATAAATTTGATCTTATGCACTGTGGTATAATACTTTCATTTTTCAAAGAATCTTAACATAACTTGCACAGTAGTTATATAACCATAAGAGGTCACCAGTTGCAAAATATTTTTAGCAAAGTGTCCTTACAGGAAAGGGACTTTCCTTAGGTTTCTGCAGAATCAGTCAAGGTCCTGGCTATTTCGTGGTCTGGGATGGGAAGGGGTTACAATTGGCTTTTACATTTCTGTTTGTATTTACATGTAAGGTCTCTAAAGGTTTTCTTTTTCTTCTGTTTCTATAATTTTCCTTAGCTTTCTTCTTCCTCATCCCAAGAGAAAATATGTGTGGGATCCCAGCTGGGATCCGGTGGGATAAAAACGTGGGATTCCCGGCCAGGAATTACCGGGAGTCAGATCGGAATAGGAATCCCGCAAAATCCCATGTTTTTATCCCGCCAGGATCCCGGTAATTCTTGACTGGGATCCCGGTAAATCCAAACAGGGATCCCAGTTATTCCCGGTCAGGATTTTGCCAGATATATATCAATATGAACATTGTGATGGACAGAGTAATCACAATTATTACAGCTCAATTTTAAACCTTCAAATTGGGCCAATTTACAAACTTAAATTGTGATGTTTTAAACCATATATACATGTATTAAATATATATAACATTACACAAACTTCCAAGATTAATTAATTTTAATAATATACACAAATCTTAATTTATAATATTACTTCCCATGCAGCAACAATACATAATCTGATTGTGTTGACCAGATACCAAAAAAATTTGGCAGAAACAAGTACCCAAAACAATAGACACAAATTTGTATACCAGTATGCATATGACTGTGAAAATTACCTTTTTCAGCATAATAAAAATAAATAATTTCACATTCCTAAGAGAGTGCTTTTGAAAATTGTCAACCTTCGAAAAATGATATTGACCTCCACATTGCCTCGGTCAATATTATTATAATCAGGTCTAGGTGATAGGTGTAAAATAATATCGCTCAAACAGCTCTTCTTTGGTGAAATAAACACAGAATGTGAAAATGACCAGAATTCTGAATATCGCTAACTATATATGAAATAAAACACAGTGCCGTTACAAATGAAACATCAATATTACAATGTAGACTGTTCTGTAATAAATATGAAAAATGAAATGCAAATTTAGTGAAACTGTTGCACAAACAGCAAAAATTGTAGATATTTTGCAATAACTTCTGATAGTTATAAAATAATGTGATGAGACTTTAAACATTTCTTAATAAAGCTAGGCACTTGACAAATATGAAAATGTTTTATCCTAAATTTCTGATGAAAATAAAAATCATTCATCGAAATTTTACATTGAAATTTGCCAACCAAAACCATCTTTCTGTCATGGATCAATTTCAAATACCGGAAGTATAGATTATTCAGTTAAATTTGATAAAAAAAAAAGCATTAACTCAATACATAATCTTATAATTGTGTTGAAAATACCAAAAATATTTGGCTGAAATAAGACACTAATCTATATCACATTCCTAAGAGAGCACTTTTTAAATTGTCAACCTCTGAAAAATGATATTGACCTCAGCATTGTTTCAGTCAATATTATTATTCTCCATTTGACAATTTTTAATAACGCCTTCACAGGAATGTGATATTTATACAGTGACATTTAAAAAAACATGTGACATTTTGAAAATTCTAAGTGACAATATACTTAAAACATAAAAATGAAATAAAAAAATGAACATTTGACCTTTTTTCTTATTTATTAAAGGCTCATTAAACTTCGGAAACGGTCGTTTTTAGTTTTAATTTAAGTTTTACTCTTCCATATGATAAAATACATGTGTATTTGATCACTGGGAGACTTTGCAAACTAAAACATAAATATAAAGCACATTATAAGGACATAATTAAGAACGGGCTTTGTTTACAAATTAATGTTCATCTCTGTCCGATAAACACCTTCGGCAGAAAACGGGGAGTTACGAAGCTTGTTCGGAAATGGGTCAGTCGGTAATATATGATCAATTCACTTCAGAGAGAAACATAGTATTGGGAACTGTAGGGGATGCGGTTAAAAATTAAATAACCGCTTGCGGTTAAATAGTTATTAAGAACGTCCCCTTTATTCCCATCAGTGTATTAATGTACTGGAACCCACGAGCACGTAAGCAACATATCGTTCATATAAAATCAAAAATAAAATTACTTTTTTAATAACTGTACTAAACAAACCACCCTTGGTAGCCTCTCAGTATTGACAGCGAAAAAGTTATTTGTGACGTAATAGCGCATGTGATAATATCACGCGTATATGCAGAGGAGGATCCTGAGCGAGAGTTACTAGACCAAACTAGTATTCCATACTCATTGTTTTTCAGTGCATATAAATAATATAATGCATACTACATTCGATACAGTTTTATTGCAGACATCAATATTATATATTTTAAACAAAGAAAAACCCAATAATGATACATAATATTAGTGAACTTTTCTAATCTTGTTAATGAACCCCTTATCTAACGGTATTAATTCGCACACAAACACTGCAGTATTCATTTGTGTACTTCCGAACACTGGTTGAGGGACAGTTGGAAAGCAACCGAGTCTTTACGTAATTACAAAAATGTAAACAAAAGTTAAAAGTTTGGCCCGCTCATCTACAAAAGACACATTTTGATCAAAGTTATTTATTTTCTTGCTTTTTTGAAAGCAGTCACTAAGGTGTCTGCAGGAATGGATTAATGATAATATAACACATTTAATTACAATCAGTTTTGTTATTTTCAAAAAGTGTGCATTTCGGAAGTTTAATGAAGCTTTAATATTGACTATAAGATGAGAAATTCTATTTTTTTAATTTATATTTTCCATTTTGTATACCCTGTCTCTTGTCATTAAGTTTGTACACTATCTTCTCTGACCAAATTTTCATTTTTTCTGCCTCTGTACATTCTTTCAAAAAAAGGCTGAATATCTGACCTGAAAGTGATTATAGGTATACATTTTTTTTTAAACATTTGAATTTCCAAATTCAGGTTTTCTTTGATGTTTTTAAATGTATTGCTTTTTCTTTTGGGAGTGATGGCTGGTTATGTGGTTTGCATCAAACTATTATTTCTAATTAGTGATTACTTTTATTTTTTCAAATATATTCGTTCTTATACCAGTCTTTTATTTAACAATTAAATTTTAACTAAATATAAAGCAACTTTCCTTTGAAAGATATCATAATATATATTTTGTAGACATATCCAAATAAATAAACAAGGGATTTAATAATTCTAACTTCTTATTGCTCTGCGCATGTTACAGGGCATTGCCCTCTTTTATTCCATAGCCATAGACTGTCATGTCTGTGCAATCTTCCGCCGACACCAGAAACTCTATGATGTTTAATGCCAACTTTTCTGGTGTGGCACTCTGCTCGACTTAGTGATCCAAGTCCTGTTTTCTTAGTTGGATGCCATACCTGGCCTCTCCCAGAAATACCAAATCTAGATATATTGAAATAGAACTATCTATGTTATAATTGCTTACTATGTGCTAAATAAAATTAATCGTAGAATGGACAATATATTCTCTTAATACATAAGGCCTAAAAAAATAAATGTTGTGTTTACGGTTTCCCGACCGACCCATAGTAAAAGGTCCCGACCGTATATTTTTTTTTCAAAAAAAAAAAAATTAAAAAAATTCGCCGACTGTCGTGTTAGGGATGATTCAGGTGCTCCAAGTATCGGGTGAACACCAATATATAAAACTGTATACCAAAGACGAAACTTTTAGAAAAGTGCGACTTGAAATTCGAAGCACAACTGTGCCTGAAGACCAAAAGTAAACAATCTGAAAAACTGTGAAAAAGAAATGACACAAATTCGTTTCTGAAATGGTTACAGTATTTATTCTTTCTACATTTCAACGCAATTATAATTATTAAATCATTTGCAAACAAGACATTGAATGTTCCTCGGTAATAAGTTATAACATGAGGAAATTCTTGTTGAATCTCCAAGGAATCTATTCATCGCGAATCGTTCGCTATTTTTTGTATAAGGTATCGAGGCGCGCATGCGCAACTTTCTAATCTCGGTTTAAACATCTGACTATTTTCCGGTATTTGCCTTGTTTTTTTATTGGACGGGAAAATCGCGGGATCAAGGTGTAACCCCACCATTGATTTTTGTTCTTTATTCTATAGTAAATAATAAAAGTTTGAAGGCTTGTCATTCATAGAGGGACCCAAATGAAAGAAGTGAAACTTACATATTCCTGTTTGCCAACCTCTGCACTACCAAAATATGATGAAAAAAGTGGGGGTCATGTGTCATATAAGAGATTTTTTTTATGTCAAGTGTAAATACCGTTGAAAAAACGGAAGTAAACTTACAAAATATTGTATTCATACCCCCCATCTCAAAAACTTTTTTTCTTCTTCTAGATTCACAATTCAAACATGACAATGCTACTGAAATGTTCCAAATAGGTTAACAATGCCACCCAAACCAAAAAATGACAATAAAAAATGTGAAAATGCATTTTAAGAGAAAAAGAAACTAGGATTATTTATGGCAGCCATCATGCGACTACCCCACGGAAGCACTTCCTGTTTTGCAATGGTGGCACTATGCCTCAAAGCGGATATTTATCTACATAAGCACTTGTTAAGACTTATTAGGAAGTTAGAATGCTAGGTGTAAAAAAAAAAGGTTTCCCTCATTGCTTTCCAAAAAGGTTCACATATATGAACATACCGCCGGAAAAAAGGTTATTCAGCCAATCATCTATTCATTCACTGTGGAACGGGTCTTTTTTCTGTTCCACCCTGCACCTGAGGAAGGCCAAAAAGGAAGCGTTTTTACATGTGAAATGAACACAAACTCTGGCACGAACTTTGAAATTCAGGATTATGTCCAAGTGTCAAAATTGGTTGGTAGTTTTGAAATATTTTCACAGATATATTAAATATATAAAATTAAATTCCTTTTATATATTTAATAATACTTTTTTAACAGATTCTGTTGAATACCCAATCTAACCTATTGCAATATGGTGCACATGGTGCAGAACAAATGAGAATATATTGAAAGTGGAAAGGAAAACATTCAAACTACAAAAGCAGACAAACTACAAAAGTGTACAATAATTATGTTGTCACCAAATGCTTTTGAAAAAGGTGTCATTACTTCGCATTCAAAATTGAGTAACTGCGAGAGAAAATGAAGAAAAAAATAACCAAAAAACACCGACCCTTTGATTTTGCATCTAAAAAAATCACCAAAAAAAAAAAAATAGTCCTACCTACCGACCCAATTTTTTTTCACCATGAAATCTTAAACACATCATTTATTTTTTTAGGCCTAACAATGAATATAAATTTATTAGAATCACATACAAAAAAGATCTACATATTTTGATGTTCATATGTTGAAGATTTTGTTATCAATTGATACACCTTGTTCAGCTGTTGTAAAATTCAATCGAGAATTTTAATTTGATATAATTATGTTGTGGTTATATCATATGGTGTACAGCATCACCTTCAAAATTGTTTCAGTCATATCATAACGGTGTCTACTTGAGACAATATACTGAGCACTAACACACTGGAATATTATGCCAGACAAGTTGTATGATATCCCATAGTCAAATGATAGCGACATAGGGCCAGACCTAGAACTTTCCTTTAAATGCTGAGCACCAAGGAAGCTTCTGCTACCATTTTCAAGTCTTTGGTATGACCTAACCAGGGATCTAACCCACAACCTAAATTCATCATGCGAGGTGGATGCTCAACCACTAGACCATGCTGTGGAAATTTTATGTATTCAGAGCAATTTAACCTTTTGCTCCATAGATACGCGTTTTCCCACATCAATCACAGAAGGCCTTTGAAAACAGTGCAGGAAGATTTCAGATTGCTTGTCACGTAAAACTGTGATGGAGACTGCTGATGAGTGTGACTGTGGCATTGATTGTGATGTAGACTGTGATGTAGACTGTACTGATGAGTGTGACTGTGATAAAAACTGTGATGTAGACTGTGATGAAGACTGTGGCGTTAACTGAGGTGGAGACTGTACTGATGAGTGTGACTGTGACATTGATTGTGATGTAGACTATGATGATGAGTGTGACTGTGGCTTTGATTGCGATGTTGACTGTACTGATGAGCGTGACTGTGGCATTGATTGTGATGTAGACTGTACTGATGAGCGTGACTGTGATGAAGATTGTGATGTAGACTGTACTGATGAGTGTGACTGTGGCATTGATTGTGATGTCGGCTGTACTGATGAGTGTGACAGATAAAATCTGTGATGGAAACTGTGCTGATGAGTGTGACTATTGCATTGATTGTGATGTAGACTGTACTGATGGGCATGACTGTGATAAAAACTGTGATGGAAACTGTGCTGATGAGTGTGACTGTGGCATTGATTGTGATGTAGACTGTACTGATGAGTGTAACTGTGATAAAAACTGTGATGGAGACTGTGCTGATGAGTGTGACTGTGGCATTGAAAGTGATGTAGACTGTACTGATGAGTGTGACTGTGATAAAAACTGTAATGGAGACTGTACTGATGAGTGTGACTGTGGCATTGATTGTGATTTAGACTGTACTGATGAGTGTGACTGATAAAATCTGTGATGGAAACTGTGCTGATGAGTGTGACTATTGCATTGATTGTGATGTAGACTGTACTGATGGGCATGACTGTGATAAAAACTGTGATGGAAACTGTGCTGATGAGTGTGACTGTGTCATTGATTGTGATTTAGACTGTGATGATGAACGTGACTGTGATGAAGATTGTGATGGAGACTGTGCTGATGAGTGTGACTGTGCATTGATTGTGATGTAGACTGTGATGATGTGCGTGACTGTGATGAAGATTGTGATGAACACTCTGATGATGCATGAGTTGGAGATGTGGTTGCTGCAGTAGCCTTCAATGAATTCATTTTGTTGCCCTTGAAAAAGAAATTAATAACATCGACACAAAACAAATAATTTAACAAGAAATGTCACTGTTAAGTGTTGCATGCCCCCAAAATGGTCTGTGAAAAATAACAATATATGATATAATAGTTAACGATGTATCCATGAATATCAAGAGTAGTGGACTGATGTTTCAGACTAGACATTCAATTTCGTGTTGCTGTTTTTAGCTCACCTGAGCCGAAGGCTCACAGGTGAGCTTTTGTGATCGCTTGGTGTCCGTCATCTGTCGTCCGTTGTTAACTTTTAGCTTCTAACAACTTCTCCTCTGAAACTACTGGGCCAATTTTGATATTACTTTACAGAAATGTTCCTTGGGTGACCCTCTACCAAGTTTGTTCAAGCCATCTTGATTCTTCAAACATGGCTGCCAAGAGGCGGGGCAAGTTTAATTAGAAAAAACTTAAAAAAACTTCTTGTCAGAAACTACTGGCTTGATTTTAAAATAATTTCACAGAAATGTTCCTTGGGTTACTCTCTACCAAGTTTGTTCAAGCCATATTGATTCGTCAAAAAACATGGCGGCCAGAGGGTGGGGTTAGTTTACTATATAAACTATAGTATAAACTTAAAAAAATCTTCTTGTCAGAAACTACTGGCTCGATTTTAAAATCATTTCACAGAAATGATCCTTGGGTGACCCTCTACCAAGTTTGTTCAACCCATCTTGATTCATCAAAAACATGGCAGCCAGGGGGTGGGGTTAGTTTACTATATAAACTATAGTATAAACTTAAAAAATCTTCTTGTCAGAAACTACTGGCTCGATTTTAAATCACAGAAATGATCCTTTGGTGACCCTATACCAAGTTTGTTCAACCCATCTTGATTCGTCAAAAACATGGCAGCCAGGGGATGGGATTCGTTTACTATAAAAGCTATAGTAAAAACTTAAAAAATCCTCTTGTTAGAAACTACTGGCTCGATTTTAAAATAATTTCACAGAAATGTTCCTTGGGTGACCCTCTACCAAGTTTGTTCAAGTCATCTTGGTTCGTCAAAAAACATGGCGGCCAGGGGATGGGGTTAGTTTACTATATAAACTATAGTAAAAACTTAAAAAATCTTCTTGTCAGAAACTATTGGCTTGATTTTAAAATAATTTCACAGACATGTTCCTTGGGTGACCCTCTCCCAAGTTTGTTTAAGCCATCTTGATTTGTCAAAAAACATGGCTACCAGAGGGGGGGTGGGGGGGGTTAGTTTACTATATGAGCTATAGTAAAAACTTAAAAAATCGTCTTGTCAGAAACTACTGGCTCGATTTTAAAATAATTTCACAGAAATGTTCCTTAGGTGACCCTCTCCCAAGTT
This sequence comes from Panopea generosa, assembly GCA_029582155.1. Lineage (NCBI taxonomy): Eukaryota > Metazoa > Mollusca > Bivalvia > Adapedonta > Hiatellidae > Panopea > Panopea generosa. The sequence goes on along the minus strand of CM055902.1, from coordinate 45,606,167 downwards.
TGTTCAAGCCATCTTGGTTTGTTAAAAAACATGGCCGCCAGGGGGCGGGGCAAGTTTAATTAGTAAAAACTTAAAAAATCTTCTTGTTAGAAATTACGGGCTTGATTTTAAAATAATTTCACAGAAGTATTCCTTGGAGGAACCCCTACCAAGTTTGTTCAAATTGTTGTGATTCGTCAAAAAATATGGCGGTCAGGGGATGGGGTTAGTTTACTATATAAGCTATAGTAAAAACTTAAAAAATCTTCTTGTCAGAAATTACCTGATCAACTTTAAAACCATTTCCCAGAAATGTTCCTTGGGTGCCCCTTTACCAAGTTCGTTTGAGCCGTTGTGATTTGTTAAAAAACATGACCGCCACAGTGAGGTGCTAGTTTACTATATAGGCAGCTATAGTAAAAACTTCAAAAGCCTTCTTGTCAGAATCTACTGACCTGATTTCAATGTAATTTCACTGACATTTACCATGGGTGAACCTCTACCAAGTTTGAGCTCTTCTACGCATCTATTACATCTTCAAAACAAATCAAAATTCTTGCCCATCTTGTTTTTCTGGAATTTTAAATGTACATTGTACATGTATTTTATAATCTTCTAAGTTCGGTGACTCAAGGTCAGTCAGGTGAGCAATATAGGGCCATCTTGGCCCTCTTGTTTCATTAAAGGATGACCTTGACATTTGTGTAACCTTGACCTTGATATTTGATTTACTGGTCTGGGTATTTCAACAGTTAAAAGCAGGTGAAACATTATCATGAAATGCTGACCACTTATGTCAAGCTATTTTCAAATCCATCCATGTAAGACAAAGTTACAGAACAGACATGAACAAACAAACTGTGGGTGTGACCTTGACCTTAAAGGTAAGGTTCTGGGTCTTACACATATGCAAAGTTCCATGCATATTTACACTTATGAATAACTTGCACCAAACTTTAACACAAAATTTAACCCTTTACTTCATACAGACGCTTTTGGACACCTTATATAGACGCCTTTGGACACCTCTAATAGAAGGCTTTTGAATTATTGGGTGAATTATGTTTATATTAACTGACAGAGTGGAAAACAGTGCAGGAAGTGTTCAGATTGCTCGTCACAAGCAATCTGAACTCTTCCTGCACTGTTTTCAAAGGCCTTCTGTGATTGGTGCGGGAAAACGCGTATCTATGGAGTAAAGGGTTAAGATAAACTAAGACCTTTCCATCCTATAATATGTCCTTTATTTTGAATTAAGGAGCCCGATATGTTACACACTGTCTACAAGTATAAGCATACACACTAATATGCCAAGCTGCATGCATATAACTGTAGCCAATGCACACGTATAAACAACTTACACCTAAAAGGCAAGTGTGACTGGTGCCGATGCGATTACAAAACTCTGCTATTCATAGAAAAGTTGAGTTTATCAATTAATTAACCTTATAAAACCTTTTGGAGAAAATGAACCATAATGATATTATTTAAAACATTGTCTCACTGTCCCCAATATTCTATAAAATTGGCATTGAAAATTCCCTTCAGCAGATTAAGAGTACAGTATAAATGTGTTAGGTAAGGATGGACAGTTCAAAATTATGCATGCATTGAGGCGCTTGGAGGGTTATCAAGAGAAGATGCAATTTAAACCAGAGTTCCCATATTTTCCATAATTCTTTTTCAATTTCAATAAAATGTTATGTCCTGTTATCTCTATCAACAAACTGAGACAGGCAAGGAATTTCCATGCATTTTCATTGGGGTATAACGGATCTAAATTTGTAGATATATGTGACTGGGATAGACATATTTGATTATATAAACACTATAAAGTATGCTATCTATATAGCATTATGCAATAATGATTCAACTTATAATAATTACCTTATACATGGACTTAAGGCATTGATTACACTGAAATGAATCAAGCAATGGTCCAATGAGTCCAATCAACTTCTCTTGATTTGTACTGAGCATTTTCAAATCTCCCTGGACACAAGCTAAATTCATAGCTAATTGATCCATCTGAAAAAATGAAAATGACATATTCAAAATGTGTTTTGCTTGAACTTATGTTGCTATGACTTGTAAGAAAGGATATCTTTTGGGTACTATAAAATAATGATGTTTTACTATTTATTTTGACAGTAAAGTTGTTTACTTTGAATTTTAAAATTGCTGTACAGAGATTTTAACATCTGTGAAAATATGGATAGTTTAAAGAAAATAGTGTAAGCCTTTAAAATACATAATTTCTAACACAGAAACTTGACTTGCCTTTGCCGTCATGCTGTTATCAGGCAGAATGTCCATTGACAGTACAGAAGAGGCTTCTGCCATGACTTTTTCTTTTTGTCTTTTAATTTTTGCCACTTCCTTTTTAGCATATTGTGCCTATAAATTCAACACAAATACAGTAGGTAGTTGTCGAAGCATCAAACAAATATTAAAGATTCTTTATTATGTTTGTCAAATCAAGTTAAGACAATGTTCCCACTATCATATTTCATTTAGAACAATTATCTATTGAAATTCATATCCAGAGAAGATAAATATTCTAACAGTTTTAAAAATATGGGAGGGAGGCATAACTTAAAACAAATTGAAGAGATCTTCATGTGAAGATGTTTTACAGTAAATATGTTCAATGGTTAAATGGATGGACAACTGTCAAGCTATGGGGTGCAATTTTACTATTTATAAGTGATATCACTTAATCCTTTCAAATAAGTGGTTTCAACTATTTGAATAAGTGATATCATTTATTCAAATAAGCAATATCACTTGTTCATTTCAGAAAAAGGGTTTCACATATTCAAATAAGTTATATCACCTATTCGAATAAGTGATATCTTTTATTATAATAGGTTATATCACTTACTCAAATGAGTGATATCATTTATTCAAACATAAATACCTGTAACAGTAAATATTCCCCCCTCTGAAAATATTCCCCCCCCCACCTAGGAAATTGACTCCCACCTCATCCCCCCCCCCCCCCCCCCCCCCTGAAAATTTACCCCCACTCTTCTTTCCGGTGTGTAACTTTGTCATACATGGATTTTAAAAAAACAAATGATCAACATGACATGACGTGTCACGCATAATACCCAGACCTGCACCTCAAAGTCCAAGATCACACTATGAGTTTGTTTGACAACACTGAGTATGTTTGAGATTTTGTGTCCGATCTGTAACTTTGTCATACATGGATGGATTTAAAATAAAATTGGGTGCATGTGACATGGGTACGTGTCGCACATAAGACCCAGGACTGTAGTTCAAAGGTCAAGGTCACACTTTGAGACTGTTTGACAACACTTTAAGGCTGTTTGAGATTTCGTGTCCAGTCTGTAACTATAACTTTGTCATACATGGATAGATTTTAAAAAAGCGTGGCAGAAATGATCAACATGACTGAGACCCACACCTCAGAGGTCAAGGTCACAAAATTAGTTTGTTTGACAACACTAAGACTGTTTGAGATTTCGTGTCAGATTTGTAAATTTTTCTTACATGGATGGATTTTAAAAAAACTTGGCACAAATGATCAACATGACATGGCAACATGACACATGTAAGATCCAGACCCATATCTCAAAGGTCAAGGTCACACATATTAACAAAGTGCAATCCTTTTTTAACATCAATAAAAATACACTTTATTTAACGCCCCCTTTTGCAAAAATGTTACGCCCCCTGGGGTGTTTAAAACAGATAACACTGGGTATAATTTTCATTTAATTCATCAAGTTTTAGTAGGTGTATTGATAAAAAAGACTTGATTGAGTTTAATTTCCATCTGAGTTAAAGTGTACTTGCATGCATTTAGTGTATTTCAATGGGTTATAACGTTGGTGCTGGCACCCAGTTAGTGCATACATAGCGCCTGTGCCAGTAGAAAAGCTCTACTATTCCTCATTTTTCATTTGAACTCTTTTAACCTTCATATGCAAAATAAATTGTTTCATTGAAGTACTGTTGCATATAACTGATGTAAGTAAAAAATACAATATTTTATTGTAAATATTAAGGTTTATCAATATGATGAATTTTGGATTCTTTAGCAATCCGTTGAATGACAAAATACTGTTTATGCTGTACTGTATGCACAAAGTAATATTAGGTTCTTTAATTTTTATGCCCCCTCAAAATTTTTTTGTTATGCCCCCAAAAAAATTTTTGGGTGGCATATAGTAATCGCAGCGTCCGTCTGTCCGTCCATCCATCTGTCCGTCCGAATTTCGTGTCTGGCCTGTAACCTTGTCATGCATAGATGGATTTTGTTGATTCTTGCTGCAAATGATCAACAAAGTATAACGACGTGTCGTGAGTAAGACCCACACCCATACCTCAGAGGTCAGTCACAATTTGAGTTTGTTTGACAACACTTCGAGTTAGTGTGAGATTTCGTGTCCGGCTTGTAACTTTGTCATGCATAAATGGATTTAGTTGATACTACTCTTCAAAGGAGAGTAAGTTGATACTTGCTACAAATGATCAACATAACATGACGACGTGCCATGAGTAAGACTCACACCCGTACCTCAAAGGTCAAGGTCACAATTTGAGTTTGTTTGACAACACTTTGAGTTTGTGTGAGATTTCGTTTCCGGCCTGTAACTTTGTCATGCATTGATGGATTTTGTTGATACTTGCTACAAATGATCAACATAGTTTAACGATGTGTCTTGAGTAAAACCTACACCCGTACCTCAAAGGTCAAAGTCACAATTTGAGTTTGTTTGACAACACTTTGAGTCTGTGTGAGATTTCGTGTCCGGCTTGTAACTTTGTCATGCATAGATGGATTTTGTTGATACTTGCTACAAATGATCAACATAACATGATGACGTGTCGCAAGTAAGACCCACACCCGTACCTCAAAGGTCAAAGTCACAATAAGAGTTTGACAACACTTTGAGTTTGTGTGATATTTTGTTTCCGGTCTGTAACTTTGTCTTGCATAGATGGATTTTGTTGATACTTGCTACAAATGATCAACATAACATGATGACGTGTCGCGAGTAGGACCTACACCCGTACCTCAAAGGTCAAGGTCACAATTTGAGTTTGTTTGACAACACTTTGAGTTTATGTTAGATTTCATTTCTTGCCTGTAACTTCGACATGCATATATGAATTTTAATGATACTTGCTACAAATGATCAACATAACATCATGACATATTGCTAGTAAGACCCACACCTGTACCTCAAAGGTCAAGGTCACAGTTTGAGTTTGTTTGACAACACTTTGAGTTTGTGTGAGATTTCGTGTCCCGTCTGTGACTTTGTCATGTATAGATGGGTTTTTAGCTCGCCGGGACGAAGTCCAAGGAGAGCTATTGTCATAACCCCAGCGTTGTTGGCGTCGTCATCGTCTGTAGACACCCAGGTTAAACTTTTGCGTTTAAGTTTCAGTTATTGATGCAACCACTTGTTGGATGTGAATGAAACTTCACATGTGTGTTCACCATCATCAATGGAACACACAGAGACAAGAACCATAACTCTGGATTGCATTTTGGCACAGTTATTGCCCTTTTTGGACTTAGACAACCTGGTTAAACTTTGAGTTTAGTTGTGTTTAAATTTAAGATATCTTTGCAATCACTCATTGACGTGAATGAACCTTCACATGTGTGTTCAATGGAACACATACAGATAAGAACCGTAACTCTGGGTTGCATTTTGGCACAATTATGGCCCTTTTTTTACTTAATTTTTCAGGTTATAATTTTTTATCAGGTAAGATATCTATGCAACCACCCATTGGATATGAATAAAACTTTGCATGTGTGTTCACCATCATCATTGAAACACACAGAGACAAGAACCATAACTCTGGGTTGCATTTTGGCAGAGTAATGGCCCTTTAAGACTTAATTTTTCGTCTGTACACACCCAGGTTAAACTTTTGCATTTACATGCGTTTAAGTTTTGGTGTTTGCCTCCAATCTCATTCTTTGCATTGCTGGTGAGTTTTATCCCATTGGAGAGCTTCGTTGTCTTCTGACAACTCTTGTTTAAATACTTGCTACAAATGATCAACATAACATTAAAACGTGTCGCGAGTAAGACCCATACCCATGCCTCAAAGGTCAAGGTCACACTTTGACTTTGTTTGACAAGACTTTCAGTCTGTTTGAGATTTCGTGTCTGTCCTGTAACTTTGTCATGCATAGATGGATTTGTTAATACTAGCTACAAATGACCAACATAACATGACGATGTGTTGCACGGTACACCCAGAATCCCACTTCAAAGGTCAAGGTCACAATTTAACTTTGGTTGATGACACTTTTCAGTCTTTTTTATCAATTTGATATATTTTGGATTCCTTAGCAATCCGTACAATGACATAATACTGTTTATACTGTACTGTACACACAACGTAATATTAGGTTCTTTATTTTTTTTAATCAAATTGATATATTTTGGATTCCTTAGCAATCCGTACAATGACATAATACTGTTTATACTGTACTGTACACACAAAGTAATATAGGTTAATTTTTTTTCATAATGTGATGAAAATTCCAAATCATTTTATATTTAGGTTAAAAGTTAACATTTTATATCTTTCACGGTATCTTTCTTAAATTGAAACTGTGCAGTGAGATCTCAGAAAGGTTGTATTTCAATATGCCTGCATTTAATGCTTCCATTGTCAAATAATTCCCGTAATATTTGCGTCTTATGCTTATCGGTATACACAATACATTTAACATTTAACAAATATTACTGTTATTGGTTTTTTCTCAGGTTCTTTTTACTCTATTTTGAATGAAGCTGCTGTAAGTCTTGGTGTTTTCTCCTTAGTTTCAGGGAACAGTTCACTCAGATTCTGTGCAAAACAATTGGTGAGATGAGGTTTTAGAGACTTGAGGTCTAGTTTAAGTGCACATACATTGCGTCCATTCAACAGAGCAGTGGCAAATGCTATGGCATAGAGCCCACAATCAGATCCGTTTGTCTGTTTTTGGGTTTCAGGCATAAAAATATCTACAGTCTTTAGATTCATTAAGCTTTGAATCACTTCCGAAGTGTCTTTGTGTATTACCCTGTACAGGCTGTCATACACTGCCACTGTTCCATCTTCACATCTGATTGATGAAATTACCACCCAGTGATTTTTATTGGCATTATATATCTGAATAAAATCATCCTTATGGACATCAAACTGATGTTTTTCAGATAAGCAGACATCTTGAAGGCCACTAACATATACAAACTGGTCTTTAAGAAGTTTCTGAGCCTGGTTTATTTCTATATCAGTAAGCCAGTCTGCCTGTTGTTTAGCTTCACTGTCAATACATCCTTTTTCAGGATCACTCTCATTTTCATTTCTAGAGGATGTTTCTAGTTCTTGATCATCCCGACAGAAATAGGGTTAAAGGCAGCTTGCGTTTACTGCCTTTTTCAGAAGTTTGCCATTATGAAATAACCGATAACATCCTTTCCTCACTACTTCACCAATAGAGTAAGGCCCAGAATATTTTGCTTTAAATTTGCCCCCACACCTATTAATGTTCTTCATTTCTTTAACTAACACCTCGTCCCCTTTAACATAGGTTTCATGAAGATTTCTCTTGTCAAAGTTCTTTTTCTGATGTTCCTGTGCCTTCTTTATGTTTTGCATTGCTGTTGCTGAGGCAGCTAAATGAACTCTTTCAATGGCCTCTATTTTCTCTTCCATTGAAATTTCAACCTGTGATCTTACTTTCAGTTCATCAGTACTCTTCATAATGTCATTTTCAACCATGACCTCTACTGGTAGCTGTGGTTGGCGGTTGTACAACAGAAAGAATGGACTATAACCTGTAGAAGCATGCTTAGAAGTTCTGTATATAAATATCACATTGTGAAGAATGTTTGCCCAGTCTCTTTGGTTCTCCAGTAATTTTAGTAGAATGGCCTGTGTTGTTTGGTTCTGATTTTCTGCCAATCCATTACATTGAGGGTGGTATGCTGTTGTAATGCGATGATCAACACCAGTCAATCTGTGCAGTTCAGTTGAAACACTGTTAACAAACTCCCTTCCCTGATCTGATATTTGTACATTGAAACATCTATGTCTGCAGATAAGTCTGTATGTGAAATTTGCTACCTTAACGACACTCTTCTCACGCAGTGGCTCCGATTCAACCCATTTTGTGTAGGCACAAGTTGCTGATACAATGTAATGATACCCTTCTTCGATTTCTGGAAGTGGGCCAATAAGGTTGATGCCAATGCGATGAAACAGTTAATTTTTAATGGGTATTGACTGCATTTCTGAAATGTTTTTTCTAAGAACCATATAACTCCTTTGGCAAGTGTCACATGTTTTAAGAAATTGCTGCACATCACTGGTAATGCTGGGCAAATAGAATCTCTCTGTTACCGTTGCTTGGGTTTTATCACTACCTAAGTGTCCACTCATGGCTTTTGACTGCATTGTTTCCCCGATGCATTCATGACATGCTTTCACTATACGCAGCTGTTTGTCTTTGTTTACCACAACACAAGCTTTGAAAAAAATCATGACTAATGAATTTAACAGTACAAGCCATCTAACCAAATCAAATAACAGAGTGATATAATCAGTAAACAACTACAACCCCTACTTCACCACTTCAGTTATCCTCAACACCATCATCATCAATTTATTCCCAACTATGTGATTGGTATAGCTAGTGATATAATGAAGGAAATGTGGATGTGATTGGTATAGCTAGTGAGATAATGAAGGAAATGTGAATGTGACTGGTAGAGCTAGTGAGATAGTGATGTGGATGTGACTGGTAGAGTTAGTGAGATTATGAAGAGAATGTGAATGTGATTGGGAGAGCTATTGAGATAATGGAGGGAATGTGAATGTGACTGGTAGAGCTAGTGAGATAATGGAGAGAATGTGAATATGACTGGTAGAGCTAGTAAGATAATGGAGGGAATGTGAATGTGACTTGTAAGGCTAGTGAGATAACGAAGGAAATGTGAATGTGATTGGTAGAGCTATGAGATAATGACATGAATATGAATGTGTCTGGTAGAGTTAGTGAGATAATGGAGTGAATGTGAATGTGATTGGTAGAGCAAGTGAGATAATGGAGGGAATGTGAATGTGACGGGTAGAGTAGTGAGATAATGGAGGGAATGTGAATGTGATTTGTAGAGCTAGTGAGATAATGAAGGAAATGTGAATGTGATTGGTAAAGTTAGTGAGATAATGGAGAGAATGTGGATGTGATTGGTAGAGCTAGTGAGATAATGGAGGGAATGTGAATGTGACTGTTAGAGCTAGTGAGATAATGTAGGAAATATGAAGACGGTCTAACTGAGTTTAACTATTTGACAGGAGATGATGGTCTAACAGGAGATAAGGGTTTGACAGGAAGTGATGGTTTAACAGGGGATAAGGGTTTGACAGGAGATGATGGTCTAACAGGGGATAAGGGTTTGACAGGAGATGATGGTCTAACAGGGGATAAGGGTGTGACAGGATATGATGGTCTAACAAGGGATAAGGGTCTGACAGGAGATGATGGTCTAACAAGGGATAAGGGTTTGACAGGAGATGATGTTCTAACAGGGGATAAGGGTTTGACAGGAGATGATGGTCTAACAGGGGATAAGGATGTTACAGGATATGATGGTCTAACAAGGGATAAGGGTCTGACAGGAGATGATGGTCTAACAAGGGATAAGGGTTTGATAGGAGATGATGTTCTAACAGGGGATAAGGGTTTGACAGGATATGATGGTCTAAAAAGGGATAAGGGTTTGATAGGAGATGATGGTCTAACAGGGGATATTGGTTTGACAGGAGAAGATGGTCTAACCGTGTTTAAAGATTTGACAGGAGATGATGGTCTAACAGGGGATAATGGTGTGAATGAGATGATGGTCTAACAGGGGATAAGGGTGTGACAGGAGATGATGGTCTAACAGGTGATAAGGGTTTGACAGGAGATGATGGTCTAACAGGGTTTAAACATTTGACAGGAGATGATGGTCTAACAGGGGATAATGGTGTGAAGGAGATGATGGTCTAACAGGGTATAATGGTTTGACAGGATATGATGGTCTAACAGTGGATAAGGGTCAGACAGGAGATGATGGTCTAACAGGGAATAATGGTCTGACAGGAGAGGATGGTCTAACAGGGGATAAGGGTTTGACAGGAGATGATTGTCTAACCAGGGATAAGGGTTTGATAGGAGATGATGGTCTAAAAAGGGATAAGGGTTTGATAGGAGATGATGTTCTGACAGGGGATAAGGGTTTGACAGGAGAAGATGGTCTAACAGTGTTTAAAGATTTGACAGGAGATGATGGTCTAACAGGGGATAAGGGTGTGAATGAGATGATGGTCTAACAGGGGATAATGGTGTGAACAAGATGATGATCTAACAGGAGATAAGGGTGTGAATGAGATGATGGTCTAACAGGGGATAATGGTGTGAATGAGATGATGGTCTAACAGGGGATAAGGGTTTGACAGGAGATGATGGTCTAACAGGGGATAAGGGTTTGACAGGAGATGATGGTCTAACAAGGAATAAGGGTCTGACAGGAGATGATGGTCTAACAGGATATAATGGTTTGACATGATATGATGGTCTAACAGGGGATAACAGTTTGACAGGAGAGATGGTCTAACAGGGAATAAGCGTGTGACAAGATATGATGGTCTAACAGTCGATAAGGGTCTGACAGGAGATGATGGTCTAACAGGGAATAAGGGTGTGACAGGATATGATGGTCTAGCAGGGAATAAGGGTGTGACAGGATATGATGGTCTAGCAGGGGATAAGGGTGTGACAGGATATGATGGTCTAACAGTGGATAAGGGTGTGACAGGATATGATGGTCTAACAGTGGATAAGGGTCAGACAGGAGATGATGGTCTAACAGGGAATAAGGGTGTGACAGGATATGATGGTCTAGCAGGGAATAAGGGTGTGACAGGATATGATGGTCTGACAGGGGATAAGGGTGTGACAGGATATGAAGGTCTAACAGTGGATAAGCGTTTGACAGGATATGATTGTCTAACAGTGGATAAGGGTCAGACAGGAGATGATGGTCTAACAGGGTATAAGGGTCTGACAGGAGATGATGGTCTTACAAGGGATAAGGGTGTGACAGGATATGATGGTCTAACAGGGGATAAGGGTTTGACAGGAGATGATGGTCTAACAAGGGATAAGGGTTTGACAGGAGATGATGGTCTAACAGGGGATAAGGGTTTGACAGGAGATGATGGTCTAACAGGGGATAAGGGTCAGACAGGAGATGATGGTCTAACAGGGGATAAGGGTTTGACAGGAGATGATTGTCTAACAGGGAATAAGGGTTTGACAGGAGATGATGGTCTAACAAGGTATAAGGGTCTGACAGGATATTATGGTCTAACAAGGGATAAGGGTGTGACAGGATATGATGGTCTAACAGGGAATAAGGGTTTGACAGGAGATGAAGGTCTAACAAGGAATAAGCATTTGACAGGAGATGATGGTCTAACAGGGAATAAGGGTGTGACAGGATATGATGGTCTAACAGGGAATAAGGGTTTGACAGGAGATGATGGTCTAACAAGGAATAAGCGTTTGACAGGAGATGATGGTCTAACAGGGAATAAGGGTGTGACAGGATATGATGGTCTAACAGGGAATAAGGGTTTGACAGGATATGATGGTCTAACAGGGAATAAGGGTGTGACATGAGATGATGGTCTAACAAGGGATAAGGGTCTGACAGGATATGATGGTCTAACAGGGGATAAGGGTGTGACAGGATATGAAGGTCTAACAGTGGATAAGCGTTTGACAGGATATGATTGTCTAACAGTGGATAAGGGTCAGACAGGAGATGATGGTCTAACAGGGAATAAGGGTCTGACAGGAGATGATGGTCTTACAAGGGATAAGGGAATGACAGGATATGATGGTCTAACAGGGGATAAGGGTTTGACAGGAGATGATGGTCTAACAAGGGATAAGGGTTTGACAGGAGATGATGGTCTAACAGGGGATAAGGGTTTGACAGGAGATGATGGTCTAACAGGGGATAAGGGTCAGACAGGAGATGATGGTCTAACAGGGGATAAGGTTTGACAGGAGATGATTGTCTAACAGGGAATAAGGGTTTGACAGGAGATGATGGTCTAACAAGGTATAAGGGTCTGACAGGATATTATGGTCTAACAGGGAATAAGGGTGTGAAAGGATATGATGGTCTAACAGGGAATAAGGGTTTGACAGGAGATGAAGGTCTAACAAAGAATAAGCATTTGACAGGAGATGATGGTCTAACAGGGAATAAGGGTGTGACAGGATATGATGGTCTAACAGGGAATAAGGGTTTGACAGGAGATGATGGTCTAACAAGGAATAAGCGTTTGACAGGAGATGATGGTCTAACAGGGAATAAGGGTGTGACGGGATATGATGGTCTAACAGGGAATAAGGGTTTGACAGGATATGATGGTCTAACAGGGAATAAGGGTGTGACATGAGATGATGGTCTAACAAAGGATAAGGGTCTGACAGGAGATGATGGTCTAATAGGGGATAAGGGTGTGACAGGATATGATGGTCTAACAGGGGATAAGGGTGTGACAGGATATGATGGTCTAACAGGAGATAAGGGCGTGACAGGATATGATGGTCTAACAGGGGATAAGGGTGTGACAGGATATGATGGTCTAACAGGGGATAAGGGTGTGACAGGATATGATGGTCTAACAGGAGATAAGGGCGTGACAGGATATGATGGTCTAACAGGGGATAAGGGCGTGACAGGATATGATGGTCTAACAGGGGATAAGGGTGTGACAGGATATGATGGTCTAACAGGAGATAAGGGTGTGACAGGATATGATGGTCTTTCAGGGTTTAACAAGTTGACAGGAGAAAATGGTCTAACAGGGGATAAGGGTGTGACAGGAGATGATGGTCTAACAGTGGATAATGGTGTGAACGATTATATTAACAAATATATTCAAATTAGGCCAATAACAATAATAACATTTAAAATATTTATGACGAAAACCCAGTAGAAAAATGATTTTCGTGTTACATTTGTATATCTTCCATCTTCCAGATTCGATGGCAAGATCATGCGATGGAATTTAGTCATGCAATTATAAACGGTTTTTTTTCCCAGTATAAATGTTTGTCTGTATTTGCTATAATGTTCGTATTTTCTTTGAAATGGGTCTATTTCCATAGGGGCAAAATTGTTTTGTCTTGGGGTTAGGGTGGTATTGAAACCAATTTTAGTACTTTTACTTCCTACATTCGTAACGCCATGTCTCTTAGAGCTGTCAATATCGTTACCAGGAGGGGGGTTGGAGCATTTTGATATACGAGACACCACATGCTGAAATTTGACGTTCGATAAGTCGTGATTTTGGGAAGAGAATATTCAATTGAAAGGGGAGTGCTATGTACTAGTAACAATTTTCAATCAATTAACTATACTTGTTATATTTTAGGGGCGTGCGCCGGATGTTCTGTTTATCCTGAATCCACTATTGAGCCACTCTTTAGTTATTCTATATTGTGACCTGTGGTTTTTATGGAGAGAGCCCTACCTATCAGCAACATTTATTTTAATTCAATACAAAAGGTTCATGTGTTTCTGTAATGCTTACATTAAAAACTTTATTTTCATTGAAGATCAGTTTCACATAATGCCGAATGATGGCCGATAATGTACGCTACTTTTAAAGGGAGCAGTAGTTTGTTTTATTGACGTCATAATGTTGAACTTAGACAAATGTGGCTGTGCAGGTTATGATAAATAGAATTCCAAAAATAACCATCTGGAACAAACTAAAAAGATAGCGTTATATAATATACATTTTCTTTGGAAAAACAATAATATTATAATCTGCGATATGCAAATAACACAAATTGACATGTGTAAAAGCAAGCAGTTAACATTAAAGCGAATGTAATTTGTAATGTTCCACCTGTAACATGTAATATACGTACATAGAAGTTAGAAGTTGCCACTTGGGGAATGTAAATTGCCAATAAGTAAGTTGAAATATGTAATTAAGCAATCTGAATTATGGCGGATAATACCCTCCATAAGATTCCTGTCTAGTTCGAAATGGTCTAGGTCAGTTGAGTTATGCTTGACATATGTTCCCTTAAATTATCAAAAGTTGTAAAAATGCACCTAGAGTGAATGCAAGTTACAGTCAATAAATAATCTGGTGAGCTATTCAGGGGCATGATGGCCCACTTGTAATAAATTTCAGCCAGGTTCTCAAAATCCTATTTTCCTGTCTCATGAGTTGTTAATGATTTGATATAAATAATGTTTAATTAATTCATCATCAAGAAGTGCAACACTAAATTAAATGCTCAAAATTCACCAGTTATCAGATACTCAGCTATTATTTCGTTAATTGGATACAGACTAATTATTTCAGTGCATTTCATTTGCACATCACCACATATCTTTTGGACAAAATATTTCTTGTCTGCACGATAACTGAAATACAGCTGGCACTACGAACTTTAACATTGGCTGGAAAGTTCATATCGAAGACATATGGCTAAACTAAGTATATGAATAAAGAAGGATATAGAACAGTTTTGCACTAAACCTTTGATATGTTGGTCTAGTTGTGCTCCTTCTCTTCTATGTGGATTATCCTCATAAATGTGGTTGTCATGGTAACAAATTTGTGAAAGTTCAATAAAATGGCTTGTCCATGGAGTCGGTAAATAGTAGTGATGTTTCCATTCAGTGATGATGGTCAACACAAATGCCCCAAAAAATGAAAATAAGTAAATGATCTTCATCAGTTTTATCTACATGTGTTTTCTGTCATCTTATGTTTTAATATTTACAAACAAAACGAATCCGATGAAGAGATCATAAAACCACAGCTACAACATAGGCCTTGTATGTTGGGGAACCAGGAAGATACTTTGGAGCCAACAAATTTACAAAGCATATCAAAGCTTGATACCACTGACAGGTAACCACACTAGCTAGGAAATGCCAAAAAACACCGAGTTTTGCATTTCTTTTAAAAATATACATATTTTATATGCCGCCACCATTTAAAGAATGGTTATGGGGCATTTAAGTCAAACTGGTTTCTGACGAATAACTTTTGAAAGGGTCTATGTATTTAATTAATATTTGATGTATAACTATAAAATTATCCAATACAGGTCAAGTTCAATATTTTTCAATGTCTGTTGAGGAGTTAAAGGCTCATTTTAGACTTAATTTTTAATAAATTTACTAACACATTGTAGAGGCATCCTGCAGACACATTTCTAGTTAGCTCCTGAATTAATACACAGTATATGCGAATTAACTATAATTCTTGATACCACTGACAGGTAACCACACTTGCTAGGAAATGCCAAAAAACACAGAGTTTTGTATTTCTTTAATATATATACATATTTTTATGCTGCCACCATTTAAAGTGTTACACCTGTCCGTGGGCTAGTCAAATTAGTATCTGGTGAATAACTTCTGAAAGGACCATTTATTTAATTGATATTTAATTATTTATTTAATTAATATTTGGTGTATAGCTGTAAAATTATACAGTACAGGCTAAGTTTAAAATTTTTCAGTTTTGATCAAATCAGAGTTAAGTTGAGCTATTGTGATTGCCCTGTGCCTGTCTTCGTCAACAATTTTACTGTTGACACTCTAGCGGTCACAATTTTGGCCCAGTGTTAATATAACTTGGTCAGAATGTCTGCCTTAATAAAACCTCGGACGAGTTCGATACTGGATCACCTGGGGTCAAAAACTAGGTCACTAGGTCAAATCCTAGAAAAACATAGTTAACACTAGAGGTCACATTTTCTATCTGATCTTTATGAAATTTTGTCAGAATATTTGTTTTTACAAAATCTAGGTACTTCGAGGTCAAATCCGTCTGGTCAAGAGTCATATCTCTGAAACCGTGTAATGGATTTTAAAATAGCTACACATAAATAATCATCATCATAATATGACAAAATACATGCATCATCCAGATTAGAGGTCAAATAGCTTTATTTGTGTCCGCTCCATATGTACTAAACTGCTGGCCAAAGGTCAAGGTCACAGCGTAGTTGAAATTGAAAATTACACACCCAGTTACCTCTGACAGGCCATCATGGGGGCATATGTATTTAACAAACAGCTCTTGTTTGGAAAATGTTTCAAGATTCCAATAAAATGAAATAATTGAGCTCATTTCTGCAACTATTTTCAGTGTGTGATCGGCAGACAACACGGATGGTGAAAGGAGAAAATGGTGTTTTCAAAACAGTAAGTTTAAGCTCCAGGACTATAATGTTGTCTGTTGAGTCTCAAGATACTTAACCATGCTGGATGATGGTGCTAGACTGACTAAAATATATTTAGTAAAGATTTACAAGGTGAAGGAAAGGTGTGTTAGACAAGTATGGAAAGAGAAAGCAAAATTCATTTCACCCCATGATTACTTTTAGATTTTCTAAAAAAGATATTTTACAATGGCTCTGAAAGCTTCATGTCAGTAGTATAAGAGGATTCCCATATCTACACATGCAAAAATGATAATTATATACAGATTACGTTTAGTTTTAGAAGTCCATGGATCAAAAACTATGTAACTAGATGACAGTTTATTGTAGGTATGAAGTTATACAGGCCTTGTAACTTGTATTGTTAAATTAATTTGTTTGTCATTAAAAAGAAAAAAAACTTCCATTAAAAGACATTTTTGAAGAACTAGTTGAGTATTGCTATGCCGTTATATCATTTGTACATATATTACAATCACTTCAGTCCATGTCGAGACTTACCAAAAAAAGGACGGCAAACAAAACTATGCAAAGGTTGACTACTGCTACTACTGCAAGAACAGATATAAATCAAAGATGTCAAAACATCTTTTGTCCATACATAGTGGCGTGAAAAGAGTTCAGAAGATACTGGCTATGGATCTTAATTCTCGGGAGAGGAAAATGGAAATGCAGAAACTGCAGAAACTGCAGAATGATGACAATTACAACCATAATGTTCAGGTAACATTGTACTGATTAATATAAGTTGTAAAATGTTGTTTTGTGATAATTGTAAAATAAATAAAACTTAAATTAAAAAAACATAAACGATGTTGATTTTACTTTCATGTTCACTTTTCAACAGATTACAATGATTCTTGTTCTTATTTTGTTGTGTAACTTTGATACTTACTTTCTTTGTGAAATAATTGGTTTAGATTGATTTTGGCATTTCCAAAATATTGAGTGTTCATATTATTAGCTCATCACAGCCAAAGGCTCACAGGTGAGCTTTTGTGACCGCCCTGTGTCCGTTGTCTGTTGTCCGTCGTTAACTTAGCTTCTAACAACTTCTCCTCTGAAACCAATGGCCAAATTTTTATATAACTTCACAGAAATGTTCCTTGGATGACCCTCTAGCAAGTTTGTTCAAGCCATCATGATTCAACAAAAAAACATGGCCTCCAGGGGGCGGGGCTTGTTTACTCTTTATGGCTATAGTAATAACTTTAAAAATCTTATTGTCAGAAAATAGCGGCTTGTTTTTTAAATACAATTTCACATAAATGTTCCTTAGGTGACTCATTACCAAGTTTGTTCAAACCCTGATGATTTGTTAAAAAACATGGCCACCAGGGGTTGTGGCTAGTTTACAGTATATTGCTATAGTCAAAACTTAAAAAATCTTTTTGACAGAAACCACTGGCCGATTTTTAAATAAATTTGCGTATATGTTCCTTGGGTGAGTCTTTACCAAGTTTGTTCATACGGTCATGATTCGTCAAGGGTCAGGGCTAGCTAACTGTATATATCTATAGTAAAAACTTAAAAAATCTTCTTGTCAGAAACTACTGGCTCAATTTTGAAAAATAATTTCACAGAAATGTTCCTTGGATTACCCTCTACGAAGATTGTTTAGTCTGATGCGATTCATGAAAAAATATGGCCACCATGGGTGTGCTTACTGTAGCACAGCCATACCTCAATCTTGATTTGTAAATTCATATATATGGATCTTTGAGTTATGTACTTAAATTAGATGACTCGCGGATACTCGGGTGAGTGATATAGGGCCATTTTGGTCCTCTTGTTTATATATATACACTACGACATTGTTTTGTTTTTTCAGGTTCTTCAGAAAGGCCAAGGGACATTGGTAGTTGGCAGGCGTCCTCATGAAAAACTAGCGCAGCCGAATATCTAGGCTGTGAATATTGCAATGGTTTTTTCCATCAAAAGCAATTGTGGCTTCATGCAAAAACCTGCTTTTTGCAAAGGGAAAAACTGATGGTGAAAAGAACTTTGTAAGAGATGTAAGATGTATGTTGGGACCATTTTTGCCAAGAGCAGATAGTGATCAAAAACATCTCAATTCTGTAATTGATAAAATGAGGGAGACTGAAAAGTACCCAGGATTAAAGGAGACCTGTTTTACAGATGAGTTGATAAAAGAATTTGGGATGTGGCTGTTGTACAAACTTGGAAATGAAGATGAGCAAAGACGAAAAGATCTAGATAATTTGAGAACCAAAATGTGAAGTTTAGTTAGACTATTTCAAAAACTGAATGAGTCTAAACTCTTTTCTCAGTTCCTGAGCTAATACATATGTGCGAGAGAACTCACCTCTGTTGTATCTACAGTGTAATTTTGTTTTAGAGAGGCAAACTCACCACAGTTGTCGCTAACATTAGGTCATTATATAAAACAAGTTGCTTTCTGAAGGCTCGTGTTGCCCTGCAGACAGATGATCTAGCAAAAAAGAAGGAAGCAATGAGTTTATCGAAATGAATTCAGAGCAGTGGAAATCTAAAGTCTCATGTGTTGCAAATAGAACCAAACGTCTTCATGCTTTAAACAAAAAAGTGGAATTGCCTAGTAAAAATGACTTGACGAAATTGAAAGACTACTTTGAAACACACATTAATATCCAAATGTACTTTTTAATAAAAGAAGAATCGTTGAGGTTGATGAGCTATTGGTTCCTGACTTCAATAACCGAATTAAAGGGGACGAACTGGGTACCAATACTGAAGTATTCAGTTCCCTTGGAATAAGCGAGCAGGCATTATTAAAAAGGTAAAATCTGTAAGCCTGGCTACTCTATCAGTTACAATTTGATTTGTGCCATTAATTGCATTTAATAATCCTTTGTCTCACACACAACTCTGTTTTAAGAAGGAGAGATGTCAGTTACTTGTGGTGTGAGGTGTGTACTGGTAAGAAACCCAGAATACTGGTTAGCCTGATTATGCTCCCAAAGGCTAAGATTATATTTGTTGCCTTGTCTGTTTGTGCGTCACGTCTGTCCGTCAAACTTTCCGTGTCCTGAGCATGATAACTCTAAAAGTACTAAAGAGATTTCTATAAAACTTGAAATATAGATAAATATCAATGAGAGGGAGTGTGTTGCACTAGAACCATAAAACTATCTTTAATATTTTTCAAATTATTACCCTTTTTAGCTCATGGTGAGCTTTTAGGATTGTAGAATGTCTGTCGTCCATAATTTCTTTTAAAGAACATCTCCACCTAAACCACCAAGCCAATTTCAACCAAACTGCACAGGAATGTTCAATGGGTGGCCCAACTTCAGATTCCTTCAAATCTAAGTCATCTATGCAAAATTCTAGGAAAAACTTCAAAAATCCTCTACCAAATTCCTTAAAATGATTTCGTTATGTTAATAAACATGTCCGCCAAGGGACGAGGCAGATTTTTCTTATATAATTATAGTGGAAAATTTAAAAATCATCTCGTAAGAAACTGCTGATCTGATTTCAGAATAATTTTACAGAAATGTACCTTATTGGTGGTGAAAATTTTGGTAAAATGCTTAGTCTGCATTGTGCCCCACAAAATTATGTGTAGTGCTCTATATAGAATTTTCAGTTACAGGGTTTTCATATACAGGAAATGAGGTATTTGTAGACAGCCATTTTGATGAAATTGGAAAGTAGCAATGAATACAGACTAATACTTATATAACAGTGTAGGTATTATTCTTGTATATTATTATGGGGTAAAAATTATTATTGGGGTGTATACTTCTTTACTAGTATGGGTTATGTAATTGTATACTATTATGGGGTTTAAATACTCTTTCATTCAGATTGTCCATTTAAAACATACGTGATTTCGTTGAATCCTCTTAATCATAGGGGGGGGGGGGGGGGGGGGGGGGGGGTATCCATACAAAAAAATTCTTCGAAAATCAACAAGTTGTGCTAGAGGCTTGTAATATGCTTTAGAGGTTTATTTTGGAGGCCCTTCTGCCAGGGGTGTGTTGCTTTATGCAAACAAAAACTGAATTCTTGCAGTTAAAGAAGCTTGATTTAAGTTCTCATTTTAAATAGGACCAAGTGAACACAAATGAGCCGCTTAGTGTAATCATGGCTCTCTTTTTTTAGAATGACTTGATAGAAGTCAGGGGGAAAAGTACGAGGGGTCTCAGAAAAGTGTATGTGCTCCTCTCTAGAGACATGGTGGATGGCATCCAGCACCTCCTAGCCACTCGTGCATATGCAGGCATCAGTCCTGAAAAGAAGTACATGTTCGCCAGAACCACAGATTCACCTCACGATGGGTGCGAGGCAATGTGGGTAAGTGACAACAGCTTGCCCAGACCTTGAAAATCCAAGTCTGATCAGATCAACAAAACTTAGGAAATATCTGGCAACAACAACTCAGGTATATATATATTTATACCACCGAAAACAAAGTTTAGGAGTCATGTTACGGCTGGTTGGTCTGTTGCAAAAATTTTGCAGAGCAAACTACTTCCACAGTTTTAAAGGGTTTCCAATGAAACTTCATACAGTTGATTACCGTGAAGTGTAGTTGTGTGTGACACATTTTTTCTTGGGTGGACAAAGGTTGAGGGCAAAATTATGAAGGTGTCTGGGCCTGGTCATTTTGTGAAAAAAAAACACTGTATATGGGAAAATTGTGGAAAAAAATATGCACAATTTTTCAAAATTGTGAAAAATAGCAGATGAAAAGGCTTTAATTAATTGATAACTCATGTACTTAAACTTTTAATTCAGTGAAGAAAAAATAGTAATGCTGAAACATCCTTAAGAATATTATTAACATATAGTCATTACTATCATCTGGATTCAACGATTTTATTAACTGATATTTCAGGAGAACGTGTTGTACTTTAGTCAATTGTTTTCATTTTTATACCGAAGCCAAATAAATTCTGTTGTTGTTTAATAGCTGTGGAAAGTCTTTTTGTGTAGTATTTTCTGTTTCTCAACATTTTTCTCAATCTGAAACTGGAAACAACCACAAGCACGCTTGTTTATGATTACTACCCATATAAATTCCATTCCGCTTTGGTACTTTCCCGGGTACATGAACATTATTCACAAATTTGTAATTGTCCAAAATCAAGTTTACCGAAATATAAACAACAAAATATAAAACCTGATAATTTGTGAAATCTGCACGAAATTCTGTTGTTTTTTTTCTGCTGCTTTGTGAAAAAAGAGTGAAGATGTTCGTGACATATTTATTCTGGGGTTGACAAAGGTGGGGGGCATCAATCCTCACCCTCCCCCTAAGAAAATAATTTTTTATGCTCCCCAAGGGGTGAGCATATAGTTGTTGCTTTGTCCGTCCATCCGTCACACTTACCTTGTCCGGAGCATAACTCCAAAAGTACTTTCATAGATAGATACCAATGAGAGGCAGTGTTTTGCACAAGAACGATAACTCTATCTTTAATATTTTTCAAATTATCTCCCTTTTTGTACTTAATTTTCCTTCTCTTGTCTGGAGTATAACTCCAAAAGTATTGAAGAGGATTCAATAAAACATGAAATATAGGTAGATATCAGAAAGAAGGAGAACCATTAATTTAAATTTTCTCCCTTTTAGTACTTAATTTTTCCTTGTCCTGAGCATAACTCCAAAAGTACTGAAGATATCTTATTGAAACTTGAAATATAGATATATATCAGTGAGAGGGAAAGTAGTGCACAAGAATCATAACTCTGTTTTGAATAATTTTTAGTCATCTGGGGTAAAACTATGTCACTAGGTCAAATCATAGAAAAATCTAACGCTCTAGAAGATTGTCTACCTGAAATTCACGAAACTTGGCCAGAATGTTTGTCTTTATGAAATCTAGATCAAGTTTGAAACTGAGTCTTATGGGGTAAAAAAAAAGACCATAAGGTCAAATCATACAAAACCTTGTTGACACTCTAGAGGCTCCTTTTTTTACCTGAAATTGATGAAACCTGGTCAGAATGTTTGTTTTTACGAAATGTAGACCAAAACTCGGTAATCTGGAGTTTAAAACTAGGTCACTAGGTCAAATCATAGAAATATCTGACCCTTCCTTGGGGCTGCCGTAGCTAAAAATAGAAAAAACTTTTAAACAATTTCTTCTCATAAACTGCTTGATGGATCTTCGTCAGACTTGGTCTGTAGCATTCTTTAATGGACCTTCTTAGGTTTGTTAATGGTCCCGCTCCACTGCTGCTAGGGGTAGCCAGAGCTAATAGAAAAACCCTTTCACTGCATTACAGATTATGGATATGTTGTCAGACGAGTTAAAACTTGTAGCAGATCACATGGGACAATCTGTTGCCATGCATACTGAAATCTATCGACTCCACAGTTCAGTGCTTGAAAGAACCAAAGTTGCAAGAGCCCTTATGGCCTTGGAAAATGGAGAATTGACAGTTTCAGAGGAAGAAACCTGTCTTCGGTAAGCTTGGAATAACTTTTGAATGATTTGTATCCCCTTCATGGTCTGGCATCCAAACACTATTTGCCTCAAACATTTATGGTTGCCTCAACAACAGCACTTAGTCTAATATATTAGTTTCACTTGTCTGTTTATTTGAGACCTAAAACAAATGTCTTCGCGTTATTATGTTGTGGGGTGTATGAATAACATCTTTTATTAGGTATGGGCTGTGTCCAGTCCATAACTGTGATGCAGTGTGATATTTTGAAATAACTACTGGCTTGTAGCTCAAAGATCAAAGTCACACTTAAAAGTCAAAAAGTGGTTTTCTGTAACAGATTTCGTTAAACCTTTTAAATTCCTGAACGGATTTTCAAATAATTTGCCAAAAGTGTCTTGCACAAGAATAAGCTCAATTAGGTCAAGGTTACACTTGGCAGTCACAGGTATACAGGTCCTATTTCGTGTCTGGTCTATAACTAACAATGTACTCATGTACAGGATTATATGGCTCACCATTAACAGTAAACACTACTGTATAATGGTTATAGGGAATGTCATATGATGTTATTGGTATCACGTGCATTCAATATAGAATTACGCAAGACAATTAATTGAAATAAGACTAATAAACTAAATACAGTTCATTAAAAGCTAGGTTACCTGTGCAGAAACAAACTATGTAAGTCACACAATACCAACAACAATAATAAAATATTGTTGAGGGTTTTACGGCGTACTGTAGTTTGTTGATATTCTTATACTGACAATTACTGTTGGTATGTGGTATAAACAGTTGCTAATGATATTGTCTTACAAATAAAGTTTTACCATAGCAACCTAGCACAAATAGTGTGCACAGATATACAATTAATAGAAATCATTTCTGTTGAAGGTCTTCGTTGAGCCAGATAATTTTTATACCACCTGCAAATTTATTTGCGCTATAAGCGAAATTGCCTGGCTTAACATAGGTATTACATATAGTAAATAACCACAGTAACATTAATCCACACAGAATAACTGTTTAACTTATCACTTGGCTGAACAAGGTAGAGAAAAATAATTAAATTCTTAATAATTAGTCGTCAATTTTTAATCGTCAAAGTATGCCTTATATATAATATCTGCATAAGTCTTTAAAACTTCAAAGTAAATAATCATCATGCATAATTTTCCTCATCAATTACATATATTTACGATAATCATCTATCATTATTTAATAATCATCTTATCCAGCTCACCAAAATGACTCGGTTTAAAGCGCGAGGATAAATAAAAACTTATACATACATACTAGTTTATAACTCTTATGAATAGAGGGATTTTGAGATGAAGACGTGCCGCGCACAAGACCCAGGTCTGTACCTCAAAGGTCAAGGTCACACTTAGAGGTCAGAAGGCGTACAGGTCCTATTTCATGTTTGGTCTATAACTCCATTGAATTTAGAGGGATTTTGAATTAACTTGGCACAAATTATCACTATAAGATGATGTGAAAGACCCAGGCAAATGACACCCTGGCATCTGTTACGATGTTCACCTCTATGTATTCTTGAATGTATTCTTGAGTGAACACAAGCTTCATTTTTCATTGGAGCTTCTTGAAACTTGGTCACAATGTTAACCACTATTAAATCTTGGATGCATTTGAAACTGGGTTACCCAAGATCAAAAACTAGGTCAAGTCAAATACAGTTTTCATCCAATTCAAATGAAACTTGGGTGTGTGATGGGTGTTAAGTTTTACATTACCTACATGTACAGGTGCAATATAACAAGTCTTCTATTTTCATTTCTTGGTTGCGCTCTATGTTTCCAAAGGATCTATTTATCAGATTTTATTGGTAAACATCATCAAAATTGGGTGGGCATATGCCCCTTTTTGGACTTATTTTCCTCTTCAGCTGTACTATACTTGCTACCTCAACTCCTCAGTTTTCATCTAGTTCAAATCATATGAAACTAAATATATATATTACATTTACATAACTTCCAGTTATAAGTTTAAGTTAAGAAAAAACGTTTATTGCCACTAAGAACTACAGAAAGCAGTTAATTTGATATTAAGTATTATTTCTATCGAGCATTTTCAGGAGGCATGTGTCATACAATGTTGTTATCTTTCTTGTTTTTCTCAAAATTACACCCGATTTAAATGTTTGTCATTTTATTACAATATTTCTGTTCTCAAAACTAGTAGGGGACATTTATTGCATGGCATTTCTTCCTTCACTTGTTATATAGGACACTTGATTGCTATGTAGCAGCCATAAAATTATTTCATTCAATTAAAACTGTTTCCAGTCTTATTTCTAAGAGTTGTAATTGATATTCACCTTCAACAACTTAGGTTTTACATTTCTTCCGTTGTCTGTTTGAGGAAACAGTTTGTGTGGGTGACTTTTCTCAGATAACTGCCTCAACCATATTTTAATTTTCTCTGAAATACACAGAATTGCCAGACCCATGTAGTCAAGAGGATGAGATGAAAAATGATGTTAAAGAGCCTTCAGAAGTTGAGCCCTTAGTGTGTCAGTTGTTGGAAGACGGATCTGAAATTATGAATGAAAGAGCACCCCTACCTGTACCATCTAGAGGTATTGTGTTTGCCTAAATAAGCCTTGAACATACTCTAGGTTCGGGATTTTGTTTCTGGCAATGTTTAGATCTACTGGTAAATATCATAGGTGGGAGGTTATACCTAAAGTAGTTTTTTATATTTTTGAAACCAGGTAACTAGAAATGTTATTAGAAAACATCAGTGTGAATCTTTATTCTGGTCCTTAAGATAGAATACAGTTTAGGGTGGTGCTAGGGGACATGTTGCATTTTACATTACACACATAAACAAGCTCAATAAAACCAGGTCTTGGTTGCTTTCTATGCATTCAAAGGATCTATTTAGCAGATTAAATTGACTTTCACAACAATCTTTTGTGCTGTATAAGGCCATAAAAGTCTTTCAGTACATTGACTCAGTGTTATGTCACATTGAGCGCTTGCTTAGGCCTAAAAAAATAAATGTGTTTACGGTTTCCCGACCGACCCATAGTAAAAGGTCTCGACCGTATATTTTTTTTAAAAAATAAAAAAAAAATTTCACCGACTGTCGTGTAAGAGATGGTTCGGGTGCTCCAAGTATCGGGCGAAAACCAATATATAAAACTGTATAGCAAAGACGAAACTTTGAGAAAAGTGCGACTTGAAATTTGAAGCACAACTGTGCCTGAAGACCAAAAATAAACAATCTGAAAAACTGATAAAGAAATGACACAAAATCGTTTCTGAAATTGTTACAGTTTCTGAAATGGTTACAGTATTTATTCTTTCTACATTTCAATGCAATTATAGTTATTAAATCATTTGCAAACTAGACACTGAATGTTCCTCGGCAATAAGTTATAACACGAGAAAATTCTTGTTGAATCTCCAAGGAATCTATTCATCGCGAATCGTTCGCCATTTTTTGTATAAGGTTTCGAGGCGCACATGCACAACTTTGTAATCTTGGTACAAACATCGGGCTATTTTCCGGTAATTGCCGTGTTTTTTTTTATTGGACGGGAAAATCGCGGGATCAAAGCGGATATTTATCTACATAAGCACTTGTTAAGACTTATTGGGAAGTTAGAATGCTAGGTGTAAAAAAAAAAGGTTTCCCTCATTGCTTTCCAAAAAGGTTCACATGTATGCCTGAACATACCACCGGCAAAAGGTTATTCAGCCAATCAACCATTCATTTACCATGGAACAGGTCTTTTTTCTGTCCCACCCTGCACCTGAGGAAAGCCAAAAAGGAAGCGTTTTTACATGTGAAATGAACACAAACTCTTGCACA
The DNA here is from genome assembly GCA_029582155.1 of Panopea generosa. Taxonomy (NCBI): domain Eukaryota; kingdom Metazoa; phylum Mollusca; class Bivalvia; order Adapedonta; family Hiatellidae; genus Panopea; species Panopea generosa. The sequence continues at coordinate 45,579,631 of CM055902.1, read as the reverse complement.
ATCTTTAAAATTCAGGATTATGTCCAAGTGTCGAAATTGGCTGATAGTTTTGAAATATTTTCACAGATATATTAAATATATAAAATAAAATTCCTTCTATATATTTGATAATACCTTTTTTAACAGATTCTGTTGAATACCCAATATAACCTATTGCAATATGGTGCACATGGTGCAGAACAAATTAGAATATATTGAAAGTGGAAAGGAAAACATTCAACTACAAAAGCAGTTAAACTACAAAAGTATACAATATGTTGTCACCAAATGCTTTTGAAAAAGGTGTAATTACTTCGCATACAAAATTGAGTACATGTGAGAGAAAATAACCAAAAAACACCAACCCTTTGATTTTGCATCTAAAAAAATCAGCCAAAAAAAAAAAATAGTCCTACCTACCGACCCAATTTTTTTTCAGCATGAAACCTTAAACACAACATTTTTTTAGTCCTAATATTGGACTTTTAAGAGGAAGCAACATGTAACAAAAGTGTTCTAATAAAAATTTTGATGCTTTAGTTAATTTTTGTGCTATGTTGACTGCATAATAATGATGGCATTGCAGGTATCAAAAGAAAAAGATGGTTGACCCTGAAGAAAGGGACTTCTACACAGCATTCAAGCTGCAAATTTTAGAGAAGAGAAATCCTAGTGCGGAAGAAATACGAGCAGCGAAATATCTCTATACAGGTTTAAGGAACCGTTCTGAAGCAGTTATCCGAACAAAAATTAGCAGCATTTTACTTGGGAAATCTAAATACAGATACTAAATGTTTTATATTGACATTTTAGAGACAATGTAATTTGCTGGCTCAGCACAAAACTACATTACACCAAATAGGAAGTGACTACATAGTCCAAAATATAGTTCCATGTTTGCCGTTTTGTTAATTTTTTAAATGTTCATATCTTTTTCATTAGAATTTGAACTTTGAAAATTCTTTCTTTGTAATGAGTGGTGGATAGCGGGCTTTCATGCTGATAGCACTTCTTTCTGTCTGCTTTTCCTTTTCCTTTGATAGAGAAAAACAAAATTTGTAATTATATTGTATGTGCAATCTGGGTGTGTTATCAAATCCAAGTCAGAATTAATGTTTTCGGTCAATAAATTAGTTTTTTAAGTTGGATTATAATTTAAAAATGCGGAGAAATGTAACAAAATACTGTAAGTTTAAAATAAAACTAATTTTATTTGAAAAAATCTTATTTTATTTCATTTTCGTTTGTTTGTATTGAGTTTAACGCCGATTTTCAACAATGTTTCAGTCATATATGGTGGTCAGTTAACCTAACCATGTTTCTTGGATTTCTAACCAGTACTCCACACATTTTCTCTGCATGTAACTGACAACTTTCTCGCATGAGACAGCGGTGAAAAACGAATGACGCAGGATACAATGTCTTTTGTCAAGTCGTAACAAAGAAATATAGCCGGACCGGGGCTCGAACCCATGCGGGAACAACTCCATCTAATTAACAGATCTGAGCGCTATCCAATGCGCTACGGGGCCCCCCCGACCTTTTTTTTGTCGTTATATTGTATATTTTATTTAATTTTTTAAATGTACCACTCCGTCAAAAATGTAAAAGTTTGGCAAAATTAGTAGAAACTGACAAACTGTTAAAACTTCCGACTATGATAACTTGTTAACAAAGGTAATTTACGATGTAAAACAAGCACCAGTGCACAGCTTATTAAGATCAATTTCTTGGTTATAATTAAAAAAATATTGATCACTCCAAGTGGTTTATATTAAGTACACTGTATTTTAGCCAAAATCGGCTGAGACAACCTTATTCTGCAGAAAGGCATACTGATCTAGCACAATACTATACCAGCTGTCTTAACACCTAGGTGCAGTACACATTTGTAGCTAACCTGAGCCAAAGGCTCACATGTGAGTTTTTGGGATCGCCCTGTGTCCATCATTACTTTTAGCTTCTAACAACTTCTCCTCTGAAACCACTGCCCCAATTTTAATTTCACAGAAATCTTCCTTTGGTGACCCTCTACCAATTTTGTTGAAGCTGTTGTGATTCGTCAAAAAACATGGCTGCCAGGGGGTTGGGCTAGTTTACTCTATATAGCTATACATGTAGTTAAACTTATAAAATCTCCTCGTCATAAACCACTGGCTTGATTTTTTAAAAAAAATCACAGAAAGTGATTAACCGTGGTAAAAAGATACCTATTTCACTTACAGCCGTTTTGCACTAAGCCCTCGATGTGTTATGACCTTTCATAAATAAAATATAAACATTGTTCCACTAATAATGCGAAAGTCTTTCAATCGTCCTATTACACATTCAACATGAATCTTGGCACGAAAAATGTGACAACTCTGTTCAACCTCTGCTGGTAAAAGCTGGGATTTACTCTTTGTTAATGAAGGCATGATCAAGCCTTTCTGTGCAAAATTTTCTTTCAGGGTAAGCCCTCTGTCTCTGTAATCCCCCAGTACAGACTAAATATCAATGGTTATGCTGTCAATTGTTATTCTCTTATCACTAGCCCTACCATCCCAACATTTGATATGAAAGTCACACTTCCTGATGGCCCGATTCCAATTAAAACCGTAACAGTGTTGTGTCGCTTGCTGTTGGAATATGTCTAAGCCCTGGACTTCAATGCAGATGGTCACTTTATAAAAAATCTTAGTACAGTCAATAATGCACCTTACTTCTTAGACATTGTTGTTGGGCAACTGCAAGTCTTTATCGATGGAATGAATGAATGAATGAGGTTTTACGGCGTATCAACACATTATAGATTATTCAACGCCAACAGGAAGGAAGATTCCAGGTTCACTCTACATGTACAAAAGAAATAAATAATTAACATACAGATTAAAAAAATACACCAACATATGAATATGCAGAATGAACCTAGAACCTTGATACCTGCAGAACTGCAGAGTTTCAGTAAATTCTACCGTATTACTCCTTTGACATGCATGAGCCACAGTGATCCTTTTCTTGCCATACTCTTATGGCTCCCTGGAACAACACAGAGATTGATAATTTAACCACAATAGTGAACATGACAAAAAATGATAAAATGAACATGACACCCATTTGGAGGATTCCTAACCCTCTGCAGAGATCAACAGTGATTCTATTCTTAGCAGGAACCACACAGGCTCTTTATCGATGGATGCAAAATTCAATATGATTTAGCCTTAATTGATACTAATTCAATCTCAAATTATTGAATAAAAACTATGACCTACCAATATCTACATTATTTGTTAAAATGTTTATTATGACTTGTTGATGATTTGTGTTAGGGTGGGTCAGCTATTCATATCAGCTTTATTCTCAAGCCAAGATGATTTTTCGGAAAAGAAATTGTATGATTCTTATGTTTTCAGTACTTTTTATTGTCCAAACATAGTTTTTTATATAAAATATGATATACTGTTGGTACACATACAACTTTGACATAATTTTGTTAGCTCATCTTTTTTGAAAAAATCAAGAAAACAAGTAATTGTCATCACTGCATCGGCGTCGTAGTCGGCACTTTTAGCTCATCAGAGTCACAGGCTCATGGTGATCTATTGTGATCACCCAGCATCCATCCGTTCACAATTGCCTTGTTAACACGATAGATACTTCATTCCTTGAGCAATCTTAATTGGTGACTTGGTCAAATTGTATATGACCACAAAATCTTGGACAAGTTAGATAATGGGCCAGATCTGACTAGTTAAGTCAAGGGTTATTGCCCTTGAATTAGCAGTTTTGCCTTGTTACCCTTCATTCCATTGATATGTGTTTTCCCACACCAATCACAGAAGGCCTTTGAAAACAGTGCAGGAAGAGTTCAGATTCAAAAGCCTCCTATATTAGGTGTCACAAGGCTTCTATATTAGAGGCGTCCAAAGGCTTCTATATGAAGTAAATGGTTAACACAAAAAAGAAGCCATTGAGCAAGTTTCACCTCACCTGAAATTCCACAAGTAACTGGAAAACTTTCTCACAATGTTATTCCACTGTGCAGGGCTCGAACCCACAACATCAGTGGTGAGAGTTAAGTGGTCATTAGATGACGGCGCCTTAAAACAATTTCACTGAGGACCCCATTTTTCCATTTATATTTTCAAATAAAGAAAACCTTTTTATGGGATATATATATATAAAATTGTATATAAATAATGGGGTCTACATTCTGGATTAGTGGGGCACCACCGATACGCCATACTGAAGTTTGATCAAAGGTCCACTTAACAGCCCATTTGTCAGTATGTATATATATGTATATACATACATATATACATAAATACATATACACACATATATATACACACACGCACGCACACACGCATATACACACACATACATAATGTACATAAACACCAATATACAAATACCCATTGTCTAACTTTCGCCTGTATTTACAGCAGGCATGTCTGTACACATGTGCGTCGCGAGCAAGCACACAGTACACACACACGCACATACTCGCATAGAGAGACCAATACATATGCCCACATGCACTCATGCAATCAAGCTTGCATCTTTACATGCATACATCCTTTTAAATCCTCTTTGTGGAGATACAAAGTGCATAATAAAATAGTCTTATTACACAATTATATACACCGGGTCATTCTAAAATCATGCACCCGTTCAGCGCATGCCAGTGGTTCAGATGTTTTATCATATATATAAATCCAATACGCCGCTGCGAAACTACGCCTACCCATTTGTAGTTAGACTCGACCGTAACAGGTAACAAATTAATCTAGAATATATTGTATTGTATAATTTATGTAACAGATAACTACAAAACATCCCTCATACAGAAGGTTTCATCCAAAAATAGAGCTGCGCATCCTTACAACAGGGCATTGGGTTATATAAGTCAGATCATTTGTTGTGACAGTATTAAAGCAATTGTTATACAGTTAACAGGTACATGACTATGTTTATATATATAAGAGAGAGTACCACGTATAATCAATATCGTCACTACAGCTAACATTAAATATCATTGAGAGCATACATTGAAAAAAAAAAAAAACACAAGACTCCCATATGGTCGGTCCCGTCACTAACATTAAATATCGTTGAGAGCGTACATTGAAAAAATAAAGAACATTGAAAAAATAAATAATACAAGACTCACATATGGTCAGTCCCGTCTCTAACATTAAATATCATTGAGAGCGTACATTGTAAAAATAAATAACACAAGACTCACATATGGTCAGTCCCGTCACTAACATTAAATATTTAGAACATACATTGAAAAAATAAATAAAACAAGACGCAAAAATGGATGGTTGTCATCACACATATGGTCGGTTCCGTCACTTATGTTTAATATCATTGAGAGCGAACATTGAAAAAATAAATAACATGAGACTCACAAATGGTCGGTCCCGTCACTAACATTATATATCATTGAGAGCGTACATTGAAAAAAAAAAAACACAAGACCAACGTATGATCGATCCCGTCACTACAGTTGACTCTCGTCACAATAGTTTACAAAATTAATACAACCAACTGTGGACTTCATTAGTTTCAAAGGTTGAAATGAATGTTTAATATGGTTTTATAAACCGAAACATAACACTTAAAATGTGCATTTGATAATGATGTTCCGGCATACAAACTTAGTATTGACTAAAGACACACTTTAATCTATAGCAAAATTAAACACTGGTTTGTTGAGGATACCGCTTTATAAATGTACTGTATCAGACAAGGTTGACTTTCAGTAAGACAGGTGTGGAAATTAACTGAACACGTAACTTATTTTTATTTTTATCTAAAAACATTTTTATCTAAAAACTAAATGTTCCGATTGTAGGTCGCAAATAACCAGGTATTCTTTCATCGGCGTATTGTGTTATCACAACTGATTTTTAGCTCGACTATTCGGAGAATAAAGAGAGCTATTCTACTCACCCAGGCGTCGGTTTGAATATAATGCAAATTATTGCCCATTGTTTGACTTAGAAATTCTGGTTAAAGTTTTGCGTGCAAGTACCATAGGTCAGAAATAACCAGGTACTATTTATTTCTCAATGTATTGTGTAATCACATTTGATTTTTATATTAGTTATAAAACAGAACTGGGGTGTTTTCACGAGCAAAGACGAAGTCACCCGTGATAAACATAAGTTGCAAATAACAAAGTAATCTTTCCTCAATGTATGTATAACAACAGTTGACTATTGAATAATTTAACTCAGGGCAATCTTATTACAATCTATTTCTATAAACTGTAAAATTGTGACTACCTTACACAATTTTGTCTCCCCATTGTTGGAAAATGACTCCTCGACTTAATCGCTAACTTTATTCTCATTATATTGATTAAAGGTGATCACACTTTGATTGAAATGTATGTCCGCTCATCCGTCTGTCTGTATATTTGTCTGCCTTGTGTGTGGTAGCACTATGAGAGGTATACTCGTAAATTTTACGATGTAAGACTCATGAGACACTCAATTACCCTCTGTTTATACTTATTTTCTTAAATTAAAGGTGATCGCACTTTGATTCAAGTGTCTGTCCGTTCGTCCGTCTGTCAGTATATCTGTCTGCCTTGTGCGTGGTAGCACTATGTGAGGTATACTCGTAAATTTCACAATGTATAACTCACGAGACACTCAATTACACTCAGGTTATACTTATTTTCTTTAATTAAAGGTGATCACATTTTGATTAAAGTATCTGTCCCTTCGTATGTCTGTCTGTCTATCTGTCGGCCTTGTGCGTTATACTCATGAATTTCATAAGATGTGAAAACCCTCTAGGCATACAACACATGAAATGACTTGACACTATAGTACATTAAAATATTACACAATTTGGACAATGTATACACTCTTACACAATACAGAAGCATTTTAAAAGAAAACCATTCAGCTACTGAAATCTTACAACTCATGAGCTATGGGAATGTAATGGGAAAAATTTCACCTTTTAGTGGTGAAAAGTGGTCAATTTTGCCAAAAATATGAAGTTTGTCTGAAGCCACCAGCCCTTAAAATCTACATAGATCAACATTTAAATGCACTTTTTGTTCAGATAATTATCTAAAGTTGTCTCAAGTCAAATTTTGTCGACAAAGTGACACATGCTCTCTCCCTTAATGTCTCAATACACAGTTATGTCCCTTTTTTCCCCACGGTAACATGATTCTTATGCACAAAAACATGGCCTATGTAATATGGTTTTGAAAAATTTCAAAATGGTTTGTAGTAGTTGTGATTTCTTGCTGCAGATGAGAAGAGCAGAAGTTGGTATAGCATATACTGCAATAAGACATCACGGGTATTAAAAAAAAAAGAGACTTTTATAGGATTTCAATATATGCATATATTTATGAGCATTTGAGGACTTCTTTTTTCAAAAAATCTCAGGGTGTCACTGCACCCTCTTTTAAAAAAAACCAACGTGGTCAACCTACCAGTTATTGTGCATTTTTATGTGGGTTTACATTCCTGCTATGAACAAAAAAACTTTCTATTTTTTACAAGGGAAATCCTAGACCTTATTTTATATAGAACAAAGAACACATTTCAACTGTGTAGTGAGACCTATAATTCTCACTCCAGCACAAGTATGTTTTTTTATTCAGGAGTGTTTCAATTATTGGGAAGTGTGCTGCATTCTAGAAAGTTTTTAGCATAAAAAAAGATGGCTGTAATTCAATCTAATTTTTATTTACTTTTTATTAAAAACTGTATGAAATGACATCACTTCACATATATGTTATACTTGTTATGTTTAACCCAGTAATAAACATTGAATATGTGAAAATTAAAAACAGCAAGATATAGCAACTGTTTGCATAGACCTATATTACTACATGTTTAGAGAACTGTTATTCTGCGACTTCTAGTACTAAAACTCATGAAAAATCGAAATAATTGCACACACAACTCAAAACAAAAATTGGTCTTCGTTGTGATATACAAATTGAAACCATCGTAAGGCACAATACAGCTTCCCTTGCTGCATACTCGGAAATTGCACACTTGCAGGCTTTTAAAGCTGTAGTAAATGCACGTATTCGTTTGTTTTATCATACGTAAATGCCTGAAATTTGCATGATAATGTGGACATCAATGAGTGCAGCAACACAATAATCAATCAGAACTATGCTTCCAGTTTTTGTTCCAAGTTTAGAACATAGAAAATAGCCAAGCATTGTTTTGATTATTTGCTTGAACATTTAGCGTGGTTTTTAAGCCATTGGTGACACAGACGATCAGTTAAACCTAACCTCTCTTTCCTGGGATCCTGCAAGGTTTACCAGTAACTGCATAATTTCTCAACTTGAATCAATGGTGAGAGATGAATGACAATGAGAAGCAATGTTGTATATTAATCATCGTGGATACTGGCAGGGCAGGGATTTGAACACACGCATCCTGGATTGAAAGTCAGAGGCACTACTGACTGAGCTAACCGGGCCTGGCATGTGTACAGATTAACATAATTCAACAATTGTCTTGATTTCAGGTAATAACTTTGTAAAAAAAATTTAAATGGAGTTTATCACAAAAAAGTCTTAAAAAATAAAATCGATGTTTGAATTTCAATCAGAGTGGTAAACTTTAAATGAAATCCCCATTCTAAAAATAGACAGCATTTAAATACTGCTCGACAACCTTCACATTGTCAATCGGACTCATTCTAAGATGAAACAAATTTTATGTGTAAATCAAATTGAAATCAAAATAAAACAGTGACCCATTTTATATGTTGCTCAATTGTTGAGTTTGAATCCCTGCCAAGCCAGTCTCAGTGATGAATGATATACATTTTGTCTCATTGTCATTCATCATTCACCACTTATTAAAGTGGGAAAGTTATCAGTTACTTGCGGAGATGGAGTGTGCTCAAGTAGATCTACTGGTTACTCTTTCACGATCACAGGAAAGAGTGGTCAGGCTGACTGATCATCCTGTTAGCCCTCAATGACATATAAACGATGCTAAATATTCAAACAAAGATTTTAACTCTTTCAAACAGTTATAGAACTTAAATATGTAGTTAAAATCTGAAGTCAAAGCAAAAACTGGTATAGTAATTTGATAATCTGTTCATATCATGTGACAATCTATTTAAGTCATGTGAAACACTTCTCATAACATGCTACAGGCAATTTACATGCACACAATAAAAAATTAAAATTGCAGTGTAGAGTTCAAAACGTCAGCATGCAGTTCTTTAGTAAATTTCTTGTAAAGTCCGGACGAGCGATCATAAAAGAACATATTGTCTTGGATTATGTTTGCATCAAATCCCTCCTGCTTCATTTTTATCTTGTTCTGCTTTATAGTTTCCGTCATGTCTAATTCATCAAACCTTACTCGTAGGAAAACTGGCCGTGCATAAACAGGAAGTATGTCATTACAGTGTCGAGACATCTCCTGTAGTGCATTCTCATTCAGTGACGTCATTTCTGTTGAGATAAGAACAGCAGCCATACCAGCGCGACCCTCATGACCTTAATTAAACAAGATAAATCATTAAATAGTTTCAATATTTAGTTTTTTACTTCAGTTTTTTCAGTATGTATAAGAAACATGAAACGTGTAGTCTGTCACTGATGCTGTCTCTTATGCTGTCACTTATGCACATACAGGTACCTCAAATAGCCACACCACACACACCTTTAAGTTTATATTATTTCATTTTAGCTCAATTGGGATGAAAACTCAGAGCTTAATATGAACTGCTCTCTAGTCCACTTTCTCCGTAGAACCAGTACAGAGTGGGTTTTTTTGCAGAGACATCAGAAAGAACTTAGGATTGCACAAGTAATCTCTGGCATGAGTGTCAAACACCTTATCTACTACACCACACCCTGCTACACACATTCTGAATATCATATAACACAAACTTTGCACACCTGGAAATATAGACACCATACACACCTTTTGAATATTAAATAACACAAACTTTGCACACCTGGAAATATAGACACCATACATACCTTTTGAATATCAAATAACACAAACTTTGCACACCTGGAAATATAGACACCATACACAACTTTTGAATATCAAATAACACAAACTGTGCACACCTGGAAATATAGACACTATACACACCTTTTCAATATCAAATAACACAAACAGTGCACACCTGAAAATATAGACACCATACACACCTTTTAAATATCAAATAACACAAACAGTGCACACCTGGAAATATAGACACCATACACACCTTTTAAATATCAAATAACACAAACTTTGCACACCTGGAAATATAGACACCATACACATATTTTAAATAACACAAACAGTGCACACCTGGAAATATAGACACCATACACACCTTTTAAATATCAAATAACACAAACAGTGCACACCTGGAAATATAGACACCATACACACCTTTTAAATATCAAATAACACAAACAGTGCACACCTGGAAATAAAGACACCATACACACCTTTTAAATATCAAATAACACAAACAGTGCACACCTGGAAATATAGACACCATACACACATTTTAAATATCAAATAACACAAACAGTGCACACCTGGAAATATAGACACCATACACACCTTTTAAATATCAAATAACACAAACAGTGCACACTTTGAAATATAGACACCATACTAACCTTTTAAATATCAAATAACACAAATAGTGCACACCTGGAAATATAGACACTAGACACATATTTTAAATAACACAAACAGTGCACACCTGGAAATATAGACACCATACACACCTTTTAAATATCAAATAACACAAACAGTGCACATCTGGAAATATAGACACCATACACATATTTTAAATAACACAAAAGCGCACACCTGGAAATATAGACACCATACACACCTTTTAAATATCAAATGACACAAACAGTGCACACCTGGAAATATAGACACCATACACACCTTTTAAATATCAAATAACACAAACTTTGCACACCTGGAAATATAGACACTATACACACCTTTTAAATATCAAATAACACAAACAGTGCACACTTGGAAATATAGACACCATACATACCTTTTAAATATCAAATAACACAAATAGTGCACACCTGGAAATATAGACACTAGACACATATTTTAAATAACACAAACAGTGCACACCTGGAAATATAGACACCATACACACCTTTTAAATATCAAATAACACAAACAGTGCACACCTGGAAATATATACACCATACACATATTTTAAATAACACAAAAGTGCACACCTGGAAATATAGACACCATACACACCTTTTAAATATCAAATGACACAAACAGTGCACACCTGGAAATATAGACACCATACACATCTTTTGAATATCAAATAACACAAACTTTGCACACCTTGGAATATAGACACCATACACACTTTTTAAATATCAAATAACACAAACTTTGCACACCTGTAAATATGGACACCATACACATATTTTAAATAACACAAACAGTGCACACCTGGAAACATAGACACCATACACACTTTTTAAATATTAAATGACACAAACAGTGCACACCTGGAAATATAGACACCATACACACTTTTTAAATATCAAATAACACAAACAGTGCACACCTGGAAATATAGACACCATACACACTTTTTAAATATCAAATGACACAAACTTTGCACACCTGGAAATATAGACACCATACACACCTTTTCAATATCAAATGACACAAACTTTGCACACCTGGAAATATAGACACCATACACACCTGGAAATATCAAATAACACAAACTGTGCACACCTGGAAATATAGACACCATACACACCTTTTAAATATCAAATAACACAAACTTTGCACACCTGGAAATATAGACACCATACACATCTTTTAAATATCAAATAACACAAACAGTGCACATGGAAATATAGACATCATACACACCTTCAAATATCAAATAACACAAACAGTGCACACCTGGAAATATAGACACCATACACTTCTTTTAAATATCAAATAACACAAACTTTGCACACCTGGAAATATAGACATCATACACACCTTCAAATATCAAATAACACAAACAGTGCACACCTGGAAATATAGACACCATACACACCTTTTGAATATTAAATAACACAAACTGTACGCACCTGGAATAGTGACACCGTACACACAGGCATCAACAACAAAGTCAATATCCGACAATATGTTGCTGACTTCCATCGTGGATACATTTTCACCTTTCCATCTGTAATTAAGATAGTTAACAAGCAAATAAAACATTGTTTAAAAGCAAGAAAATTTGGTCTGAACTGATAGATGTAGTATTTGCATCTAATTTTGTAATATATTTAGTAAGTGTTAGTACACGAGGGGTTGGGATGAGGGAGGGTGAGGAGGTGCATCTGTTAATTATGTTTGAGCTCCCCTTTGGCGTCCTTTTCAATGTTAGCACTTACTCCACATGTATATATTGTACTATAAAAATTATTCTGTATGTTGTAGGTGTTCATGTTGCTTTCATTAAAGTATTCTTTGAATTTTGTAGAAAATGGTTATATATCTTAGTTCTAATCTTATTTCTAACGTGGTATGAGGGCTTCAAAAGAAGACTGTCCGGTAATTTGACTAGGTGTTGTAAGTTTTCTGTTTTTAAAAATTAACCATATGTGTGCTGTCAATCAAACAAGTCGATAATCCAATTAGCGATCAATATTGGTTGCTACACTGCCATTTTCCTTAGATAAGCTAACAATGTCTGAGTAAACCTTACATTGTATTTACTTAGACATAAAACAAATACATGTGACCAGTGGACGGAATTTTTCTCGAGTCAGAATACAACTTAAGCCAGTCCCAGGGAGTGAGGTGTGTTATTTATTTAACTATTCTTCTTTAACATGCTCAATTTAATATGCTTTATGTTTTTTTCTTGGTTACACTTTGTGCTTCCTAGGAATCCTCTGGTTGCATATTACTAACGATCACAGCAACAGTGTTATGTGCTGTGTGGTGGCAGTAAATATTAGTCCCCTACGATGACTGTCTCAGTATCTTTATATTTTTTATTCCTTAGATTCAGGGAGCTCATTCAGTTGTTTATTAAACAAGAGATGTCAGAGGACAACAAAGCTCGCCTATGGGATAAAACTCACCACCCATGCAAAGATTGAGAATTAAGGCAAACACCAAAACTTAAACGTAACTAAACACAAAAGTTGAACCTGGGAGTCTACAGACGATGCTGACGATGACGCCGGGATCATGGCAATAGCTCTCCTGGACATTCGTCCCAGCGAGCTAAAAACAGAGGATTACTTAAGCCAGTGCTAGGTCATAGTGAATTTACATGTACTTGTAAGTAATGTTATATCTACCTGAAGGTATCACCAATTCTATCATTGAAATACAGGTTATACTGCTCGTCTCTAGTCAATAGGTCACCGCTATTGAAATAAATGTCGCCATCTTTACAAACATTTCTGTAATAAACAAGAACTCTTTGGTTGAAATTCAGCACTTGAATATTTCTTTTACATAAGGGAATCATTATAATTATCACCTTTATTTTGTTAAAATAAATGATGTCTGAATCAGAGACATTAGGCCATTATGAATTAATTGCTAGATTTTCATCCAAATTTTTCTTAAAAACAGGGAGGGCAGGAGGATTTTATTTTTTTTAACAGACAATCAGTTAACCCAACCACTCTTTACATGGATTCCTGAAGGTTAACCAGTACTCAAAGACACCCATCTCCCCAAGTAACTGATGGCTTTCCCACTTGAATCAGCAATGAAAGACATATGACAATGAGTCAAAATGTAGTATATCAATCATCATGGAGACTGTGGCCAAGTGGGGATTAAACTCACAACCCCTGGTAAGTCAGGATACTGACTGTGCTAATAAGGCTTGCGAAATACTTTACTAACTAACAATTTGCCAAAATGACAAAATTCAAAGTTCTTTATATAATTAGAAGCAGAATACAGCCAAACTGATTGTTACATTTCCAGCTTAGGTTAAATTATGGAGTAAATTTAACAACTACAGAAGAGACGGCGCTTATCTGCAACATCATTTTCTACATTTGTGCAGCAAGTCAAGACCTTACAATAGACAATTACAGTCCAATATCATAAAAAGTCTTACAGAACAGTCAGTTAAATTGATTGATTGATTGCATATTTAGCGTCACTTTTATGCCATCGAGGGCGAACAGACGATCAGTTAACCTAACTACTGTTTCCTGGGATTAACCAGTACTCAAGCACACCCCATCTCCGCAAGTAACTGATAACTTTTCCACTTGAATCAGTGGTGAGAGACGAATGATAATGAGACACAATGTCGTATATCAATTAAATCATCAGTCAGAATTCATCATCCAATATTATAGTAGCCTATTATTACACTTACCTTACAAGCTTGCTTTCAGAAACTTCCTTCTTGCCTTTATATCCATCGTAGGATTGCAGTTTGTTTATGGCAACCAACAGTAAACCTGGTTCATCTGAAGTAGTTATTAACATATCAGTACCTGTACCTGAAAATACTTCACTATCTGAAGTTTAGTATCATTCAACAAAATGCATATATATGCAGAAAAAGTCATTTTTCCATATTTTGGTGACAAAAATATTTTGTCTCTTATTTGGATTGTTGGACATGAATCAACTATATTAAAACATTTTTACTTGTAGTTACCCTTAAACAATCATACAACTTACAACACAATAAATCTGAATTTTAACATTTTGCAGTGCTGTCTATCAGGTTATGCATTTTTTAAATGAATTTTAACATTTGGTGGCCATTTTGGCATCCATCTTGGATTTGTGACAAAACGCCCCAACAGCCATAAATAAGAAATGGATTTTTATAGTCAGCATACATTTTACCTCTAGAAACAAGTCTCAAACCTTTTGGACATAAATAGTAAATAAACACCGACCCAGCTCTGTGACTTATAATGTACTTTTGGCTACGAGACATATATTAATTTTACAACAGATTTACAAGGACTTATATAGAAGGATAGGAAACTTGCAGCTCTTTACTAAATGTTGATAAAATAACGTACAAAGAATTAACAATATGGGGAATTAATCATTCACATTTCAAGGGCAACTGATTTCTTTCACATAAAGTATAAGGTAATCTTAGATGTTTTGTAATGTTTTAAACACACAAAGTAATCTTAAATTTAAGATATTGCAGTTTGTAGTAAAATTTCAAGTACTTTCCTTGATATCTTAGGTGCAGTATACAAATTTAGTAATCGTAAGTAATTCAACAATTTTAAACACAATTTGCTGGGAATGGTCTCATTTTGTAGAGAATTACATTGTGAAAGGAAAGCAGCCTTTGAATAGTGGGCAAAAAAAAAATAAAATATTTTTTTCTCCAAAAACATTCGGTTTATTTTTCACATGTTGTTTTATCCTTTTTGAGTTTTGGATTACCATATGTTGGTCATATTTACAAAAATTTGGGAAGCAGTGTCCTGTTTACATTTTGAATTTAGAAAAAAAATCTACAGACCTCGAAATTGGGTTAATATTCACTAATTTGGGAATATCTCTTCACAATTATCTAATAGTGTATACCCTGAAAAGAGACTTAGAAACTTAAATTATTTGTAAAATTCATTCATCAGCTAATTCTTTAAGTATTCAAACTAATTGTTATCCCAGAAATTGGATTCATAGAAATGAACGTTATTACCAATATTGTAATAATAATGACTTGAAACACGAATTTCATTTTATTTTAATTGTCCTAGTTATTCTGATATTTGAAAAAAAAACATACATGCACATAAATTTTTATACCCCCGACAAACGAAGTTTGAGGGGTCATATTGGAGTCACCCTGTGGTCGGTCTGTCGGTCTTTCAGTCGGTCTGTCCGTTGCAATTTTCCTTGTCCGGAGCATCACTTGAAAAGTACTGGATGGAATTTCATCAAACTTCATACAATGGTAGAATATAATGAGAGGAAGTGCAGTGTACAAGAAACAACTCTATTCTTGCTAATTACAGAGTTATTGCCCTTTGATATTTTTTCTTGTCCGGAGCATAACTTGAAAAGTACCGGATGGAATTTCATCAAGCTTCATACAATGGTAGAATATAATGAGAGGAAGTGCAGTGTACAAGAAACATAACTCTATTCTTGCTAATTACAGAGTTAATGCCCTTTGATATATTTCCCTTGTCCGGAGCATTACTTTTAGAGAACTGGATGGAATTTCATCAAACTTCATACAATGGTAGAATATAATGACAGGAAGCGCAGTGTACAGGAAACATAACTCTATTCTTGCTAATTACAGAGTTATTGCCCTTTGATATATTCCCCTTGTCCGGAGCATAACTTTAAAACTATTGGATATAATTTAATAAAACTTCATACAATGGTAAACCATTTTCTGTCATGCGACGTTCCGGGGTATTCATCACCTTCAGTGATAGCTCTAGTTTCACCAAAACCCAAGCATGTTCAAGTTAATAGAATTACACAAGTCTGATAATAGAAAAAAAAATGTTAATTTAGATTGTTTCATTAACAAGAGGGCAAGTTTGGCCCTAAAGCGCTCACCTGTGGCAGAGGACACGATGCCAAAGAAAGCAATTTTAGATACTGCAAGGCCATACCTCAGACATTTAAATTTGGTCAGTTGAGTTTTGCTCAGGTGAGCTAAAAGTGCTCTTCTCTAACACATAACCGATGTTTATTTCATTCTTTTTAATAGCCTGGGTTTTACTTTACACTAATGCACTATAAGCTATGTGATTATATGCGTGTACTTAGGATTGAAACATGATGTACCATACCTCGTCGAGCAGGAACGCAGTGGCCTTTATCGTCTCTTATTAGACATTCATCGTTGATGTCCCATTTGTAAAAATCCAATACCATTAATTTTTGCTAAAAAAAAACAGTCATATTTGTAAATAATATTAGCTTATTCAAAGCATCTTTATTAAATGGGAAAAATAAACGGATCGCTGTTATTTACACGGGAACAATACTATTTTGAGACAATTATTTTGTTATTTATACCAAGGACTTAAATAGAAAGATAGGAAACTAGCACCTCTCTACTAAATATTGATAAAATAGCATGGGAAGAATTAGTAATTTGGCAAATAATCATTCAGATTTCGCAGGAAATTGATTTCTAATACATAACTATAAACTGTATGCAACCTTAGATGCTTATAGAGAATGATTTAAACATGCAAAATGATCTTATTTAAAAACATTACAGTTTGAAGTAAAACTTCAAGTACTTTCTTTGTTTTTTTAGTTGCAGTATACAAACTTTCTAATCACAGAGGTAATTCAAATAATTTAAACACAATTTGATGGGAATGGTCTCATTTTGTAGAGAATTTCATTGTTCAAAGAAAGAACTTTGATTGGTATTCCTGAGATGAATGAAAGTCGGGATAATTGAAAAAAAGAATTCGCGAGATTTTGCGCTCATACGCGAGTGTTCATACGATCTCGACCAGTTTCTTATCCTTCTCTATTGAAATCCTTGTTTATACAAACTTCAATCTCCAGAGCCTTTTTGTGAACAATGCCATTTGGTTATTTTACGTACAAAAGAGAATATGAAATGTGTCTATTTACCAAGATGGTTCGTTAATTAAAGTCTGCAGTTTTTAATGCTATGTATTAAGATTTAGGAGAATCGGAGACTGCAGCAGTGGTCTAGTTACTTCCTTGCATGTGGAAGGTTGTGGGTTCAATCCACAGCATGGTCACACCAAAGACTTAAAAAATTATACTAGACTTCCATGTTGGACGCTCAGTATTTAGACGACAGTTCAGTCTAGGTCTTGTTGGCCAAGTGTCTGAGGCAGTGTTTAGAATACTGTCTCAAATAGACACTTTCGTGATACAACAGAAAATTGTCAAACACGATGCTAACACATACAACAACATTAGGATGACATTACCAGTAAGGGTGATGAACGACCACACGAGCCTGCTACATCTTGACAATTTACAAACCCAGCTGGACCCTCCGTAGCCGAGTAGAATTCTGCCATGCGGTTGATATCGAATCTTTCCTTGAACTCGTCGAAAATATCACGCCGTAAACCATTACCAATTGCCAGTCTTATGGAATTTTGTCTATCTAAATCACTCTTACAAACAAAAGAGAATGAATAAATTGGATAAATATCAATGTATTAATTATCAATAAAATCTGATGAAAAATAAAACCAAACAATTATCTTTATATATGAAACTTACAAATGAAACTCACATAAAGCCAGAGACAGTCTAATGGCAATTAACAACAGCTTACCGGGTAATTTGTCAATATATGTACATGTATATTGAATATGAATGTATATACAGTCTTAAGCAGCCAGTCAAGAAAATTTATAGAAAAATTGACCTTTTAAGACAGGTTGTTGCTTAATACAGGTTAACTTGCTCTGAAACTATAGAAATGGAATATAGGAAATGTGAATTTTTAGACAAGTGGCTGTTTAATAGAGATGACCACTAGCACAGGTTTGACTATACGTAAATGTAAATATATATATATAATACATGTGATTATGTATATGACAGAACCATCAGCAGAGATAGGTAACTGCAGTTACTAGTCTAAATTTCAGGTGGCACACAAGGAATTTTTCAAATGTTGCAACCAGAGCTCTTCTTAAACCAGGTAACAGATTATTTTGTGTTTTGGTAAGTCATTGTGATTGGGTTGTAATTTTTGGGTTGTGTGAAAATTTTCAAATTTTTAGCCCTTTTTTTAGCAAGAAATAAAGAACAACCTCTTTAAATATCAATATAAATTTTGCACCTCTGCACCACCCATGAATAATTTAAATCTCCTACATATTTCTACATTAAATTTCCATTTCCATGATGTGTTGTTAACAGGTTTTTGTTACTAACTATTTTGTAAATTTTTTGATATTTATCATTTTAAACATGTAATAATTTTAATTCAGAACAAATATTTGATAATAAAACAAGAAATGTCACTGGTAAAGCCCCCCACCCCTCACACCAAATGGTCTGTGAAAATAATAATATATGTTATAATAGGTAACGATGTATCCATGAATATCAAGAGTAACGGACTGATGTTTATGACTAGACATGCAATTACATGTTTTTTTTTACATTAAAGCGTGACCTTGACCATTGTGTAACCTTCACTTTGACATCTGATGTAATGGTCTAGGTATTTCACAAGTTAAATGCAGGTGAAACATCATCATGATATGCTGATCACTTGTGTCAAGCTATTTTAAAATCCCTAAATGTAAGACAAAGTTACAGATCAAGTGTTGATCAACTGATAAATATAGCCAAGTGTTTTGAAATCCATCCATATATGATAAAGTTAAAGGACGGACTTGAAATCTTAAACAGATTCAAAGTGTTGTCATACATACTAAAAGTGTGACCGTGACCTTTGAAGTACTGGTCTAGGTCTTACTTATGACATGTCATCATGTCATCTTGATAAATTGAGCCAAGTTAAAGACAAATCCACAGACCAGACAGGCAATATCAAACAAATTGAAAGTGTGACTTTGACCTTTCAGGAAAGGTTCTGGGTCTTACATGTTACACTTAATTATGTCATGTTGATCAACTGAGCCAAGTCTTTTTATATTTATCCATAGATGAAAAAGTTACAGACCGGACAAGAAATCACAAAATGACTGAAAGTGTTGTCAAACAAAGTTAAATTGTGACCTTGACCTTTGTGGGAGTCTGAGTATTAAGTGCAACATGTCGTGACCTTTGAGATGGGAATCTTGGTGTAACGGGCGACAAAACTTCATGTTATGTTACTCATTTGTAGCTAGTATTAACAAAATCCATCTACGCATGACAAAGTTACAGGCCAGACATGAAATCTCACACAGACTGAAAGTGTTGTCAAACAAACTCAAAGTATGACCTTGACCTTTGAGGTACACATGTGGGTCTGACACATGACATGTTGTAATATGCTGATGAATTGAGCCAAGTGTTTTTGAAATTTATCCAAAGGTGACAAAGTTTCAGACTGGACACGAAATCTCAATCAGACTGAAAGTGTCATCAAACAAAGTTAAATTGTGACCTTGACCATTGAAGTGGGATACTGGGTGTAATGCAAGACATATCATCATGTTAGGTTGATCATTTGTAGGTAGTATTTACAAAATCCATCTATGTATGACAAAATTACAGGCCGGACACGAAACCCAAACAGACTGAAAGTGTTGTTAAACAAACTCAAAGTGTGACCTTGACCTTTGAGGTACGGGTCTTACTCACAACATATCTTCATGTTATGTTGATCATTTGTAGCAAGTATTTATAAAATCCATCAATGCATGACAAATTCACAGGTCAGACACGAAATCTCACACAGACTCAAAGTGTTGTCAAACAAACTCAAATTGTGACCTTGACCTTTGAGGTACAGGTGTGAGTCTTACTCACGACACGTCGACATGTTATGTTGATCATTTGTAGCAAGTATCATTAAATTTCATCCATGCATGATAAAGTTACAGGATGGACACAAAATCTCACACAGACTCAAAGTGTTGTCAAACAAACTCAAATTATGGCCTTGACCTTTGAGGTACGTGTGTGGGTCTTACTCCCGACATGCTGTCATGTCATATTGATCATTTGTAGCAAGTATCAACAAAATCCATCTATGCATGACAAAAGTTACAGGCCGGACACGAAATACCTGACGGACGTATTTGTTAAAACAGCATACAAAATAATTTAATTATTAAGTGTATTCTTAATTCTTGGAAGTTTGTCATCGCTGCGCATGTGTGAATGACATCGCCCATGATTCAACTCTGAATGAGTCATGTACAAGTTACAAAGCCGTGCAAGCTATGCTTAGAAACGGCCTTAACAAACATCAATCATCTCAGCTTTCTATCCTATCCAGAGTCAGTTGTATGACGTCAAACTGTCAGTCAAATGATGTTTAACACTAAGCAAGTTAGTGTTCAATAAGTAAAAATTCAACAATTAAGAAACCCAAATGGAGAGACCTCAGGGATGTTGGACATGGCCAATCCCCCAGCCGAAGTAAATTCTTGTACTGTCCACTTCCTTGCAATGCTCTCTATCATTGCATGCAGTTTCAAAGCATTTACTTAAAAAAAAATCAAGGTATGCTCCAAATAAGGGAAATAACACAGGGGAATAATTATGCAAAATTAGAAGAAAGAGTTATGCTTCCTGCACACTTCACTTCCTCTCAATGTCCTCTATCATTGTGTGAAATATCAACTAAATCCCTTAAACAGTTTTTTAGTTATGTTCCAGACTAGCATAATAAAACATAATAACAAGAGTTGTCAGAAGACAACAAAGTTTTCCGATGGGATAAAACTCACCACCCATGCAAAGATTGAGATTGGAGGCAAACACCAAAACTTAAACGCAACTAAACGCAAAAGTTTAACCTGGGTGTCTATAGACAATTAAATAAGTCCAAAAGGGCCATAACTTCACCCAAATGCAACCTTGAGTTATGCTTCTTGTCTCTGTTTGTTCCATTGATGATAGTGAACACACATGCGAAGTTTCATTAATATCCAATGAGTGGCTGCATAGATATCTTAAACTTAAACACAATTAAATGCAAAAGTTTAACCTGGGTGTCTACTGACAACGAGCCGCTGCCACCGCCGCCAGGGTCATGGCAATAGCTCTCCTTAGACATTCATCCCGGTGAGCAAACAAAGAGAATAATTTATGTTAAGACAGAAGAAAGAGTTATGGTTCTTGCACACTGCACTTCCTTTAAATATCCTCCATAATTGTGTGAAATATCAACTAAAGCATAATAAAATATAATAAAGGGAGATAATTCGAAAATTAGCAAGGAAGAGCTATAGTTCTTGGACAATGCACTTCCTCTCAATGTCCTTTATCATTGTGTGAAATATGAACCAAATCCCTTGGATAGTTCTTGAGTAACCTTTATGGCAAGTTTACAAAACTAATAAATGGGGATATTGAAAAATGAGGCAAGGTAGCGTTATGGTTCTTAGACACTTCACTTCCCCTTAATGTCCTCTGTCTTTGTATGCAGTTTGAGTAAATTCCATTCAGCACTTTAACTGTTATGCCCAGGACAAGTAAACTTAATAAAGTGGATAACAAAAAAAAAGTAAGCAAGGTAGAGTTATTGTTCTTGAACAATGCACTTCCTCTCAATGTCCTCAGTAATTGTGTGAAGATTCAACAACATTCTTTGAATAGTTTTGGAGTTATGCTCCGGACAAAAGTGTAAATTAATAAAGAAAGATATTGAAAAAAAGTAAACAAGGTAGAGTTATTGTTCTTGTACACTGCACTTCCTCTTAATGTCCAGTGTCATCGTGTGAAGATTCAACAAAATCTTTTAAATAGTTTTGGGGTTCCAAACAAGTAAATTTAATAAAGGGAGACAATTGAAAAAGTAAGCAAGGTACACTTTTGGTTCTTGTAAACTGAACTTCCTCTTAATGGCCACTGTTATTGTGTGAAGATTCAACAAGATAGCTTGAATAGTTTTGTAGTTACAATCGAAACTCGTTGTCTCGATATCGCTTGAATCGATATTCCGGTAATGGCGATATTTTTTGCCAGTCCCAGTTTTTCCCCTTCTTTGTTTATATAAATAAACTCCTTATAACTCGATATTGTCTCTGTCGATACTCCGGATATCACGATCCCAGTTTAAGTCCCTGATTGATAATTTAACACCTTTAATTGATTGTTTGTCTCGATATATTTATTGTTGACATAATACTGTGTGCCATGTGCCATTTTTTGCAGTTTGTTTACGGCGCAAGACTAATTACCGGTCAACTACAAAGGTGTCAGTTTTAATGAAATACAGAATGTTACAAACAGTGTCATCGAATTGGGTGATTGCATGTTAATTTGGTTTAAAAAGCACTTGATTCAATCAATCAGCCTCAATGCCGAAAAAATCAAAGAAGTACCCGGATATAAGCATTTATCACAACAGTGTAATTCTACTGCATGGAACGTAATATGAAAGAGAAAGTACAATTGATGTGCGACAATTATATGGGCAGCGCTATGTTCGCTGAAACGTTTTATTTATTTGCAAACGTTTAATTACAGAAAAGAACTGAACAACAAGTTCGCTTTAAATGTTTGCTTACAGATTAAACGCCTCTGCAAGCTGTTTGCGTGTGTTTAATCACGTGACTTAATGGGAAGTGAAGGGACAAAGCCGAGTAGACCCATTTCCATTTACTTTTCGTTCGTTATGTCACCGTTTGCATCTATAAACAAAGTAAACAGGTTTAACCGTGCTGAACGCAGCCCAGGTGATGAAAATAAATATTGATTTTGCGACAAAATCTATGTCGATATTCGGATATCTGGAGTTTTTTTGGCAGTCCCTCCAATATCGTGTTTCGACTGTATATTCCGAACAAAAGTGTTACAGACAGATGCACAGACGGACGAAGACCTTAACCATATCCCCCTTTATCTTCGGCAGGGGGATAACAAAACTTGATTTGTAAACACATACCTTTTCATTTGAGAGTAGATAACGGCACAATTCTCCTATGTATATAAATACTGTGACGCCATGCTTCCTACAAACACTCAAGGTTTTGGTCTTGGAGAACTTCCTATCCAGTACACATGTTGCTCCTACAATCCATCTTTATACATTATCATTGGCTTTAAAGGTAGAATACCAGGGGGAAAAACTATAAATGTTTTTAAAATAGAATTATTTCTTAAACGGATACAAAGCATTTCATTATCATAAATAAATAACAAGAAATGTCACTGGTAAGTGTATCATGGCCCCCAAATGATCTGTGGAAATAACAATATATGTTATAATAGGTAGCAATGTATCCATTAATATCAAGAGTAATGGACTGATGTTTCATACTAGACATGTAATTTCATGTTTTTTTACATTAAAGCATGACCTTGACCATTGTGTAACCTTGACCTTGACATCTGATGTAATGGTCTGGGTATTTCTACACGTAAATGCAGGTGACACATCATCATGACATGCTGATCACTTGTGTCAAGCTATTTTAAAATTCCTCCATGTAATCAAAGTTACAGATCAGACATAAAAGAAAGTGTGACCTTGAGGTAAGGTTCTGGGTTTTAACGTGACAAGTCATCATGTTATGTTGATCATTTGTAGCAAGTATTAACAATATCCATCTATGCATGACAAAGTTACAGACTATACACGAAATACCAAACGGAAGGATGGATGGACACTGTGATTACTATATGCCACCCCATAAGTTGGAGGGGTGTGTGGGTTTGGTATATCAAATTCATCAAAAGGTGACAAAAATAATATTATAATCGATATTTTAAACGTAAAATGAAATTAATTACTTGCGGAGATGGGTGTGCTTAAGTGTCTGTAAACCTTCGATATTATCTAATATATTAATATAAATGCTTAAAGGACACATTTTAAGACTTATGTAACACTTCTAACATCCCTAGCACCAGCGTTGTTTCATTTTTAAACAATTCTGAAAATGTTCCAGGATTCCAAGAAATTGTATCAAAAGTGACTGCTGTTGTGATAGTCAGTGACACAGGATTATAAAAGGATATATTAGAAACACAGAATTATATCAAACTTGACTGCTGTTCTGAAAGTCAAAGACACAAGATTATAAAAGGATACATTAGAAACACAGAACAAACCATGAACAGAAAATAGTATACTCTGTGTCACTGGATCTGTTTAAAAAGAGTTTATACTTATCTTATATAGCTTGATTATGGAGAAAGCTCAGAGCTTTTATAAACTGCTCTAGAGTTTGCTTCCTGGGTAGAACCAGTACTGAGTCTTGTTTTTTTAGAGGCATCGGGTCGAGCTGGTGATCGAACCCTCAACCTCTGAAGGGTAAACTTACCTTGTAATATAACTGATGACATTCCCACCAGGAGGCCACTACTGTGGAAAAGTGGAACTGTTATGTAAACCTTGTCTTCAGAGTTCATTCCCGCCAAGCCAGACAATACCAACGAAGCAACAGATTTTTTGTGAGATATTTTGGCCGGTTTTGGCAGGCCTGAAAAGAGAAGAAAAAGATTTATTTGAAAATAATTACATGATATAAACTCAACGTTGTGAAGCATTTTTTTATGGGGGTTTCAGGTTATATACGGTATGTCTGGTTTTAATGGTAGAGAATGACCTCAGAATGAATCTGATTAGAATCACCATCCTTCTGCTAGTCTTTGACAAAGCTTCTCACAAAAAAGTCTTTGGAGGGTCCTCCGTGGCCGTGTGGCATGGTCTCAAGATCACTTACCTCTCATCACTAAGGTTGTAGGTTCAAGTACCACTTGATCCAAAAACTTTATGTGAGAGAGTTTGCCAGTTACTTTCGGAAGGACTGGTTTTACAAGGTACTCAGATTTAGTTTCTAAGGATTTACTGCATAAATTTAAGACCCCTCCCAGCCACAATCTCCATGATGATTGATATATGACATTGAGTATCATTATCATTTGTCTCTCACAGTCAATTCAAATATGAAAGTTATTGGTTACTTGCGGAGATGGGTGTGCTCAAGTACTGGTTAAACTTCCAGAATGATTGAATGAATGGGGTTTAATGGAATACCGACACAGTGTAGGTTATTCGACGCCAACCGAAAGGAAGATTCCAAATCCATTCTACATGTACAAAAACATACAGATTAATAAAAAAACATCAACAAATAAATATGCAGAATGATCCTAGAACCGTGATACCTGCAAAACTGCAGAGTTCCAGCAATTTCTATTGTATTTCTCAAATTGTCATATATCATGCATGAGCCACAGTGGTCCTACTCTTACCATCACTCATATGGCTCCCTGGAACCACACAGGGGTTGGTAAACATAATAGTACATGACAAAAAATGACAAAATGAACATGACACCCATTTGAAGGATTCCTACCCTTCTGCAGAGATCAAAAGTGATTCTATTCTTACCCGGAATGTGTTTAACCTTTCAAGATTTCAGGAAAAAATGGTTAGGTTAACTGATCCATCTGTTAGCCCTTGATGGTATAAAAATGAAACAAAATCCTCCACCACTAAAACTAGATATGCCATATATGACCTGAAATGTGTTTAAAATGGCATTAAATCCATTTAAAAAAGTCTTTGGCCAAGCGGGAATAAAACCTAAGCCTCGGGGAAAATCTTAAAAGGACATTATATGAATATATAAGCAAAGCCTTAATTTCTTTTTCTAAAGATGCTTAGCTCTTAAAAATGAATGATAGCATCATATTTCACATATTGTGGTCAAATATGAAAAAAAATGTAACTGTTATTTTGTATCAATCATTTGCTTCCATCATGGATGCTAACAAAAAACCAACGCATACTTTTATGACAAAAACTTTCCTTTTCATAGATAGCCCAATCACTAGTTGCCAACAAACTAACCATAGATTATCTGTAAAAATCAGGCAGTGGATAGAGTGTTATCCGCTTACACCAGCGATCATGGATTCAATCCCAGGCTTGACCCAATGCAGGCCTCTTGCTTGCACTTTTGGGAATAGTGAAGGGTCCCCTGGCTTTGGGAAAATTAGTGTTGTTTTTAAAGAAATTGGGAAAATTACATAACACAGGTTTCTTCAATATATGAAACAATATTTTAAATGTATAAAAAATGTGATGTTCTTCTCTAGAAGACTACATTAAAAACATAATATTAAAAAATCTCCAAGCTTTTCCCCCAAAATATTTCTTTTGTTTTTTTTTGCATTTTAAAATTTGGAATTTTGTTATTTTGGATTGCGAAAAAAAGATACTATTTGCTATTGGAAATGGGCAAACAAGAGCCCTGCAAAGACGTCTCAAAAATAACACTAAGTACTGTTTCTAACCAGAAAATGGTGTTCAAGCAAAAATAAGTATATCTGTCTATAAGAAAAGCTTGATTACCCGTTGTTCCTGAAGTAAATATGTACATGGCAGTATCCAATATACGAGTTCCCTCTCTCAAACTTTTGTCCATGTTATCTGATGACATCTCATTCATGATTTCGTGCAATGATTTAAACCTTCGTGGCAATTGTTCATTTGGTGATCCTTGGACATAAACTGTGGCATTGGGCAAACTTGGCAAAACGTTGCTGACTGCATCCATAAGCTCTGGACCTATACAATGAAATAGTAACATTTATCTAAATGTTTCATTTTCTTATAGTAACCTAAGATAAAAACAAATTCATCAATGTAAAAATCCCTTAAAAAAATAATGACTTCTGAATAATGAAAATGTGTCAAAATAGCCTAAAGGACAAAACCAACACATTCATAAATGGGCAAGAACATATATTGATATGTGAATCTGATACACAGTTGCACTCTAATGTTATGTTGAATTCCCGACATATTCAAAGGATCAATTTTCTGAGTGATTTAACGTGATCTTAAACATTACAGAAACCTGTGTACAAACTACATTTGTTGATATATTTCTTTTTATCCAGGCGAATGGTTCTTACACTCGTTACTGACAACTGTGACTACACTTTCAGGGGTAGCTTCCCCCGAGTCCCTGAGTGGATTTGCATATTTGTGTTTCATAAAGTTGCTTCTGATTCAGATGGAAACTGCAGAAAGACATTTATTAACGAGAGAACTCATTTGAATAAATTCAATCTTCCATGAGGCCCTCAGTATTAAAGAAGGGAACGGCTGTATCTTATATCAAGAGAACTTGTGTTCAAACCCTTACATGCAATTGTACATGATTCATATGTGCATGCCACTATGTAATGTAATGGTAATATACGTTTATATATTAATAAAAAATGTTTAAACTGAAAAAAGGGTCATCACTTTAAAAGAAATCAGATTGGAACGGGATGACAATACGTACATCGTTTTCATGCTCATTTGTTCCCTATAATAACTGGATTATGCATGTATTGTTGATACAATTTTAAAAAAAAATGCTTAAGGATTTAACAAAGAATTATACAGAGAAGGAACGGCAACTGACTGAGATTTTGTGAACACTCGCATATTCATGCAAAATCTCACAATATCTCGTTTTTAATTATCTTAACTTCCACTTATCTCTGGAACACAAATCAAAATTCTTACTTTGAAGAATGACATTGTCATCAATACAATACTATTCCCAGAAATTTGTGTTTAAAATTGTTGAAGTACTTGTAATTACAAAATGTGTATATTGCAGCTAAACTAACGACAATTTATGATAAATTTTCCTTCAAACCTCAATATCTTTAATTTGAGAGCATTTTGCATGATCAAAACATGTTTAAACATCTAAGATTACATACAACTTACGTTTTATGTGCAAGAAATCAGTTGCCTGTGAATTATGAATGATTAATTTGCAAATTATGAATCCTTCATGTGCTGTTTCATCAACTTTTAGCCAGATGTTGCAAGTTTCCTATCCTGCAATATAAGTCCTTGGATCTAGTTAGTGGAAAAAGCTGAAAATGTTCACAATTTCTCCGATGGAACAATACACAATTTACTGCTCTGCACACTACATGTATATTATTTAAAGTGTATATGACCTATTCCCACCTAAAACTGAGGTCATTAAGGTGTGAAATATCTACATAATCATTTACCTTCACCAACAATTACAGTATCTGTCTCCGACACTGTCAAACAATGTAACAATGGCTTGTTACGTAAATTTGTATTTATGAAGGAAATACATATTCCAATCTTTAACAGACCTGAAACATAAAACAGACACGGAACAATCCTATATATTATTGCATATTCTGGCAGTGTGTTGTTTTTTTAAATAAATGATAAACTTTAGCACTTAGACTGTAAAATAGAAATATGGCCATTAAACCAATTTACCCCCACTATTTGTTAGTAAAGTTAACCAAATTATAGTAGAAAAGGGGCCAAAAACTCCTGTAAAATCTTACTGACATTTATAAATTTCAAACTTGACCTGAATTTATAATTACACAGCTACACATCAAGTAATACTTAAATAATTTTTTATGTAGATAAAAATGACTAAATATTCATAGCCTCTTAAATAAATGATTATGACTGCCAACAAATAAACACACAAATATATAGTCAAACCTGTCTTAAGCAGCTAGTCAAAGGAAGGAACAAATGGGGCCCTTTAAAACAGGTTGTTGCTTTATACAGGTTAATTTGCTTTAAAAGCATAGAAATGGAAAATAGCAAATATGACTGCTTAAAACAAGTAACTACCACTCACACAGGTTTGACTGTTGTATATATTAAAGCAATGAGTATATCAGAACGATAAGTGACAGTTTCGTTCACTATGAATACAGCAATTCTTACCTAAATACGTCCATATGAAGGACGGATCATTAAACATCATGACAGCAACTACGTCATCCTTCTTCAGTCCAAGCGATAAAGCAGCTCTTGCCATTATATTGGCATGTTTATTCACTTCCTGGTATTGAATATTGTATACAAAAAGAAAGCTCAATGAATAAATATGTCCAATAATCATACAAATACAAGTTCCAGTCTATAATAAACAATAACCATATTGTTTGGAGTGCATTTTGTAGCCTAACATTTTTTAATTTTCATTTTGTTAACAGAAATTATGGAGCAAAAACTTGGGTCAGTTATTCAGTCCCTTTAAGTATCAATTAAAATAATCTATTTTTTCATAATTTAGTTGTAAATTTCTTTTAATGAAATATTTTGGCATGAAAATCTAAATGCAACATTTTGATGAAAATTAAAACAATAATTCTATGGTTAAGGTTTCAATTAGAAATGGATATAATGTGAACATCCATGCTTAAGTCATTCTTGCCCTAGGATAACATCTTAAAGTGACAATAGTAAAGGGAAACAGTAAAATAAATAATGCTGTTTTGGGTTTACTCAAGTAGTTTGGCCTTGATAATCTTCTCTCTGTTCACAGCTACTGATTGAGTTGGGGAAATACAGAAAACTGGATCAAAATATTTATATAGACAATTTTTAGCACAGCATAGCAGCAACAACACAACCATCACATCTGCACCAAGCACAAATACGCAACAACTACCAACATGCTAATGTTTTTTGGTACCCTGGGCACTTTATTTACCATAAGTAAAAATGCATTATGTGTTTCAATTACTATAAGGTCCTCTAAGGTCAAGTGATCTAAGACGTCGTCTCAAGATCACTTACCTCTCATCGCTGAGTTGTAGGTTTGAGTCTCGCTTGGTCAAAAAACTTTCTGTTAGAAAGTTTACCAGTTTCTTGCAGAAAGACAGTGGTTCTACTCAGATTGACTCAGGTCTTCCTCTATCAGTTAAACTGGATATGCCATATATAACCTGAAATGTGTTTTCTTCACTATCCTTATATGTATACTTCTGGTCTTCAAATATAATGGACACTTCAAAATGTTTGTCTCACCTTATATGTAAACTTTCTGTCTTCAAATATAATAGACACTTCAAAATGTTTGTCTCACCTTATATGTAAACTTTCTGTCTTCAAATATAATGAAAACTTCAAGATGTTTGTCTCACTTACCTTATATGTAAACTTCTGGTCTTCAAATATAATGATAAGTTCAAAAAGTTTATCTTTCACTTATCTTATATCTATACATCCTGTCTTCAGATGTTATGAACATTTCAAAATATTTGTCTGACTTACCTTACATATAAACTTCAGGTCTACAAATATAATGAACACTTCAAAATGTTTGTCTCACTTACCTTATATGTATACTTCCGGTCTTCAAATATAATGAACACTTTGTCTGGTGTTTCTGACACTTTCTCCTCGAAAATGTCAATCAGGCAGGTGTTGTTGGTCTCAAACTTGCTGAACTTTATAATGAGAGGCAGAATCATTCGGAGATATTGTAGGTCGAGAAACACCCATGGATAATACTGTTTAAGGCCAAGATAACCTAGTCCAAGAATGGATCCAAGAGCTGTTGCTATCGACAGAAGAATCATGCTGTTTCCCTGACAAATATATTAAAATGTATATAAAATCACAATGTGTCTTCGTTATAAGTGTTGCGAATGTAATAAAAATGAAGAATAATTTTATTGACTTAACAAAAGTATCACAGTTTCTTATCCAACAAAACATACAGGTATAATTCGTTTACAGGACAAAACATTTACTAAATATATTAACCAATTAAATAGTTCAAATAAATAAGAATGTTTGAGAGGGCATTGCTGAAAATACTCTTCTTATATATTGTGACTATATGTATCTTCCAACAAATCAGAATAGCGTCCTTCAGAATAAAACTGGAATAAGGAAATGATTGACCTGACTTTAGAACAACTATCACTCTGCCCAATGGCCATGTGGCATTGTTTGTCCAAGTAAATACAATATAGTGCTTTACTTAGATACCATCAGCTTATCTGAGGAAAATGCTGGCACATGAACCAATATCAATCGCTGGTTGGATTATCGACTTGTTTGATTGACAGCCTGCATCAGGTCAATTGGTAATCTTCTGTAAATTATACTATATCTATAATATGAACAAAATGGACCAATCGGTTCTTGAAAGAATAAACAGTATTGTATGACACATTGACATAATTATTTAAGCGGTCATTTGTGCTCATTAAGATAAGAGTGTGGTAAGAAGAACAGATACCAAATACACTCTACAAAGTTTGGTCAAATTCTGACAATATTAAAAAGTTCTATTGGGTAAATAAGACCATATATAGGGTTTTTTTTACAAATCAAGAGCACACAACTCTGGCAATGCAATTCAGATCAAGTTAGTTTTAAAACTTTTGAGATTTTATGTACAGGTAGATACATATACAAGTTCCAAAATGTTTACTTCAGTTCTGAAGAAAGATATAATTTGTTAGGTTGCATGAGCGAATGAACCTTATATAAGGGCCTCTTTAGAAATTGATTCTGGGCGCTGCCATATTGAAACGTAACGACCATGTGTTAAAGTCCTGGCATTCGCCACATGGAGGTCGCCACTGTTTTTCAAAACAGTGCATTATGGGAATGTACAAACCACTATTGATATTAAAACCCTGCCATGTTCCAGCTAAAAGGAAAATTCAAATATGGTGTGTGTAATAATTGATTGTGATGTTTTAATGCACTGTGATGTTTTAATGCACTAACTGAAATCATTCTGCATTGACCTTTGTATATTTAATAAAAAAATATTGAAAAATAAAATGAAGTGCCTTAAATGAGGTCTTGAAACTTACCTTTTTTGACAATTTATCGCCATTTTTGACAGATTCCTACAGAGTTAATGTAAATAATTTTCAAATAACAATGTATTAACTCAATTATTATGATGTGCTGAACCCATAACAATGGAAATAATAACAAAATTAAACAGCTACAGTTGTTATTTTACTTGATACAACAGAAAAATACTTTCTTTAAAACACAAAGAGAGTTTACCAATGTGACATATTTTCAGCACATTTTTAGAATCGGATATAGCGCCGAACATGTACAAGTTTTGGAAAAACAGTAATTGTTCACTGTTTTTGTTTTTTTTAATAATATATCAAAAAATTAATTTAAAATATGCATACAAATCATTTTAAAATACATATGATCAAGGTAGTAAATTGTATAGAACATAACAGTAAGTAAGAAAATATAAGGTAAATGTCTTTTTGAATATGCAAATGGCAATACATAATGATTGAGATTAGTACATTTAAACAATTTAAAGTTACTATTAAACACACCACATTTGGCTTTTTGTGCAGCCGGAAATTCACTGTGTCAGCCGGAACCTGTTAATCTTTTTTAATTTAAATAGGCCCTTTCACCCAAATGTTGCATTTTTATATCTAATTAAAAAAGCATATTTCGTACAAACCCAAACTTACACATTCATTCACTTTAATTGCCACATCTTTTAAATGACCTAACAGGGTTTGATATTTCTTATAAAAGTTACTTGTCCTCCCTTTCCAACGGGCCCGATTAGCTCAGTCGGCTACGCGTCTGACTATCAATCCAGGGGTCGTGAGTTTGAATCCCCAGCCTAGCAACAGTCTCCAAGATGACTGATATACGACATTGTGGCTCATTATCATTCTTCTCTCACCACTGATTCAAGTGGGAAAGTTATCAGTTACTTGTGGAGACGGGGTGTGCTCAAGTACTGGTTAATCCCAGGAAACAGTGGTTAGGTT
Organism: Panopea generosa; assembly: GCA_029582155.1. NCBI lineage: Eukaryota > Metazoa > Mollusca > Bivalvia > Adapedonta > Hiatellidae > Panopea > Panopea generosa. Next base: position 45,546,470 of record CM055902.1, on the reverse strand, counting down.
AACTGATCATCTGTTAGACCCCATGACATAAAAATGACGCTAAATATTCAATCAATCAAAAAAAAAAAAATAAGTTTTATTGAATGCTTACAATCAGAGAAAAATTATGGTCAGTTTCTTAAATATTACTCGTCATGGCGAGCAGACAAGTGAAATTTTCCAGCCATGCCTAACTAACCATTGGATGCTTTTTGCAAGAACTGTTCTGTGGCCTCATGATTCTATATATATATATAATTTAACTTACTCTGATTATATATAATCCACTTAAAATATAATTCATATATGGGCAACGGCAAAGCTACTCTTTTAAAAAAAAAACGATGCCTAATAGTTGCCCCAGAACCCACCCCCTCCCCCACCATCAAAAGTTATAGTCCTGTAGTTAAAAATTGACCAAGCTACACCCCTGTTTTATATATATAAAAAATAAAATCTGTTTATTTGCCAAATTATTAATTTTTTTTTACTTATTTTATGCACAGGGAGTGTCAGTTTATCAACATATATATATATAGTCTAGCAGTGAGATGTAACTTTCCCATCCTTTTATATAAGTCAGTTTCAATTCATCCCAACCAGAGACATGTCTATGTCTCTGTCCCAACATTGCACATTGTAGGGCTATTACAAAATAAGAAAGTATACGATTATTTTATTATACATATTCATGAAGTATTAATGTTAAGTTAAGAAGTTTATAGACAGCCTTTCTGGTTTCATAACAAAATCCCCGACCTTCATATCTTGGTGAGTAAGTTAAGTTGAAATATGTACACGAGAAGAGAGTGTATGTATGCTACGCCCGACTTACCTGCAAATATTTCTGACTAATGAGTGACTATATGCTGTGCTAGCCTGTTTCGAGTTTCAACTCACACGTAAGGAAACTGCGTCTCAGTTGTCCGAGATTAAAGGGTCATTGGTGATTTAAATGCGTGCAACATGAGTATGGATGATTTATACATGTATGTATATATCGAATTTACATCCGCGGTTTACCGTGAAAAAAAAGGCAGGTCTATTTCCCGGAACCCTTCTTAATATCGATACGGAAAACCCGGACCCCACGGAACCCTTCATAACTAACTTATTATGCAATGTAAATGCACAATTCTGGTATTAAATGAAAGAGTATCCATGGATTAATCTTTAAGTTCATAGCAAAAAATAACTAGCGATAGATTTTTAATTTTTGGATTAGGAAAGTTAGGTATATTTTCATTGAAATGTTGCAGCGAAAATGTAATATTATAAAACCCGGAATCCGCGGAACCTGCAATAATTAATTCATTACGATATCGAAAAAAACACAATAAAGGGCACAACTGTGTTGCACTTGGGGGTAAAAAATGAATGTTAATTAAATACCAAAAAAAGTGTTTTTATATTGAAGTAGTGGGTCTGAAGTTAATAAAACTACTTCGGTCTGAAGAAGGAACCGCAGGAAACATAATTAAACATACGTTATACCGTTTGGTTACGCACACTACATTAGTCTGGTAACGGAGAGTAACGGAATGAAGTTGGGCAGGGTACCAGACTAGGCTCCTGGTGGCTTTTGGTAGCAACTTGTACGTACTCTTGATCACCATGACGCTCTAATTTCAGTGAAGATCAGATTTCCTGTTGAACTGAAGACAGCACAAGGATATTGTTTGTTATGATGATGTGTATATAATAAAAGCGGAGACTATAGTCACAGTGGGTGAACCAGTACGCGTCTTTTCACACCTGTGAAATGTGTACGCGCTTTTTGACACCCGTATATAGCAGACATGCAATTCAGCACCCGTGACCGCATGATACGGCAACGGGGAAACTAAAATAATCTGAGGTGATGCTACACATTATGGATTATCTTGTTACGTAATTAAATTTGAATAAATTTGAATGTTAAAATATGTTTGTAATTGATAAATGTATGCGCTGCTGCTTTTTTCCATTGGAATCTGGTGCTGCTGTAGAGAAAAATGCACAAAACCAGTGTTTTCATGCGTATTAGCTAAATACGGAAAATCTCAATCAAAATAGATACCAAAAATAAACAAAAGTAAAAAACTATGTAACATTATCATTTTTGAGTAAGAGCAGGAGGATTAGTAGAGATAGAAGGAAGTAAATAGAGAGAATAAATAAAAGAGGACAAAAGAGTTTAAGAATTAAACTAGCCGCGAGTGCTGGGTCTTCAAGTCTTGAAGGAATCCAGCTACACTGCCAGACAGGTGTGAGCGGGAAGCTGATTCCACTGTCCGCCCGTAACTGATGATATTGATGCTTGCGTCTACCTGCGCCTCTGGTGAGGTAATAATCCTCCGATGATTTATAGCTAGCAGGTTGTTCCGAATTTTGCCAAGCATACACAATCTGGAGTCTGCTCGTCTTTGTTCAAGAGCTCTCCACTCCAGACTATGCAGCATGTCGGTAACACTCGATGTGTTATGGTATCTGTCCATAACCTATATTGCAGCCCTCCTCTGTACCATTTCGAGTTGGCAGACTAATTTGTGATTAGATAGGTCGCCTGCCTAATCCTTGGTGGTGCACTTTGGGTGCAAGACTGTGGAACAGTATTCCAGCTTGGGTTGAGCAATGGATTTATAAGCTCTTTCTTTGATAGTCTGTGAGTCGATTTTGTTGTTGCGTTTCAGAAAACCTAGAGTCTGATTGACTTTATGGGAGACATAGTTGATGTGTTATTCCACTTTTAAGTCGTGGCTAATGCTAACACCAAGATTCTTCATCAGTGGAACGAATGAGAGTATATGAGCATGAAGAGAATAGTTGTGTAGAATAGGCGTTCTTTTAGTGGTGATATGTTTCACCTCGCAGTTGTCAGGATGAAAGGACATCTGCCAGTCAGCTTCCCATCTTTCAAGATTTTGAAGATCATCTTGTAGCTTGTCGCAATCGTTTGGACCGTGTATGGATAGATACAACAGTGTGTCATCTGCGAAAAGACAGACTGTACTGTGGGTGACATACTCCGGGAGGTCGTTTATATAGACCAGAAATAGAGCTGGTCCCAGGACTAAGCCATGAGGGACGCCTAAAAGTACAGGGACAGGTGAAGAAGCTTTCCCCTCGAGTACCACTCGCTGGGAACGCCCGCCAAGAAAAGAACCGATCCATTCCAAAACTGAACCATTCACTCCATAAGATAAGAGTTTGTAGAGAAGTCTGTTGTATGCCACCTTATCGAATGTCCTGACAAAATCCATCACCACATCATTTTGTCGGCCTTTTTTGCATATTAAAAGCTATGTTATGTACAAATTCAATAAGTTTTTTAAAGCTACATTTTTCACGAAAACCATGCGGGAATTGTGGCTATTGAGATGCTGAATGAGGTTGCTACACACAATGTGCTCCAAGAGCTTACAACAGATACAAGTTAGAGAAACAGGACGATAATTAGAGGGAGTTGTTTTGTCACCCTTTTTTGTAGATCGGTGTTACATTGGCCTGTTTCCATACATCGGGGAGAGATTCCTGTTGAAGTTAGGCATTGAAAAGAAAGGTAAGTATTGGTGCAAATTGTACTGAAAGACCCTTAAACACTGCCGGACTAATATTAGCTAGACCTGGCGCCTTGGACACCGAAAGGTTTTGCAGCATTTTTTGCACCCCATTTTCAGTTACCTGTTTCTCGGGCATGTCACTGTCATTTCTGGAAAAAAAGACCCGAGACATATTTACAACAAGAACTGAGCCTTATGGGGATTTGCTGAGAGAATTCCGAGTGGAACTAATTGTTAAGTGAGTCTGTCTTAGAGACAGGATCAGTTATCAACACTCCGTTTCTCTTCAAAGACTTGAGTCCTGTAGTGTCTGTGTTTTTGTGTTTGATAAAAGTCCAAAATCTTTTTGATATATTAAAATTTTCTTCTGTAGGTGTGATCAAGTCTTCAACATATTCCCAGTAAGCCTTCTACTAACCGACTGTATGTGGTGTTTGAGTGACTTAAGTCTTTTGGTGCTGTCTGGGGCGTGTTTAGATCTGGTTTTAAAATAGAGTTTGTCCCTTTTTCTAATGAGGTGTCTGATAGTGCCGTTAATCCAAGGATGTCCGTCTTTTGATTTTGCAATTTTGTGTGGTATGAATCGGTCAATGGCTCGTTCGATTTGGATGTTATGTCAAAAGTTGGTTTACGGGGGTGGAAGTATCAAAGCATGTGCGACTCAAGACCATCCCAATCAGCTTTTCTTTCTGGGAGTTTGTTTGTCTGGTAATATAAACCCAATACGCTATTTTGGAACTACGCCATTCTATTTTTAGATGGAAACTACCGTATTATGGACGACAGTAAATTGTCTGTTACATAAATTAGATTAATATTAATGTGTTACCTGTATTGGTCGAGTCACTATAAATAGAATGAAGTAGTTTCACAATAGCGTAATTGGTTTATACCTGTCTTAATGTTTTTGTCTCAGGTAATACAATATTTTTTTCACAAGTTAACCAATATGTAGCATATAAAGGAAACAGCTATTGAAGCAGGGTAATTATTGTCTTTTTTTTGCCATAACTACAGTTTCCTGTATTTTTGAAAAGCGAGTGTGAAAGGTGCAGGCAGTTCGTCACTATTTTGGATCCCACCTGCTCACTTAACGTAAGGTCGTATTGATTTAAATTTTTCTGTACTTGGAACATTGCAGAATATAAGATCTATTATTCATAATGACGATCTTTGTTGGGTGTTTTTCGATCCCCTGGTATTTATTTTTATGCATTTTTACAGAAATAAATGCCTGAAAATATCTTTGGTGACACTATACTTTCTTACAAAGGTACATTTGTAATCGATATACTCATTTGGCCTTGGAATTGAAACAAATAAAATGGAAATATAATTATATATTTTTTTGTTTTATTTTTCACAAATATAACTCGTCATATAACAATGACATACAAATGACAGCACACAGACATGGACACATATCTTACAAGCACTAACAATTTGGGAGATTCAGCAATACCCACTGGTCACCAACTATTTGACCAGCATTGAGGACTGTTCACCAAATGTTTCATATAAACCTATGGAGAACAATTCAAATTGACTGGTCACCAAATATTTATATAAACATTATTGAGAACAGTTCAAACTGACTGGTCACCAAATCTTTATATAAGTATATTGAGAACAGTTCATACAACTGGTCATCAAATGTCTAAGCATGGAGAACCAGTCATATGACTAGTCACAGAATGCTTATAGAACTATTGAGAACAGTTCATTTAGCTAGTTGCTAAATATTTGTATGCAAATCTTCATATTAGTGTGGAGAACAATTAGTCAAGCATGGAGAAAAGTTCATATGACTGTCATCAAATGTTGAAATAAGCATGGAAAGCAGTTAATATGGCTATATACCAAATGTATACACATATAAAGAATTGTTGAAGACGGAGCAAACTGAAGATGAACATAGACTGGAAGAGATATGACGATGGATTGAAATGAAGAAAGGGAAGAAACTTAGAATAGGAAGACAGTACATGTAGAAGAACTACACAGAAAGTACACATTTAACAGGAAATATGTTAACAAAAACGTTGCTGCTACAGAGGCATAATTGTGCAAAATTAATAATACTTGATAGTTACCCAGGTACATACAGTTAAAATAATTAACAAAACATTGATATATATTATTGCTTTCCTATAAATGTAGAAATACATGAGAATGTAAATAACGCTAACCAAAACAAAATTTGATATAAGTCGAAGATAAGAAAGGTATTGAATAGAAAATTGAATTTTTTTTGTTAACAAATCCACATTAACTGAAGTTGATAAAAAAACAAAAACAATTGTTTTTTTTTCTTATATTGCATCACATTCAATTAACTGAAAATTAGGAGATGTGTCCATAGGACATAGATGCCCTGGATACATGATGGTTAATTTTACTAGAAATTGAGTCCAAAAGGGAACATAACTCTTGTAAAATTGGAACAAAGTTGACAAATATTGAACTTTGAACTGTATTTTATAATATTCAGCAACCGTGACACCAAATATAGACTCTTTTAGAAGTTATTCAACAGAAACCAATTCTGCAAACGCACTGGGGTTAACCTTAATGTATATTAAGTTGGACATTGTTTATAAAACATGTACAAGCTTTTGTGGTTAATTTTTGAGTCAATGACAAATTTACATGTCATTAATCTGATTACGATGGTTCTTCTCCAAAACACTACAAATAAAGTTGTTAACATTATATAATAGAGGAAATGCACCTTATTTCACTCATTGCAGAGCCAAGTAAATATTTTGGATAATTAATATAATTCCTGTACATAACATTTATATTATTCTAATTTCTGATATAAAACGAATAGATGGCTAATTATGGACAGTATAGTGCGTTTTGGTTACAAAATTAACAACATTTGGTGAATTCTAGAAATGAACAGTATCATACAAGCCTTTTGATTAGTTTTCAGGACAGTATAATGCATGTCGGTTACAAAATTGATAACATTTGGTGAATTCCAGAAATGAACGCTATCATACAAGCCTTTCAATCAGATTTTAGGACAGGTAAACGTTCCGACCAATGTACACAATATTTTGTTTTTATAAATAAATATAACAACCAGGATATTACATATGTATTATAAGTATACGTTGTGAATGATGACTTTACTAACTCCTTCATATCAAGAAATGTATTAGAATTACAAAAATGTTACTGTTTATATTAATGTGTAAATATATTTGACCAGACATTAAATATGACTGGAAAAATTTGTTGCAAAAAAACCAACACAGCACAGTGAGTGCACACACAAACCACTGACCATACGAGATCAGCGACAAGAAAATGAAAAACCTTCCCCCAAGTAATACGCCAATAATATATACTAACATAAATAATAAGCATATTACAGTTTAACCAGTAAACCAATTTGTGGTTCTTATAGTAATCCCCCCCCCCCCTCCCCCACACACATTTCTTATATTACATGTATGCAGTTAAACAAGCGCACAAACACCAATAAAAAAATTCTTCCAGACAATTATAATACATCCCACACGTTTTCCACTGACTCTTGAGGTTTGCACGCGAGTTACGGAAGTAGATAATACTTAAAAAGCTTGTACACATCATTCTTCATCTGTAGGCTTGACCACTAAATCTATTTCTATTCAACTGATAAGCACCTAATACATGTACTAATAAAATAATTATAGATTTAAACTTTCATTTAATAGTAAACAAACCTAGATTGTCATCTCAATGGCACAGTGCCACAATGTATTCATAAATGTCTGTTAACGAATTAAGCAATATCTAAAACAATGGTTCTGTATATATTTATAAAAAAAGAGAGACCGACATCTTTCTCTCTTGTGTTTTCAGGTCAGTTGTATATTAACAAAACATTCAATTAGGATGTTTCTAAACACATTTTTTTTGATGTGATGAACTAGTCAGAATGAGAAAAACTGTTGAAACAAATGACTACTCATTTAATATATTCATCACCTTTATAACTTTCTTTAGTTTATAAATCTACAACATTAACCAACTGTATCAGCTTAAACAATCCTTAAATCTTTTTATACAAACATTTACATGTCAAATGTGGAGTAACAAGAAACTCAATACACAAGTCACCTACCGGTTTACCAATTTTGTTGCCACAGCAACCAATTTTTGTTTGAGTGAAAAAGTAATAAAATGACCTGCAGTATCTCCTCATTGTCCCCTATCTATATGCTTAGCTTCGCAAGTTCAGGTTGGATATTTGTGTTACCACATGATCCAGTTAATATCTGTAATTTTATCAATTTGTTGCCATAGCAACCACAATTTTTGTCCAACTGAAAAATAAAATGACCTGCATTATCTCCTTATTGCCCTCCATCAACATGCAAAGTTTCACAAACCTAGATTGGATATTTGTTAAACAATCTTTACAGACAGACGAAGTGTAAACCTATAGTTCCCTCTTGTGAAACCGATAGGAAACTAAAAACAGGGTGTCACACATTTACACTGACATATAAAACAGAAATCTGCTCCTCCTCAACCCCATTATCCCTTCCCAAACCCACATAACACAAAGGTAAGTTCATTGTACAGAAAAATATAAATATGACACCATTAAGAGCACAGGATTGCATAGCACATACAAATATACAATGTTCACTTTTAGTATATGATATACATACATATGCTAGTAATTAAATGTGATTATACAGGTAATATGGTGAATGACGATATGACTGTGATTGGTTAGCATCAAGTCAAATAAATAAAGCACTTCCTTCTGTACAAGCATTTGCAGCATATATCTGCACACACTAATAGTCAAGTCGTCAGCAAGTTGTTCACCTTCAAACAATAACTGGATTTCTAGTGTGACTGCAACTCCATTCTACCATGTATGAAATGTCTGTTCAGATAATAATAAAGGGCAAGTGGTGGCAGACCTGGGTTTTAATGTATTTGCAGAAACAAAAAGACTTTTCAAATAGTGATGGCAGACCCAAGGATTATAACATAAATTGGCTGAAAAAAAGACCTTTCAAACAATGGGATGGCAGACCCAGGGATTATAATAATTGGCTGAAAAAAAAAGAAGATCTTTCAAATATTGTGATTGCAGACCTGGGGGTAAATATATGTACAATGTATAGCAAAAAACGTGATCTTTCGACTATTAAATGTAATATCTATGAATTAATGCTTTACACTGTTAAAATACCAAAGCTCTATTGTAAAACTGCATCATCTCATGACCATTTAGTATTTCAACATGTTAAGCCAACGCTATTTTATACGGCATGTTATATGAACCCCACCTCCACCATTTTTTTTTAATGAGACTTAAATGCCATTTTCAACTCATGTTATAAATGGTTTTCAATTACATTGGTGGAGGAAGACCCAAGAAAGAACTGTAGAATAACAACTGTACTCTCGCAAGTAAAAGACGTACAATCTCGTGTTTTTTGGATGGAATGGGGCTTGAACCCACCTCTACTGCGAGAGGTTATGAAGTCTTGAGATGGTGCCTTAGAGCACTTGTGTTTAGTATAACCACGACCTGAGTGTTATTTGTCTATACAGTCATATGTACAGTTTGTGATCACTGTTTATAGGAACATGTCTATGGGTGTAACCCCACCATTGGCTTTTGTTCTTCATTCTATTGTAAATAATAAAAATTTGGCTTTTGTTCTTTATTCTAATGTAAATAATAAAAATTTGAAGGCTCGTCATTCATAGAGAGACCCAAATGAAAGAAGTGAAACTTACATTTTACTGTTTGTCAACCTCTGCACTACCAAAATATGATGAGAAAAATAGGGGTCATTTGTTGTACAAGATATTTTTGTTTCTGCTCAGTGTGTACACTGTTGAAAAAGTGAAACTAGACTTCTGAAATCATGTATTCATACCCCAATTGCTAAGCATCAATTTTTTTTTCTAAATTCACAATTTAAACATGACAATGCTTTCAAAATGTTCAAAATACATCAATAATGCCATTCAAATTAAAAAATGAGCATTAAAATAAGGAAAATGCATTTTTAAAGAAGAAGAAACGAGGATTATTTATAACCACCATTATGTAACTACCCCACAGAAGCACTTCATTTTTCCAATGGTGGCACTATGCCTTATACTCAAGTCTACTCTTGAAACCAGTCAACATAACTCTTGTAACAAATCCAGGGTCATATTCACCAACCATTCCTGGGAATAATCTTGGACTTGAGCATGAAAATCCAAATTTCAACCATAAAAGTTTTTCAAAGTTCATTTTTGAGTTCAAATCCAAGAATAATCGTAAGAATGGTTGGTGAATACCATCCCAGGTAATATAGTCTCTTCCAGTTAACAACCAAATACTTCAAGTATTAGACAGTGTAAGTACCCCAGCAATAAAACTGTGAGACAATAATTTAACAAAATGTAAATAAACAAAATGTAAAAAGTTATAATGCCAATATTGTTCAACCATATTTTTTAAACACCTCTTATCAGTATTTCTGTATTAGTTAGATTAAAAGTAGATTTCTGTTTCAACGGTAATACAAACTAATGCGTGCCTACACATCATCCTGCACACAGGACGCATTTATTGAAAATCCAGTTCAACATATATTTTCTTTTAATCACTTCATTTTGACACAAATAATGTTGTCATGGACTGTTTTGTTTGAATTTTTTTAATTGCTGAATGCAACACTGCTTTTTTTCCTTATTTTGTTTAAAGGTAGAAAGAACAGCGTTGCACAGAGCCCTCGACTTGAGACAATGTACATGTTTGAAAAATATTGCATCAGGCAGAAGAGATCATCAAATGACGCTCTTTGTTCAAGCCATAGCATTGGTCTGTTTAATATCTTGTCGCTCTGCAACACAGCCACTATATTATCTAATCAATATGATTAATGAAATGGAATTTAATATCAGTATCACATGATCACTTCCCTTGTGTCACATGACACTTCACAACGTCATATGACAACCAGCTATGTCACATGGACCTTACAGTGTTGGACACTGGAGACAATTATGAGATGTTTACAAAGCGATACACGTCTGCTGGTTCTTATTCCGACAAGATGTCCGACCTGTCAACAGTAAAGTTAATATGAATATCACATGACAATACAATCTATCTCTGACACTGGCTTCCCGCATCAACTATTTGCCATCTGTTTTATTTTTTCTAATCTGGCTTTGAGCTGGGATACATCTGTGTGTTTCGGAAGTTCTGCTTGAGGGTTGTTACTACTGCTGTCTTCGGTTTCCATTGTATCAAGCTGAAAACAAAATCAACAATACTCAAATAAGTTCAGGTGCAACAATACTCGAATAGGGCCAGGTGCAAAAATACTCAAATAAGTTCAGGAGCAACAATACCCAAATAGGTTCAGGTGCAATATTATTCAAATAGGTTCAGGTGCAACAATACTCAAATAGGTTCTGGAGCAACAATATTCAAATAGGTTCAAGAGCAACAATACTCAAGTAGGTTCAAGAGCAACAATACTCAAGTAGGTTCAGGAGCAACAATACTCAAATAGGTTCTGGTGCAACAATACTCAAATAGGTTCAGGAGCAACAATACTCAAGTAGGTTCAAGAGCAACAATACTCAAGTAGGTTCAGGAGCAACAATACTCAAATAGGTTCAGGTGCATCAATACTCAAATAGGTTCTGGAGCAACAATACTCAAATAGGTTCAAGAGCAACAATACTCAAGTAGGTTCAGGTGCATCAATACTCAAATAGGTTCTGGAGCAACAATACTCAAATAGGTTCAAGAGCAATAATACTCAAGAAGGTTCAGGAGCAAAGAGACGAAAGATATCAGAATGACTTCAAAAGACATTTAGTAGCCAAATCAATTTTGTAATGTGATTTTTTTTTTAAATGTTCCTGTACTTTATTTTCTCTATATGTCATGTAAGTTTGGGGTTTAAATACAGGAAAGACACAGAGTACATTTTACTAACACATTGGAAGAATTAGCCTAGCAAGTCAGATATTGAAAGTTAATGTCTTCCAAATTAAATATAGAAATTTTGCTGAATGAAGTTACAAGTTTCATCTCAAAGACAATGTGTGTGCCAGGGTGGGCACGTATAATACATGGACAAATACAATAAACAATAAAATGTTATAAATGTGTTCATTAACATATTAGAGCGTTATATTACATTTACCTCTGATATTTCTGGAGATATACATCTAGGTTCCATATCTGCAGTTTGGGGCTCTACATCTGTAGGTTCAACCTGATCATGAAATGATAATAAAGGAAAAATTATATTAATTGATGTACCATATTAAAATGCAGTTTATTGTTTTGATGATCTAAACTGTGGTCTACACGAGATGTAAATTATAGTAAATTAGTAAAGTAAACTAAAAAGGTAGGAAACAAATATCTATTTAAGCAAATTTACATTTTTATACAAGCCCAACTCCCCACAAACACTCAAGGCGAAAACATTTTGTGTGAATCAACTTTGGCAATATAAAGATGTATTTTATGATATAGGTAGATATACAATTTGTGACTATCCATCAATGGGGTTTAACACCATTTTCAACACATTTCAGGTTATATTATGGTATATCCAGTTTTACTGGTTGAGGAAGACCTCAGAATGAATCTGAGTAGAATCATCGTTCTTCCACAAGTGACTTTCTCACTTACAGGTTTTGGAGCGAGCGAGACTGGAACTTACAACCTTAGCGGTAAGAGTTAAGTGACCTTGAGATGTTGCCACTATCCACCAAATATAGCCAATCAATATCACACTGATAAATACTAGGCTTTTATAAAATTAAGTTGATAACAGTCAATCCTGTGCAGCGAGCAGTATTTTTTCATGTGGGTAAGTAGGTAGCTTTTTTTTTTTTTGCCAAATTCTGATTTTGCAGTCAATTTGAAGGAACAATTTACTTTTTTAAGGATGGCCCAATGCATTTATTGAAATACTAATCTAGATATGTGCATTGCCTTTAAATCACACCACAAGCAAAAAGTCTCACAAATAGTATTTATACAAAATTCTGCAATTTTTTGGCCTCAAACTTAAAAATATACCTTTGAAGAATTTACACCTTATCATAAAAAAAATTCGTCAAGAGATGAAACTATGAAAAAGAGACGTTTTTTTTTTTTGTTTTTTTTTATCAGCCACTCCTCCATTGTAAAACTGTTGGTGATCACTAAACAAATAACATTGCAATGAAACTTAAAATGAATTCTTTCATGTTATTTACATATTTCATACATTTCTTATTAACAATACTGTTCAGTTTTAAAGTGTTATGTAAAGTGTACACATACATTAGCGTTTGCCTCAAAGCCACATTGAGCACGTAATACACGTAATCTTTCCATGTAATAACCAGCATTCGCTTCTGCGTCACCTGTCTGTAACAATATTGTAAAGAATATGTATAAAAAAACATCAAAGTGAACATATGGTAATATGACTGAGTGTTATGAAATAAAATTGGTCATGAAGACATTCATTTGTCTGTGTCCGTCACACACACCTCCTTTTTTTCAATGATACAGTAAAACCCATGTAAGTGGTCACCTCTATTAACCCTTTACTTCATATAGACGCCTTTGGACACCTCTAATATAAATGCCTTTGGACGCCTCTAATATAGAAGGCTTTTGAATTATTGGGTGAATTATGTTTATATTAACTGACAGAGTGGAAAACAGTGCAGGAAGTGTTCAGATTGCTCGTTATGAGCAATCTGAACTCTTCCTGCACTGTTTTCAAAGGCCTTCTGTGATAAGTATCTATGGAGTAAAGGGTTAAGCAGCAACTTGTCTTTAGAAGCCATATTTGTTATTTCCAATTTCTGTGCTTTCAGGGCAAATTCACCTGTATTAAACAACAACCTGTCTTAAAAGGCCACTTTCGCCCTTTCACTTGATTGACTGGTTAAGACAAGTTTAACTATTGCATTTATTTAGCAGAGGTTAGCACACCCAATCAGCATTTCAGCAATCATTAGAAGATTGACCAGTACTGGACACACTTTATCTCTGCAAGGTTAACAATCTCCCTCAAGTTCATTTGTTTATACTATTATAAATATTAGCATGTTTGTGAAGGAAGCTTGTACGAACCTTACTAGAGTCTGCTTTCTTGATAGAGCCATTACTAAGAGTTTTTTTTAAAGGCAATGCGTCAAGCTGGGGGATTGAACCTGCAACTTCTGGCATGACTGGCCAACATTCTATCTACATTCTATCCACTAAACTACTACAGAAGAGAGACTTTGTACAAGCTAGAAATAGCTTTCTACTCAATTCTATTATTATGTATCGCTGTATATTTGAATATATGTATATTTAATATGTTGATAACAAATAAATATTGTTTAAACTACACTACTGCACTGCTTAATTTAGTACATTTGACAACTATAATGGTAATTTACAGAATTAATGATTCACCTGTTACTATTTGAACAGGTTATCTTTAAAGACTTAAACAAGACTGTAAAGATCTGTTTTTTGTCGTTCTCCTTTTTTCACCAGTATTTCAGATATTCAATGGTAGTCAGCACACCCTATCACTGTTCCTGGGATCCACCAGGCATCAACAACTAGACACATCTACCTCTGGAACTTACCCCACATCAATGGTTGTCAGCACACCCTATCACTGCTCCTGGGATCCACCAGGCATCAACAACTAGACACATCTACCTCTGGAACTTACCCCATATACATGGAGGTGGAAAATTCATGGCCATGGCACAAAGTTCATGACTATCAGAGACTGCAGCCAAAGTATGGATTCGAACTCACAACCCCTGGATTGACACGCATTACTTAGCTAGCCGAGCTTGACTGAATGATAACCAGAACATACCTTTGTGTTTGATTCTTGTCCAAGTTTTGCCTTGAGTTTAGATGCTTTCTCCATCATGTAGTCACTACTAATACTTCTGTCTGTAAGCTGTTGAGATGCTCGGATCTCTCCTCCACCTGTCAAAGAACAAGTATGACACATGTACATGCTTTGACTCAAGCATTTGTATTGTAGCAGTTTTACTAATAGTTCTATGAAGATCATCATGAAACATTTGGGAATTAGAATGCACAAAATGTCAAATTGTTCAATTTACGATGATTTTAGGGCCACAATAAAAATAATGCGAATAGTTGGCATTATTTTAATGCCATCAAAGGCTAACAGAAAGTTCTACATATACTTGCGAAAATGCTATTCTCTTCTTCCTTTGCTTTCTGTGGCACTTAGTATATGCAGATAAAGTGTTAGCACCAGGACAACACATATAGCTGTGGCAGAGTATCTCGCGGTCACCCCCCTCCCCATTCTTTCAACAATGCCTGCAATTTCTCTCTCAAAATATCCAGATGGAAATAACATAAAGGCCCTAAGCTCAAGAATTTAACCGACAGTTTTCTTGACCCTTCTAGTTGATAAAACTGACATTTTCAGAGTCTATCAAGCAACATTTGATGGACAGATGAAGGAGGAAGAGAAGTGCGCTTTAAATGAGGTAAGCTTATAAAAAACTAATATCAATGACAAACAAGATATGCCCATATTCGTAATATACCCTTTCTCTGACATCTGAGAACCGTTTTCCATCAGACTTGGGAACAACTTACCAGACTGTGAATGAGACTTTTCACTCTGTTCACTTTCAATGGCTTTTAAGCCTCGTTCTATGTAATTCTGGAAGAAGTGCGAGGATTTTTTCAAGAACGGTTCCAGATCAGCATCTGGATATTTCTTTTTAAAGTCATAGAGATCTTGTAGTCCTTCTTTTGTATTTTCCTTCGATCCAATTTTCTTAAATATCTCTGTTAACATATCATGCGTAGTCTTCGATAGACGCTTTGTCTTTGATGAATTCTGTAACAGAACAAAATATACGATGAAATCTTGGCTCGACTTACAAATTCAAAATGATGATGTAAGAGAAAAAGAAATAATTCAATTAATGTTACATGGTATTTTATTTAAAACTGAGATAGAGAGATGAAGGTTTGTGTGGAATGAGGGAGGTAAAAATGAAGACAATAAGAGGATAGAGGGAGAGAAGTAGTGAATAACAGAGAGGGGTAGAGACTATGGGAGGGAGGGAAGGAGAGAAAAAGATCTAGGAAGGAAGAGAGAAATAATAGGGAGGGAAATAGAAAGGAGATAATGAGAAAGAAAAAGAAATGCAGACAACAGAGGATCAGGGAGAGAAAGTGGCGGTTATACCCGAGATGTTTTATTATCGTCTGTTCCATTAATATCTGGATCCACATTTTGAGACCCTCCTTCATTGCGTAACACCTTCTGTAGGTAAGTTTTTACCTCGGACACCTCTCCTGCATCTATCTGACCCAGGTGACTGAGGATCTACAGAATACAATATCAACTATGATGAGTAAATGCCAGTGCCACATACTTATATAGTACGAATAAATGATTTCTAAGATTACATCATTCAACATCATCTGCTGTGTTAATTGGCAGTAAATGTTTAAAAGCATTTACATGTGTTTAAACTGTGCTCTGTTAACCCAGTCCGTAGTGCATCTGACTATTAATCTAAGGGTCTCGAGTTGGATTCCCCGCCCGGTCACAGTCTCCATGATGATTGATATGCAACATTGTGACTCATTATCATTCATAAAACTGCCGACTCGAGTCAGAAAGTTATCAATTACTTGGATGTTCTCAAGTACTGGCTAACTTTCCTGAATCCCAGGAAAGAGTGGTTAGGTTAACGGATCGTCGGTCAGACCCTGGTGGCATAAAAATGAGGCTAGATATTCTAGCAAGCAACTTGTGTTTAATCATGTAAAACAACCTTTCAACCTGGGTGAGAGAAATGTCACGATCAACTACAAAATATATACATATACATGTATAACCTTGAAACTTACCAACCTGGCATTAACATAAAAGTCAATATTACAATACGCATTATTCTTTGGAACTTTTCAAGTTGGCCAGAGAATGCAAAAGTCAATTTTACAATATAAATATATTCATTATTATTTTGAACCTTTCTAGTTGGCCAGAGAATGTAAAAGTCAGTTTAAAATATATGTAGACATACTTTGAAATAGTTTCAACAGTCAGCCAACAGTATATGACGTGTAAACATTATACATTCAGACCTTTCATCTTGGCAAGAGAATGTTAAAAAACGACTTACAAATGATGTAGACATTTAATCTTGGAACGTTTTGACATGGCCAGAGAATGTGAAATTCAACTAACAATATATGTAGGCATCATACATGGGGACCTTTCAACTCGACAAGAGAATGTACAAGTAAACTTACAAAATTATGTAGACATTTTACCTTAGAACCTTTCAACTTTGCCAAGGAATGCAAGATAGTCTTCACTGTGCGCAGTGGTAAATCGTTAGACCTGTCCTTCCAAGTGTGAGAAGGGAACGCCCGCAGGAACATGTGTGTGTCATATAACACTCTGTCTAGATTTAACCACTTCATGGTATCTGGCAACATACGTACAATCTTCCAAAGGCACTGAAATATACAGAAGATGATAATTATTAACATATAAAAATCTTCCTAAACACTGAAACATACATGTATACCGCAGACAGATCGCAACTTAGGCACATTTCTCAAAAGATACTGGAACCTATTAATAATGGCAATTAACGAAGCATTACACCATTTTTATCAAGTTCATAATTTATATACAAGTTATAGTATCAACATGTGTGATTCACGAGTGCCACATGAGTGATGGTACAAATAGGAACACTATAATGGCTGATGCATGCTATTAACAGTGGCAAATTTTCGAGCTGATTCACTGTAAGGCCCAAATGTTTATTCAAGCAGCCAGACCAGATGATCCATTTTTTCTATCAAACCGATAAAACACGTGGTTAAATACCATAGGCTCACCTTTCCTACTCATTCAACATAAACATTTCACTGGTTAAATATCATAGACTCACCTTTCTTACCCATTCAACATAAACATTTCACTGGTTAAATACCATAGACTCACCTTTCCTACTCATTCAACATAAACATGTATCTGGTTAAATACCATAGGCTCACCTTTCCTACTCATTCAACATAAACATTTCACTGGTTAAATACCATACTCACCTTTCCTACCCATTCAACATAAACATTTCACTGGTTAAATACCATAGACTCACCTTTCCTACCCATTCAACATAAACATTTCACTGGTTAAATACTATAGACTCACCTTTCCTACTCATTCAACATAAACATGTATCTGGTTAAATACCATAGGCTCACCTTTCCTACTCATTCAACATAAACATGTATCTGGTTAAATACCATAGACTCACCTTTCCTACTCATTCAACATTAAAATGTATCTGGTTAAATACCATAGGCTCACCTTTCCTACTCATTCAACATAAACATGTATCTGGTTAAATACCATAGACTTACCTTTCCTACTCATTCAACATTAAAATGTATCTGGTTAAATACCATAGGCTCACCTTTCCTACTCATTCAACATAAATATGGATCTGGTTAAATACCATAGACTCACCTTTCCTACTCATTCAACATAAACATGGATCTGGTTAAATACCATAGACTCACCTTTCCTACTCATTCAACATAAACATGGATCTGGTTAAATACCATAGGCTCACCTTTCCTATTCATTCAACATAAAATGTACACATAACTGCATAAACATCCAATAGTCTCACCTTCATTATAAGTTCTAAAAACTTATTGCTACATGTTTCACTGCCTGCACACTCCTGCAGTAGACGGATCAATGCACTGTAATGAACAAAACGAAGTATTACAAACATATTTAAGCCTTTAATGACAAGTTTTAAAATCCTATGTAAACTGTTGTAGAGACATACACTGCGGTCCCGTTATAACGCGGTCCGATATAACGCGAATTCCGTTTTTGATTGGCTCCCATTTTTTGGCGGGGGGAAATGTCATAATATAAAACTTGAAAATCTGTGCGAATGTTCAAATGACAACCAAACAATATATCGTCGCCATGTTTTGTTTTGATCATTGTTCATCTTCTACTCACCAATTAGCCTTGATTAGAATAAACTGTTATAACCATTACCTCATGGTGGTTTAAAGGATAGATTAAGGGATTGATTTATGCCAGCATTGACTATTAACAGTTTGTAATAATCCGAGTGCTTCAATAAATACTGACACGCGCCAAACACGGAAGCCATATGCAAACTTTGTTTTTATCGAGTGATCATGTGATCAAGCAACCAAGAGGTCGACAGGTATAAATATATCGTGGGTATATTATCACATCATCAACACAAACTGATTTTTATTATTTAATTGTTGTAAATACCCTTGATAATTTTTTTTTATCTTTTTTAATATTTTAACACTAATAGCCTTGAGTTAAAATTAAAGCACGATTTTTTTTATATAGACGTTTTTTCTCCTTCCAGGTTACACAGCAATGGCTGCCAATTCTATTTTTATCAAAACACGAAAAAGTTTTTCTTTTTTTTATTAATTATATACATACATGTATCTAAGTGTATTTGTTGTAACCAAATACACATTGTATCACATTACAATGCAAACGATACCATTCACTTAAGAGTCGGACAGCACGACAGGTGTTAATAACTGACATCGATTTCTTCAAGGTAATTATCTCTTACAATGTGGTCCGCTTATAGCGCAGTTTCATTTTGTGGACCCCAAAATCCAAGTTATAACAGGATCTGAGTGTATACTTAGTTTCAGTGAAATATTTTAAATAAATTAATAATGGCCAAGTGGTCTAAACGACCATCGTCTAATAATCACTAACATATCAGCGCTGAGGTCTTTGGTTTGAGCCCAGCTTGGTCAAAAAAAATTGTGAGAACATTGGCAGAGCCTTTTTTCTGGAAATGGGAAGAGGCTCAAGCCTACAAGATTGGGGGGAAAAACAGCGCGATTGAGGGAAATTGGAAATTGTTTTAAGGCTTTAAAAACTGGAAATTAAAGCTTAACACTGTTGAGATCATGTTTGAACCAATTATTATCAGATATTACAATAATACTTCATATCCAGTTGTTTTTTTTATCCTCTAATGTAAAGAAAAATTTAAAAATATATATATTTTTTTCATTTTGGGAATTTATTTTTGCCTCAATTGGGAAAAAAACCATGATTTTTAATTGGGAAGCCACCGATTTTCGGCCTCTGTTTAATAAGGTAAAAAAGCCCTGGACAGTGGTTCTGCTCAGATTTATTACACATGTATTATATGAGCAGTATTGTCAGTTACCAATTTATTACAAATATTTCTTTTGAAGAAGCTATTTATCACATATAATATCTTGATAGCCAGTAAATATCATCTGACATATCTTTCAAACAATGAATTTACTATTCTGAAGACCTACCACAGGACGTTAGTTTGGTCAGACTTCTCCACAATCTTTACGACGAGCACGTTGACAGATCTGACAACCTGGGGTCCGTCTTCCAGCTCCATGAGACGACTGTCAAGAAGCATGGTGACCAGGTTGTGTATCAGCTCCTTCAAAATGTCCTTGGAGGCCTGGGCCGCCAGGGCAGAGTTCTGGAACAACTAAAACAGCAAGCGAGCATGAAAATCAATTTTGTATTATCAAACAATACATATATACAGTGGCATGTTAACATGCCATCGATTCTGTATTAAGTGACAATCAGTATTTACAATTGTACATTTATAAAGCATTAATTTTTTAAATAACAAATGTGTACTGTGTCAAGTTAACACAGCATCCACTTCTCCAACAAACTGACATTTACAACTTCCTGCTTGTTTCAGTTTTCAGTAACTAAAATAGTTAGCAGGGTGGTAGTGCAGTGGATAGAGTGTTGGCTGCTCATGTTTGAGTATTTACCCTAAACCCTAGACACCTAAATACCCATTCATGTGTGCAAACAAACAAATGGGTGCACATGTACAAGGCTAACATTTCTTTGTATGGCAAAGGCATGAAAATAAGAAAGTTGCTTACAGCAAGTAGTGTGCCTAACAAACATCTATACAGGCGTACGACCTCTTCCTTCTGCATGTCCTCGTCCCCCATGTGTGTTGAGTAGGCCATCTTAAACTGCATGGACATAGCCACTAACAACTGCTCTATATGGTCCTCCATCACAGACACTTTATCTTTATCCTTCAGTACTTCATCAATCTGTCAACAGCAATATTATCATGTCAATTTTTTGTACGAGTCGAAGGAAATGAAAAGAACATGAATACCAGTTTTATTTTACATGAAATTAAAGAAGAGATTGGTAGAACCAGTGGATGCTCTGTTTCCCTAGAAACGTTATTTTCTTGATTCATTGATTGATTGAATATTTAGCGCCATTTTTATGCCATCAAGGGCTAACAGACGATCAGTTAACCTAATCACTGTTTCCTGGGATTAATCAGTACTCGAGCACACTCCATCTCCGCAAGTAACTGATAACTTTCCCACTTGAATCAGCGGTGAGAGACGAATGATAATGAGACACAATGTCGTATATCAATCATCACGGACACTGTTGCTGGGTGGGGATTCAAACTCACGACCCCTGGATTGATAGTCAGACGCATAATCGACTGAGCTAATCGGGCCCAGTTTATTTTCTTGAAGAATGAATAGGGTTTTACGGCATACCAACACATTATAGGTTATTTGATGCCAACAGGAAGGAAGATTCCAGGTTCACTTAACATGTACAAAAACAACAAATTAACATACAAATTAAAAAAAATACATCAATAAATGAATATGCAGAATGAACCTAGAATTTTCTTGAAGAAAATACAAGTGGTAGAAGTGATATTCATGAAGGAAATGTTTAACAAAAAAGGTACAAACCCACCAATGTACATATATATATATATACATGTATGGTTTGACAGATGCCTTGATATTGTGTTTATAGTTTGCATTGTAGCTAGGCGTGCTCGCTGTAGTCTGGTCTGTACATTTGTCTGGTATTCGCAAATAATTATCATATGATACATGTATATATAATATCATACATTGTGAATGTGCATCTGAAAAGATCCCAAAAATCTGAAATTTCTGTGATTTCAATTTTCTTCCTTTATTATTATTTTATATATATATATATATCTATATTTAAGTGCCTGGCCAATGTACTCTCTACCCCTATTTTACTCTATTAACTAAAGAAGACATACTAAAAGTAAAATCGAAGCTGATTAAGTAAACCTAGAGGAATCGTTTCAATATTATTTTCAAAAGTAATGTTATGTAAATGATCATACCTGAGCCAATGCTTGTATACAAATGGATATATCCCTGTTGGTTACTTGTGATATGACAAAGTTGACTGTATTAGCTGTGTCCGTTGAATTGAAGAACTTTGGTCCAGGAGATGGTGGTCGTGCTCTACAAATTGTAAAATATCGGATGGAATAAGAACAATTATTTACTAAATTATGAAACAGTCTAACCAAACCAGCAGCTTATACAAACTTATCTAAAAGGAATGGATGAATGTCTTTTTGTGGTTTTCATTTGCAAGTAAGCTGGACAATCTAGGGAAACCACTATGTCTCTATCTTAAGAGTTACTTTATTTTTGGCTGAGCCATATAAGGCTTACTATCACACAGACTTACTTTATTTTTGGCAATTCCACCGGTTGAAGGAGGTCATCAAGATCACTGTACTGTATCAGCTGTGGCATCGGGTAGTTGTCTCCGTTAGTGCCTTCATCATCTATGTCTAGCTGGAACTCCTTACGGACGGAGTTGGAAGACTGAGACTTTGGCATTCCAGTCCCTGGCCTCTGAATTGTGCCCCTAAAATATTTAATCATTTAAATACATCGCAAAATTCTATTTAAATACGTGTATGTCTACCATATGATTTTCAAGATGAAAATTCATGAAACGACTTTCAACATACCGGGGTAGAAGATTCTTGAAGGCTCTAAAATGTCATTACAATTAATATTCCTATGGCTCCCTGTTTAGTTCTGCCATAGATATCTTAACCTTTTTTTATTTTAAAAGCATAATTTTTATGCCATCGAGGGCTAACAGATGATCAGTTAAGCAAACCACTCTTCCTGGGATCCTGAAAGGTTACCAGTACTCAAGCACAACCATCTCTACAAATAACTGATAATTTTCCCCATTTTATTTAGCATTGAGAGAGGAATGACAATCAGATGCAACATTGCCGGGCAGGGTTTCAAACTGGAAACGACCCCTGTATTTATAGTCAACACGCCACAGACTATATATATATACTACTATATAGTATTGTTTTGCAAATCTTGAAATGAGTATCTTTTTTCTATTTATTTTTTTATACATTAATGTTAATCCAATAATAATGCTTTGACACTGTACAAAAAAACTTACTGTGTGGCTGATCTCTGAGGCTGCTGTGGGGCCGACTTAGGCCGTTTGTCCTGCTTGCTGGGCGCCTGAGGAGCAGCGGCAGCAGGTTTGGACTTGGCTGACCTCTTGATACGCTCATCCAAGTAACTCTGATCTTTTTCTTTTAACTGCATTAGAAGATAGTTTACTGTAGTATTGTATTTATTCATATACCTGTAACTTAGGCGATGAAACTAAACTATAATTCTTACATACCTGTGTTTGAATGGCACAAAGTTCCTCACAGATATATTATTAAAGTCTGAATATGCTGCTGACACATGGTACGATACCACACCCAGTCACATTATACTCACACCGGGCCGACCAGACCTAGAATAGTCCTCTAAATGCTGAGTGCCAAGCGAGGAAGCTTCTAGTACCATATTTCAAGTCTTTGGTAAGACCCGACCAGAGATCAAACCCGCCACCACCACCTACCGCAAGTGAGGCGAACGCTCTACCACTGCAGTTTATTAAATACAGAGTATGATAATTTCAATTAAGAAGTGCCTGCCCCACTCAAAAAGGAGGAAGTAATGAGAATAACGAGTAAACTAAGAATTAACTTCATGAGGATGGAGATTTTACTAGTTTGGCCATCCTTCTACAGTAAATAGTAGCAATACTCACTGTTCCAATGTTTTTATACAGCCCCTCACCGAGTATCGTATAAGCCACAACTGTCGTATTAAGAGCTGCATTCCTCACGCCATTGTCTCGCTCACTGATATTTCCTGCAATTAACTTCAGTGCTACTTGAGGTGTGGGTTGGCATATAGAAATACCATATGTCTCAATTAGATAGCCCAATTCTTCCAGACATTCTGTGATCAAGAGAAAAGATAGTAATGCAGATTTAAATTGGAATTTTCTTTAAATAATACAAAAAAGCCTGTGTATGCTTTGATCTCTTGGCGGATGCCTTTAGGCTAAGCTTTCAATCAAAAATGAAATTCATGGATTATTGGACATTTGTTTTAATTTTGATTTTCCCATGCAAGATTTGCCAATATAATACTATGCTTCAAACTGTTAAGTATTTTTAACCCTTTACTTCATATAGACGCCTTTGGACACCTCTAATATAGACGCCTTTGTACACCTAATATAGAAGGCTTTTGAATTATTGGGTGAATTATGTTTATATTAACTGAGCAATCTGAACTCTTCCTGCACTGTTTTCAAAAACTTCTGTGATTGGTGCGAGAAAACACGTTTCTATGGAGTAAAGGGTTAAAAAAAATAAAAAAACAAGTAATAAAATATTGTCATTTAATGTATAGTGGAGCATAAAAAATGTTTTTATCTAATAACCTGTTCTCTGTTTGGAGTTCTTAGATTTTAAACCGTCCAAGATGAAGGTAAACATTTTACTGGCAGGATACAGCTTGTAGATCAGTTTGAATATCAACCGCACATCTCGTCTCACATTGTCCTTGTTTTCACCAACCTGTTAACAATGGACACAATGAAGTACTGGTATGATAATGAGACGAATGATAATGAGACACAATGTCGTATATCAATTAAATCATCAGTCAGAATTCATCATCCAATATAATAGTATAACTGATAAGTTTCCCACTTGAATCAGTGGTGCGAGACAAATGACAATGAGACCCAATCATTATGAAGACTGTGGCCAGCAGGAAATGCAAGTCATGTGTGCTATCGACTGAGCTAACAGAGCCAGACGTATAAATATCAGGAAAATGCTTTTTAAATTTTAAAAAAGAAAGAAGGATTATCTATCACGGCCATTATGTGACGAAGCTACAGAAGCATTTCCTGTTCCAAATGGGTGTGTTATGGCTATACTGTACCTTTATGACGAGATATGGCAGAAATGAGTGAGCCTCTATTTCATGTAGACTGTAATCTATGTCAATCAGCAGCTTGAACATTAGCTGTAGGTATTCCAGGGCCTTATTTAACATGCTCGGGTTTGTGTCGAAGAATCGTAGCGTGAACCACTTGAGTATTAGGTCAAGGTTTGCAATTTGTTCATTCTGGAGCGGTTCCAAGCACTGTAAATACATGTATACAACAAGGTCATTTTGTGAAAAATTAGTTTACCAATGTCATTTTGTTCATTTTTACAAATTTATGTAGCATCAATACATCACTGCACTTCAACTTGACTTGACCATACCTGCAATAATACTTGTAAATTGTGAATCATGGTCCTACAGTGTTATGGTGCAGACATGGTTTATACATACAGTCAATTTTGTAAGTGGTCACCTGTATTAAGCAGTCACCTATCTTAAACAGCCACATTTGTTATTTCCCATTTCTATGCTTTTTGACCAAATCAACCTGTATTATGCAACAACCTGTCTTAAAAGGCAACTTTTGCCTTCCCTTCACTGGCTGCTTAAGACAGGTTTGGCTGTACATGTATAACTATACATGACATTTAATGTGATCTTGATCTTGCAGATGGGGACACATACGATGGGTTCTGACATCATTTTCATGTGATTAGTAAAGACATCATGTTATTTTGAAATTCATCCATGCATATCTAAAAATCTATTAAAGGTAAGAGGGAAATCTCCAACTTGTTATACAAGGCCTAGTATTAGGTTAAACAATGTAGTTTTTCCCATCTAATGATCAGTGTCAGATTTTTTAATTGCTGATGATTGATTGGTCTTCAAGTCTAAGTAACTGAGAAAGAAGTGAGTGATATCTTATAAGAATCTTACATGGGTTTGAGGTTCAGATTGAAAATTCCATCCAGAGCCTCGTTCCCCAAAACAGTTATCCCAAGGAACGGAATTTTCTATCTGAACCGAAAACGCCATGTAAGAATATTTTTCTTGCATACCAAACACATTATATATTTATACTAATTTATAATCATTATTAAATTTCACCATGATGGCTTTTAAGACGTCAAATTAAATATATTACATCATGTGTTTTAATACATAACGTCATAAATTGTTCCAACGTCACAGCCGGGTAGGACGAGTGCATGGAGGGGTGTAGGATGAAAATTCCATAACCGGTAAAAATACACGGAAATCCATGTCCGGTATGCAAGAACGCCGGATCCTACCTTGATCAATGTTTCTATAGCCTTGATGTGAAACTTGAAATCGCTGTGATACATCTGATCCATCATGGTTTTGCTAAAGTTTTTCTCCATCTGTAACGTTAACTGTTCTACATATTCGCCCCGTGGCACTGTAAAATTCCACTTCAATGTCTGCAAACAAAATTACACTTTCTAAATATTTTGTGCATTATGGGCAAATCCATAAATGGTGTGCTTACTGTCTTGTTCCATGTATATCAAATAAGGAATGTTATAATTGAAGACAGGTTAAAGCCCAAACTGCCACAGAAAACCATGATTCAAATCAGAAAATCCTTTTTCAAGATTTCGCAGTAACTACTTAATTGTTTTTGTTATAATTTAACATACTACTAGATTATTGTTAATACATTTAATTGGTAATAAATACTTGCAATATGAAGTTTGAAAAAAAAGTTTTAATTCCAACTGCCAAAAACTTGAAATTCTAGGGAGGAGCTTGCGAGTTTATGCCCTCTAAATTGTAAACAAATACACATGGATCTGTGTTTATGCACTCTATGCCGGCTTGAAGCAGATAATTTTTATGGTATACTGTACCATAACTGACAGGTAAAGAATAAACAATTTTGTGGCAGATGGACAGAGAGACGGAAAGAACAAAAACATAATGTCTCCCTGGGAAGAAAGAGAGACATACATGTACATGCAATATTTTCAATGCAAGGTGCATATAAATCAAATGACTATAAACATTTAGTCGTTTATTTGTCCCCCATAGATGATCTGTAACAAAATGACTGAACCACACTCGTACCTTCATGTTCTTCTCATCTTTGAACCTCTTCTCCTTGGTTTCCGTTATAGTGATGGAAGGACCCAAATCTTCTTCCACTTTCTTTCTCTTACTTGGTGCTGCCACCTGTGAAACAATTTTGAAAGTTTAACTGTTTGTATAAATTTGTTTATATTTTTTTATATATTAACATAGATGTAGTTGAGTAGGATTGTTTAAATTATAATCAAACTGTACGTAATTAGGGCTTAAAATTAATACGATTAATCCACAAATAGTTACCAAAGCCACTGGCACAAACATCAACGCTGGATTTAGATTCATGGATGAATAATACTGATGACTGTGTAAGAGGTGTTGTTATTTCTTATACATCTCAACTTGAGAATTTCAAACGTTTACAAGAGGCCCATGGGCCTTAATGGTCACCTATTTGTCAAACATAAGCATTAACCATCATGTCAGCAACAACAAATCACACCAAAAACCATTCCAATGAAACTATTCAGTCATTGGAAATTACGTTTTTTTTGTCATTTTCTCTTATATAGATTTAGTAAATTAGATGCCATCCCCAGGGCAAACGTGGGACCCAAGGACATGCAATTCACAATTTTTATAAAGGACCCACATACGTCCATAATCATGCTCACCATTTGTTTTCAAAGCTGTATATAACATTTCATTATGATTAAAATTAATTTTAATTGATTAAGGTCAAAGTATGACTGAATACAATTTTAGTGGACATTTTTCAAGAGGGTAGTGATGATGAAAGCTTTGATTTTTTCAATCCTGTTGATTTAAATGAAGCTAAATTTAAAGAAATAAATGACATACATGTATTTAACGATGGGAAACTTTTGGAAGTTGAAAGGTGTTATCAACATACTGCTTTTTTTTTTTTTTTTAAATTGAATAGTGGAAGAAAAACACTTTTTACCTCAAACTTAATGTGACCCTATATGACCATAATTAATTTTTTATGTCAATGTGATTTGATGGAATCTGTCATGTTACATTGTTAGAAAAAACATAAACAACATTTTTTAAATAATATTTCACACATTTTTTTCTCAATGCAAACATAATGTCATGAAATACTATAAATTAATACTTAAACATGGGTAATATGATTTGCAGTTGATTGCTTAGCATACAAACAGTTACACAATTTACCCCTTTGGCTTTTGTTTTCCCAGGACCCTTGGCAACTGATTTAGAATCTCCTCCATCTGACATTGGCGATTTCTCCTTTTTCCCAGGTGCAGGCTCTGGTTCATCATAGTCAGCTGATGGCGGTCGGGCTGGCTTAGCAGCTGGGGCAGCAGAAGCCTTCTTGGTTTTTGGTTGTTTGGCTGGCAAATTCTCTCGTGCCTTCTCTAAAATCTGCACAATCTGGTCTTTGGATGCTGGCTGCAGTAAAGTAATCAGTATATACTTTAATGAAAAATTAAAGACGACTTGTATCTGATATTGAATGAGTGATGAGTAAGTAGTTAAAAATACTCTTGTTCATGTATCTGGGTACCGGTTATCCATAACAAGAGGGCCAGACTGGCCCTAAATCACTCGTTTGTGGCACAGGAGACAATGCCAAAGAAGGGCAATATTGCAGGTGGCAGAGTGTAAATAAATTCATAAATTGCAATTTTTGTTAATTCAAGGACCATAACACCCGACATAATTATGCAAATTGGTCAGTTCAAGGACTTGCCCAAGATAGTATGGTCACATAACAACTGTGTAAGTTTAATGAAGATCAAATATAAACTGTGAGTGCTAGAGTGCACACAACTTCAAATACACACATTTTTATACAATTCAAGGGCTATAACTATGACAATATTTATATTGGCCAGCTCAAGAATACATTCAATATATGGTTACATAATAACTCTGTAAGTTTGTCAAAGATTAAATGAAAACTGCAAGTGTTAGATGCACAAAAGGTCAAATAATGCAATTTTTGACAATTCAAAGGCCTTAACTCTAACATTAATAACCAGTTCAAGAACTTGTCCAATATATTATGGCTATATAACAACTGTGTAAGTTTTGTGAGAATCAAATGAAAAATGCTGATGCTAGAGGTCAAATAGTGCAGTTTTTGACAATTGAAGAGCCATGACTCTGACATTAATGTTCCGATTTGGCCAGTTAAAAACTTGTCTGAGATATTATGGTTATATAACTACTGTGTAAGTTTGATGAGGATCGAATGAAAAATGAGGGTGCTAGAATGAACACAAGGTCAAATATTGCATTTTTAATATTTAAAGTGCCATAACTCTGACACTAATAATTCGATTTGGCCAGTTCAAGAACTTGTCCGAGATATTATGGTTTTATAACTACTGTGTAAGTTTAGTGACAATCAAATGAAAAATGTGGATGTTAGAGTGCACAGGCGGTCAAATGGTGCATTTTTTTAATGTTTCAAGAGCATAACCCTGACATTGATATTCATATTTGGCCAGTTCAAGAACTTCTCCAAGATATTATGGATTTATAACTACTTTTCAAGTTTAGTGTAAATCAAATACAAAAATATGGGTGCTAGAGTGCACACAAGGTCAAATAGTGCATTTTTTTTATGTTTCAAGGGCCAGAATGCTGACATTAATAATCAGATTTGGCCAGTTAAAGAACTTGTCCAAGATATTATGGTTATATAACTACTATACAAGTTTAGTGAAGATCCAATAAAAAAATGCGGGTGCTAATCTGCACACAACAAATAAGTTAACAGACGGACTTGCATTTTACCTTAAACTAGATTTTGAATCTGTAAATCAACATTTCTACATGCGGTCGACTTTTTCAATCATAAAATTAATCAACAATAAAATATACACTACCTTAAGTTTGGATGAGGCTTTGAAGAAAGCATCATAGCCGACGTGAATCATAAAGGGTACGAGGGATTCCTGGGCCTTCTTTCTCACTTCCCCATTCCTATCTTCAAGACAGGTAAATATGTGTGGCACACACAACCGCATCTCGTCTTTTGGCAACTGTTTATGACCAGGCAGCCTTTCTATTAACCATCCCAGTAACTGCGGAGGAGAGGATACAGTCTAAACTGTCCTTAGTGACCTTTCCAAAGGAATCCCGTAAAAAGGTCACAAAAGACAGGCAAGTTATTATATACAACCAAGGGATTTAGGCCATTCTTCATTGATGATTCAAACTTTTATAAGTTACATGTATGTGTTTTCATAAACAGTTTTTGTTTTGTTCACACGGAAGTTATTCCTTGACTACCATATCAAAGTAATTAGATTTTTTGCTGTCCAAATATTATAAAAAAAAAAAAATTATCGCAAACATCTCAAAACATACTGTTCTTCTTTTGCACTGTATATATTAGTGTACTACTCAACAAGGAATTTAAGATTCACTCACAATAAATTGTACAGTAATTAGGTAAATAAATTAATAATAAACATTATTTGTGTTTGTATAACATGTCTGTAAATATAATGTTTGAATGGTATTTTACTGTCGTGATAAAAATATACATGTAGGTCACTTTCTGTGAAACATAACAGAAAGATTACAACAAGTATTGTTGTTGTATGGTGTTGTTATATCGCGACAGTGTCTACTTGAGAAAGTATTCTGAGCGCTGTCACACTGGAGTATCATGCCACAGACACATGGTATGATACCCCACCCAGTCACATTATACTGACACCAGGTTGACCAGACCTAGAACTCTCCTCTAAATGCTGAGCTTCAAGCGAGGAAGCTTCTACTTCTGTTTTTTAAAGTCTTTGGTATGACCCATGCGAGGCGGACACTCTTCCACTAGACCACGCTGCGGTCTTTACAACATGTTATCTAGAGCAATGCAAGGGAGTGCCATAGGACGCTCATCTTATATTGCATTTAATATGTAAAATATTGTAAAATTATGAAAATGTAAATTCCCTCTTCGATAAAATACATGTACTTATATATGCCAACTTTGTAGCATCAAAGAACAAATAGGACAAATGTAACCACCCACAACCACCAATATACATGTAGTTAAAAGTTACTTGTCGCAGTTAAAATACATTTAAGATATCCAGTATGTCAGTTGTATTTTAAATTATTTTTTATTTTAATAATCACAATAATAATTAAAGCTGCTAGAGTATATACAAAAGAATTTTTTTTGCTATCCTATTTAAGAAAAAAAATCATTAAATATTATTAAATACAATACATACATGTAATAAATCAAAATAGTATTTCTTCTTTGTAAACCTTAGCTTAAGAACATATCTTGAGTTTAAATTTATTGAACTAGAATAAAAGCATATGCCAGATGCATTAGTTAGATTAAAAAAGTAAAATAGGAAAGTGATTCTTAAGTTTAGTTACTATGGCAACAGCACTTACATGTAGTGAGAATGAGCTTAACAATTTTTTCAAATCCATAAAGTAGGACAAGGTCAGTTATATAATATTTTTTAATATGATGGTGATTACATGTAGTTCCCAGAATCAATACTACATGTATCATTGAAAATTATTTAAACTCAAGCTAAATAAACAAAAAAAAATTTAATCTTAGGTTTTAGGGTTTAAAGAAATTTAGAGACAGACAGACAGACCTCTTGTCTGAGATTCGGGTTCTCCAGTTTTAGTGCATCACTGAATGCCTCACATTCAACTAGAGGCGTCAACGTTGTTTGATCCACCCATGCATTTAAGGAACCTGTCGCTGTAGCTCTCAGGGCAGGCTGAAAATAAGATACTAAATACTAAAACTATTCACATTTTCATATTCATAAACAGATAAGTGTGTAAGCCACACTGTCTTAATGTACTTCATACATTATCGCAAGTCAAATTTATTTGGTTGAGGAAACATAAACATATTAAAACAAAACTTTTACTGTTTTACTTTTAATCAGCAATTATCCATCTCATTGTAGTTGCCGTTACCATCATTTTCAATAATACATTACAGAAATACAAGGCACTTTCTACATATACATCACCAAAGGTACAGAAGGGGCTTAAAGCAAATTAAGGTGGTTCCAACTGGCAATTTCATAAACTTATACAAGATCTTATATTTATCAACAAGTGTTGCAAGTATTGCAGGATCCAGTATTTTTAATTTTACCAATTTTATTGTCATAGCAACCACAATTTTTATACACCTGAAATAAAGAGTAAATAATGAACATGATGATCTTTTCTCTCTCTATCCACATGCTAAGTTTCACAAATACTGTAAAACCAGAGTCTACTCTGTTGAGCAGCCACTTGTCTTAAGCAGCCACATTTGCTATTTCTCATTTCTAAGTTTTCAGAGCAAAATAACTAGCATTAAGCAACAACCTGTCAAAAAAGACCACTTTTGCTGCTGTCATTTGATTGGCTGCTTAAGATAGGTTTGACTGTACAGCAATTTTATTAATTGCATTCGCAGCAAAAACTCTGAATGGAATTACGTTATCATAATAAAAACTGAGCCACACACAACTATATATACAGTGTATGTGCAAAGTTTTTAAGTCAATCTCATGAAGGCTGCGAAAGTAGTTAGCTCCACAAGTTGCCAACAGATAAACTGGCATGGTGACTACTATATACATGTATCCCCTCTCAATATTCATTTGCAGGGATATAATAAACCATACAAACCTTGCTATCGCCGAGACATGTAATCAGCGCTGGGCCAATCACCTTGATGTGTTGTTTGCAATGTTTGCCCATGTTTGTGGCCAGTGTTACACAGATTCCTATAGTCGTTGTCACCTGTTACAGACAAACAAACAAGTATACATCAGATAACAAAATAGTTATGCTTGATTTACCAATCTACTATACATTTATATAATATGTAAGGAATCACAAACTATACAATTATCCACCCAAAATTGTGTATTTGTTCTACTTTAATATTGGGAGATACTGCTCGTTTCATCCGTTTATACATTGCCTTACTCATTTATAGCATACTGTGAAATAAACACTTTCATAAAAGTTTCACTGATTCACAAAATATTGTATATTCAATTTATCCAAAGGCCAATATGTATAAATACTAGAACATACCAAATTCTTGTTTGCATCCCCTAATCTGGCCTTGATAGCCTCTGGCAAACAGCCCAGGTTTCCTGTAATAAATCTGGCCTCATTCAGTATAGAGATGACCTTTTGCAAAGCCTCTCCTCGTACCTTCCAGTTTTTATCTTTCATGGATTCTGCCAACTCTTCAGTGAATTTATCCCTGAAATGACAAACAAAAAAAAGAAAAGTGAAAGTGTTAATTTTAAATTCATGGACAGCCTCAATAATGATATTAAAACAAATTGGTTGTATGTACTTTAACCAAAAACAACGAAATTTAATCCAAATGGAAATGAATGATTTCACAGTTTATATTTTGAATATATATTTTGGAGTGACTGCGGCCATCTAGCTGGTTAAGTAACTAGAAAGGATGAAACAAATGTGGTGATAATCAAATTACCCAACATCATTCCTGGGAATCATGTCAGTAGCTTCCATCTCCCCATCATCCCCGCCCCCTTCTGCATCTTCCTCTTCATCATCGTCACCCTTATCACTTGGTTTCAGACCACGCACAGCAGCTGGGGGTTTCTGACCTTTAACCTAAAGCAGAAATATGTATAAGTAATGTACAATACTAGTATTCTACTATTGCCTTGAGTTGGTTATGGGTCAGTATTAAGGAAACCTGAAATGTGTAGCAAATCAATTATTTAACTAGTGTATAATATAAATAATAACTTACTAGAAATGTGTCTGATGACAAAAATGTTCCCACTATTGATCTGAAACCAATTTTGTTAAGTAAAAAAAGGTCCATAACTCTTGTAAATTTTGACCACCATCGATAAATATTGAACTTGAATTGTATTTTATAAATGATAATTAAATACATAGACACCTACGAAAGTTACTGAACGGAAATCAATTTTTACTGGACAAACGGACAGGGGTAACATTTAATACCCATTTGCAATTCTTCAAATGGTCGGCGATAATAATTAAGAGTCGTGAGAAGGCACTGCGTTCACTTCTTTTTGAATATTTGTCACAAAAGTACAAATTTGATGCTACTTGCACACAAAACTTTTACCAGAATTTCTAAGTCAAACAAGAGCAATAATTTTGCATAATAGTCATTTAAGAGTTATTGAACTTAGATATTGTAATAGGTTTGATGACTGAGAAGTCTTCTGTGAAGTTTCAAGTCAATACATGCAATGGTTCTTGAGATATAGACTTGCATGCAAAACTTTAAACAAGGTGTGATGTTGTCGCCCGGTTGAGTAGAATAACTCTCTTATTTGTGGAATAGTCAAGCTAAAAACAGAATTACACAACTTGTCCTCATCTCTATGGTTAAAGTATGCAAAATCAGTAGTTTAATACTGAAATACAAGCATGCAACAAAACTGTAACCATAAAGCTGGCAAGTATAAAAGGTCACCTTTTTCTTTTAACAAAGAACAAAATCTGATAAACCACTTCATGAAAGCTCTTTATTTGTTGTACATATTAATAAGCTGTCAGATCCCTTTAACAAAATTGACAGACATTATTGTTTTGTATTGTACAGCATTAACATTGAGCTAAAGCAATGGGCATCACTCAGAGAAACTCACTTCCCACTACACAGCTGCCTCCCTTTTTAAGTGACGCTAACATGACTCTTGCACTAAAAAAGTCCTATGTACAAAATATTTTCAAAATGGTTTAAATGGCTGTGATTTCTTTGTGCAGATGAGTAGAGCTAAAGCTGTATAGCATATAATGCAGTGACATCACTGGTGTTAAAAAGGTGACTTTTTATTGGATTTAACTGATGGATGTCTTTACAGCATAATATTTTGAGGACGTCATATATTTTTTTTTTTTTAAAAATTAGAGTCGCACTGCACTTTCTAAACAAAGCTGGTCAACTCACCAGTATTACAAATTTTTATGAACAAATTCATTCCTGCAATGGAAAAAGAATTGTCAGAAGACAACAAAGCTCGCCTCCGGGTGTCTAAGTCCAAAAAGGGCCATAACTGTGCCAAAATGCAATCCATAGTTTTGGTTCTTGTCTGTGTGTGTTCCATTGATGATGGTGAACACACATGCAATGTTTCATTCACATCCAATGAGTGGTTGCATAGATATCTTAAACTTAAACGCAAAAGTTTAACCTGGGTGTCTACAGATGACGCCACCGACAACGCCAGTCATGACAATAACTCTCCTTGGACTTTGTCCCGGCGAGCTAAAAAGAATTATTTAAATACTTTTCCATGTGGAATTCCTTTTACCATTGAAATCCTAGCCTTATTTTATCCATAGAGCAAAATTCAACTGTTTAGTGAAGACCTCAAAAACATTATTTCAGTGTTACATGAAAATATTTATATAAGAATATGTTACATGTACCTTTTCAAATTCTGCATCAATCTGTTGTAACAGGGCTGCTTTCTCATCTTCAAAGAACATGCGCAACTGTTGTCCCATGTACATGTAGAGTATGGAACACAAACCAATAGCAGCCGTTCGTACAGCCTAAATAAACAAAACATGTAAATAAAGTATGTGGACTGTAAAAAAAAATCAAGGAACAGAACTAAATAAATGAAAGAATTAATTAATCAAATGAACAAATGAAATAGCGAAAGATGGAATAATAAAGGTATAAATGAATGACTTTACTTTTTAGACAAGTAAACATGCACAATTTAAAACAACTTTTATATCTTTTCTTTTATAATGTGGTTCCGTGTATAACACAGTCTGGATATTTGTCTTCTGTGGACCATGTAATAACGGGACCCGGTCTATATACATTGGTAAACTTACAGGATTGGTTGCTGCAAATGCTTTCTTTATATTTTCTATGTGCTGTTTTATCTGGATTCTGAAAAAAAATAAAGTAAATATATATACAATAATGACATAGAAAAAATAATAACAAGAGTTGTCAGGAGACAACAAAGCTCGCCTCTGGGTGTCTAAGTCCAAAAAGGGCCATAACTGTGCCAAAATGCAATCCAGAGTTATGGTTCTTGTCTCTGTGTGTTTCATTGATGATGGTGAACACACATGCAAAGTTTCATTTATATCAAATGAGTGATTGCATAGATATCTTAAACTTAAACACAAAAGTTTAACCTGACGCCGGGGTCATGGCAATAGCTGTCCTTGACCTTCATCCCAACCAGCTAAAAAAGAAATGAAACATGTATATTTCTTAGATATCATGATGTAGTTGATAATAAACATAAAATTGCTATTATCTATGAAGTAGTAAGAACTTTTTTTAAACATACCAAGTTAAAGATATGCTCACTATGGAAGCAACAAGGTTTTGTACTGATCATATTGACAACGGTGTTTTATTTCAAAAGAAGCACTGGCAGGATTTATTACCTGTATATAGGCACAACTAGACCTCACACAGCTCCTTCCCAGCAAATTTCAGCTAAATCTGAGTACCAATGTTTTAGGAGTATTTCAAACAACATTGTTAATTCCGAAAATGTCGTTAACTCAGTGAACTCTGGAACACAAAAGGAATATGTGCAACCAGACCTCACATTGATTCTTTCCTGCAAGTTTGGCTAAATTTGACCACAGATTGTTTGAAGACTTCTCTGGACAAGATATTTAATTCAGAAAATGCAAAGGGAAGTATTTTAGTCAGTACATACAAAAATCATCCAACTGGAACACAACAGTAATACGAGAATCTAGACCTCACACTGATCCTGCGTAACAAGTTTTGGCTAAAATCTATTCACAGATATTGCGAGGAATTCTCCAGACAGGATTTTATGACAGACAGGCAGATGGACAGACAGAAAGCATAACTACAATAAGCTTTCCAGTAAGGGGCAGACAAAATGACATACCACATTGTTTGAACTACTGAATCCATCATCTATATAACAATCAAAGTGAAGTTACTTACTTTAAACCAAACTCACTGATGGCTTTTGCCAACCAATTAAGAGATTCTGATTGGTTCTTGGGATTCTTCTGTGTGAATGCTTGTTTAATAACCTGCAATAGTAATCTTACATTAATTTTAATTATAAATGCATAACAGATTACGCAAGGGACAATTCAAATTAAATCAAACAAGAAATTAATTTAACAAAGAAATTAATTTTTGCTTTTCAAAGATGCTGTTACCTTTCTTTAATTAACAAATTATACATGGTGTTGAGGTAGGTCCGTATGCACATTTACCGACTCAATGGACAGTCAGGCCTAGAATTGTATATATAAATATATATATATATATGTATATAGACTGAAGGGAAGCAAAACTCCATATAACTTCTAGTTGTGTCTGCCCTATTCGTAAACCTGCATTTGGACCAAAACACCATGTATTCTTTGATGTATTATACCAAATTTATTCAAATACAGTATGAAAGTAACAAATTTGTCATTATCTTGCAGCATAACAAAACCTTTGTAAAACAGGAAGTGCTTCTGTTATGTTCATATTGGATTACTTGCATATTTTGTATGTTGGACCGATGATTGTTTGTTTGAATATTTAGCATAATTTTTTAAGCCATCAAGAGCCAACAGATAATCAGTTAAACTAACCATTCTTTCCTGGACTGCGTTCAGTACGCTTAAATGTTTATTTTGTTTGTAAACGTTTGATAACAGAAATCAACTTAACAACATGTTAGCGTTAAACGTTTGCTAACAGTAAACACCTTTGAGATCTGTTTGCTGTGTTGAATCATGTGACTTAATGATAAAGTGAAAGACAGCTTCAAAGCAGTCTGATTTCCATTAGTTTTCGTTTGTTTGGTCACTGTTTGCATTTATAAACAGAGTAAACATGTTTAACGGTACTGAACACAGCACTGGGATACTAGTAGGTTAACCAGTACTCTAGCATGCCCATCTCAAGAAGTAAACGATAACTTTCCAACTTGAATCAGAAATGAGAGATGAATGACAATGAGGTGAATGTTTTATGTCAATCATCACGGAGACTGTGACCGGATGGGGATTCAAACTCACAACTGCTGGACTGATAGTCAGACATGCTACTGAGCCTAGCAATTTTGGACAGAAATACTAACACATTCTGTATACTGAATAACATCATCCGGTTTCATAGACTAGTATACTAGCCAAATGACGTCAAACAGAAGGAAATATGGGAATGAGGTATAGCACCCTTTCCAATGTATTATGCCAGTATATAATTATATGGCATACAGTTTAAAATGGAAACATGCATAAAATTATATACAAAATCTTGTGAAAACATTTTGTTTTATTAAAGCAACACATCCACGTTTAAACTTTTTTAAAAAGTTTTTCAATTGAGTTGTGAGCACATTTCCCATACATAAATATATGGTCAGTGAGCTGTATATGTGCTAACAAACACTATCCAGAACGCTTTAGAATTATAAAAAAAGATGTCCAAATTATAAAGCGTGACAAACGCTTTATAAATTATTTTTAAATTGCTGAGGATTCCAAATTGGCTTAAAATTGAATTATGCGAATCGTATTAAAAAACTTCACGTTTTAGTGCGTAGTGTACTTTACCTGCCTTGAAAGTCATTTTGACAATTTTTTTGACTCGGGTGAGTTACAGGCTTGTTTTATAAAGTGTTAGTCACGCATTATAATTTGGGCATTATTTTGTTCGGGATTGTGTTTATATGCTCATATACAGCTAATTGATCATATGTTTGTATGGGAAATGTGCTCATAACTCAATTAAATTTTTTTTTTCAAAGTTCAAATGTGGATGTGTTGCTTTAAGCTTTATACTGTCTCAAAAGTTTACAAGTACTTACATTTCTTAATCACAAGTTTTTTTAATTGAATATACAAGTGTATATCATACTTACCAGACCCGAGACAAAATCCAGTGACGTAGCCTCAGCTATACAACTGAAGGCTTCCTGCACAGCCGGCCCATTTTTGCCGTCTCCTACTTTGTCTACAAGGTCTATCAAACAGAACTCCGCAGACACTCTAGTAAACACGGCATTCTGAGCGAGGTATTGGACAAGCTCTATCCTATTCTTCAGCACCTGTGAATCAATTATGAAAAAAGACTAAGAATTCTTGGAGAAGCATTGAATATTCAAAACAATACATTTATCTAAAATGTCTCTTTGAATAATGGAAGTGTTGAAATTTGAGTTTTGTTTTTTCTTTTTGGTTTAAGATTGATAATTAAAGAACCTAGGATTTAGAGGATGACAAAATAAACAAGAGGGCCAAGATGGCCCTATATCGCTCACCTGACTGACCTTGAGTCACTCAACTTAAGTAGATTATATAATACATGAACACTCAAAATTCCATAAAAATGAGATGGGCAATTTTGATTTGTTTTGAAGATGTAAAAGATGCGTAGAGGTTCACCCATGGTAAATGTCAGTGAAATTACATCGAAATCAGGTCAGTAGATTCTGACAAAAAGGCTTTTGAAGTTTTAACTATAGCTGCCTATATAGTAAACTAGCACTTCACTGTGGCGGTCATGTTTTTTAAAAAATCACAACGGCTTGAACAAACTTGGTTATGGGTCACCCAAGGAACATTTCTGCAAATTTCTTTTAAAATTGCAGATCAGGTGGTTTCTGACAAGAAGATTTTTTAAGTTTTTAGTATAGCTTATATAGTAAACTAACCCCACCTCCTGGCCGCCATGTTTTTTGACAAATAACTACGGTTTGAGAAACTTGGTGAAGGATCCTCCAAGGAACATTTCTGTGGAATTATTTTAAAATTGAGCCAGTAGTTTCTGACAAGAAGATTTTTTAAGTTTTTACTAATTATACTTGCCCCATCCCCTGGCCGCCAAATTTTTTTACAAATCAAGATGGCTTGAACAAACTTAGTAGAGGGTCACCCAAGGATCATTTCTGTGAAATTATTTTAAAATCGAGCCAGTAGTTTCTGACAAGAAGATTTTTTTAAAGTTTTTACTAGAGCTTCTATAGTAAACTAACCCCACCCCCTGGCCGCCATATTTTTTACAAATCAAGGTGGCTTAAACAAACTTGGTAGAGGGTCACCAAAGGAACATTTCTGTGAAATTATTTTAAAATTGAGCCAGTAGTTTCTGACAAGAAGATTTTTTTAAGTTTTTACTATAGCTTATATAGTAAACTTACCCCAACCCCTTGCCGCCATGTTTTTTGACGAATCAACATGGCTTGAACAAACTTGGTAGAGGGTCACCCAAGGAACATTTCTGTGAAATTATTTTAAAATCGAGCCAGTAGTTTTGACAAGAAGATTTTTTAAGTTTTTACTATAGCTTATATAGTAAACTAACCCCACCCCTTGGTCGCCATGTTTTTTGACCAATCAATGTGGCTTGAACAAACTTGGTAGAGGGTCACCCAAGGAACATTTCTGTGAAATTATTTTAAAATCGATCCAGTAGTTTCTGACAAGAAGATTTTTTAAGTTTTTACTAATCAAACTTGCCCCGCCCCCTAGCGGCCATGTTTTTTGACGAATCAAGATGGCCTGAACAAAATTAGTTGACAGTCACCCAAGGACCATTTTTGTGAAATTATTTTAAAATCGAGCAATTAGTTTCTGACAACAAGATTTTCTAAGTTTTTACTATAGCTTATATAGTAAACTAACCCCACCCCCTGGCCGCCATATTTTTTGACGAATCAACATGGCTTGAACAAATTTGGTAGAGGGTCACCCAAGGAACATTTCTGTGAAATTATTTTAAAATCAAACCAGTAGTTTCTGACAAGAAGATTTTTTAAGTTTTTACTAATTAAACTTGCCCCGCCCCCTGGCGGCCATGTTTTTTTGACAAATCAAGCTGGCTTGAACAAACTTGATAGAGGGTCACCCAAGGAACATTTTTGTGAAGTTATATCAAAATTGGCCCAGTGGTTTCAGAGGAGAAGTTGTTAGAAGCTAAAAGTTAACGACGGAGGACAGACGACGGCCGACGGACACCAGGCGATCACAAAAGCTCACCTGTGAACCTTTGGCTCAGGTGAGCTAATAAAGTCCAATCCATTAAACTTAACTGAATAAATAAATATATAGTTTTAAAATTATGAAAATCTAAATCAATAAATACTTTTGCATGTTTATCATGGTTTGGTTTTAACTGTCAAATAAAGGCCATTCCAGGAATAAAATCTCGGGGTTTGGGGTCAGAACTGGACCCTATTTTTTTATTAATCAGTGGATAAAATAGTCATTTTAGTTCTGGTGGGTGTGGGTATATTTTAATATGATATAAAAAGTTTCTTGGTGTGGGGTCTTTTTGTCTGAATTCTATCAACAGAAATATTAATTAGAAAAAACAACATGATTTTAATTATCTCACATGGAATTAAGTCATTGCTTCTATGATCCACAAAAAGAATTGCATCTCACTAACAATATTTTTAGAAAATACTTTTCACTCTATTAAAACTAAACTTTCCAAACAGAATATTATTTCATTCAGTGTTGAAGTAAAACAAACATGACAGAGGTTATAGTGTACAAAATACAGGACGAGTTATACATATTTTTATATAGGTGGTGGAGGGTGCTTAATGTACTAAAATTCTGGTGGTGATACCTCAAAACTAAATATAATTCTGGTGCTGGTACCCTAAAAATTACTCCAGTTCCAACACCCCCTAGATTTTTTCCTGGAATTCTCAATTTTCTCCCTTATAAAATAATTAATATTTAGAAAACTCTGTAATTGTCCCAGATTAACAAACAACATACCTGGAAATTGTTATCTTTGAACCCTGGTTTTTTACTGACAGCCCGAATGCACACCTGGCATGGAATTTCCGTCTTGCTCATTCGTTTAACCATGTCTGCAAATTTTTCCATGCCAGCAAGCCGTTCTTTCCAGTTGGCACTCTCTAATTGACCCATTAGCTCAGCCGTGAACACCTCTGCCGCTTTTTCCAGGAAGGCATCATCCTGTGTAAAAAAATAAAAATATTATGCAAACTGGCTTGAACTTCGTCAGTAAATGTGAAACTTTGTCAGTGAACTATAAATCTAAAGGCCCATAATTAATTTAAATGTGTTCCTTTAATGCAATGTGCTTACAACTTTTTGTTTAGAATTTTTTTATATTATCTTTATTCATTGCTTGATTGATTGATTGAACATTTAGTGTCATTTTTATGCCATCGAGGGCTTACAGATGATCAGTTAACCTAACCACTGTTTCCTGGGATCCTGAAAGGTTAACCAGTACTCGAGCACACCCCATCTCCACAAGTAACTGATAACTTTCCGACTTGAATCAGCTGTGAGAGACGAATGATAATGAGACACAATGTTGTATATAAATCGTCATGGAGACTGTTGCCAGGCGGGGATTCAAACTCGCGATCCCTGAATATATAGTCAGACGCGTAACTGACAGCTTATTGGGCCGGCATCTTTATTCATAAAATGATGAATATTTATAATAACAAAAAAAGTCAAGCATATTTTGTTGTATCAACAGAACCAAATGCTGTGCATAA
The DNA here is from genome assembly GCA_029582155.1 of Panopea generosa. Lineage (NCBI taxonomy): Eukaryota > Metazoa > Mollusca > Bivalvia > Adapedonta > Hiatellidae > Panopea > Panopea generosa. Next base: position 45,504,174 of record CM055902.1, on the reverse strand, counting down.
TTTCCTCCTAGTCCTTTATCTACATGTCAAGTTTTGTAAAAAAAAAAGAATCTAGTACATTTTTTCAGTATTTTTCGAAACAGGCATCACAATATTTGTGTCACACACCTTCATGCAGATCATGTATGCAAAGCATTATGTCAATCACCAGGAATCTCCATGGAATTTAAGTCTATGTCACAGCCATCTTCACTTGATACTGATCATGTATGCATCCATCAAAGTGTCTCCTATATAAATCCTCTGGCCTCTCAGAACTTTGTGGAGGTATAGTAACAGACAGGAAGACGGTCAAAATATATAATATCTGCCAGAAGATTAATAATTGGTAGTGTTTGTACTACAATTATTTTCAAACTAACATTCTCTTGTTCATGTTCGGACACCTGACAAACTTCAGCCTACTTACCGACAGTATTTTCTCTGTTGCCTCCTCTACAGGTGCTGCCTTCTTGCCAGCTGACTTGGATTTTGGGGGTCCTCCAGACTTCTTTGATGGCTATAAACAAACCAATTCAATACATGCAAAGGCAATTGTATACATACATAAAATTATGTAATATTCAAAACAAAAGCTTATAATATAGAGTTTCTCTGTGAGTATTTTTTTTTCCAAATGGGGTTTAACACCATTTTCAACACATGACAAGGCTTACATGTATATGGCATTCCAGTTGAAGTGATGGAGTAAGAACTCAGAGTGAATCAAAGTAGAACTATCGTCCTTCCAGAAGAAACTGGCAAACTTTCTTAAATAAAGTTTTAGACCGAGTTGGGCTTAAACTAAAACCTCAGCAGTGAGAGGTAAGTGGTTGCTAGACGACCGAGCCTTATAGACCACTCGGGCCACATTCTACAAGTATTTATTACAATATTTTACACACATGGATTCTTTAATCCTACCAGTTTTATGTGGTGATGACTGATTGATTTGATTGAATATTTAGTGTCATTTTTATGCCATCGAGGGCTAACAGATGATCAGTTTACCTAACCACTGTTTCCTGGAATTAACCAGAACTCGAGGACACCACATCTCCGCAAGTATATGATAACTTTCCCACTAGGATCACCAGTGAAAGACAAATGATAATGAGACACAATGGCGTATATCAATTGTTACAGAGACTGTTGCTGTGCGGGGATTCGAACTCACGACCATTGGATTGATAGTCAGACGCGTAACCGATAGAGCTAATCGGGCCCGGCCTCATGTTGGGTGGTGAAGATGTCAGAATGAATCAAAATGGACTGTGCTAGTCTCAAACTTCCAACCTCAGCAGGTAGAGGTAAGTGATCTTCATGTTTGTAGAATGCATTAAAATTACAGGGAGGAAGCTGAACATTATATCTGATACAGAAATAAACAACTTCATCTCTTTCAAGCAACTCAGAGATTTCATTCTCATAGATGCAATGCTTTGCAGGGCTTTCATTAAGTTTTGAAATAAGAAGGTGATAGAAAAAAAGTAGACGGAGGGTCTGGTGGTACTCAGCAAAAAATGGAAGAAACTCAGCTGAAAATAGCCGAGTGTTCAAGTAAGAATAGTAGCAGGGAAACCATGGCCCCCGGCTTCTTATTACAGCCCTGCTTTGTTACGGAGTTGTGAGGATTGTTTGCAGGTTGGAAAGTACATAAAGGATACCAGTCGTTTAAATTATCAGCATATGTGATTGTGAAATTGCACACCAAAACTGAGTCTGAGAATCATATATATATTTTTTTCCTCGCCTTTTCCATTTCCAATGTTTTATTATTATTATTATTATTCTCTAGCCTTAAAAATTATAATTTGCTCAGGCCTAAATAAAAATAGTGTTTGTTTCCCCTTGCGCGACCGACCCACGAAAAAAGCACCGACTGAAAAAATTTTATACGGGAAAATTTCTGAGTTTTTTTTTTTTTTAATTTTCGGCCACTCTGGGCTTGTCTTAAAAATCGGACAAGCAAGTTTTCACAATACATAGGTCTGCAAATATCTCTATTCAATACAACACATGTGAAACTGTTGCTTATAGACCATAACTAATCAGTAGAAACAATTGACCCCCGCTGTGTTTACCCCATGCCCGATATTGCGACTTCGGAAAACCTCTCATGCATATTCAATTATCTATTTTTATTCCTCTAATGTGATTGGGGGTTAGCTTTGAACATAAATTAATCTATTTTAAATAACTGCTATGATTGGTCGGATATCTACGACCACGGTACACACAGCGTTAAGTTCTGGTATTTTAATAAATATTTCGTAGATTTACAATAATTGGAACTGCATGTATGTAAATTTTCTTCTGTGACCAGGGGCCGGCAAAAGCACTCGTCCTAACGACTGGTTTTTGTCTGCGGACGAGTGATTTTTGCCAGTAACTAGTCCGTCGGACGAGTAAACCTTTTGGCCGAGATCGAAAAATAAACAATCTGAAAACTGTAAAAAAGGTAATGATCCAAAGTCATTACGGTATTAATTCTTTCTATATTTCATTGCTGTAAATATAATTTGTAAATTTAACATTTAACGATCATCAACGATAACTTTATCATGCAATTTCTTGTCGAGTACCAAGGACATTTTCTTACGAAACCATTCGACATAATTTTTTATAAGGTATCGAGACGCGCATGCGCATCTTTTTAATACCGGTTTAAAAATTGGACTTTTCGGTCGTCGGAATATTTCCTGGTCTCCGGAATATTAACAGTCTTTTTGCGTTTTACATGTTACGGAGGCTTGAATGCATTTACTTTTTATGTTTACCCCAAGCTGTTTGTATTCGGAACAAAAGCGATATATAAACATCAACAAACTTAATGTTTATTGCATGATCATAATGGTTAAAGCTAGTGGTGTACTTAGTGTAAATGAAGTAATAAAACTATTTAAGGCAAGATAAGGTTATCACAACGTGCTTCCAGAATAAACACTATTTTACTCTTTGTGATTCGAGAATAGACACTATTTTACTATAACTTTTTTGGACAAGTGAGTTTTCCATACGGAGTGTACTTTTTACCAGTCCACTTGCCTGACAGACGAGTGCTTTTAAAAGCTTTTCCCGACTCCTTTTGTGAAAATGTGAACGTTGATATTTAAATCGAGTATACGGTAATGAAAAATGTGGTAGGGGTATTATAGTAATACATTTATTGCTTTTTGGTTGTGTGGTTTCAGTGTATAATTTTCTTTGGCAGTCATGTCATGATTTAAATATAGTATTGAAAAAAAACAATTAAGATAAATTGTCTTTTTAATATTTGAAATATAGTTTACTTGTTGCACTTTTCTAGATCATATACTGCCAAGTTCTCTTGGACCAATTGAATAGCTTTGTAGGCTTGACATTGCCATTATTGTGTGTTATGACATTTAGTTATCGTAAGAAAAGAGAAAGATATTTAAAATATTGATTCGAATTAACACCTGCTCCCACACTGCCACAGAGTGACAGAACAGATATGATAGTCAATAAAGAACAAAGACAAAATACAACTTAATAAGTTGGTCATACTTATAGAGACAAAGTCAGTTCTCCCTGAATTTCTCTCACTTCTCCCGGTCTTGTTCAAACTCTAAAACTTGTGATTTACACATGCATAATGTTATAGGGAGCTAACCTTACATAAATATTAATACATTTACATGTAGGTCTATTTATGTTTAATTATTTTATATTTTACCGCAAAGTGTATTGGTAATAAAAATCTGGGCAAGTGAATCTTTGATCAGGGCAAGTTAGTACTACTTCTGGTAGTTTATTTTGATAAACAATGTTCAGAAACTGTATTATTATATAGAATGACTAATACTAGAAAATTTGACTGCAGTTACTAAAACTGTTGCATTTAAAAATGCCAATAAACTATATTAAATAATGCCAACAGATTAATACTTATTATTCTATATACAGTTTCATTTTTTGATATAGTTCTGTAGGCATTTTTAAATGCAAACAGTTTAAGTAACTGCTGTCCGATTTACTAATACTAGTGATATTGTATACAGTTTCATTTGTCAATCAAAATAAACACAGTACAGTTTATTATATATAAATGTTATACAAATACTATTCATTTTTACAGTTTTTCTTAGTTTTCAATCCTATACTTTTACAAGCAATGCAGTTAGTATTGAGCACATTAAATACATGTAATATGAATTATGTTGTTGTATTGGAATAGCCATATCAGGTAATAAGATGTTGAGTTTCTCTGTTTATCAATACATGTATGTTTTTTATGGATTTCAAAAAAAAAAAAAAAAAGCCTACCTACCTACCCAGTTCTAAAATCTAGGGTCGGGCAAGGGGAAACAGAGATATTTTTAAGTGTGGCCTCAAACATTTAAAAATAATGTTGTTTTTTTTTACTTTTGCAATACATACTCTCATTTACTATGTATCTCTTAGAACATGTATATTCAAATCATAGTGGTAACTATTTTTCAGCTTAAAATGAGAATATGACTGCCATTATTATTGTACTTCATTTGCACAAGGGACGGGCCGTAACATATGCTGGCAGAACTTGTGGCCCCAACTCTCTTGCTTATATATGTTTGTAAATATATAAACTTATACTATTATTGCCATGAGTATTATTGTAAGCAATAAATATGTTTAAACTAAACTAAGAATTACAGCCAATTTAAAATTAGCATCCAACAAAAGACTGCATTCAAGCCTAAACTGACAAGATGTCTCTGGGGTAGGATTTGATGTAGAACTTCTACACATAAGTCAAATCAGAGAACCCTTTTTCAAAATTTCAGTCATCATTGCATCGTTTTTGTTAAAATTTTGCATACAACTGGATTACTGTAAATACATTAAATTGGCAAACATATCTTTTCTAAATATGCTATATGCAGTTTGAACTCTTAACTGTCAAAAATGCGAAATCCTAGGAAGGAGCTTGTGAGTTCATGCTCTCGAACTTGTAAACAAAAACATATGTGGATAGAGGATCTGTGTTTATACACCTTCAACAGGTAAGTAATGGTGTATTTGAACACACTTACAACTAACTGACAAATACAGAAAATAGCTACTACACAATAACCACCTTCAATTATGCTTAAAAGCGAGGAGAGCGGGAGGATTATATTTTTTATTTTTAAAATTTTTGATGTTTTTTTCTTTTAATTTTTTTATTAAAAAAAACCCATCAATTTTTTGTTAATGAAAATAAAAAGGGTTTGGGTGGCATGAAAATAAGGGGGCGGGCAGGGATGATAATCTAGCAATTAATTTATTACGACCTAACAGAAATTACTTACCCCTCCTGACTTCGCTGGAGCAGTCTTTGGTCTAGCTGCTGCTGCCTGTAGAATAGATAGGAAACTATATCAAAGAATGTGTGTCACCAGTACGGGAAGAAATGTAAGCCAGCAGCTCTGTACTAGCCCAGAAGGTAGAATATTAACATCAAACACCATATCAATAAATATTTGTACATCTTAGAAGATTAATATTATATTCACTGTCCAACAAAACTATTCATTGATATAAAAACAAAAATGTTTCCTAGACATTCAACCTGAATTGCTATTTATTAACAATAAATACTAGTAATACCCAAAACCAGTTAGCTCTGACAGTCATTCCAGGGGTCGTGAGTTTGAATTCCTCCTCAACCGCAGTCTGTGAGGATTAATATATAACATTACGCCTCATTGTCATTCACCTCTCGCCACTCAGGGCTCTTGCTTGCACTTTTGGGAATGGGGCCGGGGCCCCCGACTTTGGGAAAATTAGTGTTTTTTTTTAAAAATTGGGAATATTACATAGCACAGGGTTCTTCAATATATGAAACAATGTATGTGTAATGTATTTTGAATGTATAATAAATGTGATGTTTTTCTAGAAGGCTACATTAAAATATAACATATAAAAATCTCCAAACGTTTCCCTAGTATTTCGTTTGGTTTCTTTTGAAATTGAGAATTTTGTTATTTTGGATTGGGGAAAAAAGATACTATTTGCCATTGGGAAAGGGGCCTAATGAAGGCCCCAAAAATGTGCAAAAGAGAGCCCTGCCACTGATTCAAGTGGGAAAGTTACGAGTTACTTGCAGAAATAGGGATGCATGTTAAGTTCTGGTTAACCTTCTAGGATCCCAGGAAAGAGAAGAACGCATTTTCAGTACTGTGTTTGCTTCAATATACAATCAGTGCTGTACTAGAGCTAGTAATGGATTCGTCCTGAAAACTGAGTTTTAGAAATGATGTGTTAAGAGGGTGACACTGTATATATATATTTTACTTAATGTTCGATATTAGTCTGTATCGTATTGTATCACGTATCGGGATACATATCGTATCGCCATTGGTCAAGCAATACACAGCCCTAAGATTGACACAATAGTATTTCATAAAACAAAACTAAGCTATGTTTTTACTAAGGAAGCTGACTGGAGACTTCATTACAAGCTCTGAGCTTACTGGGTTGTTGTTGTATGGTGTTTAGCGTCGCTTTCAACAATTTTTCAGTCATATCACGAAGGTGTCTACTTGAGACAGTATTCGGGTAAGCTAAATTTGTATAAACTGAACTAATAAACTAATTTTAATAGTAAAATGAGTGAGTTTGGCATGACAAAACAACATACCGTTGGTGGGGCACCAGGCCTGGCCACAGGCTTTGCTTGTGCAGACCCAGCCTTGGGGGCGGCTGCTGCAGGCTTGGAACCGCCAGATCTGGGCTCTCCTTTGGCATTAAGAAGCACAACCTTTTCACAGCAATCTTTAATCTGCAGGCAGGATAAAAAGGTTAAATTATTACATCAGACAAGGCAAAGAAAAGACAAAACAATTTAGAATGTGCTATACTCATAGAACAAAAATGTGTATGGGGCAAAATAGTCTGAATTTTTGTGTGTTATACATGTACTTATAGGGCAAAATGGTCTTGATTTCTGGGTGTTAAAGAACAAATGGTCAGACAAGATTTTCCCATGTTATTAGGTTGTTTTTTTGTGTTAGAGGGTAATATGGTCAATATTTTGTTATGTTAAATGACAGCACAGACAGAATATTCTAATGTGTCATAGGAAAAAATGGTCAGTAGTTTTGTGTTATAGAGAAAAAGTCAGGCTTTTTGTATCAAAGGGCAAAAAGGTCAGAATTTTTTTGTTATAGGGAAAAATGGTCAGGATTTGATGTGTCACAGGGCTGAATGGTCAGGATTATGTGTATTATAGGGCAAAATGGTCAGGATTTTGAGTGTTATAGGACAAAAGTCAGGATTTTTATCTGTCATTGGGCAAAATGGTCAGGATTTTGTGTATTATAGGGCAGAATGGTCAGGATTTTTGTGTCATAGGGCAAAATGGTCAAGATTTTTGGTTGTTATTGGGTAAAATGGTCAAGAGTTTCATGTTTCACGGCAAGAGTGAGGATTTTAATGTGTTATAGGATAAAATAGGTAGGATTTATGTAAGTTAGGTAAAAAAAGTGAGGATTTTTGTGTGTAATAGTTAATGTTAGTGTTATGTTAAATGGTCAGGAGTTGTTTTTTTATCCCTCTCAATTAATTTCAGGCCAGACTAAATCATTTGGTTAATATTGTACCAACCTTTTGCATCTTTATGGGATCAACATCAGCCATATATGCCATGATGTTCTTTTCTGTCACAACCTTCATAGCTGTACCCAACGCCACAAATGATGCCTCTCTCACTTCTGGTGTCGTGTCATTCACCGTCTGAAAATAGTGTAACATTAAACATTAATAATGAATAATGCTGACCAAAACATTCTTTAATAGCGTAAATATGTACTAAACAATTTATTTTGTCAAAATCATAATAAATTGTTTGAATATTTAACGTCATTTTTATGCCATAAAGGGCTAAAAGATGATCAGATAACCTAACCACTCTTTCCTGGGATCTAAAATACTGACCAGTACTAAAGCACACCTATCTCTGCAAGTAACTGATAACTTTCTCACTTGAGTCAGCAGCGAGAGATGAATGACATATATCTCTATCACGGAGAATGGCTGGGAGGGGGATCGAACTCATGACCTCTGAATTAATATTGGGAATAAGTCCATTAATAACGAAAATTACACAAAATATTCCAAATCCACACAGTTGGAAATCTTAAAATGGAACCAATAGAAACCTCATCATACCTTCAACAGACTGGCACAGAAAACTTTAAGCTGTTTCTTGGGTAATGTTGAAAGAGTCTGTCTAGAAAAAGCTCGCCCCAGGAAAGCTGCGCACTCTGCTTTGATGTTAGGATTTTTGTTTTCCAAGGCAGCTACGACATCTTCTAAAATCACCTCAAGAGAACACTACAATAAAAGTTTATGGTCAGTTTCCATGGCAACCCTTAAACAAGAGTACCGCAAGCGGGTGCAGGATAAGTCTTATTCAAAGTGCATTAAGTGGGTCAAGATGAGTGATGTAAACTATTTATACATGATGGTGATCAGTTTACAGAATCAATACCTATTGGTGAAAAAGAAAATAGATTAAAAAAAAAATAATAATAAAATTTAATTTTTTTTAAACCCCTGGTAATCAAACAACATTAACCTAAGGTTTTAGAGCCTTAGTTTGGAATTTAGGTAAGTTAGCTATATACATTGTTTGTACAACATGATATAAATGTGTTAAGGAAGGTAAGAGACAATGATATAGAGAAACAGAAAAAAGACTGAAGTTAACATAGAACTTAAACTGGCTGCATCTGACACCAGTTTTCATGTATTTTACAAATATCCTGTCTATGGAAGTTTACTGCATTAAACTGTTCTGCAGTGAATTGAAAGCAAATTCAAGTGATGTCGAAAAATGTATGGTAAAATAAAAATTCAGAATGTATGCATTAATTCAAATCATCTTTTTAATGTCCATCAATTTTTGTTCAGGATATGAAGTTATGGAAACAACAAATATTTTAAAAATTTTACAGTGATAAATATAAATTAGACTCTTTTTTTTTTAATTCCGAAAGTTGTCGTTATCATATATCTACGAACTATAGTTATGCTTGTTTTAAAGAAAATCTATTCTTACTTAAAATATGGTCACACCTTATGGTGGTTTAAAGGATAGTTTAAGTGATTGATTCATGCGAACATTGAGTATTAACAGTTTGTAATAATCCGAGTGATTCAATAAATACTGACACGTGCCAAACACGGAAGCCATTTGCAAACTTTGTTATTGAGTGATCACATGATCAAGCCACCAAGCGGTTGACAGGTATAAACATACTGCGGGTATTTTATCACATCATAAACACAAACTTATTATTATTAATTTATTGTCGTAAATACTCTTGATATCTTTTTTAATATTTTAACACTAATAGCATTGAGTAAAAATTGAAGCGTGATTTTTTTATATTGACACCGTTTTTTTTCCCTTCCGGGTTACACGGAAATGTCTGCCAATTTTAGTCTTATCAAATACAAAAACTTTTTTTCTTTTCTATTTTTTATTAATTATATACATATCTAAGTGTATCTGTTTCATCCAAATATGCGTTATATCACATTACAAAGCAAAGAATACCATTCACTTAGAGTCTGACAGCACGATAGGTGTGAATGACCAACATCGACTTTTTTCAAGGTAACATTATCTCTATAATGCGGCCCGCGTATAGTGTGGTTTCATTTTGTGGACCCCAAGATCGCGTTATAACAGAACCTGAGTGTATGTATAATACATCATAATGCATATATTACAATGTTTGCCATAAATTTCTCTGACTGTATACTCACGGACAAATATGCAGCGTCTAAAGCTTCTCTGAGTGCCGTCACAACTGTAATCTTTTTCTCCTTGAACTTCTCCAGGTAAACAGATACACACTGGAATATTACAGAGATACAACTGGTTGTAATTTTACAAAGCAGTACTTTAACTGTATAGGATCATAGAGTAAAGAAGAAACATGAATGCCCCACTATTGAGAAGAATACATTTTTTTAACCAAAAATGAACATAAAAACAGGCCTCAACTCCTGAAAAATTCGACTGACGTTGACAATTATCCACCTTGATCTGTTTTTAATAATCATAGGTAAACAGGAAATAGCAATTAAATAAATAGACACTTTCAGAAGTTGTTTAAATGAGGCCAATTTTTTACCTCAGATAGACAAACAGACAAAATAGGAGATAGAGGTAACACTTACTGCTCCTTCACCATCTCCCTAACCTCATTAATTTACTGATTTTGATAATCAAAATCAAAATTTGTTGCTTCTGATTGCCGGTGTGAAATGTGATGATCTGAATGAAAATGCGGCAGTGCATAGCAATCATCAGCAACTTTGGGTGAATTCTTACATTTCTATTACCATGGCAACTACATTTTATAATGTAAAATGACACGCATAATCTCCTCATTGTCATCTACATGTACCTACAACTTTTGCCAAACATATTTGTACTTTGTTCATAACTTGTTGCATAATCTAAGAAATAACATTTCACCATCAGCAGTCATATTTCTACTTACATTGGATGCATATGCACTGAACTTTTTCCTCAACCCATTGGCAAGGCCAGCCAGACATTTTCCGCCAAGAGCAACCAACATCACATTTGTATCCTTTCCTACAACCTAAAAGTAAATCATTTAAATCATAATTACAAATGAATGAATGAATGGTGTTTTACGGCACGTCGACACATAAATAGGTCATTTTGTGTGCGCATGTAATTACAACTGTGACGGGAACCATACATGTTAAAATTGTAAATTTGTGGTGAACTTCTCAAACTGTGCACCAGACTCTAGATTCATGCAACTCGTAACTTAAATTTTGTAACATAATTTCTTTTTATTTTCAAACTAACTAAACTAATATGAACACCACAATCCATTTATAGCCGTTAATATGTTGTAAAGTGTAAAAGTATGGCAATATAAATTTAATTTCAAATACAGGAAATGTTAACAAGAGGCCCAAGAGGACCTTAACACTCTACTTGCAACAGATGCTTTACAGAACCTCCATTCAATGCTACAAGGTCTAGGCCTTGAACTTTTAGAGAAAATGTTTTTCAATGTTTTGCTTAAAAGATGTTTATAAGCCCTGTGGCAGGGCATTTGTGGTCAGATGATGCTGGTTCAAGAACTTGTCTGAGATCTTATGGTTATATAACAGCTGTGCAAGTTTGGTTAAGATTTAATGAAAAATGAAAGTACTATCACGTCTAAAACCTTTTCCCTATATAACTTAATATAGTGACCCCTGTCTTCACATCTGTGGCTGGGGCATTTGTGGTCAAATGATGCTGGTTCAAGAATTGGCCGAGATGTTGTGGTTAAAAATTTAACAGCTAAAAATTAATATTACTATTAAAAATCAGTACATACATGTAGATAAGACTGACTAGTAGCCATTTTGTCTGAAGACAAAGAGTTGTCAGAAGACCAACAAAGCTCGCCTCTGGGTGTCTAAGTCCAAAAAGGGCCATAACTGTGCCAAAATGCAATCCAGAGTTATGGTTCATATCTCTGTGTGTTCCATTGATGATGGTAAACACACATGCAAAGTTTCATTCACACCCAATGGGTAGTTGCATAGATATCTTAAACTTAAAAGCAACAGTTTAATATGGTGTCTACAGACGATGCCGATGCCGACGCCGGGGTCATGACAATAGCTCTCCTTGGACTTCATCCCAGAGAGTTAAAAAAGGGGGTGTAAACGGAAGATAATTCTGAGAAAATTATTTTGGTTATTAAACTTGGCACTTCCACATATTGACCTCTATCCTTGTTCCAAGTCCTGTTAGATTCCATTCCATACTTTTAACAATGTATTCCGGACACACAAATATGAACAAATTTAAAAAACAGAGGGAGATAATTTTGTCATTATTCAAGATGAATTTTCTCTCCGCACATTGTTCAAACAATGCTATCTACCCATGTTCCCAGTTGTGCTGGATTAAGTTACATACTTTTGAAGATGTGCTATGGAATAGAAAACATAACAAAAACAAGAAATGTCATTGGTAAGTGTCGCATGCCCCCCAAATGGTCATTGAAAAATAACAATATAATTATGTTATAATAGGTAGCGATGTATCCATAAATATAAAGCGTAATGGACTGATATTTTAGAATAGACATGCAATTTCATGTTGTTGTTTTTTTTTACATTAAAGTGTGACCTTGACCTTTGTGTAACATTGATCTTGACATCTGATGTAATGGTCTTGATATTTTAACAGTTTAATGCTGTTGAAACATCATCATGACATGCTGATCACTTGTGTCAAGCTATTTTAAAATACCTAAAATGTAAGATTAAGTTACAGATCAATTGATAAAGTGATTTTGAATTCAATCCATGTATGATAAAGTTAAAAGACAGACTTGAAATCTCAAACAGATTCAAACTTTTGTCATACATACTAAAAGTGTGACCTTGAGGTATATGTCTAGGTCTTACTTATGACACGTCGTGATGTCATCTTGATAAATTGAGCCAAGTTAAAGGCAAAGTCACAGACCAGACACACAATATCAAAAAAATTGAATGTGACCTTGATCTTTGAGGAAAGGTTCTGGGTCTTACATGTGACACTTAATTTTGCCATGTTGATCTACTGAGCCAAGCGTTTTTAAAGTTTATCCATAGATGACAGACCAAACAAGAAATGTCAAAATGACTGAAAGTGTTGTCAAACAAAGTTAAATTGTGACCTTTACCTTTGAAGTGGGAGTTTGGGTATTAAGTGCAACACGTCGTCATGTTATGTTGATAATTTATAAAAATTAACCACAATAGGGGTGATAATTCTGTTATTATTCCAGATAGAGTAATGGTTATTTAAGTCCAAACATCACTCTCTCTCCCTCTCTTTCTCTCTCTCTCCATGCTTCCAGTCAAGTCCTGCTCCCAGTCAAGTCCTCTTTTTTAATATATTCTCCAGTCAAGCAAAATATACAGCATATGAAGGTTTGGTACTTGTGTATGTGTGGCCCAAATTGAAATACTACAAAGCCACTGTTGGCAACACATGTTACCTGTCTGGTCACAGATGTATCAGTTTAATATAACATAGTCACATTGTAAGTACTGTATGGAAAACTGTAGACTTCCATCTGGTATATATAACTAAATCAATATATGAGTATATAATTTCACACAAAGGACCTCAGACACATGACACTGTATACATTTTAGGGCTTTTCCAGAATTAAATGTATGGGGGGGTCGGACGGCAGTATAATTAAAATTTTATGCCTGGTGGGTGTTTTCATAAAAAAAAATGATGCCTTGCGGGGTAAAAGCTTATTAAAATTTTATGCCTTGCCGGTATTTCCGTCTCTGAACCGAATTTTTTTCTTCAACACCGTTTTTCTTCTCGAAATGTTATACATTTTCTGCCCAAATATTTGCTCCCGTCGTATACAAAAACATAAAATTGTCCTTCCCCATGTACCGCACCGAGTCAACATCCCGCAGCGTCTAGATTTCGGCGAGCGTCTTATCTTTATCGCAGCAGAAACTGCAGGTCTTTTAAATTTACCTTGATTTGACCTTTATGTTTGCCACTGACACGCGTGTTGTAACGATTGTAATACACAACCTCCAGACATCATAACCAAGTGAACGTTTTACGCGACTACACAGTTGGACACTCGATACACTGGTGATGTTAATATTAGAAATTGTCTTCAATTAACTTTTTCATCTCAAACTGATTGATCTTTTTTTGTTAAGACCGCCATAATATAATTACATCACCCGACAACAACATATGATTTAATTTGTTTGTTTGAAATAAAGTATAATTATCTACCTTCGGACTTCCCAAAAAGGGACAAGAAACATACTCTTAGTCGTGAATAAATTATTAACACGGAAATGTACGAGCTCATCAGATGGCGGAATAAACTCGTAGCAGGCCGTAACCACGTCTATTTTATTAAATTGATGCCGAGATGCCGTGTCACAAAATTATCTCCTCAAGTAAATTTTACGAATTATATATCAATATTTGACGTATCGGATATGTTTACAAATACTCCAATACGGATATGAATATACAGACGTGTATATTATTAAATTCCGCAAAAACTACGATTCAACTCTACGGCGGCATTGCTATAATTATATGCATACCCGCGCTGTTTGTCAGATAGTGTAAAACACTAATTTATTCGGCACAAAAAGAGACCCCAAGAAATGCAAAGTCTATTGTGACAACAAATCTAAATTAAGACATTGCGTTAGCAGTGAAAATAAAATCAACATTCTCAGATATGTCATCCCACACACCATACGCCTCATTCTTACCCCAGTGTCTGAAAAAATCATGGCGAAAAGCAGATGTTTCTTAACGGTCGTACAAAAACATCAATTGGACTGTGAAATTGTCTTTGAGCATCCATAACCGGATTGTTTGCCATCGGGTGTGCGAAATGAGGTCAAATTAGATTAAACCTTTATCGATAGTAGGGAGTAAATAACGTGTCATAATAATGTTTGTTTCACTGTCAGAGTGACGTCATCGGACATTGGGCACAAGGCGTTAATGAAAGGGACAGCTGTTCATTCTGTGCATAAATTTAGGCATGTGTAGCATAACTCTCTTTACGGATCTTATCAATTTAATAGTAATTCTTTTTTAAGAAATTAGTTTACTGAAAATAAACATTTTAGAAGACAACTAGTTACAAACAAACACTAACCTTTAATTATTATTATGTTGTGGTTTTTTTTCTCGTTTGTTATCTATAGTGCCCCTTTTTTTTAATTCTCGACCTGAGGTAATTTGTGACGTAATCACTTGCATATCGGCATTAGATCAAAGTGTAACGTCGGCGTACTTCAAAGAAAGTAGGCAACCGTCCAGACTAGTAATTTTGGAAGCGTTACAGTAAGAAAACATTAGAAAGGGGATTTTAGCCTCTTTTTTTATTTTTATTTTGTGCATGGTGGTATTTTATCTAATTAAAATTTTATGCATGGTGGTATATATCACAATTAAATTTTATGCTCTGTGGGTAAAAAAAATAAGTGCCGTCCGACCCCCCATACATTTAATTCTGGAAAAGCCCTTAGTATATTTTTGTACTTTAATACAATAACAGACTGCGGCTGTACAAATGACAATCAAGTCATATCATGTGCAGAATTATTAATGTTGACATTAGCAAATGCGAGTATTAGAACAAAATACATAAATAGGTATTGAAGGATTAAGGTAGAAATGACACATATTTTCAGATTTTTACTAGTAAACTGAATTCATGAACTATACTGATCTATACCAATAAAATTAATGCATGTTCAATATCAAATAAATGTACCTTCAATAGAGCTCTAACAAAGTTGCCATGGTCACCCGGTTCTATTTTTGGATTTCCACAAAGTTTTACAGCTGCTTCTAGTACTTCTTTTCTCTCCTGCCACTTCTTCGCCTCCTGCAACAGAAATACAGCTCAAAATAAACTAGAACTTCATATTATTATCTTATATATGTAGTTAAATTTGTTTTAATTTTTTTCTCAGTTGTGAAACCTGTTATAACTACTTATGCAAATCATGCTTGAGGCCTGCCTTGGTAGAACTGGCACTTAGCATATGTGGATAAAGTGTCTTTCTAAAGGACACCATGTGTAGCCATGATGCCGGATAGAACCCACACATAGCTGTGGCGGGGGATATAACTCACACATAGCCATGGCAGGAATCAAGCCCACAACCACCGATCCTGAGTTTGATGCTCTTTCACTAGACCAAGCACTCCACATTTGTCTGGCAGTGTTATAACATGTGCTGGGTATAGAAACATTGACTGGCTGTTGTATTTACTAAACCCAGCCAGAATAAAAGCTGATTTAATTAAACCAATTACGGAACAATATGGGAGTCATCAAAAGTGGGCCATTTTGAAATAATGAGATAAATCTCACAACCAGAATATTAGAAAAGGAATTTAATGTTCATTCCAATTCAATAAAGGTTTATTAAAAGGTTTATTATCAGGTAAATAATGAAATTTAAAACCATACTTACAATTTTCTCAAAGAAGTCTTTCGGTAATGCTGCCAGTACATTTACAGGTTCCATTAAGTCATAAGGATCAACATCTTCATCTGCATCGTCTGTATCAATATTATTATTTCAAATGATTTTTAATTGTATGCATTTATTGTTGTGTTTTTTTTTTACTTTTTTGGATGGAGCTCAACTCAATTTTCAATATTTCACAGGTTATGTTTTATTTTTTTGCAGAATACCTTATAATGAATTGGTCTGTCCTTGCCAGGTATCTAAAAAACTTTCTCACAAAAGACTGAGCCGGTTTCAAACCCACTACTTCAGTGGTGAGAGGGAAGTGAATCTGAGAATTCAATTTAGAATGAGTATAAAAACATTGTCAGTCTCCTTCTACAAAACTCACTTCAAGGTAATTGTGTTTTATTACATGTATGTGTGATTTTGGTAATTTTTTCGAATTGTAATTAAACTATGAAAAAGTAAATAAAAGTTGAAAAATAAAATGATGCAACTGTTTTGAAAAGCTATCAATTGTAACCAGTGAACTACATGTATGACAGTATTAAGGATATGTATTTATTCAAGATTTTGACCGTTTCGACCATTCTTAAAAAAATTATTTATTTGCTGTGCTCCAACCCACTTATTTTTTGGGGTCAAATTTTGATTTTGCATAGTAAGTTCAAAAACTTTTTTTACAGAAATCATGAAAAAAAAAAAAATCAAACACTTTGAAAGTCAATAAAAAAAGTTTGGGTAGCTGCAATTTTGAGTGAGTTGGTAGGAGCAAGGCACACAATTTATTTTTTAAGGACGGCCTTATTTGGCATTGATCGGTATGCGTAATAAAAAATTGAATATCCAAAATCTAAATTTTACTGCAAACAATTGTGTTTTATTTATGACAATGTTTCAATTCATTTGTTAAACACATATAAGTTGCATGTACATAATGAATGACCCGTGTTTGAAGTAAACGTTTTGTCATGACAATGTAACATATCGATGGGCAATTTGCTAGTAAATAAAACAAAGAAATCAGAGGCAAAGGGTTGTCTCAATATCTTATTAAAGAAAAAATTAAATGCAATAAGAAAACCGCAAACGGGTGCAGGCGCTTGTCTTAATTAAAGCCCATTAATGAATGTGTTTATGAAGTTAAGTCACTATAACATAAGTAGCTTGTAAAGAAACAGAGGAAAAAACTGAGCTAAACATAAAACTTTAACCAGATAATGCAAGTATTAAACAAGTCCATTAAATAGGTCAAGGTCAGTGATGTAAACTTTATTTTAGATGTTGTGATCAGTTCACAGAATCTATGAATGAAAAACAAGAGGGCCAAGATGGCCCTATATCGCTCACCTGAGTGACCTTGAGATACCCAACTTAAGTAGATTATATAATACATGTACACTTGAAATTCCAGAAAATTGAGATTGGCGAATAGTTAGAATTCTGATATTTTTGAAGATGTAACAGATGCGTAGAAGAGTTGTGTGATAACAATAGTATCCTTATGTGGATATCTGGATATCAGATATTGAAAAAAGTTTTCACTATATATCCATATAAAAAAAACCAGCCTCCCCTCCTGGCGACTATCTTTTTTGACGAATCGCAATGGCTGGAACAAACTTGGTAGAGGTTCATCTATGGTAAATGTCAGTGAAATAACAACGAAATCAGGTCAGTAGATTCTAACATACAAGAAGGCTTTTGAAGTTGCCTATTTAGTAAACTAGCACCTCACTGTGGCAGTCATATTTTTTAACAAATCACAATGGCTCAAACAAACTTGGTAAATGGTCACCCAAGGAACATTTCTGCGAAATTGTTTTCAAATCAATCAGGTGGTTTCTGACAAGAAGATTTTTTACTATAGCTTATATAGTAAACTAACCCCACCCCCTGGTCGCCATGTTTTTTGACGAATTACTATGGTTTGAACAAACTTGGTGAAGGGTCCTCCAAGGAACATTTCTGTGAAATTATTTTAAAATCGAGCCAGTACTTTCTGACAAGAAGATTTTTTATGTTTTTACTAATAAAACTTGCCCCACTACAAGGCGGCCATAATTTTGAAGAATCAAGATGGCTTGAACCAACTTGGTAGAGAGTCACTCAATGAACAATTCTGTGAAGTTATATCAAAATTGGCCCAGTGGTTTCTGACAAAAGATACTTAAAGTCTTTATTATAGCTTATACAGTAAACTAACCCCAACACCTGGTCACCATGTTTTTTGACGAATCACTACGGTTTGAACAAATTTGGTAAAAGGTCCTCCAAGGAACATTTCTGTGAAATTATTTTTAAATCGAGCCAGTAGTTTCTGACAAGAAGTTTTTTTAAGTTTTTACTAATTAAACTTGCGCCGCCCCCTGGCGACCATGTTTTTTGACCAAACAAGATGGTTTGAACAAACTTGGTAGAGGGTCATCCAAGGAACATTTCTATAAAGTTATATCAAAATTGGCCCAGTGGTTTCTGACTAGAAAAGTTTTTACTATAGCTTACTGTGAAATCATTTATTTTCATGGGTTATAAATTTCGTGGTTTCCAGTTCAAAGACATATTCGTGGGGACTTAAATTCATTGAAAACCAATTTCAAAAAAAATTTTTTTTTACACTTTCGACATCGCACAGTGCGTTCCATTTGTTAACCTTTGCTGTAATTAACACGTCGCACGTCAGGATTTATCGCACCCCGCTGTGCCAATAAGAGTTGACACATGCCAATTAGTACCCTAATATACAAGTACGATAAAGAACTAATTATTATGCAAACACCAGGTGAGGAAAGGAGAAGAACGACATCTAATCCAGAAAGGGTTTCAGAAAGCAGGCCTGGTGTAAATAACAATAGTGCAACGTCACGTGACTGTGAAAATGGACAATAAACTAAAGTGCTGTGTCTTTTAAGAGATTTGTTTGTTTTATTCATTAAAAATCTATCACCATATATTTAATCATAAAATGAAACAAGTTTAGAAGATATTATATTATTATATTTAAGTTTTTACTAATTAAACTTGCGCCACCCCCTCGCGGCAATTTTTTTTTTACTATCAAGATGGCTTGAACAAACTTGGTAGAGGGTCACCCAAGGAACATTTCTGTGAAGTTATATCAAACTTGACCCAGTGGTTTCAGAGGATAAGTTGTTAGAAACTAAAAGTTAACGACGGACTACGGATGACAGACACCAGGCGATCACAAAAGCTCAGCTCAGGTGAGCTAAAAGATTAAAAAAAAAATCAAACCTGTGCGTAACAATAAAAATTTAACCAAAGGTTTTAGAGCCCAAAATATGGAAATTTAGGTAAATTAGCTATATACATTGTATCTATAATATAATATGAATGTGTTTATGAAGAATAGTCACCATGACATATTACATGAGAGTTTATTCAGAAACAGAGAAAAAGCTCAGCTAAAGATTAATCTTCAACCAGCCAACAGCGACAATGCCAGGGTCAGAGCAACTCTGTTTTTTCTCTAAAAAAAAAAGACGAGCTAAAAACTGAAGTTGATGCCACCAGAAAGTTTGAACTTGTTTGTTTCAAGATTTGTTTGTTTGAACATTTACCATCATCTTTGACATCAAGAGTTCACAGTCGATCAGTTAACCTAACCACCCTTTCCTGGGATCCTGAAAGGTTAAACAGGACTCAAGCACATTCATCTCTGCAAGTAACTGATAACTTTCCCAAATGAAACAAGAGATGAGAGACAAGATATACACAAATAATGCAAAATTTATATAATACCTTCTTCATCTTGTTCCACTACACCTGCCTCTGCCATGGCTGCCTTCTCCTCCATCTTTGCCTTCAAGTCTTGTTGTGACCTCAGGAACCGGGCCTGTTGTGGCTTCTCATTAGGAAGTTTCTCAAACTCTGCTTCTAGCTCAGCAACCTGTAAATAGAAACAAATATTTTGGTTTTTGACAATAACAACTTAAAGAAGATACATGTAACAGATGGCCCATTCATGTATAAGGGATAAAGCTGTTAGAATAAATCTTTTGGCAACCAATTTTACATTTGCATCCACAAATAGTTAATAAACATTTATCTTTAATCAATTAACACCCCGCTCCTCTAATAAACGCCCCCACCAATTTTTCTTGAAAATTAAAAAATAAAACGCAACTTTCTAAATGAAAATTCCTCTAATCCAGATACTTTAAAAGCACAAACTGACATAAAAATTGTATGTTAGTAATACCAATTACATGTAAACACTAAACATACATTTTAGTTCTGTACAATATTGTTAAAGTTGCTTTTTTTTTTTTTTTTTTTAATAAATGCCCCCACCTTGATAAATGTAACGCCCCTGGGGGCGTTAATAAGGGAATATACGGTAATAGATTGTGAATTAAGTTATTAAAATTTACGCTAATCATGCTCGTTGTCTTCCTGGGTAGAACCAGTACTAAACATATGCATTTAAAGTGTCTTGCTAAGAATACCACACAGGGCCATGGCAGGGGATCAAAACCCATGACCCTTCAATCCTGGGTCAGATGCTCTACCACTTGACCATGCAAGCAATTGAAATGAAGATATACATTTATTTCAAAACAATGAACAAGGTAACAAGAGAGTTAGGGTCCCTAAGTTTAAAACAAAAATTTGTCTTAAATCTTATGACATACAGTACATGTATATGTTTGGCCAAGATCCAATGAAATATGTCAAGACTAGAGTGAACATATGATAAAACTAGATGGTTGTTTTTGTCATAAAGACATACATATATGTCTCCCCATTCCAAAATCAGAAAAAATACATGTACATTGCATTTTAAATGAAACAAACAAATAAAAATTTGAATGAAAATTCCCCTACCAATACATGTTTTAATTAAAATATACCTACATCCACAAGAATTAAAATTTCTATTTTACCCATTACCAACAGTGAAAAAAAATAGCATCTCGGTAGGACCCCCCACCTTCTCACCTTCATGAGATTTTTCCTTGAATAACCCTTAATATTCCCATGAAACTCACCTGTAATGGTTTGAAGTCTACAAGTTTTGGTTTTATTGCCGCTCCGACCCATCTAAACATCTCCACAACAAGCTGCTTTGCACCGTCACGCACATTTTTGTCTCTGTCATCCATCAGTTTCGGAAGGAACTTCAGTAAAGGTTTTATCTGAATTATCTTGTTACCAAAATTGCTGCAATAAAATAAGATGAAATGAATAAGGTGAGGTGAGTTTAACATCATTTTCACCACATTAATGTATTTCACCCAGGTTTATCAGTGGAAAAGTACAGTGCTTTATATTAACAAATCTAATAAGAACAACAGTCCTTCTGCATGTTAATTGCTAGATTATCATCCAAATTTTTTTAAAAACAGGGAGGGCGGGAAGATTTTATTATTTATTTTTAAAATTTCTGATGTTTTTTTAATAATGTTTTTTTGTTGTTTTTTATGAAAATAAAAAGGGTCCAGCAGCATGAATATTAGGGGGCGGGCGAGGATGATAATCTAGCAATTAATTTATTATGGCCTTACTGGCAAATGTTCTTACTTGAAGGTGTTGGACTAAGCTAGGCTCAAACCTAAACGTCAATTATGACAGGTGTTGTTTTTTTGGCAAGTGCCTAAAAACACTCAGTTACACTAGAAATGGTTTCAAAGAAGAACTGAGTTTCAAAAAAAAAATTACGATAAAATCACCATTAACATAAACAGAGCCCAAGATAATTTTAATTACTCATCAAAATCAGAGTAAATGAGTATTCATGAGTTTTTCAGAATAGTGATGAGTATTGTGCATATGATATACAATCAAATATGTGTTAGGCTGCAGTATACAGTGGGGAGGTACTACAATGTATAGAGCATGTGGTTGTTGAATAATGTTCAAGTTTGGCTGTAAATTTAAAACTAACATGTTTGGCTGCTTGAGCCCAAGTGGCTGCGTAAGAGGTAATTGCAAACTCCTCTTAAATTGCTAGGATATTTTGTGATCAGCTGTTCAAATGGATATCAAACTTTCCCTTTTGCCTGTAATCTTATATCAGTTATTTTGCTGCTCAATCTTTTGATTTCTTACAGACAATTGCTGAGTAGTTACATTAGCAGAAACATCATTTGAACTTAATTTAGTTTGTTTTTAATTTTTAGTGTCATAATTACAGTTTATTTGTTGACAATCACATGTCAGTTTATCAACACTTTTTTTCAAAAATAAAATGGGGCAAAACTAAATCTTGGCCATGTTCCGACTGGCGCCACCACATTTTGGCTGCAAGGAAAAGACAAATTCCAACCGAGTTTGACTGGTAAATTTCACTACCAGTATCTTATTTCTCTTCCCCCAACAAACATTTTCTTATCAGATATGTAAATAGCAATGCATAATAATTGAAATAAGTGCATTTAAGCACCTTAAGATATCACAATTACAAACACCACATGTGCCTTTTCCCTGCAGTTGGAATATGGCCAGGCTATCAGGAACCCGGCCAGGTTTTAGTATCAATGATAAATCAAACCGCTTAGCGACATTGTTAATTAATTACACAGACTGGATTACCATTATAACTGGCAAAATTTAGCACTGAAGCCAGATGAATTGATATCATTCAGCTATATTTTTTTATGCAGACAAGTCAATAAATAAGTGCAATGAAGATCAATTTTCAGATATTAATGTAAACTTATTTACGCATATAAAAATTGATTTTAGCACAAAACTCGTTGCTTAAGCCTAATTGATATGCACTTAAAACAACTTTGATGCGTATCCACTAATTTTTAATGTGTTATATACGCAAATACGCATTTTATCTGGGGCTCTGCATAAACCAACAATTATTCAAAGTATTTTTTATGTCCATCTAAATGAACCGCAAGATGGATAAGCTCTGGTGATATCTGATTAGTGAAAGGTTAAAAATTGACAATTTCAAGACTCAAGTTTTGGAGTCCAACTTGGGATGAAAATCATTTGTTTCCTCATTATTCTTAAGTAAAATCAAGTTTAAAATCTGTTGATTGTCAGTTCCAGTATATTATACCTTAAAGCCTCCCGCAATGTCAGTACTGAACCAATGACAACCTTAGGGTTCTTGTTGGAGAGTCCCTCAATGAGACATTCCTCTACCGCTTCGGCTTTCTCTGCCTCGATGTACAACATAATTATCTCCTTCCCATTTTCCTTCGTTTTCTGCTTTGTTGCACTCAGACACTTGGTTATCACTCCAGCCACTACCTCATGGACAGTCCTGAAAAATATTTTTAATAGAATATAGTTCTTAAAATATTCCTATCATTTATAATGTTTATTTCATACTGATAACAAGACCAGGAGATTTTTTTTCCTTGCAGAACATGAGCCACGGGTTCTCATCCAAATCTCTTTTCAATTTGCTGGGCCAGGTTAGCTCATTCAGTATGTCTCAGTCCAGGGATTGTGAGTTTGAACCCCCACATGGCCACAGTCTCTCCTACAACTTACATATATATGATACTGCATCTCATTTTCATTCATCTCTCAACACTCATTCGAGTGGGAAAGTTATCCATTACTTACAGAGACGGGTGTACCCGAAAACTAGTTTACCTCAGAGGATCCCAGGAAAGAGTGGTTAGGTTAACTGATTACAATTGTTTGCCCTCAATGACATAAAAATGACGCCAATTTTAGTACAGACAAATACTTTCAATTCAAACAAATTTGACAAACTTCCTCTCCTGTCTCTGTTATAATTCTCAATTAGAGTTATATATTAACAACATACTTGGGTGCAATGGCAGCGTTTTCCACAAATGCAATGACAGCGTCCAGAGCCTTCTCCTGTGCCACGGCATTACTGTCAGTGACAAACTTCTTAATAAGGCCTGCGTAGGTAGAAAATTCCTTACTCTTTTCATCGTCAATTGTACGAAAAAGCTTAGTGACCTCCTCGTAACCTGTGACACGTGCCTTCCATGCCTAGGATAGATTAAAGATAACATAAATTTTTCATAAAGTAATATCTTTTTTTTCATTACTTGCATAAGTTTGTATCTGATGTATGGAACTGATTATTGACCATACAACCTGTTTAGATATAAATACAAGAGGCCCAAAAGGGCCTGAGGACGCTCTACTGACTCATAGTGGCCATAGCACTTTTTGAAATTCTACTGTGCAATAGAAACATCGGGGCGGCAGGGTCATTTTTAACCCTATGGACACCATTTGAACAAATCTAACAAAACTATAGTCACTACATAAACAATTTGAAAATCTGTTGGACTGTTCATGAGAAGAAGATTTTTTTAAGTTTTGGACTATTTTTAGTAATGGTGGCCATCTTGAATTTTAAATAGAAAAAATAAATCTTTTTTTATAGTTTCCAATGCAATAGAAATATCTGTGTGAAGTTTCAGTTTAATTGGCCTAGTGGTTTCAGAATAAATGAAAAAAAAAAGAGAATTTTCTGTTTTCCCACAGTATCCCTATGTAAAATTCTAAGTCCCCTCACAGGGCCCCTATATATTTTAGCCCCTAAACTCTTATCTGCAATCAAACCACTACACTTAGGGATAATTTATATCAAATATGTACAAATCTGACATATCCGTTCTTAAGAAAACAATTTTACTAATTCCCAATTTGTACCCTTTTGGGGCCCCTCCTGACCCCTTAAGACATAGGAACCCAGTCATTTTTACAAATCTTTACCTCCTTTACCTAACAATGCTTTAGTGAAGATATAGGCAAAATCATTTCCATTTAAAAAAAAAATATATTATAATGACATGTGTCCCCTAATTGAACCCTCGGGGCCGGGTCATATTTAACCCTAGGGACACCATTTAAACAATCTACCAAAACTATAGTTGGTCATCATTACTACATAAACATTTTGAAAATCTATTGGGCCGTTCATGAGAAGAATATTTTTTAAGTTTTGGACTATTTTTAGTAACGGTGGCCATTTTGAATTTCAGATCGAAAAAAAATAATATTCTGTATAGTCTCCTATGCAATAGAAACACCCATGTAAAGTTTCAGTTTAATTGGTCAAGTGGTTTCAGAGAAAATGCTGCTAACAGACGACAGACGACAGACAATGCGCCATCGCATAAGCACTTCTGGCCTTTGGCCAGTAGAGCTAAAAATGGCGGTCTTATTCTTAATTCAATGTAAAAACATTGACACTACAATAAACAAATGGTCGAATATCTACTAAATTATCTTAAAGGAAGTCATACTGGTTTACATATTGTACAACTCCTTTCATCTTAGAAAAAACTTTGTATGACGAGGCAATGATCATCAAGCAGCATTTACACGCTGGCTATCTTAGATTGAGGATTTCTTTTCAATTTCATCACTCAGGTTAAAACTTTTTATCACGTTTGGGCAGATTTGAACTTTTTATTCCTCTAATTTTAACATGTTGCATTAAAGTAAAGATGTCAATAGGATGTGGATGCCACCGCTATAGGTTAGTAAATTTTATCAAAAATTCACAGCACCTTGTCCATGTAAACTACTGTGGGAGTGCTTTTAAACATATCTAGGAGCTTCATCTTGTTCCTACCTTATGCTGTACTTTGTCTTCTGTGGACAGTTTTAGCCACTCACTGTCATCTCCCATCTTAACAAATAAAACCAGGTCACTGAAATAAATAAATAGTTACACAATGTACAATGACATTTAACTTAATAAGATTAATTATTCTAGACCTGATATATATATATATATAATCTACACATAATCTACACATTTAAAAATTACTGAACCTTTTCTTTTCTTTGATAGAGGCATCTTATTAAAAACAAGCTGGATGCGGCCATGTTGTGAGTCCAAAGCGCTTAAGAAACAACGAAAACAACAGAAAATCTTAATGCAATAGACTGCTTTACGTAAAATGAAAATAGCAGTGTCAAATCAGGTACATCCGATACATCGTAAAATCTACAAACATCATGAAAAATGCATATTTCGTTATCATGCAGAGAGTTTTTCAGGATTTTCAAGGGCCAAGCAGGAAACAATAAACGCAGTTATTATTTAATTTCACCATATCAGATTAAATAATCTATCTACCTATGTCAGCTATTGTATTATTTATAACACTTATCAGTACACTTCAAGTGCAAGATAAAAGTATCAACAGAGACAATTGTCAAAACAGATAAAAGTACATTATGTAGATTGGAGACAATCTAGAAAAAAAAAAACATGTTTTGTTGCAACTATTGCTGTTTTTTTTTGTGTGCATAATACTGTCTGCTTTTAGGATTAGCTATGGATGTACATTTGTTTGTAGCTTGAAAAAAGATAGTAACTGCTCAGACAGCATAACAACACAAAAGCCTGTACCTCCACTTATGCTATCAATCGCATTTTCCGCAATTTGCTATTTTTTTTTTTACTAATTACGAAAAGAAATTAGTGCTTAAGCCTTTTGTTTTTGTATATTGTGTGAAACTGTTAAGAGAGAAAACAATTTTCAAATCAACAACATTCCAGCCTCTGCTTTAGATGTATGCCGTCACTTCTAATTAAAATGCAATGTGGTATAGCAACTATTGCTGTGTAAGGACACTTCCAATACAATATGTACCGCAAATATGGGTAGACCGATATGCATTATGATACGATATGCTGCTTAACATTAGAAATCAATCTTACTTTTGCTTTGTAATTTTCATTGATTTGAAATACACAAGTATCGAATGAGAAATAGTTTCATATTTTGCCCGTAAGGCGGAACAGTTTATTGTTTGATTTATATGTTTTTATATGTTTCCAATTTCCTTTTATTTTCATTATGCAAATTAAAATTAAAGTTTGAATGCCAAATAGAGTTTTATTAACACAATGTAGAAATTATATACGCATACTGAAATGTGAAGTCAGATCTCTAGAGACTAGAACTGATACTAGATCAACATGATGTTTATAAATAGACTATTTATTGCAAAACAATTCATTTGTTTTTATTTTTTCCAATTTTTTTTCATTCCCCCCCCCCCCCCCCCACCCCACACAAATTGAAATTTAAAGTTGGAATGTCAAACAGGGTTCGACATTAACTTTTTTTTCCACTAGACCACTGGGCTAGTAACTCAGTAAAACTACTAGACCTGACCAAACTTCCACTAGCCCAGACCAATATCGTAACTTAGACACAGTACTCTGGACATAGTACTGAAAATTGGTCACAATCGGAGCTTTCTAATAAGTTTTCTTTGTTTCAGTTCTGCCTTTTGTATTTTGTCATTCTTGTCATCCCGACCTTTACCCTCGAAGAAGCCAAAATTGAATAGACATGTCGAAAGGTGTTGTTCATCGTTAATATCAATAAATCATAAATTGGTCTTCTAATGTCGTAAAATATAGAAGGAAAATAACTGAAGCCGATCATACCCAGAAGAGTTACGCCTCTTAATATGTTGCGCTATTAGAACAGGTTAGAGTTATGCCGCTTAATTTGGGCTGCTTAGTAATTCTACGTTATGTGTTTTCGCGTTCGCCGTAATGCTACAAATAATCAATAATCAATGGTATTACATGCTCATCGGCAGGTGCATTTTAATTGATTCAATGATAA
This sequence comes from Panopea generosa, assembly GCA_029582155.1. Classification (NCBI taxonomy): domain Eukaryota; kingdom Metazoa; phylum Mollusca; class Bivalvia; order Adapedonta; family Hiatellidae; genus Panopea; species Panopea generosa. The sequence goes on along the minus strand of CM055902.1, from coordinate 45,476,590 downwards.
ACATTATCAGCTCAGGTTTTGGTGCTTTTTAACTGATTTCTTAATTTTAATATAACATGACCAGTCAAGCTACCAACACCCCAGTAGAACATGACCTGACAAAGTATTTACTAGACTTGTCGGTCAGACGTGGGTTAATGTCGAACTCTGTCAAATGAGGTTTTATTAACTTAAATTTAGTATCTGTACACATATAATTATTGAACATTTGAAATGCGGAAGTCAGGCCTCTAGAACCGATACTAGCTTTACATGGAGGGCTGAAAAAATCTAAAACGTCCCGTTATTGCAACTTGAAAATGGCACTAGGATGGTTCTAGGTCTGGTCGACCCGGTGTAAACATAACTGAACTGAATGGGATATCATACCGTGTGTCTGCGGCATGATACTCCAGATAGCTACGCTTAACACTACAACAATAACATGTGTTAAAATATACTAACACATTTTCATACATACTGGTTATATTAGTGACTTAAGTACAGATACGTCAGTGGTTATATACACTTTTGTAATGATAATTGTTGAGTGTATACCTTATGCCTTATGCAAACTGGTGTGTCACAAAACTCAAATTTATAAAAGGTGAACATTTTACACCAGGCCCAATTTTTTCCCAATTAGTAGTCCAATGTGTTAATGTTTTAATAAAACATGCACTCTTATGGGTATTCTTGCACCTTCTCATCTGTCATTGTGTTAAAGTCGACACTGGAATTGCACATTTAACTATATCCCATCGATTTTAAAGTCACAGCTTTAACTGCATTTTTAGAATCTACCTTGTTGAAATGAAGTTGCCTGCTCACCATAAAACAAAGGAAATTAGCGTAAATCAATTCTATACCACCACTGATATAATAATTAGTAGTTTAACATTATGTAAAAAATAAATATCCAAATGACAAAAATGGTGAAAATATTGTCAGGTCATTCTGATACCACGCCATCTAAAATTCATGCTGAGGTCATCTAAACACACACAAATTGACAGTTTACATTTTTTTCCCCCTAAAAATATGCTTAAAGTTCGAGAATTCAACATTTCCTAGTTTGACTTTTAAAAATCAATATTGCAACTTTCTTAGCGAAACCCACAAGAATGGGATGAAAAATGAGGTTACTGTATAAACGCTCAATTTCTCATAAAACTGTTGAAAACTGCCTTTCTCAAACTTCAAAAATCGGAAGAGCATTTCATCTTGTGTTTTACTCATGCACAATGTACATTTATCACATCATTTATTGTTACGAATATCATTGAAAATAAAAAGGTATCCGGATAAGCATGATATCCAGAAATAGACTCACCCACTCTACTTGAGTTTGTAAAGCTAATTCTTAATTGATAAAGAAAATTACGGGATTTTAGTAATTTCTGCTAAAGGAAATTTTGATCCAGAGTTTGCTGAGGGTACTACAATTTATTCCAAATAATTTTGCTAGTCTAAAATGTATAGTATATATTAGAATGAAATACTAGATGTCATTCCTATAATATGCATAAGATAGGAGGACATCCCAGGCTACTTCAGCGGTTTATCAACAATTTCAATAATCAAGTAGAGTCGATTCTGGACCGATTTAGAGCCAATTTGCATATATCAGTGGAAGTGGAATTAACAAGCAATTGATATTCAATGAGAGAAAAAGAAAAAACTTGACTTTTTGACTAGCAGTCAAATAAAACACAGTTTTAGTGTATAAATTAATTTGTGAAAAAGTACCCCACCCACACCTATTTTTTTCACGATTGTACTTTTGACAGCTAGGTTATGGCGGCGATTCAGTTGCGAAGTGAGTGATCACATAATTATACCAACGTTTAAATCCTCAATAGTATTTTATAACGTATGTTTCATTGCATGAAATCATTCACAGGTAGCATTCAGCATCTTTTACACGATATTTTTTTTCACAGTTTCAGAATTATTCATTCCTCGATTTTGAAACTTTTTGTAAGCGTGATTTTCATTGGTTCTTTTTATTTAGCGCCACTCGAATATGTAACGATAACTCGTGTATTAAAAAAAAACTTTCCGAGGACAGTACTTTCTCCCATTTCTGCTTATGGGAGATACGGGTTTTTATTTCCGACACATGTCAGCTTTCTCACATGAACTAACGAAAATCCTGGGGGTGACTAAATACATTTTTGTAATATATTTCCTTATCTAAAAATCCTAATCATATATATTTTCATGCCTATGAAAATCATTGACTTAATAACAAACGGTGTTATTAAGTCACTGGTTCAATGTATATGGTCTACGCCACATTTCTAAATAAGTTTACAAATTAAATCAATAACAATAATACTAAAATCTAGGCTAGCATCTGCTTGTCATTGCATATAATTTCTGAAGTTGACTGATTTAATGGATTTCCATAAATTGTATTTAGATAACTTTTGAAATTATTACGCCTTTTCAGAGACAATAAAAAAATAAGTCATTGGCCTTTTGCATTAGTCCAGCATCGTTTGGTAGAGAAATCCATAGAAGTAAAACTCTTGCTAAGAATTTATTAGGCTATAATAAATTAATTGCTTGATTATCATCTTCGCCCACCCCCTAAGCCGGCCCGACCTTTTTTTTATTTTCATAAAAAAAAAGGTAGGGAGGGATGGAGGGAGGTAGGTAGGTAGGTAAAATACAATTCTTCCCACTCACCCTTTGAGAATCTAGCAATTAATTTATAGCACTGTGACGAGACTAAAGGTGTTTCTTTAAGAAACTCAAATACTCTGATGTCCTGACAATTAAACTGAATGAATCATATATGCCTTTCTTGATATTTTAGTTGACTTATAAACATATTGTAAACATAAGTATTTCAACAATTCTAACCACATTTCGCTAGGAATGGTCTCGTTAAGCCAGTAAGAATTTCATTGTGTAAAAGAAAAAATAATTTGTAGACCATCTTTCTGATATGGTATGGTATATGAAAACGAGATTACACAAAATTTTGATTAAATATACGAGTGTTCACTTGTTTCATATGTTCAGTAAAATCCAAATCTTCGTCAACGATGGGTTTTTTTTCAGACTCTGCTGGCTGGCTATCAATTTCTACACCATTTATTTCCAAATATTATTATTTCATTGTGATAACCAAAAATTATACATTTAGGTTCAAATCACTCGCTGTTGCTACTCCTGAACATATATCTTGCCATAGTTTAATATCGTCTTCACAGTTTCTTTACCATATCATATGTCATTGGTAAGTGCAAGAAATAAAACGGATCCTAAAACTGGGCCTTGAGTGATTCCAATTCTAACTAGTGACCATTTAGATCTTACATTACCGACGTTAACTCGTTGGGGTTTGATCACTGGAGAATCCGGTGGTCCATCTCGAAATGCGTCCATGTATACCGTATACATGCTTCAAGTGTATGAATCATTGGTATGGTACAGTATCAAACGCTTTCCTAAAATGTAAGTATATATATATGTGTGTTCAGTGACTTAATTACATGTTTATATGTTACCAATTTTCCTATTTTGAATGTGGGTTAACCCCATTTTCAACCATTTCAGGTTATAATATGGCACATCCAGTTTCATTGGTGGAATAATGCCTCAGAATCAATTTGGGAAGAACCACCGTCCTTTTGCAAGTACCTGGCAAACTTTCCTTAGCAAAGTTTTAGGAGTGATCGGGACTCGACACTACAACCTTACCTGTGAGAGATAAATACCTTGAGACGGCGCCTTAGACCATTCGGCCACGGAAGACCCTTGTGATGTTAATAGGATCCCATTTTCTATTATGAAACAACTTTAACAACTTTATTTTTAAGATGTAAAGGTAACATATTAAGAGTACATAATATAATATCATATATAACTTATTTTCAATATGGCCTTCAACAACAACAATAGTAAAAACAATAATAAAACGATTGTCAATATTAGACCTACTTGCTGAATAATTGCTTAGATAATAATTAATCAAGAAGTTTAAATTAATATTGATCAATATGAACTAGACAAACACATACAACATAAAAGTATTGTTAATTATTCGACGAAATTATACACCCAAATAAGAATAATAAAAACAATGATCAGATAGACTATTATGCATACAGTTTACTTTGAGTCTGAGTAGTTGATATTTCTTTGTGTTTGCAAAAGATGTTTTTTAAGATTTTGTTTGAAAGTGCATAATTTGTTATTATTTCTAATGTCAATTGGAATTGCTCTCCACAAATGTTCAGCGTTGTAGTTGAATGATTGTTGTAAATAATTAGTGCAAGGTATCACCGGGACAAGATCATGATTTTGTTTGGATCGAAGATTATATTTTTCATTATTTGCAAATGACAAAATATTGGTGATGTTATCAGGTGTAAGTTCATTTATAGCTTTATATATCAATACACCTAAGTGGTAATAACATCTGTTTTCAAATGAGAGCCAGTTTAATTCATTTAGTAAGTTATCCGAACTTTTACGTTGCATGATTATCCATGCAGCTCTATTTTGTATTTTAAGTATCTTATTTGTGTCAGTTTTGGAAGTAAGTCCCCAAATGGTATTGCAGTAATCGATGGTAGACATTACGTATGCCTTATAATAAAGTATTTTCATATCAGGGGGTAGGAAGTTCGAAATTCATAGCAAAAGGGCTATTTTCGAATCGATTTTGTTAATAACATTTTTTACATGGTTGTGCCAAGTTAGATTATTGTCAACATATACGCCTAATATAGTCTGTCCTGTTACATTTTCAATTGAAGTGTTACCAATTTACAATTTAATATTCATTGCATGTTTTGTTTTATAATTTGTTCTTAATATCATACATTTTGATTATCCGGGATGTAGGGCCATGCTATTAAGTTTGCACCAATCATCAATATTTGTCAATCTGTTTTGTAATATAGATATAATTATTGATAAATCTCGATTAGATTCATATACAGTGGAATCATCCGCATAGAGGTCAATATTATTTGTCCTCGTTATAATTGGCATGTCATATATATATATAAGAAACAAAACTGAGAATAGGTCCTTGTGGAACACCAGATTTCACAATCATTTTCCGTAAATACATATTTTCACCAAAATCATTTGTGTTCCATTGGACAAGTACATTTGAAAAGATTTAATGTTGTATTAGTTTGTAAAGTAAGATTTCATGATCAACTAGATCAAATGCTTTTTGTAGATCTAGAAACATAGAACCAACATATTTACCATCATCAATATCTTTTAGCCATGTACTTATCACTATTGTTAAGGCTGTATGACATGAATGGTTTTGACGAAATCCTGATTGTTATAATTCCCTTTCTGAATATAGGAAAATCATATGCTTCTTTCAGTTTTTCTGGAAATACTCCACTCACTATGCTATTGTTTATTATCGATGCTATTGCAGATGTAATGTGGTCACCACAGTATCGTAATATTTTAGGTCCTATGCCGTCGAGGCCTGTTGATTTTGATGTATCAAGTTTATCGATAATTTTCTTTACCTTAAAAGGCGTGATTTTCTCTCTGTCAAATATTGTATACTTCAAACGTTCGTTAAGATATTGATGTAAATCATTAAAATTGTTCTTTACAAAATATTTTTTTTCTCTATTATATCAGAAATATTGACAAAATGCTTGTTTAGTGACATTTAGTATATTTAATTTTCCTTCGATCTCAGTATTTGAATTAGTTATCAATTTATTTGGTATAATTATGTTGCTATTGTTTGAGTTTGTGATGTCATTTGAGCTCTTCCACATGATACTTGTTTGGTCTCTCATTATTTTGTATAGCTTTATTGTAATACTCTTGTTTACTTTTTTTGTATCATTGAAGTGACAGCGTTTCTCGCAGTTTTATATTCATCATTTTTTTATGTTTATGTAAATAGTCTCTGTGGTGTATTGCCTCATTAATTTCATTTGTGAACTATTGCGGTATATATTCCTGTTTTATTATTTGTTCTTTGAAAGGTGCATGCTTCATTAGAATGTTGTTCAAAATATTATAAAACATATCTAAAGATACGTTAGGAATTGAGATCGTTTCAACTACCCCTAGTGAAGATTTTGCCAGATCTTCTTGAAAAGATGTTATGTTAAATTTTGAGAATGACCTGTACAATATTAAATCATGATTCTTTTTGGCTCTATGGCCTTTTCTAAACACTTTGATCTAGTTAGTGTTACTGGATACTTGGAATATGGTCAAACATATTGTAGGAACGGCAGGGGTAGTGATGATGTTATTCTTCTTATATTCGTTTTATCTCTCTTTTTCGCTTTCTTCAATTTGAAGTGCTTATTTGTTTTCTATCGCTATTTTAGTTTAATAAATGTGATATGTAACACTGTGGGAAGGGCTGTAACTAATGTTGGAATAACTTGTAGTCCAACTCAATTGCTTTTTTCATGATTATTATGCCACTGTTTATATATATATATGTAATGTATAATGACGCTTACAATAAAATAGTATTTAACTAAACATATTGTCTGTACATACACTGCAATACACTTTTATCGGTCTGAAGTTATGGGGCCGTTCTCTCTTTTCCTTTCAAATCTCTAATCCCTGATTTTAATTTTTCTTTTTCTTTTCTAGCCTAACTTAGTTTCAATACATAAGCGGAAACGGCCGAGCGTTGTTCCGATTGCCGCTGATTAACAGTATGAGGTGCTACAGGTGAAATTATGAGCACTTCCGGTTTTGAACGCCAATTTGGGAGATCTTTCGCCTTCTTTTTTAATGTTGTCTTAACAATACATGCTTATTATGCCAGTATTTTAGTCTTAGTTAGAGATGTGGAAAATACAAACATTATGCGCAATAATTACAATTTTCCTTTCATTTACATAATTGGGAATGACCTTTGAAATAATGAATAAAGTCGGATGGCGGGATATCAGGGGAAAAGTATTTTTGCCAGCATTATAAACGGAAGTATTGACAATCGGTTTGCCTTCTTAACAGAAATCTATTTATGTTTTTTAGAATTTATTATTTAACACATTGTATGTTATAAACCCTCAACTGATAAAACTTCCGTTGTATCTTCTTCTCCTCAGTTCTCCTCCGTCTTTCTCCTCATTCGTTCACACATAAAGATATCTAATTTTATTTGCCAGTTGAAACGTGTCAAGTCCCCAGCACGAACAATACATTAATTGTAAAGTACTGTCCTTCATAAATATTGCTAAAAATGATTTAAGCGGCCCTTTGTTTGCTTCAGTCAAAGAAAAACGTAAATTCCGCTACCATGGCAGATATCCCTGTCACAAATGGAAAAGCAAAATTACCCCCTTTAAAACCTACAGGATCCACGACAGATGGGGATAAACCTAAAAAGAAAGTTGTAAAGAAGAAAAAGAAACCAGTTCAAGATGGTGAACAGCCACCAGAAGGACCAAAACCAAAAGCGACTCCAAGGCGTAAGAAAGCGACAAGTGCGAACTCGACAGATGAAGCCGCGGAAGCAACTACTCCGAAAAAGAAGAAACGTGTAGTAAAAAAGAAAGATGATCAAGAAGGTGATCCAACTTCAGCAAGAAGCGGAACAAGTCAAGGAGAGGTAATGTAACTAATGTTATTATATATGTCTGTTAGTAACAAAAAGGGATTATCTCCCTTAAAAGTTATCCCTTGTATATCTAATACCGCGATATATCCATTGTATACCTAATACCGGGATATATACTTTGTATTCCTAATACCGCGATATACCTAATACCGCGAATACCGAATAATAACAATCTGGGAAGACATGCGCAAGCTCCAACTTCCGTTAGCGCCGCCGGCATTTGTTTGCATTTTGTATCGGCAACTGTTTATTACTCAGCACATTTAAGTAATCTAATTACTGTTTATTATTGATGCAATTCTTTATATGGTTGAAAAAAATTTAGACTCGCGGTATTAGGTATGACCAGTATACCTATTACCGCGAAGGCCAGTGTAATAACAATTTGGGAAGACATGCGCAAAGCACCAACTTCCTTTAGCATCGGCATTTGTTTACATTTCGTATCGGCAACTTTTTTTTTTACTCAGCACACTTAAGTTAACTTATAACTGTTTAGTAATGATGCCATTCTTTACACGGTTGAACATTTTTAAGACTCGTAGTAATAGGTATGTCCAGTATAAATTGTTTAAAAAGCAACAAAACGGTTTTATCGTGTGGAGCGCATGGTCTAGTGGTAGAGCACTGAACTCATGGGCGGAGGGTCATGGGTCAATCCCCTGCCAGGGCTATATGTGATGTCCTTGAGCAAAAACACTTTTTCAGCATTTGCTTAGTATCCCTTTTATACCTTATACCGCGATATACCTATTACTGCGATTGCCCGTCTAATAACAATATCCCAGACATGCGCAAAGTTCCAACTTCGTTAGCGTCGGCATTTGTTTACATTTCGTACTGGCACCAGTTTATTTCTCAGCACACTTGAGTAACTTTATTACTGTTTATTTTTGATGCCATTATTTACATGGTTGACAAAATTTTAGACTTGGGTAGTATATTGGTTCTACCCAGAAAGACTTAGAGCATGATTTGAAGTTGTGAGAACTTGTTTCATAATCAAAGTAAAATAAATAAGTTTAAACTAACTAGATGGTGACATTTATATACCAGAGCAACTTAATTTCAATTGTATAATGTTATAATTTGCTGTAATAAAAAAAATCATAGTTCATTTTAAAAGAAAATATTTGGATTTTTAAATATTTCAAAATTGGCTAAAAACATTTTTTTTCCAATTTAATATATCATGCCTATACTCACTGATCCTGTATTTCCGAAAAGGATATCTATTAAAATATGCCTATATAATATATTGAAAAGGATTTCCTAACTTGGGTTATGCGCCTAGGTTAGAGTTCCCATTGAAAATTGTAACATATTTTGTGATGACATTGTGTTAAATGAGTCGCATGATTTTATTTTGATTTCAATTTATACAGCTTTACACATAAATATAGTTTACATCTTAGAAAGGGCCACAGTCTCATTGATATTTGATATATACAACATTATTTTCATTGTCATATGTTTCTCACTGCTGATTCAAGTGGGAAAGTTATCAGTTATATGTGGAGATGGGTGTTCTTAAGTACTTGGTAACCAACCATCCAGGATCCCAGGAAAGAGTGGTTGGGTTAACTTATCATCTGTTTGCCCTTAATGGCATTAAAATGGCAATAAATATTTAACAAACAAAATATGCCTTCTATTAGTTCATAGTCTCAATTAGTCCCATTTAGCTCAGTTAGTTACACGTTAGACTCTCAGTCCAGGGGTCGTGAGTTCGAAACCCCGCCTGGCAACAGTCTCAGTGATGATTGATATACGATATTGTGTCTTGTTAGTCTCTCATCGTTGGTTCAAGTGAGGAAGTTAACAGTTACTTGCAGAGATGGGATGTGCTTGAGTACTGGTTAACCTTTCAGGATCCCAGGAAACAGTGGTTAGGTTAACTGGTCTTCTATTAGCCCTAGATGGCATAAAAATTATGCTAAATATTCAATCAATCAATCATAGCCTCAGGTACCAGGCATGTGACTGTCCTTCAAATACTCATCATTGTTGTTTATTTAATGAGTTTTATTTAAAAGATACAGGATCAATGTATTATTCGTTGTATCTTTAGGATGTTAGTGGTAGCAAAGCAAGTCTGATAAAGTCACCTAAAGATGGGACACCGAGAAAAAAGAAAGTTAAGAAAAAGGTTGTGAAGAAAAAAGCTGATAAAGACGGTGACGGTGAAGGAAGAGACAATTTCTTTGATAGTACACTGGCAGCTGATTTAACAGAAATACAAGATGATATCATAACTTCAGAAGAAAAGAAAGATGAGGATGACCATGAATATAAGAAACAGCCTTATTCTACAGCTTCTGTCATCTTGAGGTCACAACCAACAGAGAAATTTTATATAGAAACTGACAGTATGTTAAAGTTATTCCTGTTTTTACAAGAAAAATAAGAAAGAATTGTTTTCCAATAAATATTTACACTCTCCTACCCTCAAACAAGTTTAAAATGCATAAAGTTTTAAAAATACATTTTTTATGAATATTTGGTTAAATAAATGAAGTTTATCTGTGGGGTTAATGGTCTGTTAAGATTTATATATTGCATATGGCTCTAGTGGGTGGTTATTTGGATATTTGTGTGTGCACCAAAACAATGCAGAAAATATTTTGATAAAATTTAGTAGACAACTTTTGCCCCCATTAAGTTCTGTTTGAAATATATTTCCCTTAACAGTAAAATTAAAAGTTATAAATTGCCTGGGCCATTTAAAGATAATAAATTAATTAATATAGATTAATTTAGATTTACTGGGGAGATGCTTTAGATTTACCCTGTGCATTTCATGTAAAGTATTATTATTATAAGCAGGGTAGTAGTGCAGTGGATAGTGTTGGCTGCTCACACTTGAGGTTGCGGGTTCAATCCTTAGCTCGATCTGATATCTCTAAAAGCATCATTCATTACTGGTTCTACCCGTGAAGTGGGAGCTAACTTCAGAATGGAGCTTAAACAAATAAGTATAAACTAACCTCAGGATTACTGTTTCAGGTGGCTTTAAAGGTGAAAACAAAAGCAAGTTTGTTAAGAGAAAAGCAGAGGAAGCTGCAGAGAAAGCCATTCCAATTGAGGAGTCAAAAAATACAACAATCGAGGTTGCCATCAAGACGCAAAAAATTCTTCGGACAATTTTGTTATTTTGTCATGGAATGTTGGCAGGAATGGCTCTATGGCATATTGTAATGTCTTACATTCTGCTGGAGTTTGGGAGCCTGGATTTTATCCTGCATTACAAAGGTCTTTCATTGCCTGTCCAGAGTGTGTTTTATATTTTACTTGTGCTCTGTACAGTATCGGCCTGTGATAGGTGAGTGCGTATACATGTTGCCTTTAGTTGCTTTTATCTGTAACTGTACAGACCAGGTTAAAATATTTAGTTTAAACAGTATTTTATTCATGTAAGTACATATATTTAATAGCATACATTTAACAATGAAGCAATAAAGTCATACAAGGGGGGGTCAGAAAGTTCATAGACTTTTACCATAACTTTTTTATTTATCATTGTATTCTAATAATTCTCAGGGAGCCTGTGCTGCTATATATTTGCAGTAATTTTTAAAAAAAATTGATAACTTTTCATCATTAGTTTATATTCTATAGTAACTATGGAAACGTTGATTTACCTAGTCGGGGCAGTTTTTGCTTGTTTCCTACCTCTACTATTCAAACAAGCGTAGCGTTGCCAAAACGCGTTTTATTTTTAAATAAAAAATACCAATGTGTGCTGTATTGTATGCCATTTTGTTTGAAACAAAATGATGTCGGGGAACTTGAAAATGGATTAGCATGCGGCATATCGCAGTTCCGTAAAGTTCTGCTCCATGTTGGGTAATACACCTGTTCAAACAGAGAAACAAAAGTATGTACAGTGAGTTTAATGTTTTAAAGTCTAATGTTTAAATGTCACAAAAATAATGTTTTTGAGATGGCCTGGTAACAGTCATTAAAAAAGACCAAATGGGAAGTTGATTTGAAGACAAAGTGGAATCAAAGCATGTTTTACAGAAATTTTTGACCAGTATACCATCTTGAGATTTCGTTAACATACTCACTTAATGGGGTAAATGGTGGCAAAAACGTACAGATCATGAATGAGAATATTTTGAGAAGGAGTGACTGAGTAATTTTTTATACAAAAGCACCTATTTAAAATATTGATGTCAGTTTTTGTTGAATACAACGTCATCATTTTGCCCCCACATATCTAACTGCTATGCTTTAAACTGTGCCTTATTTTTTAATAGTTGACATGTCATGCTAAAATTTTCAAAATATGTCCCATATACATTTATTTCAAATACAATAACACTATTGTGCATTGTATAATTGATATAAATAAGTTATGGCAAAAGCCTACAAACTTTCTGATCCCTCCTCAAACATCTAACACATTATGTGGAAAGGATACAGTAAAAAGCTTTTGAAACTTGTGTGAATCTGCTTCCATTAATATGTTTGCTGTTATGTTCCCTACTCATGCTAAAGTGCCTTACACAAAACATTTCAGTTTTCTATTTGCTATTTTTAACTCGCCTGAGTAAAGTTCAATGTGAGCTATTCTGATCGCCCAGTGTCCGCCACAAATCTGTTGTGTGCACCCCAGAACCCAAAGTTTTCATCGGGGCTACAACCTTTTGAATTGTCAAGAATTTATGAGTTATTTATAAATGTGTGCATTTTAATAACCTGCAGTTTCACTGAATCCTTGCAAAACTTATACAGTAGTTATATAATAATAATATTTTGGACAAGTTCTTGAACTGTACAAAGTGTATAGTTAATGTTAGAGCCCTTGAATCATCAAAAATTGCATTATTTGACATGAGTATTCTAACGCTTTCAGTTTTATTTGATTTTTACTAAACTTACACAATATAAATATAACCTTTAAAGCCCTTTATATCTTGAACTAGCCAAATTCGATAATTGATGTTATAATTGAGTTATGGCCCTTGAATAATAAAAAAATGGGTTATTTGACCTTGTGTGCACTCTAGAACACACAGATTTCATTTGATCTGCACCATTCATGCACAATAGTTGTATACATGTAACTTTAATATCTCAAATTTCCAATTTAAATGGCAGTATGGGGGCCTTTGCATCTTCAAAAGTTGTCTCCTCTGCAACAAAAAATCAAAATTCTAACTACTTGCCCATCTTGTTTTTCTTGAATTTTTAGTGTACATGTATTATATAATCTACTTAAGTTGGGTGACTCAAGGTCACTCAGGTGAGCAATATAGGGCCATATTGGCCCTCTTGTTTGTAATTGTAATTATTCATTGTAACTAAGTTATTAAAAGCGCATCTTGCGAAGTATCATAACCTTTCCTACGGAGTTTCCAGTTCAGAACTGGGTACATGTACTATACATGTCGGTATTTGATTTAAAGATGATTAAAATTGAGAAAGTAAACTGACAGCAGAGAAACTGAAATTGATAATTTGAATTTTAACTGACTAAAATGCTATCTTCTTAAGATTAGTAATATGGTTACTATGGAGATCTATCTTATAGCTATATAGTGTACTATATACATGTATGTATAATATTTACTTGTGTTTTTTTCTCGCATAATCATGTAATCGAAACATTGAAAAATTAAATGAAATAAGAGATCAAATTTATTCTTTATACAGATTTGACATATCCAATCCAAGACGAGGTTTTCTACTAAAGGCGTTGACTTTACAAAATGGGACTATATCTGTGGTGATATACTTTGCTGCGTTAGTGGTCAGTCTCACTAACGGTGCACTGGAAGACAAGATTCATCTCTACGATTTGAAACCAATGTTGTGGAACAATACAGTTGTGAGTTACATGTTTTATCATATAATACAAAATTTTATTCATACACCATTAGCCTGCTGTGGACTACCCTCGGGGCAATTTAGCAATATAACCGTAATCCCCTGAATAAATGAGATTACACAAAACATTTAGTTTCTTTAACAACTATCGTGTTGTAATCGTTTATCACCATATAGAAGGCAGTTTCTACCATGTGGATGAAATGGTTTTGTTGAGTGAAACAATAAATTTCTATGCATTGTGCATTTGAAAGAGAAAAGTGTTCAAAAAGATTATTATTTGTTTTATTTTATCAGGCGTAGTCCTATACTGAATAATAGTAACTCGTCACACGGAAGAAAAAAAGAAATCTATTGGTTGAATTTATGCAGGTGTGAAATAAATGTATATTATATTAATATTATAATATTTAACTTTATATTGAGAAAAAAATTTATATTGTCAAAAATAATGTGTAACTGATAACTGTCCATGAAAAGAATAAAAAGTGACTATGTAGTTGGGTCTCATCTGACGGAAGATTAATGTTGATATTATATAGAAGATAATCCTATCTTACATAGTGCTCATTTATTATTGAATTTATTAAACAAGTTTGCAAAAATATATTATGCGAGGATCTGCCTTATCAGTTTTGTCAACGAGTTGAATCAATTCAGTTATAAATGAGCATGAATGCAAGATTATTTTTATCATATAATTCAGGAAAGTGGTACATTTAGCATTTATTTTTCAAATTCCTCTAAAAAGGATTATATAAAAACATGCATATTGGTTTTCATCAGTTACTGTATGACGAATCTGAAAGTAATGGAATTTTACCACGACATATTAACATTATTTATATGTTTTGGCAAGGTTGGAAAGCTGTTGGGCCTTTTATATCATGATAGCTGAGTTACACAGAAAGTGCAGTCATCACTAATTATACCCCGACAAACGAAGTTTTGAGGGGGTATATTGGAGTCACCCTGAGGTCGGTCTGTCGGTCGGTCCGTTGCAATTTTCCTTGTCCGGAGCATCACTTGAAAAGTACTGGATGGAATTTCATCAAACGTCATACAATGGTAGAATATAATGGGAAGAAGTGCAGTGTACAAGAAACATAACGCTATTCTTGCTAATTACAGAGTTATTGCCCTTTGATATTTTTTCTTGTCCGGAGCATAACTTGAAAAGTACCGGATGGAATTTCATCAAGCTTCATACAATGGTAGAATATAATGAGAAGAAGTGCAGTGTACAGGAAACATAACTCTATTCTTGCTAATTACAGAGTTATTGCCCTTTGATATATTTCCCTTTGATATTTTTTCTTGTCCGGAGCATAACTTGAAAAGTACCGGATGGAATTTCATCAAGCTTCATACAATGTTAGAATATAATGAGAGGGAGTGCAGTGTACAGGAAACATAAGTCTATTCTTGCTAATTACAGAGTTATTGCCCTTTGATATATTTCCCTTGTCTGGAGCATTACTTTAAAAGTACTGGATGGAATTTCATCAAACTTCATACAATGGTAGAATATAATGACAGGAAGTGCAGTGTACAAGAAACATAACTGTATTCTTGCTAATTACAGAGTTATTGCCCTTTGATATATTTCCCTTGTCTGGAGCATTACTTTTTAAGTACTGGATGGAATTTCATCAAACTTCATACAATGGTAGAATATAATGAGAGGAAGTGCAGTGTACAAGAAACATAACTCTATTCTTGCTTATTACAGAGTTATTGCCCTTTGATATTTTTTCTTGTCCGGAGCATAACTTGAAAAGTACCTGATGGAATTTCATCAAGCTTCATACAATGGTAGAATATAATGAGAGGAAGTGCAGTGTACAAGAAACATAACTCTATTATTGCTAATTACAGAGTTATTGCCGTTTGATATATTTCCCTTGTCCGGAGCATTACTTTTAAAGTACTGGATGGAATTTCATCAAACTTCATTCAATGTTAGAATATAATGACAGGAAGTGCAGTGTACAGGAAACATAACTCTATTCTTGCTAATTACAGAGTTATTGCCCTTTGATATATTTCCCTTGTCCAGAGCATTACTTTTAAAGTACCTGATGGAATTTCATCAAACTTCATACAATGGTAGAATATAATGATAGGAAGTGCAGTGTACAAGAAACATAACTCTATTCTTGCTAATTACAGAGTTATTGCCCTTTGATATATTTCCCTTGTCTGGTGCAGTACTTTTAAAGTACTTTTAAAGCCATCAGTGGTAACAGTTTAATAAAGTTCATGAAAGAACCAAGTCGATGAATACATGGAGTTCAAGCAAAGCAGGTTCGATATTGTATTCCTAGTGCTCTTGTTTGTTTCTTATCCATAAAATTGTTGTCCCTCAACATAACTCGAAAAAGTATAACATTTATTGATTGCCATGAAAGCTTGTACACTGCACAATAATTAAAAAGACCGTTTTTAATTTTAACAAAACCATAAAAAAAATGAACAATACAAAAAACTCAATCCATAACATTCTCTTTTATTAAGATTTTTTTTTGTCTGGAGCATAACTTTAAAACTATTGGATATAATTTAATAAAACTTCATACAATGGTTAACCATTTTCTGTCATGGCGGCGTTTGGGGGTATTCATCACCTTCAGTGATAGGTCTAGTTGATATTACACTAGGTTAATATAAAAAATATGTCATGGTTTTATTACACTCCTACACAGTAAATGATGTGATAAACATGTATATTGAACTACAAGTCATGCTATGCTTTTTCTGCTCTTCACTTTCACATTATACCCATTGTCGGAAACCCTCGGGTGTAAATGGAGTGCCTCTGGGTATTCGATGATGATTATACCATGAAATGGAGATTTGGATAGCCTTTGATTTTCTGTTATACAAATGTTATTTATGTTTTTTTCATACTTTTAATACCATTACATTATTTCAGACGATGGATAGTGATATCACGACGTGGAGAGATTTGAATACTGCACGCAACACATTAAGCATTCTTGGTTGGTTTATAATATCACTGGCACCAGTAGCAGACAGACTTACTGATAATTTACGTGAGGCTGAGCATGAAGACCTTCTAGGGGTTGAAGCGGAAACATTGAAAGCATCAATTGCATAACTATGAAATTTTTATTTGAAACTACATTTTAAACGGTCATGAAGTAATACATGCTGATTCCTGGCTAAGTTGAATTATAAATTTCTAATGCCGACATGTGCTCGGATAAATTTAATTGGTGGAAAGGTCAACCATACAGGTCAGCTATGGTATAGAGCTTAAAAGAAAAATTTTTTTTTTACATATTTAAGAAATGGCTTCATGAATATATGGTGACTTCTGCATGTGATAGTAATTCACGTGTTCTCAGGGATCTGACAACAGATACTGAGTATCCCGTGTGATGCAGAGTTGGCATACCAGGATTGCATTTCACATAAAAAACTTATGATAAATGTAGGTCGTTAACGCAAAGTAAGTACCGTTCATAATATTTCAAATGTTAATCCAGATTAACCCAACCTCTGATTGAATATTTCATAAAACAGTATGTTTTCTGAAAATACAATCTTAAATTCATGTTGATGAAAAATATTATGAGAGTTTCTTACTTAATGTTTACAAATGATTTTATCTTAAGTCTTTTTTATGAAATGCAACAGAGTACACTATATATATATTTATAATTTAATTAATATGTATTCTTCCAGGCAATGTTCACAATCAATATAACAATTTTAATTTTTAAGGAAATAGAAGTAACCTTCTATTATTGCAGATTCTGTCAATTAGGCCATCCTTAATTTTTTTTTAGTTTGGTGTGTTCTGACCCAGTATTTTCATATGGGTAGGTAGCTAGCTAATTATTTTTTGCCAAATTTTGATTTTGCATGGTCATTTTAAAGAAAAATGGACAGAAATCATGAAAATAATGTAACAATATAAAAACAATATATTTTTTAAGGCTGGCCTTATTATTAAATAATTGAGGTAAAAATTTAAAACATTTCACAAATGACAATATAGAAAAGTTAAATATAAGTAAAGTTAAGGATAGTATGTTTTTTTTTCTATGCCCCGTTGTTCAATGAATGGAGAAGGGGCATTAAGTGTTGTCTGTCCGTTCGGTAAAATAATTGGTTTTCTATAACATTTAAAGGGGTCTATGTATTTAAATTAATATTTCGTGTGGTTCTGTTTGAATTGACACAAATAATGACCCCTTTTTAACTTAACTTTCTGCAAAAAAATGGTTTGTGATCAGTGGTGTCGATAGATACGTGTCTAGTTTAATGATAATAATTAGTTCTGTAACAAACTAAACTCCCATAACTTCAGGTTGTGAAGTGGACTGGAATACATTTTATGGAAAGAAATGTCCACTCTTTTCACTTGCATTATGCTATCAAAGTCTTAATATGTTCTAGCACGAGTCTAAATCCAAGGTCATTATTGTCCAAGAAAGTTTTCGTAGTTTAACTTATCGCAAGATAGGAAGAGCTTATATACTTTATTCAGCATGCAGTTCATTTTTCATGAATTATCTAAACAGACAATTTCTGCTTTAATACTAGTACATCAAAAGGATGATACCTGACATCTATATCACTAACACTTTCATAAGTTTTACTTAAATACTTAAAAATTTAAAGCTGAGTTTTGACTGGTTTCTTAAATATTTTTTTATCAATGCCAGGGAAACCATTGCAATTTTACTGGAGACTGTTTAAAATCATTATCTGGATGCTTTTTATAGATTTATGGTTTTAAGTACATATTTAAAGATGTTGGTAAAATAGTAGTCTGTTGATGTTAGGATATTTACTTGGATGTTCATATACAATAGGAATAGGTTCTGCTATATCCAGTACTGGAGAAGAGACCTTCTCTGATAACTCGGATTGATTATTTCCGTATGGGGGAGTTTTATTTGCTAGTTTTAGCATTAATTTTTAAATAGAGTCCGTCCATTGATTGTGATGTTTACTGTTCAATATTATTATATATTATGGTTATTTATTGAGGTTGTGGAGATAAGAGTTTTTTTATATGTCACTATGTTAACCTTATATACTGGTAGATTAAAAGAATTCAAAATGGAATGATGTTAAAAGGCCATATGCTAAAAGGCCATAATAAAATAATCGCTAGATTATCATCCCCACCCACACCCTAATTTTCATGCAACCCCGACCCTTTTTATTTTCGTAAAATAAAAAAATATATATAAATATAATAAAAAATAAATGAATACCCCCCCTCCCCCCCCTCTTTTTTAGAAAAAATGTGGTTGAGAATCTAGCAATTTATTCATAATAGCCTAAAGGAATAATAATTTTCATAAAGAATACTTTAAACATGCACTATATGATTAACATTTTTATTAAATACAAACATGAATACAAATACATTTCTGTACATTATGCTGTTTCTCATCACCTACTGACATTTTCCCTTTCTGCATCATGGCTGTTTATTGATATTTTTGTGAAGTTACACTATTGCAGAGTGTCTCTAGTTTTTAAATATTGCAGGTTTAATAAAGTTGATAAAGATGTTTTGTAAACATTATAACATTGATGCTGTAGTGACTATGGACATAAAATAGAGAATTTACAAAACTTGTGTACTGCCAGTTAAATGGAACAAGGAATACAGTCAAACCTGTGTAAGTGGCCACCTCTATTGAACAGCCACTTGTCTTATAAGCAGCAGCTTTTGCTATTTCCCATTTATATGCTTTCAGAGCAAATTAACCTGTATTAAGCAACAACCCATCTCAAAAGGCCACTTTTGCCCCTTCCCTCGACTGGCTGCTCAAGACAGGTTTGCCTGTATTACTGTTGTGTATAGAACTATAGAACTATTTATAATAAAATATTATTTGTACACATTTTGATAAACTCGAGTTTTTCATTTTTTGACAATTACCATTTGTCCTATGCAACTACTACATGTACTTGTATATCCTTGTACTACTGTTGTAATAGTTAATGTAAAGAGGGTTCATCTATTTGGGATATCAAATATTCATCTGATCTGGCAGTAGTGAAGTGGATAGTGTTGGCGGCTCAAGGCAGAGGTTGCGGATTTGATCCCCAGCTTGACCAAATGCCTTTAAAAACAACACACAGTACTGGTTCTATCCAGGAAGCCAACTGGAGAGTACATCATTCATCATACCCTCGCAAACCAAGTTTGAGATGGTATATGAGTCGCTGTGTCAGTTAGTCTCTCTGTCCGTCCAAGTCATGGTCTCTCTGTGCCTGGCTGTCTTTATGTCATGGTCTCTTTATCTGCCGGGCTGACAGTCAGTCATGGTCTTTCTGTGCCTGGCTGTCTTTATGTCATGGTCTCTTTATCTGCTTTGCTGTCAGTCAGTCATGGTCTCTCTGTGGCTGACTGTCTTTATGTCATGGTCTCTTTATCCGCTTTGCTGTCAGTCAGTCATGGTCTCTCTGTGACTGGCTGTCTTTATGTCATAGTCTCTTTATCTGCCTGGCTGTCAGTCAGACATGGTCTCTCTGTCGGTCAGTCTGTATGTCTTGTGGAACAAACAACTTCCAGTTTTCAAGTGACTGACATGGAACTTCACATGTATGATCAACGTCAAGTGTAGATGTGTAGATGTGTAGATGTGACATTTTGCCATACTGCAAATCTTGGAAACTGAACTAGTCCATTGTTTTACGGGCGATTGACTTGGTACTTTGTATACATCAACATTATTGTGACACCAATAAGTAAAATGCATTAGGTTTTACACTTACTAGTGGGCAAGTGGTCCAAGATGCCATCTATGCCATATATATTTGGTCATGCATTGGAAAAGATACTTAAAACCTATCAAAATATAAAAAAATAGATATTGGTGGAATTGATGGATGCTTACCAAACAAATGCTCGATTGAGTAGTAGCTGCATTGTTTGTAATGGAGCATGTAAAAGGAAGATAATATTTGGAATAAATGTTGATGCTTCCACACAGTGACCTCTGTCTTAATGGATTCCCTTCCATAGTCTTAAAAGATCAAAGCAAGGATTTGGTAATGGATCAAAGAGTCTTTTCAAAGACTCTGTGAAACATCATCGAAACAAAACATAAAGACAACATGCACATATATACTTGGTAGTGATGCATCCTAGAAAGTTTCATAAATTTTCAACTAAAGCTTTGAGAGAAATAGCCCAAACAAAGATTTTGTAATAGACAGAATCAAAGGGCCGTAACTCTGTAAAAAAATCACAAAACTGAAACATAAAAAACAATAGAAACATCTCAACCTGGTAGTAATGCATCCTAGTAAGTTTCATCAATTTCCAACGAGAGGTTGTAGATAATTGCGCGGACAAACAAAACTAAGAGCGGACAAAGATTCAGTAATGGACAGAATCAAAGGGCTGTAACTCTGGGAAAAATCATGAAACCCAAGCACAAGAATAAAATGAGCCATCTCCACTTGGTAGTGATGCAATGTACGTAGCAAGTTTCATAAAATTGCAACCATAGGTTGTAGAGAAATAGCATGGACAAACAAAATTAAGCCAAAACGAGCATTTAGTAATGGACAGAATCTTTGAATCGATACACAAAGACAATATGTACATCTCCACTGGTAGTGATGCATCCTAGCAAGTTTTATAAATTTTCAACTAGTACTTGTAGAGAAATAGCGCAGACAAGGATTCGGTAATGGATGAATCAAAGCGACATGACTGAAAAATCATCAAACTGTAACACTAAGACAATATGCACATCTCTACTTTGTAGTGATGTATCCTCGCATGTTTCATAAAGTTGCAATGAAAGAATACAGAGATATAGCCCAGACAAGAATTTGAAGACAAATGGACGAATTTACAAAGCTACAGCTATATGCTTCCCATTTTTTTCAGGAAGCATAAAAATGATTTGAAATAAGTTAGCATACATAAAGCTATCAG
This sequence comes from Panopea generosa, assembly GCA_029582155.1. Lineage (NCBI taxonomy): Eukaryota > Metazoa > Mollusca > Bivalvia > Adapedonta > Hiatellidae > Panopea > Panopea generosa. Next base: position 45,455,231 of record CM055902.1, on the reverse strand, counting down.
TGAACCCCACGTAACAATGCATAGATCTATGAAATACTTTTAAAGACTATTTAGTTGCGACTAAATAATTTGATGCAATTTAACGAAAGAAAACAACATTTTGCTGGGCTACCAGATTTTTTCACAGATAGCCACCACACCAAATAAAGATTTGTCAGACTCTGTAACATAAATGAAATACAATTAATAACATAAAGACAGAATGCAAATAATATTTTTTGATCATTTATTGTATCACTTCAAACAAATTGACAAATATGTTGACAAATAATAAAGGAGTTTCCATTTAATGCTTTAATATTAAACAATTGTTCCCCACAGAAGTTGTCATTTATAATTACAGTATAGAACAGAACGTATATATATATACCAGTCTGTATAAATGATATACATTTACAGAAATCAGATATTGTACAAGTTGTGTCGAGTATATATGCAGGCATTAACTCATCACCTAAATTTAAATGTTGGAATAGTTTCAATAGTTGTTTTTTTTGAAAACAACAAAGTAAATGGATGGCTCGTATTGCCTTAATATTACTTAATTCAGCATGACATATAGGCCTATGCACTAACTTCATCTCAGAGGGCAATATATCGGAACCAGTTCATGAAAATGGATCTATAGTTGAGATAATCTTGTACCAGCATGCAAAGTTTATCACAGCTTGATACCCTTTCATGAAAATGAAGAAAATAAATCTTGAAACAAAAAGGATTAAACTTTACAAAAAAGATAAAACTTTTTAAAAAATAAAAATGCATATCTGTTTGGGTTCTCATAGAAAATTCAGTCCTTTTGGTTCCCACCAAATTAGTTATCCCTTAGGATTGAAGTTGAACCTCAACCCCCTGAAGAAATCTAACACTATAATGTTACTAGTTAACCTAGTTTGTTACATCATAGTAGATAGTGAGATTCAAATATCAATATACCTTAGGATATATGGGTAAAAAATGTTGTTTTTTTGAAAACGAAGGGAGAGATTCTAAACATATTTGTATAGAATATAAGTGTATCATGAGAAGGGTTAAAGGTGAATAACATGTCACATGCACAAACAATATTGATAGTTCAATGCAAAACTGCTTTATTTTCTTATTTGTTTATAAGTAGATAGAACACTGTTGCACTGTTGATTCATTATATTTTGTATATCTTTTCAATTTTCCTGGATTCAGGTATAAAGGTAAATAACAAGGTTGAAAAATCAAGTAAGATATTTGTAATTATTTGCACAGGTATACATATATATATAAAGGTGAAACAAATTAAAACATGAATATTTTAACATAGAGATTCTAACATACTTGTTCAGAAAATTAATATAAATCGGTATATCTAACCATAAAACAGCAAAGTTTCAAAACAAGAACAACATTATAATGCTAAAGTACTTATAAATATAAATATATATAATACTTATACATATATGTAATTAAAACAGCCTAGTGCGTGAATACAAGTTTAATAATAACAAGTTGGAAATGCAAAATTAGAACATAGTTTTAGATTATGACTATTTGTATATTTAACTTACATAACTGGCTGCAGGTATAATTGTAATAGACACGTTGAGATTTTTGTAAACAAAATTTCAATATGGCACAGTTAAAAGTTCAAACAGATAATGGTAAAATTCAGGAGGAGATCTACCAGCAGTACCGTATTCCCCTGAATAAACACCTTAGACCATAATAAATTAATTGCTAGATTATCATCCCCGCCTGCCCCTTAATTTTCATGCTGCCCCGACCCCTAATCAAAAAAAAAAAAAAAAAAATTTGAAAATGAGAATCAAATTAAAAATAAAATCCTCCCGCCCTCCCCGTTTTTAAGAATAATTTGGATGATAATCTAGCAATCAATTTATAATGGTCTTAAACAATTGTGTTAAATAATTATACACAATAGCTACCTTAAAAATTGACAGTTTGAAGATTTAGTGGGGGTGGGGTTGGACGGAGTATTTATTGGGGGGGGGGGGGGGGGTAATATGATATTTAATATTCAAATACTGATTCTCGTCTTTCATTTGGTTCCAGCCAAGAAAAAATATTAAATACTGTCCAATGTGTTTTAGAGTAGTTGCAAGACAAAAAAACAAAACAGGTACGTGCAACTAGTGGAATTTTTGTTAAACATGTTCAAGTAATTTTACAAGGTCAAAACTTTATAAATAGTTTGTTTAACAATTAAATAAAGCCAGTCACACACACGAAAGTAGAGATCAGTTTTCAAAACTCTGATTTATACATGTCCTATTGAAAAAAGGAGACCTCTTAAAATCATAGAAATGTTATCAAAAAAAGAAAATTCCTCTACTTTTCAACATTTTGTAACACACAAGATTGTCAATATCAATTAAAATAATATAAATTACAATGATTTAAGTGTTAATTGCCATTTTATATATAGTCAAACCTGTCTTATAAAGCCAGTCAGAAAAGACACAAAAATGGCTAAATACAGGTTAATTTGCTAAGAAAATGTGGCTTCTTAAGACAAGTGGCTGCTCAATAGAGGTGGCCACTTACTCAGGTTTAACTGTATAATAATGATGGCTCTGAAATGCTCATCTGGGGTACAAACGCCTTCAGAGACACTGTTTGGAATGCCTTTTTGAAATAATGACAAAAGAACAGAAACCAGAAAGAGTACCACCAAAGGTTCTACACTTCTACTTAACAGAGAAATCAGTGAAAAGAATTTATTCTCACACATTTCTTTATGACTGAAAACCTTTTTTATGTCAATGTTGCAGCTATTTCGTATGCTTGATAAAGACAAAAAGGAATATTACTTAAATGGTTGGCCTGAGAAACCAACACATGAAATTTTAATAAAATGGACTCGGTTTCTATCATGTGCAACAGCAAAAGTTCCGAATTGAGTACATTTGCAAATATTACAAATTGATTAAGCAGTTTCAGAGAGGTCATTCAAAGAAATAATGGGCTAATGATGGATGGACAATTTGACAATGTCGGACACAGGTTATGGGTACAACTTGTACTGAGTGTCAGTCAGACAAGTTAACATCAGGCCAGGCTCCCATTAAAACCACATGAATGTTTGCCAGATTTGCTGATACTGACTATCGTCTGTTCCCATTCTCATTCAACCAACTCCATCCAGTCACTAGGAGTTCTTCCATACTGAAAGAAAGAAAATACAAGAGTTGTCAGAAAACCAACAAAGCTCGCCTCTGGGTGTCTAAGTCCAAAAAGGGCCATAACTGTGCCAAAATGCAATCCAGAGTTATGGTTCTTGTCTGTGTGTGTTCCATTGATGATGGTGAACACACACGCAAGGTTTCATTCACATCCAATGAATGGTTGCATAGATATCTTAAACTTAAACGCAGAAGTTTAACCTGGGTGTCTACAGACGACACCGACAATGACGCCGACGATGCCGGGGTCATGACAATAGCTCTCCTTGGACTTTGTCCTGGCGAGCTAAAAATAAATGTTTTTATATGAATACATCAGAAAAATCCTTTAAACAATTATGAAAGTTTGGCCATCCTTATAAAAATGTTTGTTTGCTGTGCTCCGACCCAGTATTTTTCATGCGGGTAGGTGGGGCAACTAATTTTTTTTCCCCTAATTTTGACTTTTTTTTGTCATTTTAAACAAAAATGGACAGATATCATAAAAAAAAATAACACTAAGTCTTTGAAAGTCAATATAAAAGTTTGGGAAGCTGCCATTTTGAATGAGTAGGTAGGAGCACAGCAAACACATTTTTTATTTTTGGTTTCTTTTGTCTTTTAATCCTCTTGATATCCTTAAAATAAAGTTTCTACAAGATATGAGAAGTGTGCTTTAGAAATTAATTTAAAAGTACATTCAGGTCCCATTATTTCTTAGTTGTCAGGATTCATTGAATGAAACAGCAATATACGCGGAACCCCAATATCCCAAGATAACAGTGCGCTTTACTATTTGGCAATACTACATGTATATTTGGTTGAAGCAAACACATGACAATGTGTGACAGACCATTGTTTGTCGGTGTAAATCATTTTAAAGTTATGTTGTTAATAACAATAAGAAGTTGTTTTCATGTGAATTATGAACGTGTAATTGATGCACAAATACATGGTTAAAATTTGGAAAAACATAACAAGCTTGCAAACACTTAGCGATTTACCGGTAGTTGAGATTTTCGATCAATTTTTATACCACAATGTTTTAAATTTTAATTTACACTTAAATTCAGAGTTGTTATTGTACTGTATAGTGCTTTACGCACCAGGGCTGCAGTCACAAAATAACTGACGATAAAAATCACTGTAAGTCAATTAGACAATTCCTCTGTTGTATGTTTAAATTTTGATCCACGTTCATCATGAATAATTTCCAGAAAATATATAATTTTCTGCATGATTTGAGCCAACTTGGGTTCATTTGGATGAATATTAAAAATATGAACAGCCAAACCTGTGTAAGCAGTCACCTCTATTAAGCAGCCACTTGTCTAAGCAGCCACACTGGCTTCTTCCGATTTTTATATTTTCATAGCAAATCCAGCTGTATTTAGCAACAATCTGTCTTAAAAGGTCACCTTTGCTCTTTCCCTTGACTGGCTGCTTAATACAGGTTTGACTGTATGTGATTGTTTATGACTTTTTTGTCGTGTTTTTTTTTTGTTTGTGAATGCACCCTGAATCACAGTGGTGTCTTTTCAAGATAGTATTAACAGTGCTGCCATACATCCTGCGGCTTATGCCACAGACACAACATGATTCTCCATCGTATAGTCACTGATACCAGATGTATACCTACATATCAAAAATATTTCACAACAAAAACACAATTCAAATACAGTCAAACCTGTCTTAAGCAGCCAGTCGAGGGAAGGAGCAACAGAGACCTTTTAAGACAGGTAGTTGCTTAAAACAGGTTAGTTAGCTCTGGCATATAAATGGAAAACAGAAAACGTGGCTGCTTCAGACATGTGGCTGCTTGAAAGTGGTGATCGCTTACACAGGTTTGACTGTATACATAAATGTATATATCAGGCAGTTACAAATAAAATATTTTCGAAAAAAATAGTCAACTTTAGCTTGAATTCAAATTATCTGGTCAGCGCATGGTCAAGTGATAGTCCTTGAGCAAGAGACTTTATCCACATATGCATACTACTGGTTCTACACAGAAAAACTTCAAGAAGGGATTTGTCTAAATTGTAATAACTTGTTTCACAACAGATGTCAAAATAAATAAGTATTTTCAAAACTGTCAAAAACACAATCAAGCAGGGTGGCAGTGCTGTAGATAGAGAGAGAGTGTTAGCCATTCATGCTAGAGGTTGCAGGTTTAATCACCATCTAAACACAATTGCCGCCGCTCAAAAAAATACAACACATAGAACTGGTTCTATCCAGGATGCAGACTCGATAATTGTTCATACAAGCTTAGTGCTTTCTTTTCACATTCAAGCTATAATATATTAGTTGTTGTATTGTGTCAATACATTTTCTCTTATACCGCGATGGTGTCTACCCGAAACACTATTTTTAGCACTGCCACACTGAAGTATCATGCTGAAGACACATGGAATGACAGCCCACCCAGTCACAATATACTAAAACTGGGTTGACCAGACCTAGAACTACCTTCTAAATGCTGAGGGCCAAGCGAGGAATTTTCTGGTACCATTTTTTAAGTATCCGGTATGACCTGACCGGGGATGGATTCCATGACCATTCACATGTGAGATTGGACACTCTACCATTAAACCACCGCTGCAGTCAAAGAAGTAAGTATAAACATAACTGACCTGTATATCAAGCAGTTCTTTCATGCATCTGTTTGTAACAAGTGGGTTCTTCATGGTGGGAATATTCAACATTTCTCCTTTATAAAGGATTCCATCGATTGGCGACACCACACATGCTGTCCCAGCTCCAAACATCTCGAGTAACTGTAAAGATAACAGGGGTAAATTTCACTAAGCTGAGATTTTCCTCAACTCAATATTCTTTATTTCTCTGTATGAACACTTGGCCTCATTTCATATTAAATGACCACACAGAATGGAAGCAAAAAAAACAAATGTTTACTCAGTCATAAGAATAGCTATATATTATGCAAAATGGCCATATCAAAAAATTTAGTTACATGTAAGGAAACTATCAAGTTGAGACGTTTTATTGAAACTGAGGCCAGTGACCTATTTTATTAAGTAATGAGCGAGTGATTTCTACTTCTTACAATACTCAATAGCAACTTTGTGATCATGCCTATAATAAACACTACAAACAAGAGTTGTCAGAAGACAACAAAGCTCGCCTATGTGATAAATCTCACCACCCATGCAAAGATTGAAATTGGAGGCAAACACTAAAACTTAAACGCAACTCAACGCAAAAGTTTAACCTGAGTGTCTACAGACGCTGCTGATGCCACTACTGGGGTCCTGGACATTCTTCCTGGCGAGCTAAAAACACAATGATGCAGTTCAAGATAAACCCCAACCCCTATCCTTGCTGCTTTAAGGAGCAGTGAATGGCACCTCTCAAGACAAATTACCATTCCATAACAAGTTTTATTTTGCCTTATTTCTTTTTTTCTACATATAATTCAACTCTAATAAAAACCAAGTATTTTTGTCAAGTCAATATACTGTTGCTTTACAAGAGTTGAACTGCTTCTGTAGACTGGCCACATCAATAGAAATGAATTGAAATGCAGTATTTCTAGAGCCAGTCTAAAATCAGAATCACCTGGATGCTTTTCTATGATTTAAGATTTTAAGTTTTAAAGTATATACATTGGTGAAACAGGAGTCTGTTCTGGTGGTATCTATAACAAAACTTACTCTGTTTTCATTCAAAGCTTTTGTTACTTCTGACATTGTATAATTTCGCTCTGTTACTTTAAAATCTCCCTGAAAAACAAAACTGAAGTATGATATTCTGCCATAACATAAATTTGACGCAACATATTAAACATATTAAACATATAAAGATCACAACGGCAAGAACAAAAGTCATAGACAGCCTTTCACTATTTTGCTATAATCACTTAACTGGTCATTAACACCATAAGGAGCCGGGCCAAGTTAAAAGTCAGTTGGGCATCTGACTATCAATCAAGGGGTTGTGAGTTTGAATCCCTGCCCAGCCACAGTCCCCGTGATAGGTATGCATCTCATTGTTATTTGTCTCTTATTGCTGATTCAAGTGGAAAAGTTGTGTTGGAGTACTGGTTAATATTCCATGATCCCAGGAAAGATTTTTATATAGATTTAGTAAAGTAGGCCCCACCCCACAGGGCCAAACCGTGAGACCCAGGGACATGCAATCGACAGTTTTAATAAAGGACCCATATATGTCCATAATCATGCTCACCATTTGTTTCCCAGTGCTTCCTATATTAAGAAGATTTTTAAAGTGTACCTTGAATTTGACACTTTTGGCCCAGCCTCCAAGGCACCTGTTCACAATTTTGACTCCCCCTTAGGTACCAAAGCTGCAGACAACATTACATTACGATTGAGCTTACGTTTTTTGAGAAGAAGTCGAAAATGTCAATTGTTTACAACGCACAACGACAGACAAAAGGGATCACAAAAGGTCCCTTGAGACAAAGTCTCAGGTGACCTAAAAATTCGGAACATATATGCATACATTGTCAAATCATTAAAGTAGTCTTTATGCTCTCTGCAACCAGAAATTTTATAAACTTGGAGTCCATGTTAGTCACAATACCAGTCATGCATAAATGATAGATAAACTTCTTTATCAATGCTTTTATTGAAAATCTCTCAGCAGAATTATTAACACATGTTTAACTATTAAACTGTTAGGAAAACACACTTGAGAATCCTTAAGTCTACATACTTTCTGACCGCCCCTCATATGTGTGAAGTTTCAATCCAATCTACTCTGATCAGTACCCTTTGACAAATTGAAAACTTACCCATTTCCTGCCCAGTTCTAACAAACTCTTTCTTGTCACCCCTGGCAACACAAGTCCATTTAATGGGGCAGTCACCAGTTCTTTCTCTGCAACAGTAACATTCGATGTAATTCATTATTCTATACATCGACACTGAATATTACAGAATATAAAGTTAGAATTTTGGTTAAAATTCTGTCGGGCCCGGTCAGCTCTTTCAGTAGCTCATCAGACAATCAATGCAGGTATCGTGAGTTTGAATCTCAGCCCGGTCATAGTCTCTGTGATGATTAAAATACAACATTGTGTCTTATTGTCATTCCTCTCTCATTGCTGATTCAGTTGGGAAAGTTATCAGTAACTTGCAGAAATTATTGGTGTACTTGAGTGGTGGTTAAATTCTAAGGATGACATAATAGAGTAGTTAGATTTACAAATCGTCTGTTAGCCCGCAATGTCATAAAAATGATGATCAATAAAAAAAAAAAAATGTTATAAATATCAACCAATGCTGAACAATACAAAATTTGTCATATTTAAGATTAAGCTTCAAATTTTAATTTCGTTTGCGAGCCCAGTTTAATAAGAACAGCGCTAGAAAATATGCATGTAAATGGCACATATTTCGTTACAGACCTCGTACATGTACTGTGTACATATCGACTTTATTGATCATGGCCATGTACTTACCCCCTTGCTCATTGACCCAGAATGTGAAGAGATTCATAGCCCCAACCTCTGTGAGCTGATGGTCATCGCCAAACAGCCACAACACCTGTTGACATCCTTTCTGTTCTGCGATTTTCTGTATAGCAAGTGTTGGTGCGTAATTACTGTGTAAAGAAAAAAGTCAAATTATAACAAAAATTTATTTCAACACATAGACCCCTTCAGAAGTTACTGATTGGACGGACGGATGGACAATTAAATAAATATACATGATCATCAAACATCAGGTGTGAAAACAGCTCAGTAAAAGCTACAGGTACAGTTAAACCTGTGTAAGCGGTCACCTCTATTAAGCAGACACCTGTCTTAAGCAACCATGTTTTTTATTTCCCATTCCTATGCTTTCAGGGTAAATTAACCTGTATTAAGCAACAACCTGTCTTTAAAGGTCACATTTGCCCTTTCCCTTGACTGGCTGCTTAAGACAGGTTTGACTGTATATGATCCACTTTTGAAACTATAAACATATTCTAATTTCTAATACTGACTAAGCTATGTATTTTTTTTTCTAACTTCTTTAAGAGGCATCACCGATGTTTTTAGGATAAAATATTTAACACTGATTATTAAATGCTATCATATAATACAAAACTATTTTATGAACTTCTTTTGTTTAGAAACATGTGATCTTTTCTATTTCTGTAACTATACGGACTTTGCAGTCAGAATGTTATGGGTTGTTGTTGACAAATAAATCGCGTCCTGCTCTAAATGCTACAACAACTATCCTAAATCCAATAATTCCAAACTGAATGGGCTGGAATGAATGGGCAGCAATGAATGCCGGAGAGATGCGCAAAATTTCAAAAGAACAAACATGGCTTCCCAAGATGTTGAAATTGGGTTGTCCTGTAAGTCCAATACGCCATTGTGAAACTATGTTATTCTATTTTTAAATGGAACTGTATTAGGGGAGTTTTGTAGTTTTATATATTTGAGACAATGAAAGCATGAGTTCCCTGTGCAAGTCGTGCACTTGCTACGTATAAAATGCATTCAAAAACTGTAAGGAGTTGGTTTCACTAAAATCAATCATGAATACAAATCTTTATAGGCATTCTTTTTAAACAAAAGATTTTCGGGTGCATAATTAAAACGAGAGGGCCAAAGTGGCCCTAAATCTTTCATCTGTGGCAGCAGAGACGATGCCAAAATTTTGCAGGTGCTGGAGTGCACATAAATTCACATAATGCAATTTTTGTAGATTCAAGGACCTTAACAACCAACACTAATTATCCAATTCAACCAGTTCAAGAACTCGTCCAAGATATTATAGTTACATAACAACTGTGTAAGTTTAATGAAAATCAAATATAAACTGTGAGTGCTTGAGTGCGCACAACATCAAATACACACAATTTTTGACAATTCAAGACCCATAACTCTGACAATATTTATCTGACTGGCCAGTTAAAGAACTTGTTCAATATATCATGGCTACATAATAACTGTGTAAATCTATCAAAGATGCTAGATGCACACAAGGTCAAATAATACAATTTTTGACAATTCAAGGGCCTTAACTCCAACCCTAATTATCTGATTTGGCCAGTTCAATAACTTGTCTTAGATATTATAGTTATAACTACTGTATACGTTTAATGAGGATCAAATAAAAACTGCACATACTGGAGTGTACACAACAAAAAACACATTTCTGATGATACAAAGGCCACAACAGTGACAATAGTTATCCAATTTTAATAGTTCAAGAACTTGTCCAAGATATGGTTAATAAACTACTACGTAAGTATGATTGACATCAAGTGAAAGTTGCGAGTACTAGAATGCACACAGGTCAAATAATGCAATTTTTGACAATTCAAGGGCCATAATTCAGATATTAATACCCGATTTGGCCAGTTCAAAATCTATCCAAGATTTTATGGTTATATAACAACTGCATAAGTTTGGTGAGAATCAAATGAAAAATGCTGGTGCTTCAGTGCACACAATGTCAAATAGTACATTTTTTAATGTTTCAAAGTACATAACTTTGACATTAATAATCCAAGCCTGTTGAAGAACTTGTCCGAGATATTATGCTTATATAACTTCTTTGTAAGTTTGGTGAGAATCAAATGAAAAAAGTGGGTGCTAGATTGTACACATGGTCAAATAGTACATTGTTTAAAGTTTCAAGGGCCATAACTCTGGCTCAATTAATTAATAATCTGATTTGACCAGTTCAAGGAACTGGTCCGAGATATTATGCTTATATTACTACTGTGTAAGTTTGGTGAAAATCAAATAAAAAATGCAGTGCTAGAGTGCACAAACGGTCAAATATTGCATTTTTTAACATATCAAGGGCCATAACTCTGACACTAATATTCCGATTTGGCCATATCAAGATCTTGTCCAAGATATTATGCTTCTATAACTACTGTGCAAGTATGTTTCAAGGTCCATAACTCCGACCTTAATAATACGATTTGGCCAGTTAAAGAACTAGTCCGAGATACTATGGTTATACTACTATATAAGTTTAGTCCAAGTTTAAGTTTTATAAGCAACTCAGCAACAAATTGCCTTTGGCCATTTACAAACTTTAATAACAGGAGATACATGTATGGCAAAGACACCAATAATACAAAATTGCAAATTGATACACATGAAGTATATGTACAATATAAACAACAAATACATCATTTATTTTTATAAGATAAGTAAATCACTCGAAATAAATTTACGAATATTGAAAGCTTCTTTTATAAATTTGGAGACTTTATACAACAAAAGTTTATGCTTTGAAGCCATTATAGAATTAAATTTACTTAATGAGGGCCACACTTGATGGCCTCAGTTTTTATTTTGAATATCAGTATACTTGGTACAACATAAGAAATGATATTCTGTTTTGACTACATTTTGAGAATGTAACTTACAATATATGTTTGAACGGTCAATTCCATTATATCTACCCGTTTCTATTTCAAGAGTATGTGAACTTAATCTAAAACTAGAAAATAACTTTCTTGAATTATCATTATTAATTTTATCTAAATAATCCTAATAACAGAAATCTTTTTTGAATTTTGGATAGTAATCAAGTTTAGGACAATTATTAACAACAATGTTCCTGTCTTGCATGAACTGTTCCCGTATTCGCCTTTGAAATAAAGGTAAATAATTTGTGTTACTGTGAAGATCAAATGAAATATGCAGGTGCTAGAGTGCACACAACAAAAAGTTCATGGACGGACAACAGGCGATCAGAATAGCTAAAAATACACAGAATGCTATATCATACCAGAACCCTGTACCATGTCCACATACCTTCCCATCTTGTACCCCCCAGAACCACCTGTCCAGGCTCGCACATAGCTGGGATCCGCAAGTAACTTGACAGGGGCCATACCAGTCTTGTAGTAGGGACCAACTGGGCCTATCAGCACATATAGTATTGTTTCAGTTGATCCGCTTACACCCAAAGTAGGCTGCAAATATAGAAAGAATGTAACTTTTGAGCTTATGCCTGATGAATACTTCTCAGTTTAACCCAGAACATCTCCCAATCAGGCCTTCTAAAATTGCCGGTTTATCGGTTTTTGGACGGATTTCTAAAGTTCAAAACCGGTTTTTGTTACAAAGTTTAATAAAAAATCGGTCCAGATATTTTCAAAGTTTGATAAAAAATCAGTCCAGATATTTTCTATCGGTCGTATAAAATCTCATAAATTGCTCTTACCATACCATACTGACCTGTGAAAAACGCCTTGCGGCAATATCATTTAACCCAATAATCCGATTGTTTTGTCACCTGCAGTGCGAAATGATGTCAATTTGGACTAAAGCATTAACTATATTAGGGGGAGTTTATCGGAAGAGTCTACTGCTGTGTAGCACGCCTTCGATGTGTGATCAGCGACCCATAGCGTTCTGTCGGTTCATCAAAAGATTGTGTTTGCGTCCGTAATTTCTTTGATATACCGCTAGCCAAAGCTGGGACGGCCAGACCGAATATTGTTTGCGTCATTAAAATATTTGATAAAACGTGCAGTGTTACTTGTTTGTTTCATTTTTTTTTTAAATAACTTGAATTATATATACGAGCTGGTTTTGGTACTTGTACGTAGTTGCTAATTGCAGCACAACGCATATCAAAAATAAAAAGTTGAATGAACCGTTTCCACGGTGATTATTTCACGCAGCTTCCGGTACTGCGACACTTCCGGTTTGATAATTTTTAATATTTATAATGAAAATTATTCAGTAAAGCGGAAACATAATGTCAGTCATTAAAATGTACACATTGTGATAAAGTATGTTATAAATAATACACAAATAAACTTGAAATAGTTCCCTATTAATTAATAAACGGAGAAAATACATGGTGCAGCTGACATGGTGGGTGGGGTATGCATATATGTAAAGGCATATAGTATTTTTTTTTAATAAGTGCGATTCTCACGGTAGTAAAAAACCTGGACCGATTTGCATTTTGGAATTTTAGAAGGCCTGCTCCCAATGTGACGTTAATATTAAACTCTTACATGAAACTGAATCTCTCCCAATGTGACGTTAATATTAAACTTTTACATGAAACTGAATCTCTCCCAATGTTATATTAATATTAAACTTTAACATGAAACTGAATCTCTCCCAATGTGACATTAATATTAAACTTTTACATGAAACTGAATCTCTCCCAATGTGACGTTAATATTAAACTTTTACATGAAACTGAATCTCTCCCAATGTAATATTAATATTAAACTTTAACATGAAACTGAATCTCTCCCAATGTGACATTAATATTAAACTTTAACATGAAACTGAATCTCTCCCAATGTGACGTTAACATGAAACTGAATCTCTCCCAATGTGACATTAATATTAAACTTTAACATGAAACTGAATCACTCCCAATGTGACATTATTATTAAACTTTAACATGAAACTGAATCTCTCCCAATGTGATGTTAACATTAAACTTTAACATGAAACTGAATCTCTCCCAATGTGACATTAATATTAAATTTTTACATGAAACTGAATCTCTCCCAATGCGACATTAATATAAAAATTTTACATGAAACTATATTTCTCCAAATGTGACATTAATATCAAATTTTTACATGAAACTGGACAGCTAACTCATCAATTACAATATTTTGTATCTCATTATTAAATATCATACAATATACCTCGGTTCCTATATGTGTTGGTCGTATATACAGGGAGCTGGGTTGATCTGGCGTGGCCGTAGGGACCCAGTCGGCATCTATACTGACCAGTTTCTTGATAAGTTCAACCAGCTCTCTACCATCAAACAGCTGTAAATACATTCAAAATTACAATGGGCAGTCACTCAACACAAGTGAGCTAGTTTGGGAAGTCACTCAACTGAACTTAGTAAGTTTTCTGAAAAAGCAATGCATTTTATCTTCCTAAATTTCTCAGGTTTTATTTTAAAACAAGAAATGTCACTGGTAAGTGCCACATGCCCCCAAAATGGTCTGTGAAACTAATATTATATTTTATAGTAAGAAGTATTCATTGATGAATATCAAGAGAAATGGACTGACCTTTCAGACTAGATAGACAATTTCATGATTTTATATTAAAGTGCGACCTTGACCATGACTTTGTATTTCTACAGGTAAATGCAGGTGACACATTATCTCAACATGTTGACTATTTAAAAATCCCTCCATGTGAGACAAAGTTACAGACCAAACATGAACTATCAAACAAACTGAAAGTGTGACCTTGACCACTGAGGTAAGGTACTGGGTCTTAACGCGACACATCCTCATGTCATGTTGATCAATTGATAAATTGAGTCAAGTGTTTTTGAAATCAATCCAGGTATAATAAAGTTACAGATCGGACTTGAAATCTCAAAAAGACTCAAAGGGTTATCAAACAAACTCAAAGTGTGGCCTTGACCTTTGAGGTACGGGTGTTTAATGTGCAACACATCGTCATGTCACCATGATCAATTGAGCCAATTTAAGACAAAGTTACAGACACAAAAATATCAAACAAATTGAAAGTGTGACCTTGACCTTTGACGAAAGATTCTGGGTCTTACACGCAACACTTCATCATGTCATGTTGATCAACTGTGCCAATTGTGGTTTTAAACACATGTATGACAAAGTTAAGGACCGGACACTAAAACTCACAATGACTCAAAGTGTTGTCAAAAAAATCAAAGTGTGACCTTGACCTTTGACGTATGGGTGTGGGTCTTACGTGCGACACATTGTCATTTTATGCTGATAAATTGAGCCAAGTGTTTTTTAAATTTATCCATAGGTGACAAAGTTACAAACAGGACACAAAATCTCAAACAGACTGAGTATCATCAAAGTTAAATTGTGACCTTGACCTTTGTAGTGGGAGTCTAGTTGTTACACATGTTATGTTGATCATTTGTAGCAAGTATTTACAAAATCCATCTATACTTGAAAAAGTTACAGGCTGAACACGTAATCTCACACACACTCAAAGTGTTATCAAACAAATTCAAAATATGACCTTGACCTTTGAGGTACGGGTGTGGGTCTATGAAATGTAAACATGTCCTACATATATTGTATTTAAAACTAGACTTTGATATGTAGACATGTCCTATATATTTTGTATTTAAAACTATGATATGTAGACATGTCCTACATATATCGTATTTAAAACTGGACCTTGATATGAAGACATGTCTTACATATATTATATTTAAAACTATGATATGTAGACATGCCCCATATATATATATTGTATTCAAAACTGGACCTTGATGTGTAGACATGTCCCACATTTGGTGATCAGGTATAAAAGCTAAAGGCCTACAAAACAGTCGGACCTTAACCACCAGGAACGAAATTTATGGCCATGACAAAAAAGGATATTTTTTTGTGTGATTTTTTAATGGAATAAATGATGAGGCTCGGCGGGAAATAATAGGGACGATCGGGAAACCGGAACCATTTAGGCCTAACACGGTCATTTCTATAAAATACACCCATGTTTACAACTTAACTGAGCCAGAGTGACCATGTTTGTTTATATTTTTGAACTCATCTATATGCCATAAAGGGCTAACAGACGATTAGTTACCCTAACCACTCCTTCTGGGATCCTGGAAGGTTAACCAGTACTTGAGCATAACCACGTAACTGATAACTTTCAAATCTGAATCATATCAGTATTTAGAAATAAGAGGCCCAACAGGGCCTGAGGACGCTCTACTGACTCATAGTGGCCATAGCACTTTTTGAGATTCTACTATGCAATAGAAACATCGGGGCAGGGTCATTTTTAACTCTAAGGCCACCATTTGATAAATTTCTAACAAAACTATAGTTGGTCATCATTACTACATAAACATTTTGAAAATCTGTTGGGCCGTTCATGAGAAGATCTTTTAAGTTTTGGACTATTTTTAGTAATGGCGGCCATCTTGAATTTTAGATAGAAAAAAAAAAATATTCTGTATAGTCTCCTATGCAATAGAAACACCCATGTGGCCAGTAGAGCTGAAAATGACAATTAGACCCAATGTCACAAAACAATCATCACAGACACTGTGGCTGAGCAGGGATTCAAACTCACAACCCCTGGATTGATAGTCAAACATGCTACTGACTGAGCTAACTGGTCTCAACATGTCTAACACAAATGGATACTTACCGGTAGACACGACCGTTCACAAGAAGATAGCATTCTTTCCATGTTTACCATTGGTCGAAATAAACGTAATTTGTTGTCATCGCCGCGGAAAGCTTTCATCCCTTCAAACAGCTAAAGAATAAACAAACAAGTTTATTCAAATGAACTAACATTAAAGGTAGTATATCAGGAAAAAAACTATAAATATTTAAACAAACTTTTTTATTTAAATTGGATAGGTAACATTAAAAATTTAATGAAATCCCCATTCTAAATATAGACAGTACTAAAATGCTGCTTGACAACCCTCACATCTTCAGTCATTTGAACCTCTATCTATGTTGAAACAAATTCTACATTATGTAAACCAGTATGATGAATCAAATTGAAATCAAAACATGTGACTCATTTGATACAACACAAAACATGTCACAATTTTAAGAAGAAAATCTATTTTAGTCTAACCAGGGCATGCGGTCCAAGTTGGAAAACCCTTTTCAGGTACATTATTTTGGCATGCTTAAATAGATTACCTTATGGCAATACTGGGTCAGTGAGTACATGTAAGCATGATTTATTGGGAAAAAAATGTTTTTACCTTATTTTAATTTTTTCTAAAGTCATAATATACTTCCTTTAAACAAAAGAAAATTAAGACATAAAAATATCCCATATCTAGTTGTAACTGTAATTAAATAAGAGTGTCAAAAATGGTCCATACAAGCTCATCTGATTTCACACAAAACACTTAAATGGTCTCTCAAATGTCAGTTCTTAACAAGTTCTTTATTTTTAATGTACATATACGCTTTTTCTCATTCTGCGGTCCCCTAAACAATTAAATGAACAGCAGTGTTTTAACAGACAAATTTGACTGGCTCCAAGATATTATGGTTATATAATCACTGTGTAAGTTCGGTGAGGATCAAATGAATAATGTGGATGCTAGAGTGCATACATTACAAGGTCAAATAGTGAAATTATTGATGATTCAAGGGCCAGAACGCTGATATCATTTATACTATTTGGTCAGTTTAAGATCTTGTCCGAGATTTTGTGGTTATATAGCTCCTATATAATTTATAAGTTCAATGAAGATCCAATGAAAAATGCGAGTGGTAGAGTGCACACACTATAATGTTTACGGATAAAGGTAACAGGTTATCAGCTCACCTTGTGCTTCGACTGGATAAACACAACTTTTGCACAGACTGTAGTGAACATGAATGGAACACATGCAATTTCTGATTGTATGCAACTTTTTGTCAGGATTATTTTTTATGCGACTTTTATGAGAAAATGTGCCTAAATCACAGATGAACCTACTAATTATAAGGATAACAAAAAACATGTCAATGATAAAATATATCATCTTTGAATTTTTTTTTTCTGCATTGCCGAGATATTAACTGACAAAGTGGCGATGTTAATATAGGCAAATGTACACATATTTACTTGTTACTATAACATTCCGTGTTCATACCTCAACAGCATAATGGAAGACTTTTGCCCCTGGATGGATTGAGAAATTGTGTGTGGCTGAGATGCGAGGTGTACCCCAGCCCGACTGCTCTGTCCATCCAATTTCCAACATGTGGTCACTGAAGTGATGTCCAAATTTAAGAGTTTTTGTGTCCGGCTTTGGTGCACGTTTGTCTGACAAGCTTATTTCTACATCATTAGCCTGTAAAAAAACATGACTATATGTAAACCAGGATTCAAAGTTTGCCACAATGAGTCTAGTTCATTGGGAACTAATGGAACTTAAAGAAGATTTCAGGACTGAATGTTGTGGATAATATATATAACAGTGACTGTTTAAGATATCTGCTGTACAGTCAGGATTATTAAACTGTTTGGACAGTGTTGTTATATTGTTATTTTTAATTCTGAATCTAAAATTGGTCCCAACTTACAAAACTTTTCTGTCTGAGAGTGCTAGAATCATCAATTTCCCAGCACAAGTGAAACAAGATATTTTTGGCAAGGAACATCAGAACTTCAGTTACATTTCAGACATTCATAAACCAGAGGCCCATCAGTGTCAGAGACCACTCTACTGGTAACTGAACAACGTATGTTCCAAATAAAAACATTAATTATTTTATTTTTTATAACTTAGTTTTTACTTCCACACATTGACCTCTATCCATATTCCAAGTCTTGTTGGATTCCCTTCCATACTTTTTAGGATATATTCCAAACAAGCAAAGTATTATATACAACATACCAGATAACTCTTCAAACCAGTGCTTTCTTTCACTATTAAATGGCAGATAACTCTGCAAACCAGTGCTTTCTCTCACCATTAAAGGGCAGATAACTCTGCTAACCAGTGCTTTCTCTCACTATTAAAGGGCAGATAACTCTGCCAACCAGTGCTTTCTTTCACTATTAAAGGGCAGATAACTCTGCCAACCAGTGCTTTTTCTCACTATTAAAGGGCAGATTACTGCCAACCAGTGCTTTTTCTCACTATTAAAGGGCAGATAACTCTGCCAACCAGTGCTTTCTTTCACTATTAAAGGGCAGATAACTCTGCCAACCAGTGCTTTTTCTCACTATTAAAGGGCAGATTACTGCCAACCAGTGCTTTTTCTCACTATTAAAGGGTAGATAACTCTGCCAACCAGTGCTTTCTTTCACTATTAAAGGGCAGATAACTCTGCCAACCAGTGCTTTCTTTCACTATTCGGTCAGATAACTCAGTCAACCAGTGATTTCTTTCACTATTAAATGGCAGATAATTCAGTCAACCAGTGCTTTCTTTCACTATTAAAGGGCAGATAACTCTGCAAACCAGTGCTTTCTTTCACTATTAAAGGGCAGATAACTCTGCCAACCAGTGCTTTCTCTCACTATTAAAGGACAGATAACTCTGCCAACCAGTGCTTTCTCTCACTATTAAAGGGCAGACAACTCTGCCAACCAGTGCTTTCTCTCACTATTAAAGGGCAGGTAACTCTACCAACCAGTACTTTCTTTGGCAGATAACTCTGCCAACCAGTGCTTTCTTTCACTATTAAAGGGCAGATAACTCAGTCAACATGGTTCTTGTATATGTCTGAGGACTGTATATTAAATACTCAAGATTGATTAAATCCAACCAAAAATCTTGTTTTGGATTAATAAGATGGTAAACTTAGCAGACGGATGACAGACAACAGACACTATAAGCCCTATTGGCCAGTACAGCTCAAGACTGATTTAATAATATTGTAATAAAATATATATATAATATTATGTGTTCAATCTCTTACGTTATAAAACTAACATTTAATATCAATTAGTAATTCTTCAATAAGCATCAAACCTTGAACGTTGATATGGCACCCTGGGAGGAATAGTTTCTCTGAATGAGACATCTTCTGACAGTCTTGTGTAAGAGGGATGATACATTCTGTAAGAGAGTAACAATTATATACACCGTATTGTTTTGATCCCAAGTTTCATTGTCTAATTATTGATGCACTCCTAGAATTTCTAAAAACATAACTCACCTTTTAAAATTTAATCTAATTTTGATAAATTTAATGCTGAATGATTTTTGTATTATCAATGGAAAACAAGAAATATTTCACCCCATTTGTACATAAAGGTACCAAGTGCCTTCTTATTTCATATACACTTGGAACCTTATTGCACCAATTGGACGAATTTTTGTAATTTGGTACAGAATGAAACACAACTTTTGCTTGTTTGTTCGATTGATTAGCATTATTTTTATGCCATCGAGGGCTTACAGACAATCAGTTAATCTAACCAATCTTTCTTGGGATCCTGGAAGGTTAACCAGTACTCAAGCACACCAATCTCCATAACTTTACCACTTGAGTCAGTGGTGAGAGACAAATGACAATGAGATACAATGTTGTATATCAATCTCATGGAGACGGTTGCTGGACGAGGATTCAAACTCAAGACCCCTGGATTGATAGTCAGACGCGTAACCGACTGAGCCAATCAGGCCTGGCTGAAATTATGACGAAGTGTTCTTAATGACGTAACATTAACAGTAAATAATCTATATAAAAAAAAATTATTACTGAAGATCATATAACTCTTTCAGAACTAAATTCTTGCATAAAGGAACTTAAATCTGCAAAGTTTTGTGGACTCTATGGGGCCTACAATGAGCATATTATTCATGGTAAAGATTAAATTTTCTGTGGTCAATTCCAGCTTCAATTTGAAGACTCTTTAGCATGCTCAAAGCATTATCAGTTCTAATTTT
Source organism: Panopea generosa (assembly GCA_029582155.1). Taxonomy (NCBI): domain Eukaryota; kingdom Metazoa; phylum Mollusca; class Bivalvia; order Adapedonta; family Hiatellidae; genus Panopea; species Panopea generosa. Next base: position 45,434,737 of record CM055902.1, on the reverse strand, counting down.
ATTGCTAAATACTTTCACTTTATCTGCAAATCTGTCGACCTTATGATAGGTTAAGTCAAAGCGCAGAAACTACCTCACACTGTTTATCGGGTAACGTGTATCGGTCCATATAGAGTATATAGGGCTGTTTTTTACTTATGAATTGATAACTAAAGTTCTATTTATCCGATAACATTTTTGCAAACACTTTTTGAAAGCCTAATTTATTACGGTTGTTCACATATTTTATTCAATTTTTATGTATATAGGAACAAGGTCTTTTTTCTGTTCCAATATGGCAAAATAAAACCATAGTTTTCCCTATATGTCCAATGTAAAATTTGAAACATTATGAGAAGTAGCGTGTATTTAAAAGCAGTTTATGTATCTTTAATATATAATGACATATTTTTTGCAATTAATTTCAAAATTTAAAGATGCTTATCTTTCCAACAGTATATTTTTAAATTGTTTAATCAGTTGGGAACATAGTCTGTTTTTAACAAAATTATTAGTAATTTTTCTATTTTTCACTTTTTACATCTGCAAACAAAACCAGAACGATATTGGTCACGTGACTACCTGCGGGCGATAGTTGAAGGTCGCGTTTTAAGAGCTACTGCTTTAATATTATTAAGAAATCATGCTGTAATATATATTATAAATGTATGTATGTATAAATGTATCATGAATAGTGAAACTTTGGTAAATTTTATTTATATTAAATAAAGTATTGTTAATAATAAGATAATGTGCTATTTGAATGACTTCTGATTTAATGATCTGTTAATTGGTATACATTATATTAGTCTGCTTTATTGTTGTTGTTCTAAAATAAACAAAGTAATTATGAAAGCAAGTTTATCAATTGTATTTTCACAGTTTTTACAGCGCTTATTAGCAGCCGACCGAATCATATTGTCCTTAATGACAATTAGCAACAGTTTATACCTTCGTAATGCCTTAGGACATGTTTTGTTTTTTATATTTTGCCAGTACGAGATACATAATTAAATATAACTTAAAGTCATCATTTAAAATTTACATAATTACAAATAGAAACAGAAGTTATGCACAGTTCTTCATCTCTTCTTTAACTGAATATTTTGTATATGAAATATTTTGTCTAGCGAAGATGTCCAATGACGTTAAAAGTAATTTGTCGTAACGTTGAAACACAGGATAAATTAATCAGTTTGATTGTGTTTATTTGCCTCGGGTTATAAGTTTATTGGTCATAAAACAGTAGGGTGCCCCTAATAAACTGATCATGAAGGGTAATTTGCAAACAGAGCATTATTTGCTGTTTTCATGATGACACTCGGTGATTTATTTTCAAAAACGAGTTAATCTTAATGAAATTAAGAATTAAGAAATAAAAATTAAGACATTGGTCCTTTTTACAGTTAATTTTTCTGCTTATTATTGTAGGCGTAAATTTGATATTGTCAATATCTGTATTAAATATAAGTCAGTGATTATTAACTACATGTATCTAGATTGAAGTAAAAAACATGTCCATTTTTTAACAAAATTTAAATTCGATATTTTCCCCCCAACTTTTGTCATCTTTTTTACCAAGAAAAATAGGGATAGAAGTAATTTAAGTTGAATAAATATTTTATTCAATAAAGGAAATCTTGTTTTCTTTCAAAAAGTTGTACAAGTGTATGATAGAATGTATAGACTAATTTTAATTAAACATTTAGTTGTCAAATACATGTAAAAATATTTTTAAAATAACACCAAAAAATGTCAACTAATTTATTTCACTGAATGAATGAATGAAATTGAGAAATGTGAATAAATGAATGAATAATTGAATGAATAAATGAAATTGTTGTGTCTCCAGGCCGGGTCATAAAACTTGAGAAATCTAAAATATTGATTATCTGACCATATTTTACGTATGTTTGGTTTGACAGACCCGACACATGATGCCCTGCTTGTTAGAAAGCGACCTGAACTAAGTTTTACGCAGAATTGCGACAGGGAAAAGCGAAAGTACGTAAAAACGAACAGTACATTTTGGGCAAATGAACGATCGTTGCAAATAACTAAGAAAAAGCAGAAAATCATTGACAAACAAACTAAGCCAACTTAAAATATCAGCCTGAAATGGTAACTGGAGATTGTGACTTGGAAGAATTGAACGCAAATGAAATGAAAATGAGACTAAGTGCATTAGGCTTACACACCAAATTCAGAAAGAAAGAAAAATTACTGGACTTTCTTAAATCAAAATTAGGATCATAATCCTGGGTGCACGCCAGATTAATCAGTGAAAAATATGCTTAATGAGATGTATGTACATGTATTAGATATTTATGTCTTATTAGTATCGTAGTATGCTATATTAAGTTATGGATATTTTGTTTATAAAATATACACAAATAAAATAAAGCTTAAAGGGATTATATTGGCATATTACCGTCAAATCTCTGTCCTAAATACACACGCCCAGCTTAAGGATACACTCATAACTTAGAGATATATGCGTCTAAAGTGTCTAATTGCATAACCTCTTTATTGCAAACATCGGGTTTCTAAAGCCACGTTTTTGTTTTTGTTGACATTTGCCATTTTCAACGAACTGCTTTCAGGTTTCCGATCAACCTTCGGATAACATCGTGAAGACTCATTCCCGATCTTGTTTTCGAGGCTTTGTTTGGGAAGTTTACAGAGTTCAATGTAAACATTGCGCAATACTTTATTGCGGGACGTATTAAAGTTTTGGCCAATATTCAATTACTGTTGATTTGATAACTTTCAAGTAAATAAAGGTTATACGTCAATACATAAGCATTATTTTGTGCACACTGCATACAGGAAAAGTCTGGATTAACAGCGTGTTTGTGTTACTTGCCAATATATTCCCTTTAATGAACATTAATGAAAAATAAAAAATTAAAACAATTAAATAAATAAAGATGAAATAAATTTTATTATTTAATTGTTGTCGTGTCTTCTTTCTTAATACATTGCATATACCTTTTTATTACATTAAAACTGCTGAAACAATTGATTAAGCAAAAAAGTACTTTATAACAATTTTATCGATTTAATCTTAATATGCCCGCAGACAAAAGATGTAACGACAGGTAGTTTATTTCTCATCATCGGAAAATGTAAAGGGAACCAATATGTTATCGACTACTAGACAGAGTAGCCTTTATTGGATTTTATCGATTTAAGTGTCTGAGGTAAATTCTGCGATATGTCTTATAATTTAGATTCATGTGCTATAGGATTCTTCTCTGATATCATCAATATATTGAATAAATTCGATCTGAAATGGTATCTTGATTATTTCTTGTTAATAGTAGTTTTCCATCTAAGTCAAAATGGAAGAAAATGGTGAGAAATAAAATTTGTCAACAAGTTACCAATAATTGGCAGATACGCATGGCATCAGCTGAATTTAACTGTTTCAATTTTGTACATTTCTTATATCAAGTGGGCAAAATTTAGCAGTATGCCTTTAAATATCCGATACATTTGATATTTTGTAAAACTAGTGTAAAACTTGTTGCCAATTTAACATGTGTTCATGATATTTGTATAAAATGTCAAACACTCTTTGGTTATGTTTACTTGGCAGATCCTTTTTTAATATATTGTGTTGAAATGAATATGTCATGTCAGGTGTTGTTGAGAACAATAAGAATAATTTTGGTCTAGTTGCAGTCATGTGCATTGCCAATATGGAGAGAAACTAAGTGGTGAATATGGTCTTGGGCATTAACATCCCGACACTTGTAATTGTGTTAAATGCTAAAGGTATGATGACTTTGTTGGGCTTATATTATCCCATATTCACTGGGCATGGGCAATATATGTATCTCAATAAACATTATTTATGTTAGTTATTTACCGAGTCATGCATTAATAGTTGTTCTGTATTCGTTGTTTGTCTCATGTTTCGTTTTGGTAAGAGTCATCTGTAGCAAATTTGCACCTTTGAATGAATGAATAGGGTTTTACGGTGTACCAACACATTAAAGTTTATTCGATGCCAACAGGAAGGAAGATTCCAGGTTCACTCTACATGTACAAAACAACAAATTAACACACAGATTAAAAAATTACATCAATAAATGAATATGCAGAATGTACCTAGAACTTTGATAGCTGCAGAACTGCAGAGTTTCAGCAAATTCTATTGTATTACTCAATCTGGCGCTTCTTATGACATGCATAAGCAACAGTGATCCTTTTCTTGCCATCACTCATGGCTCCCTGGAACCACACTGGGGTTGATAATTTAACCACAATAGTGAACATGACAAAAAATGATAAAATGAACATGACACCCATTCGGAGGATTCCTACCCCTCTGCAGAGATCGACAGTGATTCTATTCTTAGCCGGAAGCACACAGGCTTTGCAACTTTGAATTACACATGTTATAATGAGAAATTCAAATTAATGCAATAGAACAATAGGGAAGGTAACAATGCACTGTAAAGCATTGTAAGTGTTGTGTTTTTTTGTTGTTTTTTTATGGGATTTATCACCATTTCCAACACATTTCAGGTTATATATGGCATGTCCAGTTTTACTGGTGGAGGAAGACCTCAGACTGGGTCAGAGTATGTAGAACCCCTGTCCTTCCGCAAGTAACTGGAAACTTTCTCACATAAAGTTTTTGGAGCGAGCGGGACTGGATCCTATGACCATAGTGGTGAGAGGTAAGTGATCTTGAGGACGGTGCTGTAGACCACTCAGCCACGAAGGACCCTCTTTGTAAGTGTTAATCACAAAATGTGACAAACATAGTGTGCACTGACAATACATAACACAGGTGTTCGCTACTTCACACTCTACAGTTAGTTAAGCCATCTTATGATCTTTTAAAACTGTTTGCTGACAAATTAAAAAATACTGGAAATTGCAGACAAAAATGTAAATTTGTGGGAAAAAAAACATATTTTTATTCATCATTACTTGTTTTAAACTTATTTATTTTACTTCGATTGTGAAACAAGTTCTTACAACTTAGACAAATCATGCTCGAAGTCATCATTACTTCTTTTTGTCCCAATATTTTCTGAAAATAAACAAAATCCTTAAACTTGAACCATGTATCCTGTGTTTTAACATTTCAACAATAGTATTCGCTATGTGATGTTGTTTTTTTAATGGGGGTTAACTCCATTTTCTACACATTTCAGGTTATAATTTTTTTTATGGCATATCCTGTTTTACTGGTGGAGGAAGACCTCAGACTGAATAGAACCACCGTCCTTCCACAAGTAACTGGCAAATGTTCTCTCGTTATGATGTACAATATAATTAACAGAATCGTTATATATTACTTCCATTAATTTGTTCGCGTTATAAAACAAAATTGTATGAAATTGTGTGGACAATATATTACTTCCATTTATTTGTTCGCGTTAAAAAATGAAATTGTATGAAACTGTGTGGACAGAGAGTTTATGATAAATGGTGAGCATTTCACATGCAGGATTCTCCACAGGCACTGGGGCACCCCAGCACTTGCCTTTTAGAAATGGTATTCTCTAAGCGCTTGAATTTTACAACAAAATTTTGCAAAAGCTTACTTTCCTCTAAATCATTATCTTTCTTTTCCAGGTTATATTTACTGAATCCATACAGCCATACGCAGCCCGAGATAGGAAAGCCCTTTTCAATATATCATTTTGACATGTTTAAAATTTTAAATAGATATCTTTTTCACAATAACAGTTCAGTGAGTATATATAGGAATGGTATATATTGGAAAAATGTTTTTAGGCAATTTTATGATTTTTGAAAAATCCTGATAAAGTGACGATTAATTTATCACCAAGGGCAAATTCTGAAGATCAAAATTAAATTGCCATGTAAACACTTGCAAAAAAACAATATTTGAAATCGAAATGAAACATCAAAATAGTTGAAAGCAGCATATTATGCAAAACTAAGTTTTACGTAGCTAAATTCTTCTTAGAAGTCATCTAAACTACTGCACATGTGTGTGTTTTCAATAAAACACCAATTAAAATTTACTTACTCTGATCGCAGCCATTTTCGAGGGAATCTATATTCAGTACCAGTGTTTCCCCAGATGACGTCACTATGTTCCGCCAGTCTCCACCTAGTGGTAACACAATGATTCAATGCCGAAAGGGGAACTACTCTTGAAAAGCTGTGAAACGGATATCCGCTAAAGCTTTTTTTGAAAGCCGCACCAGAGACATATAAACAGAGATGAGTAACTGTAGCTTTACTTGTCTAAGTTCCGTGTGACACATTATGGTGTTTTCCAAATTCTGAGCTCATCTTGAATAAAACAAAATTTTTTTTGTGATTTTAGTAGATCAAGGAATTCTTCAAAAATTCCTTGCGTAGATCTGTTAAAAAGAAAGGGTTAGATTGGATTTTGGGATGGTAAACTTTTCCTTTTTAGAATTAAAGAATAGAAGGACGTTTACGCGTACACTCATCTTTTTATGATAATTTTCTAACTTTTAACCCTCTTTAAATAACGAAAGGCAAAATAAACTTATTTAAATATTGATCCAAAATTGTTTCTTACCATAGATGATGTATTTTTTCATCTTTCTACACAAAATTTATATTTCCTATTTTTGTTCAAACTAGTACACTAACATTTAACAAGGAATTATACAAGTTCTTGCATTTAATTATTAAAAATATATTTTATAAAAATTATAACATTTTTCGTTTTCAATCCGTAGAATGGTTCTAATTTAGATTAAACTATTAAATAGATAGTCTTGATCATATGCGACGCTTGCTTTCCTAAAAACTTTTGGAAAAAAAGTAAACTTCACACATGATCAAGACTATTAAATAGATCTAATTGGAAGCAAGGAATTACATTGAAGTCCTTGTTGGTAGTTTAATAGAAATGGTCAGTCTTTTTATCAGCTTTACTTTGGTATTATTAAATTAAAAAAATGTTCAAAGAATTATTAACGCAATACTAAAGGTATCACTCGAAATTCCAGCATTGTCTATTGAATTGATATACCCCTGTTGATCTCTGTAGTTTAGTTTATACTTATTTATTTTAGCTTGATTGCAATAAAAGCTGAGAGCTTATTTAAACTTCTCTCGAGCACGCTTCCTGGGTAGAACATGTACTGAGTGTTGTTTTATGAGAGGCATCGGGTCGAGTTGGGGATCGAACCCACAACCTCTGGCGTGAGAGGCCAACACTCTATCCCTTACACTACCGCCCCGCTTTTAAAAATATATTTTAGTCAGTGTTGGTTCCACAACAAGTAGTCTTCATAGATTGCTTTGCCGGCCGCCGACACCGTAACCGGAGGTCTGGATTGAAGAGGCTTAAACGTAGCTCGACACATTTTTCTTATTCTTATTTCTACCTTTTAACTATCCAACCTCTTCTCTCTGTCTATCCTTTCATTATCTTTTCTTGACCTAGCATCGCCCGTCGCGTAACAGTCAAAGTTTGATTACTCTCCCGAAGCATAGGTGAAAGGTTCTTCCATTTCAACGTAATCGCCTGCTGGTTTGGGAGCGTACGTCGACGTATGGTGTAGATGTATGTTTAACTTGACACGACACTGTTTGAGGTTACTGATAACAGATAACACCACAAGGTGAGCAAATATCAAGTAGATGGTATCATGCTAGGGACAACTGACACGCCTCAAGTCATTATCGCACATATACTTTTCTCAAAACACTTGAGTAACTACACTATCTATGCTATCAACGTGACAACTGATACGCCACACGTCTATGTCATTGACAATATGATCAACTATCAAATAAATGTTATCAAGCTGAAAGCTGACACAGAGGATGACTGACGGATGACGGAAAGACCGTGTTAATACTATATGCAGCGCTCATTCTTTTGAATAGCGGGAGCTTAAACATCGCTTACATCAAGGAATTTTAGAGAACTTCTTGTTTACATGTACCTTTTCAAGTAATGGCCATCATGCCATGTCTGTGGTGTTTCTTTAACATAAATCTAATCGTGTTTCTTGTCAAATCCAAAACATGTAATATGTTCACATATATCAACAATATATAGTGTTCATATTTAAGGAATAAACGGGAATCCCCTCCCACTCAGTTTAAATAGAGTCGTTTGTACGTTTTTTAAAAATTGTGCACAGAAGATAAAACAAAAGGTTAAGTCATGCCAAGGAACTATATATAATTCCTAGGTCATGCGTAGAAGATATAGTTACAACAGAGACGTATAAATATATATAATCATATATTGTTACAACTTATAAGTAAATAAGTAATAACCTGAGCTTGAGGATAGTCAAAACATTTTTGAATGAGGTTCTTCTCCTTTTTCCATTACTGCACAAAATCCCGCTCTGGGGCATCGCCGTACAATTTGGTGTATGATACAAGGTGCGCGTTTGTACAATATTAAAATGAAAACGATAAAAACGATGCCCTCGCTCTATGGTGCAGAGACCAGCTCTCCTCTGAAAGCCTCTACGGTGTTGGTTGTGGCGATGCGCTCTGGAAGGCTGTTCCACAGTCTGGTGCCCGAGGGAACGAAGGAGTGCCGGTAGATGTCAATTCTGCAGAACTTCAGCGAGTTTTCTCTAGTGTTGAGGTAAGTTGGTCGGAAGAATACTGAGAGGATATCCATGAGCCCATTGACGATTCTGTACACACCATCACGAGCTTCGCGTTGATGCGGCGCTCTTGCAATGTCTTCCAGCCAAGGTCATGTATCATCTGGCTGGTTCTGCTTGTTGTCTTGTAATCGCCCGTCGGCCTCAATCTGGCTGATGTTCGTGGCGGTGTACGGGTCCCATATTGTGCTCGCATACTCAAGAATGGGCCTGATGTCCTGTGGGCAACTTGCCAGGTTTCTTCTGAGGAAGGCGGGGGAATTATTGACCTTTTTAGCTGTGGCTGCTACATGGGCACTCCAGGATAGGTTCTTGGAGATGTGCATTCCAAGGTACTTGACATTCTCTACGAAAGTCAGGTCTTGGCCATGAATGTTGTAAGTGATGTGTTTGGGATTCTTCTTCTTTGTAATACGGATCACTTCGCACTTACTGGGATTGAATGACATCATCCAGTCTTCTTCTCTTTTCTGGAGTCTGTCCAGGTCGTATTGTAGGACCTTGATGTCAGTAAAAGAGCGAACCTTCCTATACAAGAGAATGTCGTCGGTAAAGAGTCGAGAGGTGGACGTGGCTTGTGCGGGGAGGTCACTTATGTAGAGGAGAAAGAGAAGGGGCCGAGGTCTGATCCTTGTGGGGACACCGGAAGTGACAGGGGATGAGGTGGATGAGCTTCCTTCGACCAGAACCTGCTTGCTTCTGTGAGACAGGAAACTCTTTATCCAGCGAAGGGTATTGCCTCTAAGTGATGTAATTTGGCAGCTAGACACTCATTAGGAACCCTATCAAACGCTTTACTAAAATCGTGCAGTACAGCATCGATCTGTTCACCCTCATTGAGTCCTGACGTGAGGTCTTGAAGGTTTAGAAGTAGCTGACTTTCAGTTGACCTCTTCTTCATGAACCCGTGCTGTTGATCTGACAGGATGTGGTTGGGTTGTTGTCGAAACGTCCAATTATATGGCTATGGATGATATGCTCAAGCATCTTGCAGCAAACAGTTGTGAGCGAAATGGGCCAGTAGTTAGCAGGATTGCTGTGGTCACCATTCTTAAATATGAGGGTAACGTTGGCTTCCCTCCAGTCAAATGGGACTTCCCCTTGTTGCACTGATGCTTGGTATATTAGTGTTACAGCAGGTGCTAACTCGTCTCCGTAATTTTTTAGGAATCTGGTAGGTATGTTGTCAGGGCCAGGGGCTTTGTACCTATTAAGGTCCAACAGCAGTTTCCTTACTTCCTGTTCTGTAACACTAAAGTGGTGCATGTCGGGGCTTGGGATAACTCCCATGTGGAACGAATGAAGGAGCTGTCCTCTGTGGTGAATACCCCGCTGAATTGGTTGTTCAGGATATTGGCCTTGATTCGTGGGTTGATGTGTGCTACACATTCTGCTCTCAGGGAAGATACGCCGCTGAACTGGTTGTTCAGGATATTGGCCTTCATTCGTGGGTCGCTGTGTGCTACACCTGCTGCTCTCAAGGAAGATACGCCGCTGAACTAGTTGTTCAGGATATTGGCCTTCATTCGTGGGTCGCTTTGTGCTACACCTTCTGCTCTCAGGGAAGATACATCGTTGAACTGGTTGTTCATGATATTGGCCTTGATTCGTGGGTCGCTGTGTGCTACACCTTCTGCTCTCAGGGAAGATACGCCGCTGAGCTGGTTGTTCAGGATATTGGCCTTCATTCATGGGTCGCTGTGTGCTACACCTTCTGCTCTCAGGGAAGATATACCGCTGAACTGGTTGTTCAGGATATTGGCTTTGATTCGTGGGTCGCTATGTGTTAAATCTTCTGCTCTCAGGGAAGATACACCACTGTCATCGCACCGCTTGCCCTTCACACAAGAATACAGCTTCTTGGGGTTTCTGTCAGTAGTGACGATGTGCCTGAAGTAGGTATGCATTCACTGCGTGCTGCCTTCTGGATGCTCTTGTAGCGGTTGATGTCGTGTTCTGTACCCGAGTCTTTGGCCACTCGATATGCTCTTTTCTTACGCCTGGAGAGTGTATCTAGAGGTGAAGTCATCTGTAAAGTTTTGTGTTGCAGTGTGCAGGCTGCCTGCATCCTATTTCAACCAGAGAAGGATCTTCCTACGGGTTTGCCCTAGTTTGTGCCTGCACAAAGATAATGTCGTGATCACTGACTACTGAAAACACATTGCATGTATCGATGAGTGTTGGACTGTTTGTGATGAACAAGTCGAGGATGCTGTTGCCTCTGGTTGGAATGTCTACGACTTGCTCTGAGCTGGTATCAAACACGGTATCAGGCAATAGGTTTAACACCATTTCAATACATTTCAGGTTATATATGGCATATCCAATTTTATTGGTAGAGATCTGAATGAATCTGAGTAGAACCACCGTCCTTATAATATAAAGTGTTTTGGGTGAGCGGGACTCGAACTTACGACCTCAGCGGTGAGAGGTTAATGATCTTGAGATGGCGCGTTGGACCGCCCGGTCACAGAGGACCCACACATTAAAAACATAATCGAATGTAGGCATGGGTCATGTTACATGTGTCAAGGTTAAGTCAACCAAAGTGCTGATAATGTTACGTGTTGTTGTGCAATCAATATAATTTCGGCCGGCAGTAGTAGCCAAAAAATAAAACTATTTTTAAAATAGATAAAAAGCATCTCATTATCATTAATAAATTAAGTCCAAATAGTTTGGTATGTGTAATACAACATAACGTGGCAAACTCGATATTTAAATCGGAGTGGTAAACTTGAAACGAAATCACCATTCTAAAAATAGGCAGTACTTAAATACTGCTTGATTACCTTTGCATAGTCGTAAGGACTCTTTCTAATATGAAACGATTTTACTGTGTAAACCTGTATCAAATGAAATCACGCGACTCATTTAATACGTCACAAAATATGTTGCAATTTTAAGCGAGAACTCTATTTTAGTCCAAGCTTGGCGCGTAGCCCAAGTTAGGAAATCCGTTTTCAATAATTTATTTTGGTATGTTTAAATATATATCATTTTAGCAATACAGGGTCAATGAGTATATATTGGCAAGATATATTGGGGAAAAAAATAAAATTTTGAAAAGTCCTGAACATCAATATTCCCTTTAAAATCACAAAATACCGCACATCTGAAGTAAATAACAAGCGTAGTTTTATCCTCGCTGGACTGCAGCATTTGGTGTTTTAGATATTAACATTTTCAGGCGGGAGCCCCCATGCCACCCCCAACCACCTCACATATACATGATATAGCTCTCACTCGTGTTTTGGTTTGCATTGTAAAAAGTTTTGAAACCCGGTAGATGTTGCCTTTTATTAATACATAAGTATGTTTGTCTGCGAAGGTGCGTGTGTACAAAGACTGAAATAGAGGCTGCAGTTTTGACACAATTCCCACCCCCGTTTTGAACTTTCGCTAATGGTTAAATCTTCCGATACACCCCACGCTCTATTGTTAAGAAGTCCGATGATTGACACTTGAACGCACCTATCTTAAATTAAATCTATGGTGTCCACCGTTTCGAACTTTCTGAACTTTCACTCCGATACACTAGTCCGGCAGATAATCCGGGTATTTTCACTGAACCTTGCATGAGGGTGTACATTATGTTTTTTTTCTGCTAAAATAGTAGTCTATATATAGTTCTTTGCTTTTATGTCGGATGACATTTTGTCATCATTGAGCATTTTGAAATAAACAAGATGGCGTTCAAAATGGCCTCCAATTTGATCGAAATGCAATATTTGGATGAGAATTACTATCAGATGTGACATGATTCGCACTAAAGGACATTTTTGATGTGTTTGATATTAAATGACAAACTGAGAGGATATTTTGTCATTATTGGGCATTTTGAAACAAACAAAATGGTACCCAAAATGGCCCCAAATTTGCTCGAAATGCAATATTTAGATGTAAATTACTATTAGGTATAAAATCATTTATACATCAGAATAGATAGTAATATTCTTTTTGTTAAAATGATAATCTATCTTTAGTACTTTGATTTTATGTTGGATGACATTTTGTCATCATTGAGTATTTTGAAATAAACAATTTGCTCGAAATGCAATATTTAAATGTGAATTACTATTAGATATACAATTATTCAAACAGAATAAGAGAGTGTATATATATTAAAGTATTTTAAAATAAACAAAATAGCGTTCAAAATGGTCGCCAATTTTCTCGAAAGCAATATTCAGATAAAAATTTATATAAGATATAAAAATATTTAAAAAATCCGTACCAAAGGATAATTTTAATGTGTTTGACGTTTAAGTGACAAACTGGGAAGACGTTTTGGAATTGGCATACTAAGGTTGAGTTGGTGTATTCTGCATGCTGTGTTGTCTCTACTAGAGCATGTGATACATTTTGTGCTGAATGGCGAATATCTGTCGAAAACTAGGTAAACATCTTAGTTACTATGTATAAGAACTAAAAGTTCTTAAAAAACTCTTCCCAAGTACCATCTCATTGCCATGACAGAACAGCAAACTTGTCTATGAATATGCTTAGATGTCTGTTAGTTGATTTGAGTTATGTCACACCAATACTTCTGTCGTTGATTTCGCGATTTTGAGATCTCCTGTATCAGTAAACAATGATGTCGGTACTGAAACTAGCTCATGAGCTAGAAGGTTTGTTATATCTATATCACATGAACTTGTCTGCAATCCTATAAATCTTGAGTAGATCAGAGTCGTATAAAAAAATTACCATCTCCTGCCTTTGACAAAGCCTTTTTCTCAACAGTTTACGAAATCTTTTGAAGGAAACTGCTGTCAGGCAAGTTTCTTTCATATTTGCGTACTACCATGGGCAACTACTTTATCAGCATTTACTTCTGTCGAGCTATTTACCACTGACGATATTAACATAATAGTATATGGGTGTTTAGTTTAGTCTCGTTGTTCAAATACATGTATTTAATCGTGCTTGGGCAGGTCTTTACATTAATGGTACCCATACTTTACAAACTATCTTCAACTCTATTTCAAATATGCAAACTCAATCCCCATATTTCCAGTCATTCTGACTTTAGGTGTTCCCAAGTATTACCTTCTTGCCATGCCTATATCTCACGAACATGGTTTTAATAAGCATATCACTCTTCATAAAATTATAAAAGTACTTTCCATGGACTTGATGTTGTAAATTCCATACCAATCGTAATGTATATGGATAGCTGCGAAAACAATATGGCATCATAAGCTTAATTGCTACAAAATGCAAAGGCCAGTCAGCTTTTCTCTCAGTTCTGATGTACATTACCATTATAAATAAGGTTTTATTACATTATCTACTCATTACTTTGTTGTTTTACTTCTCTCAGAAAAATTGTTTTAGATCAGTTTCCACTGAACTCTTAATATTAAAACGTTTCGCATAACCAACTCCACTGCTTAGATAATGATATGACATTCTCAGGAACTTCTTTCAATCCAACATGTTCGCTACCACACAAAATGATAGTATCTACATAATGATGCAAACTGTCTACTTATCATTAACATGAACATGACGTTAACCTTTTTTTTCTTTTCACGTGAAAGTTAATTACTAATTACAAATTATGTAGTTTGGCAAGAGTAGTAAAGCAAAACAGAGACAGACTGCACCAAGGTATTACAACAATCGTTGTAGTGGGAAATTTGGGCAATTTCCGACATTTTTAAAAAATATTGTAGTTGTACGAAACCTCTGTAATTCACGAGGAACAACACAGGACTATAATAATTGCCGCGGAACCGTTTTATAAAATACTGCCGTACTTTAAACAAATTCTGTAATACAAAACGCTTTGTGATAAGAAAGCGCTTATTAACACCGATGATTTTTTCCTAACGCATTGCATTTTTTATATCTTAAGGTAATTTCGTATTTTACTTTATAATATACATCGTTTTATTTATGGTAACCGTATTAAGTATAATTGATTTATAATCACCAAACTAAAGCGCATACAATATGTTTTATACTTGAAAATTAAACGTTGTAATCATGTGATATCAGTTTTCGCGAATAATAACGAAACAAACAATTAGTTTATAGTATTATTAATTCACTTGATTGCGAAGAAAGATCAGAACATATATGAACAGCTATCGATTCTGATTCCAGGGGCGAACCAGTACAGAGTTGTTTTTTGAGAAAGATCAGATTGAGCTGGCAATCAAACCCAGATGATATCGTCTGGCCTGAGTGGCCAACATTATATCCACTGTTGTGGTCATGTGGTTGGCATGCTTGCTCAAAGACCCAGAGGTCCTCTATTTGATTCTCGTTGCAGATTTTTTAAACATACTCGCACAGTGCCTTATTTGGGCAAGGCGGTGTGAAAGCATGCACTCTTTTGGAGCGGAAATAAAGCAGTTGGTCCCATGTACATGGAAATTCATACCCAGTGCTCATCAACATCTCACTGATCTTCTATATTAACCAGTGATTCAAATGTCCGAAAGCCTCCCTTCGAAGCTAGGCTTTTTAAATAAGCAGAAATTAATTACCGGAATTAATGAAAGACTATTAAACTACCACCGCGCTTAAGCATATGATAGCTATTGAAGACATTAATATTTTAGTTTCTCAGACATACTGAATATTCAAAACATGATTCTATAATTCTAACATGATCAGAAAAATTAAGCTTACCACTCTTTCCTGGGATCCTGGAAAGTTAATCAGTACTCTAGCACACCTATGTCCTTAAGCAACTGTTAACTTTCCCACTTGAATCAGCAGTGAGAGACAATGAGATGCATTTTCATAAATCAATCATTACAGAGATTGTTGCCTGGCGGGGATTAAAACTCACAGCCCCTGATTTGAGTCCGACGCACTAGACAGAGCTAACCAGGCCTGGCTCCCAATATCATAACATATACTCTTACCAATACCAGTAAATCATAATGACATATTCACGCTTGGCTCCTGGTATATTTATTATATTTGTAATGTTGTATATTTAGTGAGCAGTCGAGATGATAATTCCTGTACGATGTTTCACTTGTGGGAAAGTGATTGGGAACAAGTGGGAGGCTTACCTTGGTTTGTTACAAGTGGAATACACTGAAGGGTATGTAATGTATTCACTAGACAACTATTTATATCTTAGGATGTTACAGTATGATGATGAAGAAAACAAAGAGTTTTGCTATATTGCATAATTGTATTACTTTGGTTTGTTACAAGTGAAATTTTATACACTGAATGATATGTAATTATACTAAACTGTATGTATACCTTTGCTTGTTATACTAGACTTACTTTTGAACATTGGTGGAGATATGTTGAAAAGCAACCTGAGTGATTGTTGAAAAACAGAATGTAAATAAACAGGTTAACTAAACAATAAAAAAATAAAGTTTGATTGGAAGTCTTCATTTTGTCCTTTTTTTTAATGGCATTTAATAAGAGGTTTATATACATGACTTCAAAAATATTGCAAACACATTTAATTTTTGTTATTAACTGTGTTCCTTTCATAAGTTTAATGTTGCTTAAATTATTATTTTATTATTTTACAAATATTATGCTCTCTGTTTTTTTCTTAAACACTAAACTGTGACCAAAATGATTATTTGAATAGAATATGATTTATTGTGTACATGAATTGTCACGATTGGTTATACATGTATGAAGAATGTTTTATGAACAATAAAGAAAAAATTGTTAATAACATGTTCTTGTGTTTGTCACAAATAGAAATAATTTATTCAAACTATCAGACCCAACCTCTATTTTAGGGCAATGAATAAACCCTTAGAACATTTCTTGTGTGAAAATCAAAATTCTGTGTTAAGATAATTTATATTTTAAATAGTTCTTGTTATTCAATGTCGAAGTTCATATTACATGTACCAGTGTTAACTTTCTTATTTCCTCAATGTTGCTTTGAAGACAATAGGTTTCAATGCAGCCACACTGAAATATCATGCTGCAGACACGTTGTATGATACTCAACCCATTCACTTTATACCAACACCGGGCTGACCAGACCTAGGACTATCAAAATGTTGAGGTCCAGTTGAGAAAGCTTCTACTTTTTAGCTTGCCGGGACAAAGTCCAAGGAGAGCTATTGTCATGACTCTGACATCGTCATCGTCGTCGTCTGTAGACACCCAGGTTAAACTTTTGTGTACAAGTTTCAGATATCTATGCAACCACTCATTGGATATGAATGAAACTTTGCATGTGTGTTTACTGTCATCAATGGAACACACAGAGATAAGAACCATAACTCTGGATTGCATTTTGGCATAGTTATGGCCCTTTTTGGACTTAGACACCCAGAGGCGAGCTTTGTTGGTCTTTTGACAACACTTGTTCAAGTTTTTGGTATGACCCAATCGGGGATTGAACGTATGCTCTACAACCACTAGACCACCACAGTGGAAAACAATTGTTGATCTTAAAAGGTTTAAACATCTGTACACATGCATGCCATGGTATTCCACAAGGAGCTTGTAGGGCTTGTTTTAATTAAATTTCTTTCAATTAGCGATTATGGAATGAAAGAAAATATATAATTTATAACTAAGAATATTTACTTTTATGAACAAGGGCCCATCTTTAATAAAAATACTGTTGTAATTTGATTAAAGTTTGTATCCTTTTTATTTAACAGTGATGCCTTGGACGCGCTGGGCCTGAAGCGGTACTGCTGCAGAAGGATGTTGTTGTCACATGTCGACCTCATTGAAAAACTGCTTAATTACGCACCACTCGAAAAATGCTGAAAATGTTTCGTATAGTGAAGGGATTGCCAAACCTCATGATGTTCTGTTGATTTATATAACTTGATTTATATATGTACACATATAAGGCCAAAATTATAAAAAAATTAGAGGTCAAGATAAGATGCAAATTTAGGTGTTCAGACTTTAGTTTGCACCAAAAACACATTAGAAATATATTTAATGGTAAACAAATCTTATTAGAATATGAGTCAGTGATCCTTACTGAACATATTAATTTTATTAATGAAAACAGAAGAGTTAGTATTATAAAACAGATACCAGTAGTAGTTGTACAGAGCATAGCATAAAAAATAAACATTGACAAAAATAAAACATGGGGTGAACATATCTTATAAAAGTTTGAATTAGCATTTAATAAATAATCTAATAACAAAATACCCTTTAGGCTCAAATCTTATCTAGAGCTCTGGCGTCCATTTCAAAAATGATCGTAAATTTATGAAGTTCTTAGTGTGAGATTTGAAGTTGAAAAAAACAGGAAAATTCTTTTAATAGTGTTTTTAGTCATTGCTAGTATTCTTTTTCAAAATTTGCAAAAACATTGTGCAAATGAAATGTTACTAGGTGGAACAATTTGTAGGGAAATCTTGAGACTTGAGAAAGTTAGTGAAACGGATCCCTGATGTAATATTTAATTTTCACTGACTGAATATTTGCATAACAAAAACTCTGGATGTTTTTTTTAGCCATGATTAATGACCCATTTATTATTAACACATACATACAAACATAACATGACAACATGGAATTTTGATATATTAATTAAGATTTTTTTTTTCATTCAATAATCAATCATAATTATCAATCATGCATTATTCATTAATTCATCAAGTTCAATAATTCAACATTCACTTGTTTTTTCTTTGTTCATTTATTAATACATACATTCATTCATTTATTCGTTTGTTCAGTGATTTAATTACACTGCTTCATTCATACATACATTCGTTTATAAACACTTCTTCCATCTTGTTATATGATATATATGTCTATACATTACCTGCCTCTCGTCTACGTATTGTATTATATATTAGTAGTAAGGATATATGATTAGATGATGAGGGGCAGCTCAAGAAAATAAGAGCATGTACAATAAATCCAACTTGTATAAAACCAGTTACCCATTTATTTTCTTGTTGAAACAAAAAAAACAAGAAACAAAACGGTTTATGCATTGTATTAGTTTAATTAAGCTGTGTTCTAATATCATTTGACAGTGTGTCACTTATTATCATCATCATTTGATGATAGCTTTCTTTAATTCTAATACATTTTGTTGTGAGTATGATTGTGTTAAAATAGGCCATTATAGATTAATTGCTAGATTATCATCCAAATTTTTCTTAAAAACGGGGAGAGCGGGAGGATTTTACTTTTTATTTTTAATTTTTTTTATGTTTTTCTAATCATAAAAGAAAATTAAAAAATAATATGAAAATAAAAAGGGTCGGGGCGGCATGAAAATAAGGAGGGCGGGCGGGGATGATAATCTAGCAAATAGTTTAATATGGCCTTATCACAACATATTGATAACATCAGCTTTCATTTTATTTTCCAATCATTACAAACATGTGTAGATGTACATGTATAAATAAGTTCTTATCTACGATGTACAAGTCATTTATTTAAACTGAAATATAAATATGCGAAAAAAAAGTAATTTTCTTATATTTATCCCCCCCCCCCCCCCCCCCACCACCACCACCACCCCTCAAGAACAACAGCAGTGGTCTAATGGTAGAGCTGTCTGGAAGGTTGTGAGTTTGAACCCTGGTCTGGTCATACCAAATACTTAACATAAGTCACAAGAAGCTTCCTCACTTGGCTCTCAGCATTTAGCGGACAGTTCTAGGTCTGGTTGGTTTGGTGTCATTATAGAGTGAATGGGTGGGGTGTCATATGTGTCTGTGGCATGATACTCTAGTGATGCAGCACTAGGAATACTATCTCAGTAGACACCATAGGGATATGACTGGACAGGGATGCTTAACACCATACAACAACATTTCCCCACAAAGAATAGGACTTGTTTTTGATATATCATCCGTTTTGGTTAGTTAAACATATTTTTTTAATAAATAGTGTATAATCACATTGAAAATTTCACATATTAGTTGACACATGTGTTAGGAAAGGGATTCAGAGGGAGCAGCTTTCATTAAATAGTTACTCTATTTTTTGTTAATATTCACTTCATGAATTTCTTTTATAAAACTTAATATAGAGAATTCGTATTCACCAAATGTTTGTGCTTTTTTTATTGTTTTGTATAGCCAGCTCAGTTTTTAGTAACTACTGGTTATAAATCAATGGTATTTGTTTTTGATTTTCAAATAAAATCTTCACTTGCTAGAGTGTAGAAAAAAACAACAACATAATTTGATGATTTAAAAACCATAACTATGACAATAGTTATCTGATTTGACCAGTTCAGCAAACTCAATGTTATTTTTTTTTTAAACAAACTTGCAGCGCCATTAATGTCTTGCATCAATCTTCGTCTTGTTTTTATAATGAACAGTTCTCGACTCTTCAATAAAGCATCATATTTCAATTTAAAAAACTACTACTACTTACTAATACTACTGCTTACTACTGAGGCCCTCACGGGGGTTTTGGAGATCTGGAGAACATGGCCATTTATTTTCAGAGATCTGAGTAACATTGGCCATTACTTTCAGAGATCCAGGGATCAAAGGCTTAATTTTAGAGATCTAGGGATATTGTCCCTAATAAAAAAGTACCTAATTTGATCAATTTTATCAGAGACATATAAACAGAGATAGGCAACTGGAGGCACTTGTCTAAATTTCAGGTGGCACAATTTGGCTTTTCTAATTTAGTTTGAACTTATTTATTTAACTTCGATTGTGAAACAAGTTTTTACGACTTAGACAAAACAAGCTCAAAGTCTTCCTGGTTATAACCAGTACTAAGCATATGTGGAAAAATTGTCTTGCACAAGGACACCACACATAGTGGTGGCAAAGGATTGAAATACCTACGACACTCCGATCACGGGTTCGGTGCTTTACCACTAGACCACGTGGCATTTTCTTAATCATGGAAACACAAATCCTCCAGAATCAAACAACACATTTTTGTGATTATGGAATCAAAAGAAAGGGCTTGATTTGGGAGATTATTTTTTTCTTTTTTAAATTTAAGAAAATGAAGAATTTTAAGCTTAAAGTTTTTTTGTGTGATCATTTCCTCTTTTTTAGCCCATTTTTGAAATAAGAAAAATGACTGCAATAATATCAATATGAAAATTTCGCCACCGATGGAAAACTTACTGCTCCAACTTTCCACCTAATATTTCTATTTTTATTGTGTTTTGTTTTAACGTACATGGTATTTGTTAAATCAAGACTACCGTTTTTTGTTTAATTTTTTTTTCGTGAAATTTCAACATATTTCGATTTCAATCCGTAATAATTTAAATTCAGAAGAAAAATATTAAATAATTGATAATTGGAATTGGTTATCATTTTTATCAGCTTTACTTCAGATAAAGATTCGAAGAGTTATTATAGAAATACTAAAAGTGCCGTGGACATTATATTGCTATTAGCCTGCCATTCTCTGTAATTAAGTCACTGATTTTATGTATAGTTTTTATACTTGATCACAATTTATTTTTAAAATGAAATGTCAACTGCTTGAAACAGCTTTTGACATCTTTGGGGGTTTCTTACGTGTTAGTCTGCGCCCTTGCACAACTTCATCCCATAATCGTATGTACCCAAAATAAATTTTGGATGGTATTTCCCACCAAATATATATTTACAGTACTGATGCTTTAAGGCAGAATAGTGCAGTGGTTAATATCATTGATTTCGGGTCGTAAGGACTGGTGTTCAATCCCATCCAACATCTAATTTTTTGATGAGACCGTGTTTACACACTTAAGTCAATTATTTATGTGTATTTATTGCCTTTTTTAAATTAATCATTCAGCTGTTCATTTTTTTGTCTCTTCTGTCCTTCCATCGATATCTTCTTTGGCTCTACTTGCCAAAGGCCAGCAGCGCTTATGTCGTGGTAAATTGTCCGTCGTCCATCCGTAAACCTTTTTATGCCCCTCCCCCCAAAATTTTTTGGGTGGCATATAGTAATCGCATCGTCTGTCCGTCCTTCCCTTCTTCTGTCCGGTATTTCGTTTCCGGCCTGTAATTTTGTCATGCATAGATGGATTTTGTTGATACTTGCTACAAATGACCAACATAACATGACGATGTGTCGCGCATTACACCCAGAATCCCATTTCAAAGGTCAAGCTCACAATTTAACTTTGGTTGATGACACTTTCAGTCTTGATTGAGATTTCGTGTCCAGTCTGAAACTTTTTCACATATCGATAAATTTCAAAAACACTTGGTTCAATTCATCAGCATGACATTACAAAGTGTCACATGTAAGACCAACGTGTGTACCTCAAAGGTCAAGGTCACACTTTGAGTTTGTTTGACAACACTTTCAGTCTGTGTGAGATTTCTTGTCCGATCTATAACTGTCATGTATGGATATATTTTAAAAACACTTGACTCAGTTTATAAACATGACATAATTAAATGTCGCATATAAGACCCAGAACCTTTCCTCAAAGGTCAAGGTCACACTTTCAATTCGTTTGATATTGTGTGTCTGGTCTGTGACTTTGTCTTAAACTTGGCTCAATTTATCAAGATGACATGACGACTGTCGTAAGTAAAACCTAGACACGGTCACACTTTGAGTATGTATGACAACCCTTTGAATCTTTTTGACATTTCAAGTCTGTCCTTTAACTTTATCATACATGGATGGCTTTCAAAAACACTTGGCTCAATTTATCAATTGATCAACAATTGATCTAACTTACATTTAGGGATTTTAATATAGTTTGACACAACTGATCAGCATGTCATGATAATGTTTCACCTGCATTTAACTGTTGAAATACCCAGACCATTACATCAGATGTCAAGGTCAAGGTCATGCTTTAATGTGAAAAACAACATGAAATTGCATGTCTAGTCCGATATATTAGTCCATTACTCTTGATATTCATGGATACATCGCTACCTATTATATCATATATTGTTATTTTTCAGACCATTTGGGAGGCATGTGACATTAACAGTGACATTTCTTGTTCTTGTAGAAGCTATATCCCCCACATTTTCCAAAGAATCTTATCCAAACTCGCACAGCATTTGTATAACCACAAACTCTTGAAGTTCTTGAACCAGCGTGATTGAACCACAGATGCTCCCTACCGCAGGGCTTACAAGCACATTTTTAAGGAAACTTTAAAAACACTATAAATATTTTAAACAAGGAAAATAAGACTGTACATGGAGTTTGCTTATTATGATGACGTGTAAATACTAATAGAGAAGATTATAGTAGACGTTTTACTTAAGGAAACACTATTTGGTACTTTCAGGGAACTATGTTTAAAACTTTTGGAGATCTAGGGAACAGTGGAAATACTTTAAGAGATATTGGGAACATGGACAAAATACTTTTGGGGAATTTTGGCAAATACTTTTGGAGATCTGGGGAACAATAGGCATTACTTTAAGAGATCCAAAGAACAGGGATCCCCCTGGGAGGGCCTCACTACTACTACTACTACTACTACTACGACTACTACTACTACGACTACTACTGCCAGACTATTTTGCCTTAAATTGTATTTGACTTATATACATGATAAATATTGTAATATGTGTTTATATGGCAATAAAATATGTTTAAAATAAATTACAACAACAACCGCCGGCGTCGCCACCGCTACCACTCACCACCGCTACCACCACCACCAACAATAACATTAAAACATAGTATTTGCCTTTATTCATCGTTGGTTCTCTGCGGAACTGTACTGCCTATGGTAAGAATTATATTGTACACATTCTCAAGTTATAATTGAAAATGGAGCACGATTATGAGTTTTATCCTGAACTGCCGTTCCACTTTCAAATCCTGGATAAATCATGATTCAGCAGATTTTCCTGAAGCACAAAAATTGCATCATACGATGTTTTTTCCTAAACGAAAAAATATTTATTTTTAACAATAAAGACTTAAGACAAACATGTGCTGGAGTACGGGTTAACCTTTCAGGATCCTTGGAAAGTTTATCCTCAATGGCATTAAATGACGCTAAACATTCAGTCAATCAACCATAGTCCATTTAATCACCCGAACTTCTATAATTTCACTTTATTGCTAGGATTTCTAACAAGAATACATGTATCAAATGTCGCTGTAGAAATTTCAGATATAGCATGAACTCAAGCTTAGTCTGTCACAGAACCTGATATCTCCCGAATCGGGTCTTTTAACCACCAATGGAAAGCAGGGAATTCTATGCCTGTCCCACAATTCATAGCAATTGAACGCTTATTAAACTTCAACGTCATTCAAACTTTCCGTTGAAGCAATTAGCCAATCAACGTGCGCATGTGCGGCTTTCCCATCATTGCTATTTACCGGACCTAATCGAAAGCGCTGTGCCCATGCTACAGACTAACTCAAGCTCAAATTTCATTTGCAATACAACTTTACTGTGTCTGCTCAGTTTCAATTTTTTAATATATAAAAGCGTTGTTTTTAAAGGGAATTTTTTTTTTTAAAATCTCATGTTTAAATGAAACTGTTTCAAAGATTTTAGCTTGAACACATACAGAAAATATGTTTGGTGAATTCAGGCTCTGGAATTGGACTGTAGAACGAACCCAGCTCTCCCGCTTGTGTCGTTTACATTTGGTGGCTGATATCTGCCATTTCGTTTTGGCGGGGCGAAGATGCGAAAACAAGACACATTCTGTAACACCTGTCAGGACCGATATGTATGAACGAGGATTTTATAAGTATATTATTGTACGTTGAGAAAAGAATAAATCCGTTTAAGTAGACATACGTTTTTAATATATTTAAACAGTTAGTCATCAGGCATACGGTACAGTAGAGTTATAAATCAATACAACGTATATTTCAACTGAGTCCGGGTATTTTATTTGGGGGCCGTATGCTAAACGGTGACTAACTATTACCTTGCGTGGGAAAGAATCGTTGGAAATACCCAGTATGACTCATTTATATTCGTAGAAAATCTACCAGGACGGCGGAAACAACCAATAGAAACGCGAGTTATAAATACTTGAACCAATGAAAACACGGATAGATTTCGATCTGTTCTACCAAGTCGATCAGTTTTCCGCCATCTTGATAGATATTTCAACGAAAAACATGTTTGTAACATGAAAACTATGGCAAATCTAAGAAATATATTGTCTGTCGTGGTCCTAATCAATACCTTGGAATGCAAAGATGTGATAAATATAGGATGAGGTAAGGGAATATATGATGAGGTAAGGGAATATATACGAGTTGGTACATAAATCAATCGATAGAAAACTCTATCACGACTGAGGCGAGCGATAGACATTTGAAATCTAGCGCTTTCGTAACTTTTACAATAATAATATATGAACCAACTTTTTTTTTTTTTTTTTTTTTTTTTTTTTTTTGTTTGTTTGTTTGTTTGTTAATATTTTGGTATATTATTATATAGTTTACACAGCTGTTAAATATGTTGAACAATTATACAGGCGAAACTATACATACACAACATTTTTTTAATATGATCTATGAACAATAATTGTACAGATAAAAACCAAGGACATCTCTCAAATATTCCTTGGTAAAACTAACGCACATATTTTATAATATTCTTTGAACAATAATCATGGAAAACATCATAACATCCATCATTTTTACATTTTATATTAAGTTTATATTAAACATCAATAGCAACAAAGTGAAAGAAAAAATATTTACAGAAACGAAACAACATCAATATTTACATTCAAACACGCTCAGCGGAATGTTCAATAGATGGCAGTCTTGATTTTTATTGGCATTCAATAAAAAAATGTACAAGTACATGACAATTGTTTGAATATTAAGTGTTCAATAAAAGGATTTTTTAAAAATTTAATTGAAAACTAAATTGTTTTATTGATTAAGTGTAAAGTGCTTTTTGTGAATATCATTTTTAATATAATCATACAAAAAAGTTATTAAAAAAATACTATTATAAAATACTATTTTAATTGAAAAGAAACAGCATTATCAGCAGCATTATTTTAAACCTGTCTTAAGCAGCCAGTCAATGGGAGGAGCAATAGTGGTCTTTTAAGACAGGTTGTTGCTTAATACAGGTTAATTTGCGCTGAAAACACAGAAATGGGAAATTGAATACAAAAGTAAACCTTATAATTATTGGTACATACAGATCTATCGATTCAGATGCCAATGAAAGCATTTAATCCAACTTATAGATAGTACTTGAACTTGAAATGATATGACAGGATCATACCGAAATGATTATATGTTAAAGAATGAGTGGTGATTACTTCAGATTTCTTCAGGATATTCAGTTTCTCACAAATGAAGGAGGAACGCTTAAATAACCGGAAGTGATAGAAATATTATCAAACAAATGAAACAAATGGGAATCTGAAGTAATCATACACGACATTTGATAATAATTAATATACAATGTTGCGTTACATAATTCGAATGGCTATTGCTCATGAAGTTGTGAATTAAATCTTATTTATGTTAATGAAATTATAATAGAAATGTCTTTCATGTCTATCTAGTCTATCAGAGTTCTTTCAAGTCTTATAATATATCCTAACCTAGTAATTTAGTGTTCATGAGGTTGTGATATCTTATTCACACTTATTTATATTTAATGGAATCATGGTTAATATATTTATCACAATTCTACGGGGAAAATCGACGTTTAGAGGGCGCCAAAACATATTTATTTGTCGAGTTTTCGTGTTGGCGGGTTTGAATTGGCGCCCTTCATTCGTCGTCGTTTCGTGTCTTCGCCCCGCGACACAAAAACACGACAAATATCATACTAGAATGGTTGATTTCTGTCTTATTGGCGGGGCGGCAAGTTTATTTTTAAAATTAGAACTCGTATCGTTATTCTCTACTTAATAATTTGACGCCATGTTTGAACCAATATTGATTAGGTTACACATTTCTGTTTTTAAACATGTTTAAACGGTCGTGTGTGACTGACTGCTTTACAGTGAATGCAATATTACTGCGCCAGAAATGAGAGAAAGTAACACGTTTCTGCTACTTTGTGGGAGTAGATCGATATCTAAAGTCTATGTAAAATGTTTACTTTATTTAGTTTAAAATATATCTAAGAGTTTTGTGTTTAAAATGGTTTATTGTAGATCACCAACATTGTTTCACTTTAAGGATGTCAAAGTGCATCTGCCATTCGAGCGTTCAGCAAAACTGTTTCGTCTACATTGGAAGGCTTCTGGGTCATTTTTGTAACGTAATCAAGTTAAACTTTTCAACTGTAAGACACACCATTGCCACTTGCGCAGTGCATAATAGGCACCACTGGATTCAGATCTTGGGGATATAATCCACGCTTCACGAAAAAGAAATAGAAAAAAGAAAAAATCACTCGTACAAACCTAGAAAAATACATAATACATATAAATAATAAGCGCTACTTAGCCATTCTTAAGCCAAACTACAACACAGTGTGATAAAGTGTAACCACAGGGTACATATTTCATATGAATTATCAAAATGACCAGTTCACAGCGCAAGGGACAGCACAGACAAGTCGCCACAAAGAAAACTTATCCAAAGACAACTCGTCTCACATTTTGAGACAGCTCGTTCCAATACTTAGTGAGCTCGTCCCACTAAAATACATGTCGTCCCATCCTTTCTAAAAATGTTAAAACCATTTAGTCGCCCTTTACGGTAAGCATGCGACTAAATTTTGGTCACATGACTTCATTCTGCACTCCAATTGGTTACACTTATCACGTGGTTTTGTTGTCCCGTGTGCACCGCTTAGGTGCGTTTTAAGACGAGACCGTTTACATTAAGGCCTTTTGGAGACAAGCTGCAAAAAGATGGAATTAATAAAAAAAAATATGGTTTAAAATTAAAAAACTTTTCAAATTTACATTACGAAGAAAGTAAAAATGGATGATACTTGAATTTATATATTACCGTACATGATTATTAACTGATGCAAGGATTTTCTACAATATTAATTAAAATAATTTTATACTACGTTCCTTAATTCACTTTCAAAGCAACATCAGATTCCTGAATACAATATGATAAAAACGTGTGAAGCTGAACGTATTTATGCAATCTTACGCTGTTATACGTTACCTTACAATTCCTTGTACAATCAAAATACATAATAAATACATCTATCTTTTTGTGTTGATCTACTGAAGTATTCATTTGACAAAGTATTTAAATGTTTAATTTATATTTGTCCAACCTCAAAAACTAATAAATTATATGTATTTAAATAACGTAATTTTCTAATTAATAGAATCTAACATAATATTGATCTATTATCTGTGTGTCATGTGTTACATTTATTATCTGAATTTGTATGTAATGAGAAACATTATATGTTTAAATTACTGAATAAAGAATTTGAATCTTTGAATCTTAAACAATCACTGTCGATCTCTGCAGAGGGGTATGAATCCTTCGAATGGGTGTCCTGTTCATTTTATCATTTTTTGTCATGTTCACTATTGTGGTTAAATTATCAACCCCTGTGTGGTTCCAAGGAGCCATGGGTGATGGCAAGAATAGGATCATTGTGGCTTATGCATGTCGTAAGAAGCGTCAAATTGAATAATACGATAGAATTTGCTGAAACTCTGCAGTTCTGCAGGTATCAAGGTTCTAGGTTCATTCTGCATATTCATTTGTTGATGTATTTTTTTAATCTGTATGTTAATTTGTTTTTGTACATGTAGAGTGAACTTGGAATCTTCCTTCCTATTGGCGTCGAATAACATATAATATGTTGGTACGCCGTAAAACCCTATTCATGGATCTTCAACAACAATAAAATATGATGCTCTACATGTACAGCTCCGGTAAGAATGGTGATATTATTTTAATAGCCTAATGTACAATATACAGTGCTTTCCTTGTTTGATAGACTTTATATTACATGCCTATAAACACACACGCATACATGTATACAGACTTACTTATGAGTCATATACTACTTGCAAGATACATGACGTAGTAAACTACTTTATATTAAATAAATAAAAACAATATTCAAATTATTGAGGACATTATCTTCTTATAATTTTCCTTGTAAATGTATCGCCGTTTTCGTCCAGGATTTAAAATATACTTATGCGTAACTGTTGTCCGCATGTCTAACGTATTGGAGGGTTATCGCCCCGCCAACAAGACAGAAATCAGCCATCCTGGTCGTGTTTTCGTGTCGGTGGGTTCCGTACTCTGCCAATTAAACGAACGAACGGAGTATTTTTGTTGAACTTACTAGACATTCTCGTACATACTAAAGAAGTAAACTTACTCTCTCTTTCCATCTTTCTTTCTAACAAAAGTTTCAATAATTCTTGATTGCATCTCCCCTGCCAGGACCATAAACTATAATTAATTGTATAATGATTTCTTTTTTCAGAAAATATTTTTTTTTTTTTTTACCAAAATTCAAGTTGAGGATATAACATGACTCAAAGAAAACCAGTTTAGACCATATTTCATTAAACTTTTTTAAAACATTTTTTTGTAACAGAGAGGTGCCTAAGCGTTCTAAATAATAATGTTAGTCTTTTTTTACATGCTGTAAAAGACAGTCTATTGTTTAGCGTATCTATTCTTAAATTACAAAATGTCAAGTACATTTAAAACACAGTTTTCAGAACTTATTTAAAGGAGCAAAACGTCGTTTTCAATACATGGTGTATATACTATATAGCCTGCCCAATTTTGTTAGTGTTTAATGAAGTATAATTTATTTTTTAACATTGTAAAGTTTTTGGCAATTTTCACTACATGAAAAGTTATGATTTTAAATAGGACATTGCAGTGGTTGTATCACATATTTGGTCGGTTTATACGATGCCCACACTTGTCCAAGTACCGTCAATTTAAGTATACTTATCCCATTCTGGCTAGTAAGGGGTCCTCCATGGCGTCTCAAGAACAGTTACTTAAGTACTCACCGGTAAGGTCGTAGGTTCGAGTCCCGCACGCTCCAAAAACTTTATGTGAGAAAGTTTCCAGTAACTTGCGGAAGGACGGTGGTTCTACTCATTCTGACTTCTGACCTCTTACTGAGGTCTCCATCCACCAGTAAAACTGGATATGCCATATATACTAGTAATCTGAAATGTGTTGAAAATGGCGTTAAACACCATTTAAAAAAAACAACATTCTGATGATCGGTTTGATTAGTTACTTAGTTCAGTGACATAACAATTAGGTATAGTTAACACTATACGCTCTGATTCATATACCATGTACACAATAGAAACTACTTCCTGCATAACATGTTCTTAAATAACAATGTCGACATCTTTTTACGTATTTATATACTTTTAATAACATAGACAATATGTCAAGATCAGCACCTGTCTCTTACGGTGTATATATATATGTTAAAATGTGCTTTGTTATATGTGCTATTCTGCAAGTATGTTTGCTATGTTGTAAGGTTATCAGTAAACATGCACATATATAAACAGCAATGTTATATAAATGAGTGATAAATTGGTGTAAAATGTGTATTAATATGTTTAAACTGATAATCTCTCTTATATTTATTTATAGAATGACATGGTTTCTTGTTGAATATAATGTTTTATATACTGTATATACTGTGTATTAACCACGATGAATGGGGTTAACGCCATTTTCAACACATTTCAGGTTATATATAATGGAATATATAGTTTTAGTGATGGAAGAAGACCTCAGACTGAGTCAGACTGAGTAGAACCACTGTCCTTTCGCAAGTAACTGGCAAACTTTCTCACACGGAGTTTCAGTATGGAGTGAGCGGGACTCGAGCCTACGACCTTAGCGGTGAGAGGTAAGTGATCTTGAGACGGCGCCTTAGACCACTCGACCACGGAGGACCCTTTAACCATGATGAAACTTAAATAAAGAAATATCTGCAAATATCTATTTCTTAATTAACCAACTCTCAAGTACAGCTGATATAACGTACATACCAAATGTGCATATTTAATATTGATTGGTTTACCCCCCCCCCCCCCCCCCCCCCCACACACACACACACACATACACACACCGACATGTGCATAAAGGTTAACCTAATAAGCTGTAAGGAGATAATTGGAAAACTGTTTTAAGTAAGAACAGTCCATCGGGTGGTTTTCTATATATACCCGTTCATATCATTTTAGCGTCGATTAGTATAGCGCCTGCCAAAAACATGTAGTACATGTGTACAGGGTACAACACAGTGCTACTGTGGCGGGACAACAACGCTATATCATTAAATATTCAACTCGGCCTCTAATTTGGAGGCATGTAATGTAGTTTTTTATTTATATTTATTTTGTTATAATGAGTCCATTCGTTTTTTAGTTGAGTCTAACCTCTTGAGTTGTGCCCGGAACAACGTTGTATAATCTGGAGTCCTGGGTTAACCGTGGACACGGACCCGATATTGATTAAAAATTACAACAACTACTACTACTACTACTACTACTACTACTACTACTACTACTACTACTACTACTACTACTTCTACTACTACTACTACTACTACTACTACTACTACTACTACTACTACTAGTACTACTTAATAATAATAATGATAATAATAATAAAATAATAATGATAATCTTATATGTAACGAGGCCCTCTGAATAACACATTTAAAATCAACAATATCAAGAGTACATTTTTACATTAAAAACATATGGAGCAGTTAACTGCTTAAATCAATATAATGTTAACATTGACAAAGTACAATATTTTATTTTTATGAGAAATATGTTTTAGTAATAAGGAATTAGTTGTACACATATTTAAAAGTAGCAACGTTATTCAGTTTTCTGATTGATGAAAGTGTATTGGTTCAGACTTCCATATCAGAATAAGAAAATGCACGTTTGGGAAGTTATGCTTTAGCTTTAAGATGCATGACGTCTTTGTCTGAAATCGAGCTTAGATTATGGCGAGTGTTAATGGGTATCTTAATAAGGTTACATATATAGGAAGGTACTAAATTGTTAATTGCTTTAAATACAGGAAATTATCAACATCGAAGTTCTTTAAAGAAAAGTTTAGTGTCCCCTAGCGTATATATAGAGACAAGGAAAGAAACAAACGTGGACCCCTTCCCCGATCAAAATTAGAGTTTCTAAGTCAATAGGCCATCAATTTTAACACACCTGCTCTCGTTCTATCGCTGAATAATTTATCTTCAAGATCGCATCGATGTTTGTACATCTCTGCTAGTAACTGATAACTTTCCCACTTGAATCAGTGGTGAGAGACGAATGAAAATGAGACAGAATGTCGTATATCAATCATCACGGAAACTGTTGCCGGGGGGGGGGGGTCGAACTCACGACCCTTGGATTGATAGTCAGACGCGTAACAGACTGAAATACTATTTAAATTCTATTATTCTACCTCTGATGGCTAGAACACCGAGTCGAACTAGAAATTAGGTCCAGCCAACATATTTACCTGTATTTTGACACTCTATGTTCGAACTATTTTGTTCAGTCCCGTCGGGTTAGATTAATCGATGTTCTACTGTATTCATCTTTGTATACTTGGAATAAGTTCTATCATCCCGATACAACTCAGTAAATTAATATATGATTTGCATTTGCTGTCAAAGATCTGCCAACCATTAACAAGAGTTGTGCACTTTTTTCAACACAGGAACAAAAATAGTCTTAACATATGCTATGGTAATGTCACTTTACATAATAAGTTTATTTACTATAGAAATAGTTTTTTATACTGAAAATTGCAGCGTGTCCCTTTAAAGTACTTTAGCAACTAATAAATGTAAATACCTGATATATTATGTAGCAGTTTTACAAATCTCTTTGCTTTGATTAGTAATACTGCAATTATCTAAAGCTTTATATTCCTTCTAGTATTTCATGTTTAATAAAGTAAACCATAAAACATTCGCAAAGTATTTCTTACAGATAATGACATGTTAGTACGCTGTTGAAACACGCGATATGTTTTAAAATTATAGATATTTAACAAAACAATGTGCAAAATCATTCATATCAATATCAAGACTTCCCTAACTACAGTAAAGTACAAATTCCTAACTGCAGTATAGTACAAAGTTAATTTTAATGGTAATGGTCGTCTCTACCTGTAAACAATTATGTTGTTATAGAGATTTGCTTTTTGAGCCAGTCAGTCACTTACGGATGTTGTCATAATCATTTGAATAAGTGACTTACGAAATGTGATTATACAGTAGAACTTCGTTGCTCGAACACGGATGGCTAGAACGTCATATATAGCTCGAACCACTTATCTTGTCTCGCCCGAAATCTTATTTCGATGTATATGCATGTATATTTTTGGTTTGATGTTAAACAATGCTTGGTTCTAACAACCCTTAGCTCGAACTATTTTGTCCAATCCCGTCGGGTTCGAGCCATCGAAGTTTTACTGAAGTTCAAATAATCCACGCCGTAAAGCGGACTGGGAATAAAAGTCCCTCCGTTCGTCCGTTCTATTTTCGTGTCCAGTACTTAAGTCTTACATTAATGGAAATATTTTAATATTATAAGGTACAAATGTTCTCTACATCAAGACGACGTATAGAACGCCAGGTTTATATCTCAAATGTCAAGGTCACTCATGAGCGTTGCTTTTATTCAAACATTTTTATATAGAACATAATTATTTCATTTATACTTTTAACATCCGTGTAAGGGTTTTAATTCAACTAAGTACATGTACAAATGTATACCATCACGATATCTTGAAAAAAAAACCCGCAAAACAAGGTTAGTAGCTCAAATGTCAAGGTCAAACTAGAGCATTGCAATTATGAAAACATTTTTTTTTAAATAGAACATAATGTTTTTTAATCTTCTTTTAAAGAACTCAAATTCGCATTCAATGACTTCATGGTTACTAGGTTAACATGGTTACCACATCATTGGCAGAGCACAAACCCGTGTCTATAACTCTTCAAGGGTTCAATATTGACGTTGAAGATTTAATAACGCCTTTGTTAGTTTATATACTAAAACAAATTCAAATTTTGTTATTTTAATATCTTCAAAAGTGTTCTCTAATGGACATGATGAATACCATTTGATGTCACTTGATATCACTTGATGTTGATGTCACTTGATGTTGATGTCACTTAATGTCACTTGATGTTGATGTCACTTGATGTCACAATATTCAGATTGTATTAATTTTCCAGCAAGTATGCCTCTTTCAGATTTGAGAGTTTTCGGTGAGGTGTCTGAATTCAACGTACTTTTTGTTTTATTTGAAACAGACTATTTGAGAAACTCTGCGAATACTGCAACTTGATATAGATCTTCAAGACGTAAAGAAGTCTCACAATATATGTTTTATCGTCCTTGTTGATTTAAGGTATATCTATAAAAAAATAAAAAGCTATATTTAAGATTTTGCGCGTGTGTTATAAAACATACAAAATAAAGTAGGGTGGGCAACCTGAAAAGAAAGTGCATGAGGATGTACTTCCAGGCCCCAAAGTATATGCTGAACCTAAATATTGGGGAGAGGGAGGGCGGCCCTCCTTACCCCCCTACCCTCCCCCCCCCCCTCCCAGGTCATACGCCTATGATCACAGAATAGTAACCACTAGAAACCACCAGACAGAAGGCTAGGTACTTCAATTTTCCCTTTTATTATAGTGCAAAAACCTTACATCATTGTATATATTATCAATTTATTTGGTTATAAAACAGTGAATTTAAGGTCAATGTAACCAAGCCCCTAAAAACACAAGAAATATACGCCAAATCGCACCTACGACAGTCTAGCTTAAAAACATTCGGGGGAGCATGAAGTTGAATGTACATAAATGCCACACTTCTTTATATTCAGCACGGGTTTAATCATTCGAACCACATCGTCGATTATCATAATACCGAAGGATGACGGAATTGGCCGAGTATGTACGATTGGGGTTTAATTAATGCAACATTTGGTCCTCTGTTGCCAAATGGTTAAAGTCCCAGCTCCTATATTACTATAGCAAGTGGATAGCTATCAATAATAAATAATGAAAAGGTATCACACTTAAAAAAAATCACTGAATCCATGACCCATGACCGATTTCAATGAAATAAAGTTATAGCGTACGTAGAAAATAATAATCTAAACATAGACATCATGTTATTACAACAGAAATGTCGTGTTTTACCTATAAAATTAATATTTTACGTTCTTAAACGATTCCATCATTTGCTCTGCTTAGTTACTGCCGGTTGTATGGAGCGAATATCTTATATGATTTTGAATGGTTATCAGGTACCGTTTGACAGATGGCGGGGAATACGTTTCGGTCTTTCCGTATACACACGATATCGTTAAATGATAGTTCAACATTATAAAACAATAACTATTTAATTGTTTTCACCAAGAGAATATAATTTGATATGTTTTCCATGTTCATTATGTAATATATTCTAACCAAATTTCAAACCCTTAAAATGTAAGGTTTAAATTTTGGCTAATCATACAATGAAGACATATTCTTTCCGTGTCAGTACCGGATGTGTACAGCCAGCGTTAATATAGAAATTTGGATTTCGTGGAAAAAATCATATTTCTTGCTAACTGCTGTTTTCAAAGAACTCAACATTAGTAAGTAGGTATATTATGATTTTGTCTACGGATTTAATTCAGGTTTTCTCCCTTAACACCTATATATTCTTCAAACCAGATATGGTCATTTTGAAGTATCTTATCTTTCCATTATTTACTATATATAGCTATCCAAAAGCTATAGTATTGTAGGGCCTGTAAGTCACCAACGATCACTCATTTACCGCTTAAGATCACTAACCTTTCACAAGTGAAGTCAAAGATTCGAGCCCAGTTAGGTTAAAAAGCTTCATGTTAGAAAAATTGCAGTTATTGATTTATAAGGATGACATTTCTATTTAGATTTATTCTGAGGTCTCTCTCCACCAATACAATTAGTCGCCATTTACAACCTACAATGAGTTGGAAATGGCGTTATACCCCATTCAAATTGTAAGAAATACGTCAGTTCTACACATTGAGTTTCTATCATAAATTCGATTCTACACGTTCAAGTAGCTGTGTCAGTGTTTTTTTTAAATAGCACGACAGCTCGTTGTTAATCCGGAAATAAGTTTTAACCGGAATCTTCATTTTCCACACCTCGGCTAAATATACAAACATTTTAATGTGCTTTTAAGCACGGTCGAGAAACAAAGTTTGCAACGTCATCAAAAATGCACACAAATGAGCTGACAACACCAAAAATTCCACCTCTTCAGTTAAGAATTGTCTTTTTTAATATTATAGCAATCGACAACTAACTGACAACTCGATTTTTATAGCATCTCAAAATTATATTATAAAACCCCAACGTTTTGAGTATCGTACTCAGTTAAATAGTTGTCATATTCGATGCTATGTTTACTTACATACTTATACGACACGTCTCTATTTTATCTTAGATAGTAAGAAACAATAAATACTGAATAAATTGAATTGATAAACATAAACTTGCAAAACACCTTTCCCCTGTATCGGAATGAACAGATAGAAGAAGATAAAATCAGTGAAGTCTCTTTCTTTCCTTCTCTTCAACCAATACTCCTTTTTTCATTTGAAATATTCTGTATAAACCATTATTTTTTTATCAATATTTTGCACGTTTGGCCAAATTGAAATTATTACGGAACAGTATGATAAAGTCTATATGAAATGCAAAATAACTGTTACGGAAGCAGCTTTACACAAGATTCTAAAGCTTTTTTTCTGTATCCTTTCCAAACAACTTGTTTAAAGCGTGACTTTAATGTGAAATGTATGTTAAATATAAAATTATGTACTTATGTTAATAAAATATTGTTAAAACTAAACATATGCTCCTCAATACAACTCATAAGTAGTTGCTGGTTCGACACTCTATATATTAAGTGCTGATACCAAACACTTGTCCAAATTGAACAAGCACATTCTCGAAAGAGATGTAGTTCTACTACACCACTTCAGAGCTCACTATACCACTTCATTGCTTACTCTACAACTCCACTACTCATTTTACTACTTCACTACTCATTTTACTACTCCACTACTCATTTTACTACTCCACTGCTCCCTATTCAACGTCACTGCTCATTTTACCATTTCAAAGCTCACTCTACCACTTCATTCTTCGCTCAACTACTCCACTGCTCACTCTACCAATCCACTACTCACTCTACCACTCCACTGCTAACTCTACTACTCCACTCTCACCCTACAACTTCAGTGCTCACACTTCTATTCAACTTCTCACTCTACCATTCCACTGCTCACTCTACCAAACCACTACTCACTCTACCACTCCATTGTTCACTCTTCTACTCCATTGCTCACCCTACCACTTTACTGCTCACACTACCACTCCACTGCTTATTCTACCACTTTACTGCTCACCCTATCACTTCAGTGCTCACTCTACTACTCCACTGCTCATTCTACCACTTCATTACTCATTCTACCACTCCAGTGTTCAATCTACCACTCCATTGCTCACTCTACAACTCCACTGCTCACTCTACCACTCCACTGCTCACTCTTCTGCTCCACTGCTCACTTTACAACTCCACTGCTCAATCTAACACTTCAGTGCTCACTCTACCACTTAACAGCTCACACAACAACTCCATAGCTAACTCTACCACTCCACTGCTCACTCTACTGCTCCATTCTCACTCTACAACTCCACTGCTCACTTTAACACTTCAGTGCTCACTCTACCACTCCACAGCTCACACTACAACTCCACAGCTCACTCTACCATTCCACTGCTCACTCTACCACTCCACAGCTCACTCTACTGCTCCACTTCTCACTCTTCCACTCCACTGCTCACTCTACTGCTCACTCTACAGCTCCACTGTTCACTGTACTCCTCCACTGCTGATTCTACCACTCCACTGCTTACTGTACCACTCCACAGCTCATTCTACAGCTCCACTGTTCACTCTACCACTCCACTGTTCACTCTACCACTCCACTGCTCACTCTACTACGAAACTGCTCACTGTACAACTTCAGTGCTTACTGTACCAGTCCACCGCTCGTTCTACACCTCCACTACTAACTCTACGACTTCAGTGCTCACTCTACTACTCCGACGCTAGCTCTACTACTCCATTGCTCGCTCTACACTCCACTACGCACTCATCTTCTCCACAGCTCACTCCACTACTCCACTGCTCACTCTTCTACTCCACAGCTCACTCCACTACACCACTGCTCACTCTACCACTCCATTGTTCACTCTTCTACTCCATTGCTCACCCTACCACTTTACAGCTCACACTACCACTCCACTGCTTATTCTACCACTTCACTGCTCACCCTATCACTTCAGTGCTCACTCTACTTCTCCACTGCTCATTCTACCACTTCATTACTCATTCTACCACTCCAGTGTTCAATCTACCACTCCATTGCTCACTCTACAACTCCACTGCTCACTCTACCACTCCACTGCTCACTCTTCTGCTCCACTGCTCACTTTACAACTCCACTGCTCAATATAACACTTCAGTGCTCACTCTACCACTTAACAGCTCACACAACAACTCCATAGCTAACTCTACAACTCCACTGCTCACTCTACTGCTCCATTCTCACTCTACAACTCCACTGCTCACTTTAACACTTCAGTGTTCACTCTACCACTCCACAGCTCACACTACAACTCCACAGCTCACTCTACCATTCCACTGCTCACTCTACCACTCCACAGCTCACTCTACTGCTCCATTTCTCACTCTTCCACTCCACTGCTCACTCTACTGCTCACTCTACAGCTCCACTGTTCACTGTACTCCTCCACTGCTGATTCTACCACTCGACTGCTTACTGTACTACTTCACAGCTCACTCGACTGCTCCACTGCTCACTCTACAGCTCCACTGTTCACTCTACCACTCCACTGTTCACTCTACCACTCCACTGCTCACTCTACTACGAAACTGCTCACTGTACAACTTCAGTGCTTACTGTACCACTCCACCGCTCGTTCTACACCTCCACTACTCACTCTACGACTTCAGTGCTCACTCTACTACTCCACCGCTAGCTCTGCTACTCCATTGCTCGCTCTACACTCCACTACGCACTCATCTTCTCCACAGCTCACTCCACTACTCCACTGCTCACTCTTCTACTCCACAGCTCACTCCACTACACCACTGCTCACTCTACCACTACCATTCCACAGCTCAATCTACCACTCCACCGCTCACTCTACCAATCAACCGCTCCATCTACCACTTCAATGCTCACTCTACCACTCCACTGCTCACCCTACCACTTAGCTGCTCACTCTACCACTTCAGTGCTCACTCTACCACGCCACTGCTCACTCTACCACTCCACCACCAATGAATCTTCCACTCCATCGCTTACTCTACTACAACACCGCTTACTCTAACACTTCACAGCTAACTCTACCACTCCATTGCTCACTCTACCACTCCTTTGCTCACTCTACCACTCCATTGCTCACTCTACCGCTCCACTGTTCACTATTCTCCTCCACTGCTCACTCTACCACTTCACTGCTCACTCCACCACTCACTCTACTGCTCCACTACTCACTCTACTACTCAACTGTTCACTATACTACTCCACTGCTCACTATACTACTCCACTTTTCACTATACCACTCCACTGCTCACTGTACTACTCCACCGCTCACTGTACCACATCAGAGCTCACTCTACCACTCCACTGCTCACTCTACCGATCCACTGCTCACTCTACCGATCCACTGCTCACACCACCGGTCCACTGCTCACTCCACAGATCCACTGCTCACTCGACCGGTCCATTGCCCACTCTACCGGTCCACTGCTCACTCTACCACTCCACTGCTCACTCTTCCGCTCCTCTGCTCACTCTACTACTCCACTGCTCACTCTACCTCTCCACTGCTCACTCTTCTCCTCGACTGCTCACTCCACCACTCACTCTACCGTTCCACTGCTCACTCTACGACTTCACTTTTAACTTTACTACTCCACTGCTCACTCTACTTCTCCACTGCTCACTCTACCGTTCCACTGCTTACTCTACTACTTCACTTTTAACTATACTACTCCACTGCTCACTTTACCACTCCACTGTTCACTCTACGACTTCACTTTTAACTATACTACTCCACTGCTTACTCTACCACTCCACTGCTCACTTTACTACTCCATTTTTCACTATACTACTCCACTGCTCACTCTACCACTCCACTGCTCACTCTACTACTTCACTTTTAACTATACTACTCCACTGCTCATTCTACCACTCCACTGCTCACTCTACCACTCCACTTTTCACTATACTACTCCACTGCTTACTCTACCACTCCACTGCTCACTATACAACTCCACTGCTCACTCTACCGCTCTTCTGCTCACTCTACCACTCCACTGCCCACTCTACCGCTCCACTGCCTACTCTTCTCCTCTACTGCTCACCCTACCACTTCATGGCTCAATCCACAGCTCACTTTACCTCTCCACTGCTCACTCTACTGCTCCACAGCTCACTCTACCGCTCCTCTGCACACTCTACCACTCCACAGCTCACTCTACCGCTCCACTGCTCACTCTTCTCATCCACTGCTCACTCTGACACTTCACTGCTCACTCCATCACTCGCTTAACCGCTCCTATGCTCACTCTACCACTCAACTGCTCACTTTACCACTCCACTATTCACTATACCACTCCACTGCTCAATATACTACTCCACTGCTCACTCAACCACTCCACTGCTCACTCTACCGCTCCTCTGCTCACTCTTCCACTCCACTGCTCACTCTACCGGTCCACTTCTCACTCTACCACTCCACTGCTCACTCTTCCGCTCCTCCGCTCGCTCTACCGCTCCAGAGCTCACACTTCTCCTCGACTGCTCACTCCACCACTCACTCTACCGTTCCACTTCTCACTATACTAATCCACTGCTCACTCTACCACTCCATTGCTCACTAAACTACTCCACTGCTCACTCTACCGCTCCTCTGCTCACTCTACCACTCCACTGTTCACTCTACCGCTCCACTGCTCACTCTTCGCCTCCACTGCTCACTGTACCGCTTCATGGCTCAATCCACCACCCACTCTACCGGTCCACTGCTCACTCTACCGGTCAACTGCTCACTCTACCACTCCACTGCTCAATCTACCGCTCCTCTTCTCACTCTACCACTCAAAAACTCACTCTACCGCTCTACTGCTCACACTACCATCCACTGCTCACTCTACCACTTCACTGCTCACTCCACCACTCACTTTACCGCTCCACTGCTCACTCTACAACTCCACTGCTCACTCTACCATTTCTGTGTTCATTGTACCACTCCACTGCCCACTCTACTCCTCCACTGCCCCCTCTACTCCTCCACTGCTAACTCTACAACTCCACTGCTCACTCTACCATATCTGTGTTCATTGTACTACTCCACTGCCCATTCTACAACTTCACTGCCCACTCTTCTCCGCCACTGCTAACTTTACAACTCCACTGCTAACTCTACAACTCCACTGTTAACTCTACAACTCCACTGCTCACTCTACATTTCCGCTGCTCACTCTACTAGTCCACTACTCTCTCTGCCACTCCACTACTCTCTCTACTTCGTCACTGCGCTCTCTACCACACTTCACTTCTAACTCTACCACTCCACTGCTCACTCTACCACTTCACTGCTCACTCTACCACTTCACTGCTCACTCTACCACTCCACTGCTCACTGTACCACTTCACTGCTCACTCTACCATTTCACTGCTCACTCTACTAGTCCACTACTCTCTCTGCCACTCCACTGCTCTCTCTACTACGTCACTGCGCTCTCTACCACTTCACTGCTCACTCTACCACTTCACTGCTCACTTTACCGCTCCACTGCTCACTCTACCACTTCACTGCTCATTCTACCACTTCACTGCTAACTCTACAACTCCACTGCTAACTCTACAACTCCACTGCTCACTCTACATTTCCGCTGCTCACTCTACTAGTCCACTACTCTCTCTGCCACTCCACTACTCTCTCTACTTCGTCACTGCGCTCTCTACCACATTTCACTTCTCACTCTACCACTCCACTACTCACTCTACCACTTCACTGCTCACTCTACCACTTCACTGCTCACTCTACCACTCCACTGCTCACTCTACCACTTCACTGCTCACTCTACTAGTCCACTACTCTCTCTGCCACTCCACTGCTCTCTCTACTACGTCACTGCGCTCTCTACCACTTCACTGCTCACTCTACCACTTCACTGCTCACTCTACCGCTCCACTGCTCACTCTACCACTTCACTGCTCATTCTACCACTTCACTGCTCACTCTACTAGTCCACTACTCTCTCTGCCACTCCACTGCACTCTCTACCACGTCACTGCGCTCTCTACCACTTCACTGCTCACTCTACCACTTCACTGCTCTCTCTACCACACCACTGCTCTTTGCTCACTCGTTAAAATAAAAATGACATCTCATTGAAACTGACAACTATCCTCTATTTATTCTAACCGGTATCGAAGCCAGGAAGTTATCTGCTGGGAGCATTAGAAATAACAATTGTTTACCGTATTGGGAGGGTTAGTGGTAAGTTTCTAGGGAGCTGACTCCTGGTTTACTATTACATTAAAATTGTGATCAAGCTTAGGCAGAAATTCATATCCGGCACACATTGATGTGAAGCAAGTGCGCTACTACACGGAAGTACGCAAACCCAAAAGCAAGTCATTACAATGAATGAATGAATGGTGTTTTACGGCACGTCGACACATAAATAGGTCATTTTGTGCGCGCATCATTACAATAACCTGTGAGGATTTGCATTTAACTACGGGATATTATAGTAAACTACGGGCAATTATAGTAAACTACGAGTCATTTCAGTAAACTACAGTTCATTTCAATAAACTACGAGTCATTACATTACCATGCGGGTCGTTACAACAAACTCATGAGTGGTTCCTACAGTAAACGACATGTACAAATCATTTCAGTAAACTACGAATCATTTCATTAAACTACTGACCATTAGCGTAAACTACGGGTCATTAAAATAAACAACGAGATAGTTCAGTGAACAACGGGCCATTAGAGTAAACTACGGGTCATTATAATAAACTACGAATCATAACATTAATGTATGGGTAATTAAAATGCACTACGGATAATACTGAATGGACAACCGTACGTAGCCGCATGCAACACCAAATACAGATTTTCAGTTATGAGAAGTACACTGTCTGCAGCAAGTATCGCAGTGAGCTACAAGTTATTCAATGGTTGCTGCAGACAAATAAATTAAAAAC
This sequence comes from Panopea generosa, assembly GCA_029582155.1. Taxonomy (NCBI): domain Eukaryota; kingdom Metazoa; phylum Mollusca; class Bivalvia; order Adapedonta; family Hiatellidae; genus Panopea; species Panopea generosa. The sequence continues at coordinate 45,391,943 of CM055902.1, read as the reverse complement.
GCATTTGCCCCCCACAACAGAAAAATTAAATTAAAAAAACTCATTCACAATATGTTTCTTTTAAATCAGTAAACAGTTATATCGTACTGCATGATACGATTATCAACTTAAGTCATGACAAGATATCTAATACTCAACTTAATATGAAACGTCAGCAAAAGCATATTGAATAACCCATTAGCGCGTACCGGTCATAATTGATACAAATTAAGCTTCAAACGTCGTTACACAATTACTATCTTGTAGCAGTTCAAATTAAGTGCAAACACATTTGAAATTACACTTCAAGAAAAAAAAACATAAACGAATAGTCCATAACAAATGCTTTAAAGAGAGTGGTGTTAGCACTTGAGGTCAGACCAAAACCCTAGAAAAATCCACCCAAAAAATAGTATTTAACCACGGCATGACGAATTAATAACGAGCATTAAGCTCCTTCGCCCACTTATATGTAGTATTTTTGTTTTCCGGTAAAATATTTTTAAAATGGTTTTCAAACTGTTTTACCAAATTTTAGATTCCTGGTACACTTTATACTTTACTTAATAGTGTGTGTAAATTTTAATTTATTTATTTAAACATAATCATACCTGGCTTGATTGCACTGACCCATAACGCAGTTCCATGGTATCTACAGTGTCATCTACCTATCTACTTACCTAAACCAACCAACCACCATGCAACACCCTCTTGCAAGGATAACATGATTACGCAGGTACAAAGTGCGCAGGTTTACGGGCATGTGACTCACCCAAAGTTGGCCAAAGTCATGCAGAAAAGCAAATACAATCATTTTAAACGACAATCAAAATTTATAGATACTTCGAAGTAATTGTTTAGTTTGTTTACGGCGATTTTATTTTGTGAAACGCAGATCCGCGGATGCCAAAGGACATATCGAGCAATGTTTTAGAGGATAAACATATACGCTCGCTACCATGTACGGGATTTCTAAGTTACATTACGCGTCTGACTATCAATCCAGGGGTCGTGAGTTCGAATCCCCTGCCCGGCAACAGTCTCCGTGATGATTGATATACGACATTGTGTCTCATTATCATTCGTCTATCACCACTGATTCAAGTGGGAAAGTTATCAGTTACTTGAGGAGATGGGGTGTGCTCGTGTACTGGTTAATCCCAGGAAACAGTGGTTAGGTTAACTGATCGTCTGTTAGCCCTCGATGGCATAAAATGACGCTAAATATTCAATCAATCAATCAAATCTAAGTTATAATTAAAAAAACGTATATGTCCATGAACAAGTACACTATTCTCTAAGTTGTCTACACTATTTCATGCCATTATTAAAGAGATTAACATTGTGATAGGACAGACGATAATTCAGGTTTAGATTTGTTCTGGTGTATAACAAAAAACAGTGAATTTTCATAAATTACATACCAGACGGTACCAAATCCCATCTGTACCTTTTCTTTCATATGGAAATACGCCATTCATTTCTGTGACATGATTTATCTTCGTAAAGATCTTGTGTCATTGATTTTTATTAAACTCAATTTGAGCAAGTTTATCAAAATAGGTTATGATTCTATGTGCACAACGTGGTATATGTTTACAACTCGGCAATTCGCGACGACCGGAATGACGGTCTGGACGGTTATAATAAATAATTCGATCATGGCTTAACGGGTTATTAGATCCCAGTTTAATGCATTGTAATGTTTATAAATGTCCATCTATTTTTAGATTTTAGGTTTCATCGTTATATTTGGATAGTCTGAAATATTGTTAATTTGGTGGTTCAAATAGTTTTTAAATATCCAATTATATTTACGATTTTACGAGCTAAGACTATAATAGGATCAAAATTTTAAACTACATAATATTTGACTACTTCGATGAAATTGAACATAATGTGTCCACACGTTTTTTTTATTGTATTTATTGTTATTAAATTGTTTTTTCAACGGCAAATGAACGTAAGTTTGGACTTCACATGATTAATTCCATTTGTAAACAATGCACAAGAGACATAATTTGCATGTTAAAGTTTCGATATCTTTATCTTTAGTATTATCATATCAGTTTTATCCTGAAAGTATTTATGCGTTAAACATCTCCTGGTTTTTTTTCTAGCTTAATATAGATATATTTTGTTTTCGAATTGCAATTTCATCTTCAATTTTGTTGTATACGTATTATCGTTATATTGTTATTATCTTATTTATTTGACTTATTTTATCGGGTGCCCCGTGGCCGAGTGGTATAATGCGGTATCGTTTATCAACAATTCGTCTCTTACAGCTGAGGTTGAGTCCAACCTTAACTAAAAACTTTAGGTGCGAAAGTTTACCAGTTACTTGCGGTCCGCCTTAGATTCATTCTGGTGTCTTCCTCCGAAAGTAAAACTTAATATGCCATGTATAACCTATTATCATGTTATGTGTTGAAATGGGCGTTAAACCCTATGGAAAATATCAATACTATGCCTTATTTTAAGCTCGACTATTCGTATAATAGGAGGGCTATTGTACTCGCTCTGGCGTCGGCGTCTGGGTCGGAGTAGCTTTTTCAGGTAAAAAAAAATATATATCAGGTAAGATATCTATGCAACCACTCATTTGATATGGATGAAACTTAACACGTGTGTTCAGCATCATCAATGTAACTCACAGACAATAAGAACAATAACTATGGATTGTATTTTGCCAGAGTTATGACCCTTTTTGGAATTAATTTTTCAGGTTAGAGTTTTTTATCAGGTAAGATATCTATACAACCACTCATACGATATGATTGAAACTTCACATGTGTGTTCAGTAACTATCATCAGCGGAACGCACAGAGATAATAACCATAACTCTGGGTTGTGTTTGTACAGAGTTATTGCCCGCCCTAAGAGGTAAAACAATTCAATTTTCATTTCTATATTTTTTCTCTAAAAGTTTAATCTCTTTATTTACCCGCCCTGATAAGTAAAAATTCTCACTTTATTTTTTTTTTTAAGTTTAATCTTTTTTTGTTCTTTTTTGTAAAGTGTAATCCTTTTTTTTCTTTTTTATTCTATTTTCTTCATTTTCACGAAAGGGTATCCAGCTGTGATAAACTGTGCATGGTGGTACAATATTATTTCAACAATAGATCCATTTTCAAAAACTGGTACCGATTTATTGCCCTCTGAGGTGAAGTTAGTGCATAGGCCTATATGTCATGCTGAATTATATAATATTAATGCAATACGAGCCATCCATTCACTTTGTTGTTTTGAAAACAACAACAACTTAACTGTTGATAATGAAAATGAATAGTGTTGGTGAATAATTTTGCTAATTTATTTTTTTTTTTTTACAGATAAGCAATAATTATAGTTTAATTTTACCACCCGAGTATTAATTGTCTTCCATTTGGCACTTATTTCCTGAAGAAAAAAAAACTGTTGTTTTAGAACAGCATCGAAATAGAGTAGCGCGCTGTCCCTCCGACGGCTCTTGTTATATATATATTGCTTATATTTATGCTGTTTTGATGGCTGTGCCATTCTTAATAATACGTCTTCTGTTAGACAAACATTTTTATATTTTTGTTTGATTTTATAACGAATTTATATTTGAATACTTAACAGCAAACTTGTTAAGTTTAGTTTTATGTATACTTATTCTGAATTCTAATGTATGTCTGTAACATTTCACTACATGTATTCATTTTCATTGAAGATGTCCCTCAAATGTTACCAAGCCATCGAGATATAATGCAATTTTACATTTCAAGGGGATGGCCGCAACTAATGTCATGAACCACTCTAGTCAAACACGTTTTGCCTTACTTATTTCAATGTTCCTTGTATGCCTGTAATATGTATTTGTGTATGTGTGGCATGTTTGACTATATACGAGGAGTGTTCGACATGTATTGTGTATTTGTCCTGTAACCATTAAAAACTAACTAAATCGGTTATTTCTCCATTTCCTACCCTCAAAGTACTCTCCCCGGTTAGAAATACATAATTTTAGCCTGAAGATCCATTTTCGGAAAGTGTCACGGTAGGATGATCGGGGTATTCTGTGAAAGCACTGGTTTTACGGCAGAACCAAGAGCTTGCCTTGACACATATCTTTAATAAGAGAGGAAGTTTTTTTAATTTGCATAGAGAAAGTCATGTGGCTACAAAGCACACTTTTACCCTTGCTTAAACCTTCAACAGAGAAGACGCTTGCATAAAGAATCTTCTTTACCCCCAAGGTCCCTTTGGCAATGACTGGCTCTGCAATATTTGGTGGCCCATATTTTGTTCCAAACCTTTCACACGGGTTCGAAATAGTGTACCCAGGTTTCGTCACCAGTGACAAAATTTGCAAACTGTTATACTCAGGAAACATTTGAAGCATGTTTTGGTAGTTTCAACACGTGCCTTCTTTCGGTCATTGATCAACAATTGGGACACCCACTTAGTAGACATTTTCATGATTTTTCTCAGAACGAAATGAACTGAAGATAGTGAAACACCTAAAATGCGTGCTATATATCATGCACATTATATCGTGCACAATTTCGAACAATTTCTCTAATTTTTAGACACGATTTTCTTACATGTTGCTGTCTTTGGCTGACCAGATTTTGTTGCATTTTTAACAGACTCTTCATCGGAATCAAATTACTTATTTCATTTACGAACAGTCTGATAAGACACTTTCGTCAACCCATAAAACCGTGTAATTTCATCAAAAATATCTTTAAGAGAACAACTGAGTTCAGTACGAACTTTTATATAAGTTATATATTATTTACAACTCGTTTCCCAACCAGCGGGACCGCGGCGTTGTCTAGTGGCAGAGCGTCCGCCTCGCATGCGGAAGGTCGTGGGTTCAATCCCCTGCCGGGTCATACCAAAGACTTTAAAAAATGGTACTAGAAGCTTCCTCGCTTGACGCTCAGCATTTAGAGGAGAGTTCTAGGTCTGGTCAGCCCGGTGTCAGTATAAAGTGACAGGGTGGGACATCATACCATGTGTCTGTGGCATGATACTCCAGTGTGACAGCGCTCAGAATACTGTCTCAAGTAGACACCGTCGCGATATGACTGAAAAATTGTTGAAAGCGACGCTAAACACGATACAACAACAACTACTACTCGTTTCCCAACCAGTGATCAACGACTGCCTATTTTAAAATGACTGTAACCCTGGAATCCCGTGTTTCAGCAGATACATGCATATACCATTGAATAGGTTTTTTCATAGAGCTGTCTATGCGTATGAATGTCGATGTTAAATATTACGTGAATTTTGCGCGACTTATAATTAAACAATACATTTCAAACACCCCACGTTTATGTTTCAACTAACATTTTACACTTGTGGCAGTGTGTTGAATAGAAAGATATCTAGTTTTTCTATTCCTGAACCTAATTTATTAATACCATGCTATTGACCATCTTACAAGGTTAATGTCAAAAGCTGCATCTTCCTTAGTGCCCACTTGAAACATCTTCAAACTAACCAATACTTGTATCAATTACCAAACAATTTGTTGTTTGAGTCGGTCTTGAAAGAGTCCTTAATGACCCGTCTAACCGGAAGAAGTTCATAAAATGTTTACATGTATAAGTATATATTATATACAAAGCGGGCACGGTTAGTTCTGTCGGTAGTGTCTGACTTTCAATGGTCGTGAGTTCGAATCACCGCCTGGTCACAATTTCAGTGATGACTGATACACGACATTGCGTGTCATTGTCATTTATCTCCCAACGCTGATTTAAATAGGAAAGGCATAAAATACTTGCGAAGATGGTTGTACTCGAGTACTGGTTAGTCTTGCAGGATGCAAGTAGAGAGTGGTCAGGTTAACTGATCGTCTGTTAGCCCTCACAGCTAAATATTTAAGCAAAACAGACAATATATATAACTCTTCTGGCTTGGATTGAATCAGCCATAGGGACAAAAGGAAACGTTTTGGTGAATTTAACAAAATCGTCTATAGTGTTGTGCACATTGTCTCAACTATGGTATGGTTTGTTGCAGCTTCCCCCTTGCTGTTGATAGCCTGTTAAAAATATCCACTTAAAATACCTCCCTTACATGACGGTAGCAAGATTCTTACGCCCAAGAATTTGGAGCTGTGTAAAGCAATTGGGCATTATTTTTGTTGTAAATGCTTAAAATTGTCATAGTTCTTTGTGCATATGAGAACATTGGAACATTTTTATGATTTCTGTCAAGTTTGGGTGCCATTGGGAACTGTAAAGCTATAACAGTTTAAAGATGCGTAGTGATACATTTCAACAAATGGGCAGAATTGTCAAAAAGAAGGGTTGCCGTCAAACCATCAAATTGTGAATAAGCAGCCTGGTCAACCCCATGTTTCAAAAGTTTTTTTCTTCTTCATAATTGGACCAACAGAGAATTATGGGAACAAGGCACTTTAAGAACCATTGGCAATGTAGCCATTGTCTTCAGTGTATCTAGCTAAATTCAAACTCAATTGATGCTCCGTGAAATATTAAGTACTGGCGTTCCAACACTTTCCGGCGCCCACCATTTTTCGTGATATTGACAAAATGTATTTTTATTCCCAACATGTGCGTTCGAAAGAAGTTCCTCAACACGAAATAACCAATAAATGTATTATTGCCAGCGGGGGTGTAAAAATCGTTTGCATATAACCATTGTTTTTTTTTTATTTTGTGAGAAGACATGATAATAATTATGGTCTTTATGTTTTTATTAATTTGATTGTTTTGACAGAATGCTATTTAACATTAGATCTATCTTAAAATTAGAGTATGTTATAAATTTACAATAAAGTCAATAACATACACAAATGAATGAAAATTTAGCTATGGTATTGTCGTTAGGGTCGTATGAACAACGAATATCACTTAAAAGTAAAATAAATTAATTTTATTATATCAAAGTGTGTATATTTTTAACATCATAACTTAATTCATCCGTTTAGATTGTTGTTGTTTTCAAACGTTAATAAGAATGTTTTAGTGTTTAAAAGAACATAGTATATAATTTCGAATGCGCCTTAAAGCTCAGAGGACGTTCGCACGAAAATGATAAAATCGGAGAATAGATAATATAGCTATTAGTATTTAATTATCTGGTTTGTACTATATAAAGATTTCGTTTTAAACATCGATGAGTGTTATGCCAGAGAGTGTTATTAGTTAAAATATAAAATCGCGGAAGCAGTTTTAGTAACTTATAAAACATGCTGCTGTTTACGCATATTTTACAATGGTGACAAATACATACACGTAGTATTTATAATGGTCACGTACATGTCATTGACGAATACACGTAGTAATTAGAATGGTCATGCACATGTCATTGACGAATACACGTGGTATTTATAATGGTCACGTGCATGTCATTGACGAATACACGTGGTATTTATAATGGTCACGAACATGTCATTGGCGAATACACGTGGTATTTATAATGGTCACGAACATGTCATTGGCGAATAGACGTAGTATTTAGAATGACCACTTACACAAATATACGTGGTATTTATAATGGTCACGTACATGTCATTGACGAATACACGTGGTATCTATAATGGTCACGTAAATGTCATTGACGAATGCACGTAGTATTTAGAATGGCCACTTACACGAATACACGTGGTATTTATAATGGTCACGTACATGTCATTTACGAATACATGTGTTTTTTTATAATGGTCACGTACATGTGATATGCGAATACACGTAGTATTTAGAATGGACCCGTACATGTCATTGACGAATACACGTGGTATTTATAATGGCCACTTTCATGTCATTGGCGAGTAAACGTAGTATTTAGAATGGACATGTACATGTCATTGGCGAATACACATAGTATTACCCATATCAAAAGTTTTTTCTTCTGTTTTTTTTTTACAATTGAGCTGCCCTATTTGGTGTACATATCGATATGAATTAAAAAATATCCGGCATTTAAGCATTTGTAAAAAAAATGAAGAAAATAACCATAGAAATACCTAATCAGCTTGGACGTCAGTACGTGAAGTTTATCAGTGAAACCAATTATAAAACATATACATAAAATAACGAACTGCCTTTATTGATGTATGTTTCTTTTAGGCATGTTAAATTAGTATCAAGGTATGTCACTGTATCTATTAAAATGATGATCATAATAATATTACCTAATATTCATCTTAAATTCTCTCATTATCATTCGTCTCTCACCTCTGATTCAAGTGGGAAAGTTATCAGTTACTTGCGGAGATGGGGTGTGCTCGAGTACTGGTTAATCCCAGGAAGTAGTGGTTAGGTTAACTGATCGTCTGTTAGCCCTCGATTGCATAAAAATGAGCTAAATATTCAATCAATCAATCAATCAATCATAAATTCCATTTAAGTTACTATTGTTGAACAGTTCCAGTACCACTGTCAGTTATTGTATGTGTATCAGTATATACTGAACTGAACAACTAACCTGTCGCTTTTTGTATTTCCAATATCATCTTCAAGCGTTATGTTATATATACTTCTGACGTCTTATGTATTTTCCCAAAAAATATCATAGCGATTTCCTTGAAATTTGGACTTAAATTAGAAAGAAGAATAAGGCATCTAATGACGAATGAAAATAAAAAAAATTACAAAAAAAAACTAGGGTTTGAAATATATGCATCTGCCATGGTTCTGTATAAAAAAAAATCCATTGATAGATATATTGTATACGATGCCACTTAAGTCTATTATATTGTGTATCATATCGAGGTCACCGTTATTCGTCAAGTGTATATGTAATATGATGATCTCTATTGAAGGTAATGAGGTTGACATTACAATATAATCATCAGTAATGTACAAATGATAAACCCGCCCCTCCCTGGGGTCAAGTGACTTTTCAAAGTTATATACGGACATAACAAAGCAGCTGATACTACGTCAATCACGATGCAATCACTTTAAGAAAGGAACGGTTTATATACAGTCGTTCGTTAGATGATAAAAACAAATTAACAACACTCGCCAAAAACTTCGTAGTCCGTGAATGTTTCTAAAATAAATATATGTTTACAGCCGAAAAACCATTTGAAATTTTAATTCGATGATGGAGAATTCCTCTTCGTTGCATGCAGAGGACTGGGAACTCGATTGTAGAGAATTCCTCCACGTTACATGCAAAGAAATAGGACCTCGATAATAAAGAATTCTTTCTCGATGCATGCAGAGGACTGGGAACTCGATGGTAGAGAATTCCTTCACGTTACATGCAGAGAAATTGGACCTCGATAATTAAGAATTCTTTCTCGTTGCATGCAGAGGACTGGGAACTCGATTATGGAGAATTCTTTGTCGTTGCATATAGAGAGCTGGGAACTCGATGACGGAAAATTCTTTCTCGTTGCATACAGAGAAGTGGGAATTCGATGACGGAGAATTCCTTCCCGTTGCATGATGAGAACTAGGGACTCGTTGATGAAGAATTCCTTCTCGTTGCATGCAGAGGACTGGGAACTCGATGGTGGAGAATTCCTTCTCGTTGCATACAGAGAGCTTGGAACTCGATGGTTGTACATTCCTCCACGTTACATGCAAAGAATTAGGACCTCGATGATAAAAAATTCTTTCTCGATGCATGCAGAGGACTGGGAACTCGATGGTAGAGAATTCCTCCACGTTACATGCAGAGAAATAGGAACTCGATAATAAAATATTCTTTCTCAGTCCATGCAGAGGACTGGGAACTCGATGGTAGAGAATTCCTCCACGTTACATGCAGAGAAATATGACCTCGATAATACAGAATTCTTCCTCGTTGCATGCAGAGGACTGGGAACTCGATGGTAGAGAATTCCTCCACGTTACATGCAGAGAAATATGACCTCGATAATAAAGAATTCTTTCTCGTTGCATGCAGAGGACTGGAAACTCGAATATGGAGAATTCTTTCTCGTTGCAAATAGAGAACTATGAACTCGATGATGGAAAATTCCTTCTCGTTGCATACAGAGAACTTGGAATTCGATGACGGAGAATTCCTTCCCGTTGCATGATGAGAACTAGGGACTCGTTGATGAAGAATTCCTTCTCGTTGCATGCAGAGGACTGGGAATTCGATGATGGAGAATTCCTTCTCGTTGCATACAGAGAGCTGGGAACTCGATGATGGAGAACTCCCCCTAAAGCCACAATCTGACAGGGCGCTGAATACTAGCCCTCTAACCGTTTTACAGAACGTTTTATTTTTTATTTCATTTTGATGTCCTGGTGATCATGTTTTATTATATCTCATAACTTGGAACCAATGGTCTCATTCAGTGTTGTTTGAGAATGGTACACCTGGTCTATCTCAGAACCTGATATCTCACGAATCAGGTCTATTAACCACAAATGAAAAGGCAGGGGAACTATATGTCTGTCTAACAATTCATAGCAACTGAACGCTTACTAAACTGTGACGTCAGTCGAACTTTCAGTTGAGCACCTGACCAATCAACGTGTTCAAATGAGGATTTCAATTACTTTTTAATAGACGCAGTCGGGAGAGCTGGAGCCTTACTACAGACTAATGGTATACCGCTGAAACCAACGATAGGGACAGTGAGGGGTTTGAAATTCGTATTAACAAACTCAATAAAACCGAGTCTGCTATTTTCTAATTTTACTTGTGTTCTGTGTTCCAAATGTACCCTTTAATCACATAGTATTATACGTTTGTTATTTAATGTATAACTGAAAATTGTTCTGTTGTGTTGGCTGTGCCCATTAAAATTCTACGTCTCCTGGTAGGAATATGTTTTTGTTTATTTTTGGTCAAGCTCAACTGAGATATTCCGGAAACAAACGTGTTTTCGAGTGTATATAAGAACCAGTACCACTCTTGATCATTGAATAATACTGATAAAATAGCGAACAGTTAACAGCTGAATTTTGGAAATATGTAATATGGAGAATAATCAAACGTTAACATTAAACAGCCCCAGCAATTGAAAGTACAAAGTGACTGTTTCTCGTTTAAAGAGACAGACAAACATCAAGTCAGACATATACTATTGATGTTTAAGTGTAATAGCTTTAGTCCGAACACCATTCTTACTGTCAGACTCTAGTAGGAATAGCCACAGCCATTTCCACTAAGGACCATTCAATACTGGCCCAGTGATTTTTAGCACTCTTATTGGCCAGTGACTACAGCAATTGACCTGCCGTGGGCTGTCAATCAAACAAGTTGACAATCCAATCAGCGATCGATATTGGTTAAATCACTTTTTACCTTACACAAGTTAACGGTATCTAAGTAAAATTTACACGGTATTGCATTGTATTTACTTGGACAAACAACGCCACGTGGCAAGTGGACGGAGCGATAGTCGCTCTCGCGCGTCAGATCAATTATATTTGATAAAAGGATGACTTGGATACACAGAACGTGTCCCCGAAAAGACGGTTGTACGGAGCCTTTTCATGCTTAGAGGTATTGGACTATACACTACCCTTATTCCATTTTATACCGCATATTTCACAAACTATCGCAAGTTATGGACCGATGCTTTGTTTATTCCACGAATTATAGGTTTTAGTACTTACATAGTACCTTTATTGAGTAGAGATATGCAAAGGATCTTATTGGCGATGCCAGTAAATAAATGGACATTAGATCATCGATATAACGGTTGGAACGTTTTCAACCGTTTACACAATATGCAATTCTTTTCAAAATACCCTATGCATAACCATCAGAAATCTTTTTTTTCTTTTCCGGTCAGCTACCACCATTGTTGTTGTTTTTTTTGTAGATTAATATTATAACGTTTGACCTATTTTTTGCTATTTGTAACAATCGCGGACCAAATAGTTGTATATCATATTACTATCCTAGACTCAAATGAAAATGTCCAAAAAGTTGGATCAAAAGTGTCACTTTTTAAAACTTTTTGCCCTGAAGTTGGGAACCTGCTATTTTATTATGAACTCCCCCCACCCTCCCCATTTTTACTTTCCCATGCAGATTTTTAATAAAATAAAAATAAAAATAAAATAAATATACATTTGTACTTTTAATTTTAATAAACACAAACATAATTAATTTATATTTTACTGTGATCATTTGCCAGTTGAACATTTTTATACAACTAAAAATAACCTTACTATCAAAATATATGCCCGGAACATCCCTATACTTTTTTCCAGCCAATCAGAGAGCTCGTCTCATTGGTGGAAACTGACCTGCTACAGTGTCCCGATGTCAGAAAAAAAACACCCTCAAAATACTGCAAAATAAACCGTAAGAGTATGCAGCAGGAAGGAAATGAATCGGATAAATGAATCAAGCACATTGTTTAGAATTATGTATTATGCACTAGTATTGTGCTTACCTTTGAAACAAATCAGGCCTTAGTTTTAGCGAGCCGATTGTGTTTTTATTCAATTATTGAAATGGTGTGCTTGAGATACTTTGGGTAATTTTACGGCACACGGCAGTGTTGAAACTGAGTTTGATCAACTCATGTTCACACGTGGTACAGTTGTAGGTCATCGGACTCGGGATCGGATGGTCATGGGTTCGATCTCCCCCCCCCCCCCCCCCCCCCCCACACACACACGGCTATGTGTGGTATCCTTGAGAAAGACACTTTTTTCCGCATATGCTTAGTATTGGTTCTGCACAGGAAGTCTACGATTGTGATTTGTAAAAGTTGTAATAACTTGTTTCAAAATTGAAAACAATAAATAAGTTTAAACTTAATCAATCATTGCAAAAAATGGCGCAATAAAATAACCACAATTATGAACATACAAATATCGAAATAATCTACATGGGATTTCATATTTAAGAAACTAGTCACATTCTTAATACAACTAGTGATAAAATATTATTAAGAATTTTGTTTAAAACGCAATTTGACATTTCTTTGTAATTTAACATACCAATAAAAATAGAATGAAATAAAAATATCTATTAAACGCTCCCGGATCTTGCAATTCAATATACTTTCTCGTTCACTCGCACTTACAAAACGTCCATATCATGTTTACCATTATCAGGACATTTACCTAGAATTTTGAAGGTTTTTCCTACTATTATCCTGATTAAACAACCATATAAATAATTTCCCATTATGTGTGCATGCGGTTTTTTCACATATTTACACGCATTAGTCAAGGTTGAATGTAAGTTAGACGAATAGTGACATCGGCGATACATTTTGTCTTATCAGCATTTTTTGTATCCTTAATGTGTGAACTGAGCATTGCCATATCCGATGAAATTCGTGATGCATATATGTTTTTATTATAAAAATTGTAACCCATTGCCGGATCCGGTAGAGTGGGATGTTATCAATATTGCAGAACTAGTTTTCCAGCTCTAGTACACCTACTATACTAAACCTTACTCTGTTTAAAAATAAAGAAAAATATAGGTACGATATTTTGAAGAAATCATTGGACGATAGGCGCGATATCAGTATACTGTGGGTTGACTAGAGGGAGAAACCTGCAACTCATTTACGCATTTATAAAAACACTTTAAAGTGTCTTATGCAGACATCACTGTATATGATATAACTGATAGGAACAATAGACAATGCAGTATTTTAAACCCTGGGTCAAAATAAATGTGATAAAAAAAAGATCCACGGAACACATCCATGATAAGAAATCAACAAATATTTCTTTCATGTTTACGTTCATTTCTTTGATCGGATGTTATGTTAGACATGATGCGACTATACAATTTCCATGAATCAAAGCACGTTAACAGCACGTGCAAATGAATAAACTCTCCCAACCTTGAGTAGACACATTGAATTTAAACACGCCCATCTGCAAATAAACACGCCCATCTGCAAAGTTATGAATGGATTTTTTATCGGCCAATCGTGATTGTAATTCACAAGTCCGTTATCTTATTTGTTCTTGTTATAATTTTTTTTCATAATGCAATTATAGTGGTTGTGCTTTTTTGTTTATATAAACATTGTAAGGACATTGTTTAAAAAATCGTTAAAAGAATGTTCGGAGTTGCACAAGTCTGCATTTGCATTATACAACACAAATATAATAATTTTATTTTATTTGTTTTAATTTTTTTCATAATTCAATTGTAGTTGTGTTTTTTTTTTGTTGATGTACACATTATAAGGTAATAAATCGTTGGAAGAATATTTGAATTTCCCGTTTTTCCCTCATTTTATTATCTCCTCGTTCTCTAAGCATTTCATTAAAGGCACAGTCGCCACATTTACTTATATGATTTGGGAGATGTCCGGTTATGGTATAGACTATAATGTCCGGTTATGGGATATACTATAATGTCCGGTTATGGGATAAACTATCACATCAAATTGGCTCCAAGTTCTCAAAAGGACCATATATAATGACAACATTTGCTTTGTTTTTAATTTAACATTTCTTTCTGTACAATATAATATAACAGACTTAGATGAGGCCAGCAATGGATTTCTGCACTTTAATATTAAAGTATTAATGTTTTACATTTAGGTAATGTTCCGAAACTACATGCATTGTTGAAAACCAATTACATAATAGAAATAACAAAAGTTACGAGTTAATTAAAGGATAGTGAAATTTAGAATGACGTTGGTTGTTTTTGGTTAATTATTATTATTTCATATATTCTTGTGAATTGCGTGCACAAAATGACCTATTTATGTGTCGACGTGCCGTAAAACACCATTCATTCATTCACTCATTATTCTTGTGAAGAAAAATTAATTTTGCTTTGTGGATGTATGTAGAATATAAACACCATCCTTGTCATAAGATTTCATTTTCTTAAGTTTGTTGAAGCATAGAATATGTTTTGTTATGACTAATGTTTATACATTTGTTTTACATCGATTGTGAAAACAAGTTTGTACAATTTAGAAAAATTACGTTCGATGTCTTTCTAGAAGAACCAATAATAGGTATGTCTTGCTCAAGGACACATACGTATACTGTGGTGGTCTTATAGTGGTATGATACAAACAAGGGCGGTATTCACCAAACATTCTTAAGAACTTGGAACTCAAGAATCAATTTTAGCCAAAATTTGCAAGTAAGCAGAAATACCTAATGCAGGAATACTTAATACATATTGTCAGATAAACTCTCACACTTATTCTAGCTTTATAGCTGTTAACTAGATAACTTAAGGCTGAAATTTGGATTTTCAAGTTCAAGTCTTAGAAAAGTCCCAAGAATGATTGGTGAATACAACCTCAGGGCACGTATAATAATCAATTGTGACTAAGGCGAGTTTTTGGACATTCTATTGAGTTTCTTTTTTCAAACCTAAAATTCAAATAAAGGAGGAGTATTTTTAAGAGGAAGTTTTATGTCTGGATCATCCGTCTAAACTTGTTATGTAAAAAGAGAGAGGTCAAGTGCTCAAGCACTGAAAATAAAGTGCTAGGTTATTTGGATACTTACGCGCACTTGAAAAGTATTAATCATGTTTGCTACTCATACTGTTTATAAGTCTCATGTAGCCAATGACAAGAGGACGAAAAAAGTACATATAACATTGGAGGAAATGAGGGGACCGAAACTGCACGGTTCGAAGAAAAAGCGTGGTCAACACGTTTGTGTGAGAACTATTTTGGATAAGAAGGAAACTTATAAGATACTAATAAGAGACTATCGTTAAAGTGGCTATTACACTATAGGTGATCGTGTTTATTCCGTTCATCATTTGTTTACAGAAGTAAATAATTAACATTGCTTCATTTCTTTGAATTGTCACACAGAGATAAGATATGCGCACGTAAATCACGTTTATAGGTGTAATCCGACCATTGATTTTTGTTCTTAATTCTATAGTAAAAAATAAAAGTCTGAAGGCTTGTCATTCATAAAGAGACCCAAATGAAAGAAGTGAAACTTACTTTTTACTGTTTATCAACCTCTGCACTACCAAAATATGATAAAGTTATCGGTCAATTTAAGATATTGGTCCTTCATCAACTCTGACCGCCGATTCAAGTGGACAAGTTATCTGTTACTTGCAGATACGGGTCGTTCATCATCTCTGACCGCCGATTCAAGTGGGAAAGTTATCATTACTTGCAGAGAAGGGTGTATACGAGTATCGGTAAACCTTCTACGATACCAGGAAAGAATAGTTAAAACTGATCATCTGTTTGCCCTCAATGTAAAAAGCATAACGCTAAACATTGAAACCAACAAAAAAGTATTGTTTAGTGTACAAAACCTTCGGATCAGTTTGGTCTACGAGGCATACGTGACCAATCAATGTATATAAACGCTATATTTAAAATAGTCCATTAACTGTAAATATGTTAGTAAGTAAAACCATTACTTGTACGAGACAGTAAATTTTTTTTTTTTTTTTTTTTAATTCCAATCACTGAAAAGTGATCCATTTAATCACCCCGTAATAGGTCTGTGAGGGTCGGGGTGGGCCATCCCTCAACAAACCGTACAAATATATATATCAGTCAAGTTGTAACATACATTCATATATATATACACTGAAAGGAAAGAGACAGTAAATTATAATTGTGAAACAAATTGATTTGTGTTAGAAAATCTAAATTAAAAACTACAAAAAACAGGGATTAACGGCTGTTTACTACTGGATATTTTAAACCCGTTATATATTATGAATTTACAACTTTGTAACAAAAGCAAAATCTACATATTTGATAACAGTGTATAAAGAGACTTTTTGAAATAATTTGGTAAATCTTAATGAATTATTAATCATATCAAGATGATATCATCAACTAAAGGGAGTATATCAGGATTTTTTCAAAATTTTAAAAACATTGTTTACCAATATACCATGCCTTTGCATACTCATTGACCACGTATCTTTGACACATGCCAAAGTAATATATTTAAAAGGGAGTTCACAACTTGGTCTACGCACCTATGTTAGACTAAAATAGATTCCCCGCAGAAAATTGCAAAAAAAATTTTTGTGACGTATTAAATGAGTCACTTGAGGGTTACAAGTTATGAAATTGGTTTCATTTAAGAAAAAGTCCGAGCGACAATGTAAAAATTGGGATTCGTTTCAAGTTTACCACCCCAACTGAAACATCAATTGTGTCACGTTTCGGTGGAGTTGATTTACCAAACTATCCAGTTTTTATCGATTTGTGATGATGAGATATTGGTCATTCATTAAAAAAATATCTTTAATACATGTATAGCGTTTTTTCCCCTGATATACCCCCTTAAAGCTATTTAAACTATATTTTATTAATTTTTGTTCAGTTAAATTCACTTTGTTATTGGTTCATATTTAAAATGATAAATAATCACAACAATGCACGTACGTGTATTAGTATCAAAAAAAGTAAGACGAATTCCTCAATTTCCCTTTCTATCTTTTTTTATCTTTTCTCATTTTTGATTTTTATAATTTCCGTCCTTAAAAAAAACTTTTTTGTGATGAAAAGCTGTATTAGAAACATGTATTATGCTTATTATTCTGTCATTTTGAAATCATTTTTTCATTTATTGGATGTATGTACATGTACCACGTTTAAATATTTAATAAAAAAAGAGAATATGCTGAGACTTAATTAAAAAAAAAAGCCGTGAGTCTTATTGAGGATACAATAAATATCATTTCCAGTAGGCGTATATTACTTACTTATCATTTTAAAGTAGGAGTAAACGCTCATAAATCGTTGCGTAGATATGGATTTAAATCATTCAAATTACCATTAAATAGTATACAAATGTATTTGTGTGGCGATATCGCGATGTAATGAATAATTATACAATATGAAGTATTTGATACATATGAAGATATGTGTTCTCATTGGTGGTCCGCGGTATGCTGAAACTGTCCCATTGGACGAAAGCAAACGATGTATTTTAAATCAGTTACTTTTATCATTTTTTTTAAGATGAGAAGGCGTCATTAATATGATTAGATTTTTTTTTAATTTAGTTAAAATGTGTAAAACAGCGTAAGAGTGCTAGTATACTTTATAACTATTGAATGGTAGGGTTACAGGTCATATATCTGAAGAAAAAACGTCACTACTTTATATTTTATCCTCTTTATCTGTCAGACTACAGCACACCTCGCTATCAGTTGCGAACGCCTACTCAATTTTATATCGTCATATTAAAACTTTTATGTTTTTAAAATCAATACGTTTCATGGTGATATGTAAATTATATCAACCGCATTCACTGGGTTTACTAAAAAAAAACGCGTTTAAATTTTTCGTGAACTGGTAAGAAAAGGAGAAATGCCTATCACTACAGAGAGATAGGAATCTTCCAAATGGCTGACATGTCTATTTTAATAAAAACAATCCGATTGTTATTAAATAAAGTAAGAGAAATTAATGCTTTATTGAAGTCTATAAACATTAAATAAGTATTATTCTTGCAGGTCTAGTCGTGATAATGACCAGTTAAATATTATACTTGATTGGAGAAAAAAAAAGAAAATATAAAAAACACTCGTGGGTGGGAGGGATGGGGACTGATATAATCAAATGTCTACAAATTATAAATGAAATCAAACAAATGTGTCTAAGCTAAAACTGAAAGAGTAAATAGGTCACAGTAAAATAATTCAAAGTTATATCAAGATATTAGTGGCTTATAATCATTCAAAATAATATTAAAAATGTGTATTTTACAATATATTTTTGCAAGATACCTTTCTGTATTATACAGATTTATCATATGTTTTTAAAGTTGTCAAGTCTAGGTTGAACTGTATTACGTTTCTGATTGTAAATACATTTCTTTGCAATTAATATTATTTTATTCAAGACTTTGTCCAACTTTTTTTTATTTCCGAACGTGATGTCTGTTTTTTGTCTAATTTAAATTAATGACTGTACACTTCTCGCGAGAACAGCTCATCGAACACGAGATAAATTGTTTAGACGTGTCACATTCGATAAACATATGTATAGTTGTTTCTATTTCTCTATTGTATAAACTGCAAATATCAGTCCTTTATTTTTATGTTTTAAGAAGATAATTGTTTGCTAATATTTAGTGGTTTATTCTGCATTGAAACCATTGTTAATCTGAATCATTTGTAATGTTAAAAGAAAGGCAGTAAAATTTTGTTCCAACCAGATTGGTTCTTATATCAAATTAGCATCGGATTGAGGGATTAAATTTTCTTGTCAAGCAGACGGATAGACTGCTTAACATCCTAGCGGAGCTTTTATAATTATTGAAATTATTGGTATGTGTATGTATGTATATGTATATGTGTATATACGATTACGTGATTAATCTTGTGTCACGCTCTGGGTTTATATGCGCGTGCGTACGTTCGTGCTTGCATGCGCGAGCGAGTGTGAATCTGTTGTAAAAAATTTTGTAAATCAATCAAACATATGGTTGTTTAACTAGTTAACTTGCATTTCGTTTCGGTAAGATAGCTTTATGTTAAGAAAACGAAAAAGACAACAACTTGTTTAATATATACTTATGATTTAAATGTATTGCTGATTTGGAAAAAAAATATCGAATTAGTCGTTTCCTTTGTATACGTGTGTAATCAATGTCGTCATGAGTTCGTGTGTTCCATTTATACTGTGTAATATTGAAATTATATGAATATGCTTATACCGTTCATTATTTGTGAAATTAAGCATTTAATAAATCAAGTTTGAAAGTTTGAAAGAAATTGATGACGGTTATGTATAAAGGGCATGTAGGTGCCGCTCCACTACAAGCTTAATAAACAACTGACAGTTTAGATAAGTATATTTTAACATATGCTAGCAATCCTTTACATTCCATGAAATTTGTATTTATGCTGTAACTATTGATAAAACACATCATCGATTAGAAATTACCATTTGTATTCATAATATTATTTATCAATAAAACACCCTTAGAAGGCGTTATGTATTCTGCTTATGTGTCTAGTAACAAAATCTGGGCTATATGCACCAACATTTGACATGAATGAGTTCATTGAAATAAATATGTCTAGACATTTTCTATTTGAATTTAAAACGTGTCTTATCCATGTGAATTTTAATGAGCTAATTAAAAGCTCTATATATCAAACAATTTGAGACCCAATTTTATGTAAGAATTACAAAGAGTAGTTATTTTCAACCTGTATGTTTTTTGTGTATATTTAGGATCATCCGTGACCGAGTAGTCTAAGGCCCTGCTGTCAATAACCACATACCTCTCACCGCTGAGATCGTGGGTCTAAGCCCCGAACGCTACAAAACCAACACGTTATGCTACGCAGCTTGCCAGTTACTAACGGAATGTTGAACAATAGTTCTACTCAGGTTCATTATGAGGTAGTCATTTATCAATGTAACTCGATTTAGCACATGATGTAATATATCGTCTGTTTAAAATGGCGTTAAACCCCCTTCAAAAATATATATTTGGAAAAGGTCTGGAAAATTCCTTCCAATTGGCATCATGTAACGTTATGTGTTGATACTACTGTAGGACACACAAATTTGAAAATGGAGCACGAGGTCCATTGGAAGAGCATCGAACCCAGGATCGGAGCGTTGTGGGTTCGATATCCCCCCATCACCCCCCCCACACACACACACACACACACACACACACACACACACACACACACGGCTATGTGTGGTGTACTTGAGCAAGATACCTTTTCCGTATATGCTGTAATTACATATTTCACATTCGATGTAAAATAAATAAGTTTAAACTAAACTTGAAAATGGTTTTAAATGTGAAAATAGTCCCAAATCTGAAAATAGTCCCAAATCTGACAATGATCCCAAATCTGAAAATAGTCCCAAATCTTAAAATGTTCCCAAATCTGAAAATGATCCCAAATCTGAAAATAGTCCCAAATCTGAAAAAGGTCCCAAATCTGAACTACTTTTACCATATATGTAAAAAAAAATCTACAAATGTGAGACATATTATTGCAAATGTAAATATCAGGCAAGAACAGTAGTCGAAAACCAATAGTAATAGCAAAATTAATAAAATAATAAATAAAATTAGTATGTTGAACAACTAGGTGCAGTCAATGCAACATGAACATCTACAGCTCTTACCATTCCAAGAGCTAGAGGAAGAACGAAACGAGTTGAGACTTTTTATTCATACCCGTCTGCGGTGTTAGTTTATCCAGACGAGTAAAAATTGTGTTTATCAAGTCATGTAGGCAGGACAATGTTTATTCATTATTTCAAATATGTTCAAAGCTATATGCCAGGGGCGTCTAAGTTTCAAAGTTAGTAACTGAGATTTAATTAGCAGCGTTTTGTAATTTGAGGTATAGTTATTATAGATAAATTGAAGTACTCTTCCGGTAGGTTGTCTATTTTTAGTAATTACTTCACCGCAAAAATGTATCATGTTAGCGGACAATAATCGAAGTTTAATATAATGTAAAGAGTTATCATGTTTAAGTTTACTTAATTTAAATAAATATTTACTTATTATTTTTAATACAATAAGCTTACGCTACGCTTTCTTGCATATAACCGAAATATGAGAACTAAAGTTGAGTTTAAATCTAGAGTGACTGCCAAAAGTTTGACTTCCTTGTCTAATATTTATACTATCTACATTGAAATTTAGTTGTTGGTTGTGTGTTTTAGAGCTTATCGCTGTCGCTTGAACTTTTTCAGGATTCGCAGGCATTATATTATTAAAAAATTAATAAATAAAATGATGCGTTTTTCTAACTATTTTTTTGCAATATTTAAGTCCTTATCTGCCCTCGAAAGAGTACTGTCATCAGTATAATTATATATATCACATTTTGTCAAAAATTAAAAATAGTTTTAATGAAAATATTGACTAAAATCGGTCTTTGATATATATAATTATAACCTATATAATTTTATTGGAAATTACTTTTGAAATATCCTATTTTGAAACATTGTTTTCTATTGCTAAGGTAGCTATCTATTAATGATAATATCTTGTTTGAAAGTCCATAATGTTTGATTTTTATACTCAATAATTCATGAGGTAAGCAGTCAAAATCTTTAGATACATCCATTAAAATAGCTGCAACATATTTATTTTGATCTAGGTTTAGATTAATAAGTACAATTGAACTACATCCATAACCTGGCCTAAAAACAGATAGAAACATATTAAAGTGGTGATTAAAGAAATCTGGAAAAAAAGTTAATATGCTAACTGGCCGATAATTGCAATTTTCAAGAGACATATATTTTTTTAAGAAATGGTTTTACCTCATTCTGCAATTTGCAATATATCTGGAAAGGTCGATGTTTCAATTGATGTGTTTATTATTGATGTCAGAGGTT
The DNA here is from genome assembly GCA_029582155.1 of Panopea generosa. Taxonomy (NCBI): domain Eukaryota; kingdom Metazoa; phylum Mollusca; class Bivalvia; order Adapedonta; family Hiatellidae; genus Panopea; species Panopea generosa. The sequence continues at coordinate 45,369,748 of CM055902.1, read as the reverse complement.
TTAGAATATTTGGTCTGGCTAGTTAACTAATGTTGCTTAGATTCCATCATGGCCAGTGATTTTTTATCATTATCTCGCATGCATATCTAGGACTCACACCACTATTATCTCCCTTGAGTACTCCGGACCTACAGATGAAGGAGGTAGAAATAAAACTTTAGTTCTCTTTTTCTTCTTTAGTTAGGGCTTTGTACTGCAATGTTTTGTTTTTTGCTAGCATGAGTTAAATGGTCAGTATTTTAGAAATCACCACTGAAAATTTGAAGCTGATACCAGCTTTCTTGACAATTCTGTGTCATTTCAGAATTATTGGTTCGAACCGCATCTAGGGCGAATAGTTGACATATCATTACTCTGGAAATTGATAGGTCTCACAAAAGCATTGAATTTAAAAAAAAACACAACCTGGTCAAGGTATACTTTTTTTCTTTATAATTGCATATCTTGAACCAGTGAAGAATTTGAGCCCAGACACATGCTGCAGAATTTAATTTTTCACTCTGTTTTGGACATAAATGTTACAATGGAGCCGTATGGGAAATGTAATAGTGGTATGAGACGTCTAACGATTCACTAATTGCGTTCTGTTATTCTAACGTACCTTTTTTCATACATTGTAACTAAGCAAGCTGTTCACTGCCGCACAATTATTTATTGTTTAGAATAATGAAAAGAATATTAACATTATTGAAACGATTTTTCATGCTCCAAAAAAACTATTGTTTTAAACTTGTTTATTTTACGTCTATTGTCAAAACAAGTTTATACAACAACAAATCGCGCAGAGATTTCTTGGCGAGAATACCTCTTTCTTTAAAGAAATTTGTTGAAAAACGAAAAAAAATATGGTCTATAAATAAACAGTAGCAGACGATAAAATACTGTTTACTAGTATATTTAATCTATACAGGTAGTTAGTGAAGGATCCTTTCCCGTTATTTTATTAATTTATATTTAAAGGATATATAAATGTATATATATTTTCATTCAAAAATCTTCCTCAGGGAAGTGAAGTAATCATATGACACAAGTTCAATTCAATTCACTCAATATTAAATTGAAAATTGAAAATTTAATATTGCAGCTTGGTAACGTCCATTTTACTGTGATAGTAAAATGGACGTTCTCTAGCTGCAATATTAAATTGAATTTTTAATTAAATATTGAGTGAATTAAATTGAACTTGTGCAAAATTAATGTATATAGTCTATAAAGGCTATGCTACAACTTACCACAACACTAAACTGCTGTTACATGGTGCAATTACGCAAATACGCCTTGCTGTGGAGTTTGAAGTACAAATGTACGTGCTGGAGTGAATAAAATCCAAATCCATCTCCCTGGACGGTCATAGATTATATCGGGAAGAGGCGGCGATGCCGATATCCTGAGATATGAACAGGCCGGGCTCAGCCGGTCCCGAAGCGACGCCAGAAGACCACCACTGCCCATCTGAATGGACTACGAACATTGTGCGAGCAATACAATAGAGGAGAGAAATCTATAGGACAGTTTATGTATTGTATTGGCAAGTGTATTAGAATCAACTAAGGTTAAGCTTATGTGTTAAATAAAATGTGCAAATGTGCTAGTTAACCATTAACCGTTACACTGCTGATTTCTCGAAATGGATTCTTCCACAATTTATTTATATGGTTAATTATTTGGTCAAAATATATATTTGTTTGCTCATGTTTCTTTCATTATAAAATGAGATATATGTCATATTAAAAATAAATGTTATTTTCTTTCCATCTTCCAAACATATAGAACTATAACACTGGAGGGGCATTTGTCCATACATATATTTATATAAAATTGGAATGACAAATGTACGCCTTTGCAAAACCACGGAAGGGCAATTGTCTATATATGTAAATTGATCGGAAGGGCAAACGTCCGCCTATGCAAAACCATGGAAGGGCAAAAGTCCGCCTTGGAAGGGCAATTGTCCACCTACGTAAATCTGAGCGGAGGGGCAAATGTCCGAAAGGGTAAAAATCCTACATTCTGCAATGAGAGCAAGATTGAAGAAACGAAGTCAATGAATGTTGAATGCTCTTAATTTCTTTTCGTAGAACATGAATGGGGAAAAGAGTCCTACCTAATTACAGTTTTAAGTAATTAATCACCCAAACTTATTGTCCAGATTTATACTTCATTAATATTTGTTTTTAACTTTTAACTCTTATCCTTCGTTTGGTTAATTTTTTTCGATCTGATCCGATGCATAAGGACATTCTTTCAAATCCAAATAACAACATTCATCATTACTTTGATTTTGTAGTTCCTGTTGCAAGTTGAATCTGACTGAAATATTGAGTTATTTGATGTGAATAAAAACATATTATTGAAAGAAAGAAAAAAAATTATATTGAGTTTATTTCTTATGTATTCAAGGTATTCGGATATTGCTTTCAGCACCATGGATTGATAAGCAATGTAGAGGCTTTAGCACCATTGATATTACACTATGAAACACTTTGATGATTGTATGATGATGGGCCTGTGGCCTTTTGTATGAAAAAAAATATAGCCACTTTGTAACCGTCACGGTAAATAAAAAGTTAATATCTACCAGGAAAATGTAGTTCAGTTGAAATATAAGTATATGCATATGTCTTAGTCACAATGTCCGGGCATAAAAAGCATGGGAACTGTTGTTAGATATATCTAAAATATACATGTGTATCACATTAAAACATGCCTTGCGTAAGTCATGACATGTTAAGGTCTTTAAAAAAAATGTAATGTATGTGATGGTATGTAATGAAATTTAATTCCATGGTTTACATCCGACACAAAATAAAGTTTCTTGTATCTTGTATCTTGTAACCATCCGCGAAATTTGATCATTTGTTTCGTATGCATCTTCGTTGTGCATTTTAATAAACGTAGTACATGTATATATTTATTTGTGAACAACCAGACATGAGCGTGATTTCAATTATCTCTTATATATATATATTTACATGCATTACTAAAATACTCTTACTAATAAAACAGGACTACCGTTATTAAAAAGTACTTTTTTGTTGACCTAGAACTCTCCTCCAACTGCTGAGCACCAAGCGAGGAAGCTTCGAGTACCATTTTAAAAGTTTAGTATGGCCCAGCCGGGGATCAAATCCACGACCTTCCGCATGCGGGGCGGACGTTCTACCCCAGAACCACCGCTACGGTTTAAGGGAGAAGAATGAAATATTTAAGAAAAATCATGAAAGGGTTATAATAAGGTCGAAATTTAAAATCATAATTTTTGTCGTCTATTGTTATATTTATAAAAAATATTTTTTTAATATATATAAATATATTTATATGTGCAAGTAAAGAATGGAAAATTCAAATCTAAGAGGTGTTAGCTTTTGACGTTTTGGCGAACCAATAACTTTTCTCATGGTAAATCTGATTTAATCTAAATGCCATATACAGTTGAATATCGTTGGCTCGAACACGGATGCCTGGAACACCACATATAACTCAAACCACTTATTTGGTCCCGGCCGATTTCCTATTTCGATATATTTAGTAAACATGTACATGTATGGTATGATGTTGAACTATACTTGGCTCGAACAACCCTTCAGTCGAATTATCTTGTCCAGTCCCGCCGGGTTCGAGCATCGAAGTTCAACTTCCCTTTTCATGAATTTTCCTATATGACAGAGCAGCGAAATATTATATAATATATAATTACAAAACATTTACGTTCTCTTCAGGAAAATGCTTGTTTTTGTGATTTTGCACTTGTATCTATAAGTATTATAATTATGTTTTTTTTTTTAATTTAATATGTGAATTCAGATCATGTGTTTAGGAGTTTATTCATTTGCATTTTTTTATTCAATTATTATCATTTTTCTTTAACCTTTAACTAAACTATGATCTATCTCTTCAGTACAAATATTCCAAATCTTGGTCTAAGAAAGTATTTATCACAATTGTAAATAGTGCCTATATAATATAGTTTTACTACTGGTGTAATGTTATTGTATGGTTATACGTATTACACTTGTTTAAGCTAAACTAAACTAATTAGCCAAAAATAGAGACGAGGTGGAATTAGCGTCAAATCACACCCCTGTGTCCACCCGGCCTGTATCAACACCAATCGTCCCCCAACAGAAGGAGTCCCTTCGATACTCATAATGCTTTCAAATTAACCCTTTACTCCATAGATACGTGTTTTCCCGCACCAATCACAGAAGGCCTTTGAAAACAGTACAGGAAGACGATCTGAACACTTCCTGCACTGTTTTCCACGCTGTCAGTTAATATAAACATAATTCACCCAATAATTCAAAAGCCTTCTATACTAGAGGTGTCCAAAGGCGTCTATATTAGAGGTGCCCAAAGGCGTCTATATTAGAGGTGTCCAAAGACGTCTATATGAAGTAAAGGGTTAAGAAAACGTCGTAGATTTACTCGGTTTTGTTACGACCTTTATGGCATGCATACGACAAAAGACAGAGCTTTTTAATCGCTGACACTTTTTATTTACTACTTTATCTATTCCTGATACTGGTTTTACTGCTGTTGATGCCGCTACCACCACTTATATTCTACTACTGCTGCTACTACAGCAACTGCTACTGCTACTACTACTTCTTTTGGATCTCTTCACTGATACTTCTACATCTGTGACGAGAAATAGGCCTGCTGGTGACGATGCTGTTGATATCGCTACAACTGCTACCACCACTTCTATTACTACTAATTCTGCTGCTGTTGCTGCTACTTTTACTGCTTCTGCTTCTGCTACTAGTACTACCACTACCACTACCACTACCACTACCACTACCACTACCACTACCACTGCCACTGCCACTACCACTACCACTACTACTACTACTGCATCTTTCACTGATACTTCTGTGGCGAGGCTTTCTGATGCTGCTGCTATTTTTGCTACTGCCAAGATGTTTGTTTAATGTATGAAGATAATGACAAGAATACTAACACCGTGACGATATTTCAGTGACTTTATTTTTAAGTTTAATACATTAGTAAATCATTGTAAAATCATGAAATAATGATATATGAAAACTATAAAAAATGTATTATATTGCCGTATATAAATAATACATAAAATATGTACGTTACAAATTGCATGCATTTATAAATTATTACATATCTCTGACGCAGTTTAAGTTACCAGTTTCTTCTCTGGGTAGGAATTAAAAAAAATACTTTAAGACTAAACTGTACTAAGGATGTTGGCTACCAAGTTTTCAAATTTGCATGTTTATGAGTTTTATATATAAAATTGTTGTTATGCTTTTTGATGAATTATTAATATTTCTCAGTGGATTATTTAAATTACAATAACCTCACAAATTGTGCTGTTTAAGGTAATTTAGCAAAGGTTGGTTTAGACTGCCGCCCCACCCCCACCCCCACCCTAACCTATATTTTCTAGAATGGCTTACACAGGACCAAAGGACACTGAAATATAGAAGTGTATTATTCAAACTTGAGTTATATATGATTTTGTTACAACAACTTCAAGTACGTTAAACCAGATACATATACACATATACAGGCAACTGGAGGCAATTTGACTAAATTTTAAGTGGCGCTTTTGGCATTCTCTAAATATTGGAAACGCAAATCCTCCTAAACCAATCATATTTTTAAGATTTGTTTGGTATCAAAAGGAAAGGATTGATTGTCAAATTAGGAAGTGAACTTTTCTGTTTTAAATTTGAAGAAATGAAGAATATTTACGCTTACAGTTATTTTTTTCTTTTTTGGTGATAATTTTCTCATTTTTAGCCCATTTCTAAAGTTATAATGATAAAAGAACGTCTCTCAATGTCAATATGAAATTTTCGCCGCCAATGTATAGCTTACTTCTTCATCTTTCTTCATATTACTTTTATTTCGATTGCGTCTTGTTGAAATGTACTTGTTACTTTTTTTGTTAAAAAAAAATCAACAATATTCATTTTCAATCCGTAATAATTGAAATTCAGAAGAAAATATTAAATAATTGATAACTGGAAATGTCATCAGTTTTATCAGCTTCACTTTGAAACAAAATTATTTTAGTCAGTCAAAGATTAAAAGAGTAATTAAAGAAATACTAAAGGTGCCACCCGAAATTTCAGCTGTGTACATTATATTGCTATTAGCCTACCAGTTTCTGTAATTAAGCCACTGGTTAAACAGATACACCTATTCATGAATTATCTCTATTCTAGAAAACCTACCAAATCAAAACATGTGGTGACAATGCCCTGTACCAGTTCAACTCATTTTTAAAAGGCTATTGGAAATTAATTAAACAGCACGTGAGAGAACTACTAGAATGTAATCTTTTTAAATACGTTAGAAATGTCTACGGTGCTTTTCTGGTTTGTATGTTTTACAATTATTGGTTACAATGATGGTTAGTAATTTTTATCCATGATGAATATTTAAAAAAAATATTAGTAAGATTCATATAAAATAGAAAACCTATATAGACTAAGTGTTGATGGTTAGACTATGGTTAGTGTGAAAGTCATTCACGCATGTGCGCATTTCAAACTATAATAACATGTATATATATATATATATATATATATATATATATAGTTATAAATGAATATAACTTCAACTAATATTAATTTAAACAAAAAACTATCTCTCTCTCTCTCTCTCTCTCTCTCTCTCTCTCTCTCTTCTCTCTCTCTCTCTCTCTCTCTCTCTCTCTCTCTCTCTCTCTCTGTTGGCAATGTATTGAGTTAAGTACATAACATCCACGGCCACAATATCTCAGTCGGCCATATTACGAGAAGTATCACCTGGATGATTTAAATCACCAAAAAATGCAAAGAAGCTCTGCATGTCTGCTTCTGAAATATTACTTAGTTAATGCCACGTCGATTAGATTTTGCTTCAAAACAGTAAGTGTACGTACATTGTAATTTCTCAGCTGTTCATTTAACAAGCATGTTAATTATTTCCTGAATAGATACATAATTATGATTCAAGAATATTTCCAAGAACTTATTCTTCCAGCTGGTTCATTAATCGGTCTAATCCAAGTCGATGTCACTGCGACAGCGAGCGCTAGTGTTGCGAACATATGTTTCAACACACATACCCACATACATATATGTTACAAATATTTATTGTTGATTGTCCATAAATAATTTACTGACCCCAGACTGTATACAGTAAAACCTGTGTAAGCGGTCAGCTCTATTAAGCAGCCACTTATCTTAATAATGAATGAATGAATGGTGTTTTACGGCACGTCGACACATAAATAGGTCATTTTGTGCGCGCAGACTTATCTTAAGCAGTCATATTAGCTATTTCCCATGGTTATGCTTTCAATGCAAATTTACCTATATTAAGCAACAACCTGTCTTAAAAGGCCATTTTTGCTAATTTCCTTGACTGGCTGCTTAAGACAGGTTTGACTGTATATGACTATTGCTCTTTCCATCCAGTAGCACGTGGTCCAAACTGGTACACTAATCTTTTACCAATCACTGGCTGAAACACCTGTCGCTTGTAGTAGTACCTGCAAATGAAATTAAAAACATATTTATTAGGCTAAAATATGTTTGTTTATATTTAACCCCTGAAAAAATTAGGGTAGGTTGGATGGGATTTTCTTTATGTGTGTGTGTGTGTGTTGTTTTTTCTCCCGAGATACTATTAAATTGATGTTCAAAGCAAGCCGATCATCGATTCATAGTAGATGTATGTTTACCAAGTGTGGAGCGAGTGGTCCAGTGGTAGAGCACCGAACCCATGATCGGAGGGTCGTGGGTTCGATCCTCCGCTACGGCTATGTGTGGTGTCCTTGAGCAAGGCACTTTTTCCGCATATGCTTTGTACTGGTACTACCCAGGAAGACTTCGAGCGTGATTTGTCTAAGTTGTAAGAACTTGTTTCACAATCGAAGTAAAATAAATAAGTTTAAAACAAAAACAAAACATGTTTACCAAGTTGTATTTATTTAGGGCAGTATTCTTTGTCGCTCTGGGCGGCTATGTTGGATATCGTGCAGGAACAAATTAAAGTATTTAAAACACACAACTCGTAACGCACAATTCAGTGACCGCGAACCGGAAACCGTTCTTAATTGTATTTGTCAAAGTTTTTAAATTTAGACGAAACAATAGGATCGACAATAACATTTGTTTTAGCCTAAGAAAAATAAATAAACCGTTTATGTGACACATGCTTATTATCAAAATTAGTAGAGAGACTACATAATACATGGGTTCCTTGAAACAAAGAACGCACCCCTACCCCCAACCGTGACCCGACAAAAAAAAGCAAAAATGGCAGATTCAGTTTCCCTCAGTTAGATAATAATGACATACGCAAAACCTACAACGCGCCGTACACTGTAATGAGCGTGTTTATAATACTATTTGATAACATAATCCATTCAAAGCATAGAACGCAGTCAGAAGTAAAAATAAAAAATAACATTTTCGGGTTTATTGGTCTGTTCATATGCAACAAGTATGCAACACTTTTTTGTTTTTTTTCTCTATTAAGAGTTCAAAAGTTCGCACGCACGCACGCACGCGAAGGTTCGAATCCCGGTGGAAGCACTTGGATTTTTTCTGATGCGGCCGGTTGCTCACCTAGCAGCTAGTTAAATTGAGGGGTACCGAATGTCTGTCTATCAGCCTGACGCCTGGCAATGATAGCTTTCGGGAAGTAACTGTGTACAACATAAAGGTATTTCATAAGCCCAGTGTGGCTGGCCCTTTCAATAGGGGTGACACTATAATAAACAAATAATTTACTATTACTTTACTTTTATACACGTATAGGTGTAAACCCACCATTGATTTTTGTTCTTTATTCTATAGTAAATAATAAAAGTTTGAAGGCTTGTCATTCATAGAGAACCCCAAATGAAAGAAGTGAAACCTACATTTTACTGTTTGTCAACCTCTGCACTATCAAAATATGATGAGAAAAGTATGGGTCATGCGTCATATAAGAGATTTTTTTTCCTGCTCAGTGTGTACACTGGTGACAAAGTGAAAGATGACTTTCGAAATCATGTATTCATACTCCAATTTCCAAGCATCAATTTTTTTTCTAAATTCACAATTCAAAATAAAAATGCTATCAAAATGTTCAAAATACACCAATAATGCCATTCAAATAAAAAAAATGAGCATTAAAATAAAGAAAATGCATTTTTAAAGAAGATGAAATGATGATTATGCCATTATACCCCACGGAAGCACTTCCTTTTTGCAATGGTGGTACTATGCCTATATTGTACTTATTCACAATATCTGGTATTTGGCAGTGCAACAAATATAAACAAAATGTTAAGGTGAGAAACAGGTGAAGTACTAGTATTATGATCTTGTCAGGCATAGATTACAACAAGATTGTACAGTATTGTACCGATCCTAGGCCCCTTCTAATTAATGTTTACATACACTATACCTGGAAAGGAATGACGAAGTGTCTGTATCCGTAAAAATGCTTTATGAAGTATTCGATGTGTGCCAAGGACAGAGACAGCAATGATAAACCCGCCCACCCATCGCCACGGTTAAGTGGTGGTAGGTAACTTTTGGAATATTAAGGTAATCCAATATTTCCATTGTATGACTCTCCCGATAACTCATCTCAAAGCACACCTGCAAGTTAATAGGTACACGGAGGTTAGGACGGACAGGTGGTTGGGTGCACCAGCGTACGAATGAAAGGACGATCAGTCCGGAGAACAGATGGATGGACAGAAGGAAGTTTATTAGGGGTATCTTAAAGACAAACACGCATGAGACGCTATATCCGGTTTCTTTTTCCTTTTTTTTTTTGACTGGGGTTTAACGCTATTTTCAACACATTTCAGGTTATATATGGCATATCCAGTTTTACTGATGGAAGAAGACCTCAGACTGAGTCAGAATAAGTAGAACCACCGTCCTTCCGCAAGTAACTGAAAACGTTCTCACATAAAGTTTTTGGAGCGAGCGGGACTCGTAACTACCACCCGGGCGGTGAGAGATACTAAGCGGTCAAGAGACGGCCCTTAGACCACTCAGCCACATCCGGTTTCACTTATTCTGTTCATTAGTAACACGTTTCAATGACTTACAACAAATTTAGACTGTGTAACATTACAAATTAGACAAATCATGCTCAAGTCTTCATGGGTACAACTATAACTTAGCATATGCGGATAAATTGGCTTACTCCAGGCCACAACATATAAACATGGGGCGAAGGATCGAAACCACGACCATTTGATCCCGGGTCCGATGTTCTACCACTAGACCACTCGCTACACACAGTTATAGACTAATTTATCAACATCGATCATGAAATACATTCTGCTTACTAATATATGGCGTCATAGTTGTTAATCCAACAGTGAAACTTACATTTTACTGTTTGTCAACTTCTGCACTATCAAAATATGATGAGAAAAAAAGCGGTCATGTGTCATATAAGAGATTTTTCTGCTCAGTGTGTACACTGGTGAAAGGGAGAGTAGACTTTCGAAATCATGTATTCATACCCGAATTTCCAAGCATCAATTTTTTTTTCTAAATTCACAATTCAAACATGAAAATGCTATCAAAATGTTCAAAATACACCAATAATGCCATTCAAATAAAAAAATGAGCATTAAAATAAGGAAAATGCATTTTTAAAGAAGAAGAAATGAGGATTATTATCTCCATAATAGTCAAGTTTCCATTAATTCTTACGTAGGATTGGGTATTTAGAAGAAACCCAACAATAAATAGGTTTGAAATCAGTTAACAACGAGGATTCTTCCTTTATTTAAATTTGTCTTTGTAGTTGTATGCAAATTCGACAATTTCTAAGAATAAATTGTACAATTGTACAAAAAATGTATCACATACTTTCCCGGTGCACCCCTACGCTATTATTCGTGAAATTTACAGTTGCAATATAGAGACACGTTTTAAATAAACGCAGTTTGTAAGAACGCAATAAAGATATTGCATATATAATACAATAAATAGAGGATCGTACATGACTGCTTATTTTATTATTGAAATATTAAACGAGTTTGAAAAAATATACTATGCAAGTCCTGCCGAGCATTATGTAATTTTCCCCAACGCGTTTAATAAATTCAGTAATAAATGAGCACGAACGTAAGATTCGTTTTATCACATAACTCACGGCAGGAAAAAAAGTACATTTACCATTTATTCAACAGATCACCACAATAAGGAACCAGAAAATATCGGGTATATGTGTTTCCGTGAGTCAATATATGACGTTACGTGTCATTTGACCATGACATGTTAGTATAATGCGACTGTGGGTGGGGTATATATTATACCATGGATCTGCGGCATGATACCCCAGTGTGTCAGCGCTTATAACACTGTCTCAAGCAGATACCGCCGCGATATAGCTGATAAAAAGTTGAAAGCGACGCTAAACACCATACTAACTAACAGATTAGTATGCGACATCATAATAAACCCAATGTGCGGACGCACAAAAAGTGAGACACTGATTGGGAGCAGTAGTACTGTAATATAATACACATCCTCAATAAATGTTTACATGCCTGCTAAATTAATATACCTTGAAAGGAATGACGAACTATTTATACACTTAATTTGCGTTTTAGCAATGTCAAATATACGTACATACGCATATATCCAGGACAGCCACAAGTAAAACAAGGTTAAACCGCGTTGATTACGGCGGTATTTTTTATGCGTTTTTTAGTGATCATTAGACGACAGCGCAAATTCCCCCAAACCCTACAACTATGCCCACACATCGTTTTCAGCCGAGCTGCGCCCCTGGATTACGTTAGCTGACACTTGCTAAACCTTGAATTTTAGTACGCAATTATTTTAGGGAACCAGTTAGTTGCTGTTGACCGGTGTTGAACTGTTGTTTAATGGTGTTGAACACAGCCCCTCTCACTCAACGCAGTTTTAAATTTGCTGTCCCTAGCTACGCGATGATATTAGGGAAACAATAACCTTTTAACGGTGCTAAACGCAACCCAGAATATTACAGCGTGATTTATAAACGAGGCAAAGTAGAGGTTTATGCAGTATAGATATACATACTAACTGCACCGTGGTGGGACATAGTGGTATATGTTGTATCGTATCTTACGCCAAATCTTGCCATATTAAGCGGCATGGTCGTAAAACTGCATACTAATTATGTCAAAACATGATGAAAATACAAATAGTATTGTATGTATAAAAAAATGAAAAGAATGCGGTAGTTGTAACATTTGTCCATCCAAATACGTCATACTATGTCAGAGTTTATTTATATCTAGTTTATATTTACGTCACGCCATGTCTGAATTCATTTATATTTAGTTTATATTGAAAGCGTCCCTCTTATCTGATTGAACGTTATATTAATTTAGACTGATGTAACCGTGATATTAAAAATATGTCACTATATTAAGAAATAAAAACACCTAGAAAGGGTGTAAATGATTTTTCGTGAATTTTCTCCAGGATACCAATGAAACTTTGTATTTTTTTCTTCTGACAAAACCGTACAGAGGGGAAGCCCAGAATCAACCAAGTAAACATGCGATTTGAACATGCAATCTGAACATGCAATCTTTTGTAAAGATTCCATTCCATATATAACTCAAACCATAAACGTAACGCTTTAAGATGAATACACCTATAAATATAACGTTGTAAGGCGAATGCAAAGACAATCAGATAAATCTTTTACAAAGAAATCATGACAATAAAAAAACAACTGTTTTTTTGTATACTTGTTTTACACGCAAAATATCTTTAACGGAGTTACACATTCGGGCCTGTAAAGCATACCCATTTTATTTTTGGTGGAGGAAGTCCTCAGAATGTATTTGAGTAGAGCCACTGTCCTTCTTCTAGAAACTGGCAAACACAAGGTTCATTAACATAGCTGGGCTCGAACCAACAACATCAGCGGGAAGACTGATTGATTGAATATTTAGCGTCATTTTTATGACATCGAGGCTAATAGACGATCAGTTAAACTAACCACTGTTTCCTGGGATTAACCAGTACTCGAGCACACCCCATCTCCGCAAGTAACTGATAACTTTCGCACTTGAATCAGTGGTGAGAGACGAATGATAATGAGACACAATGTCGTATATCAATCATCACGGAGACTGTTGCCTGGCGGGGATTCGAACTTGGGACCCCTGGATTGATAGTCAGACGCGTAACCGACTGAGCTAATCGGGCCCGGCAGCGGGAGGAGACAACACCGCGCTATATACCACTCGGCGGCCATGAAAGAACCTTCACTTTATATATGCGCATCTTTCTGTTCGGAAACACAGGGAAGACATCTTGAAAATGGGGTCAGCATCATTGTTAGTATTATTACATTAGCTAGTAAGAAAGTAAAGAAAAAGGTATTCACTAATGTTTATCGAACCACTCTGTCCCTTCCCCCATCTAAAAAAAGGAAATAAATAAATGAAGAGGTATATACTTAACCTAATAGTTGTTACAAATAAGAAAAAGAACAATATTGTGACCTATTGCAAGCAAAACCCTAGTCCCCTACCGGTTTACAATCAAAGCTCTGTTAACGTACATCTACTTGATGTTTGGAGCAGTATGAATCATGCGATAACTCTAACAATATGCAAGCTAAAACTTTCTTGAACTTGGCATTTGGATAGAGGATAATAAGGTAATTGAACGCTTAACGTCGGACTAAAATGACATGCATTATCTCCTTATTGCCCTCTATACATACGCTAAATTAAAAAAAATGTAGCTGGGGTATTTTTGTTATGTCTGTAACTTTACCAATTTTGTTGTTGTCATAGCAACAGCAACTTTTGTCCGACTGAAAAAATAAAATGACCTGCATTATCTCCTTATTGCCCTCTATCCACAAGCAAAGTTTCTCAAATATCTAGTTTGGATTTATTTTGAGTAATGTTTCCGGACAGAAGAACGGACGATGGGCGGACGGACAGACGGACGGAGGATATCAATATCATACGTTCGTAATAATATCTAGCATAATGAAGTGAAATTACCTCATAGCCCGACTGAGTTTCTCATAGTTCATGGCGTCGTTTCCTTTTTTCATACCCCATATACGAGCTATAGATTTTGACTTAACCAATCGGAAGGTTCCCACCGACCTGTCCTCCCAACGGATGACTGATGGGTTCGTTAACGGATCCATCAGAAGGTTCCGGATAAATTCCCACAGGCGGCAACCCCTTTTTGCTGAAAAATTAAATATATTGCATTAGTAGAAAAGTAGCCATATACCAAGTTTTACATTAAAAAGGCGTACGGCAATGTTAATATTTACTTAACGGAACAGCTAACCCGCCATCTGACATTTTATGTATCTGAAATATTTTCTCAAAAATTATCAAATTAATTTCCTTAAAATTTTGGCTTCGATACGAAAGACTATTTAGGCTATGCTAACTGTCTGTTATTGTCGAATTACTCGTATGCAAGTTTTAATAACATTACTCAATATTTTGATGAAGGTATTGGGAATACAAAAGTGGCAGGTTAGCTATTACGTTCAGTATATTATGTTAATAATACACTACAAATGATAAAATGATAATCCCTAATCCACAAGATGCGAATTTGAAATTTAAATACCCCAGCATGTACATACGTATTATGCAGATTTTTGCTTTCGTTCCTGGGTCATAACTCTGGTAAATGGAAAAAAAGTGTGGGTGTGTGTGTGTGTGTGTGGGTGTGCGTGTGCGTGTGCGTGTGCGTGTGCGCGTGCGTGTTAAAGAACCTTCACTACAAGGACCTTTTTAATACCCGGCTTTGTGTATTTGTAAAATGCGGTGACCGCTGTAGTCACTGCTTTTGTATGTATTTACGTGTATTTGGTCTTTATCAGTCATATCAAAATATTTACAGCACTTATCCTAATCATCACCAGCGACGATGAGTATAACACATGATTGATGATGATGATGATGATGATGATGATAATGATGATGATGATTATGATAAGAATGAAATAAGATAGAGATGGATGAACTTAAAATGTAACAACCATTATCATCATTATTATCAAAAGTGCTAATTATTATCAAAATGCTCATTATTATCAAAAGTGCTAATTATTATCAAAATGCTCATTATTATCAAAAGTGCTAATTATTATCAAAATGCTCATTATTATCAAAAATGCTAATTATCACCAAAATGCTCATTATCATCAAAGTGCTCATTATTATAAAAATGCTCATTATTATCAAAGTGCTCATTATTATCAAAGTGCTCATTATTATAAAAAATGCTCATTATTATTAAAATGCTCATTATTATCAAAAGTGCTCATTATCATCAAAATGCTCATTATCACCAAAATGCTCATTATCATCAAAGTGCTCATTATTATCAATGTGCTCATTATTATCAAAAATGCTCATTATTATCAAAGTGCTCATCATTATCAAAGTGCTCATTATTATAAAAAATGCTCATTATCATCAAAATGCTCATTATTATAAAAAATGCCCATTATCATCAAAATGCTCATTATTATCAAAGTGCTCATTATTATCAAAAATGCTCATTTGTATCAAAGTGCTCATTATTATAAAAAATGCTCATTATTATCAAAGTCCTCATTATTATCAAAGTGCTCATTATTATAAAAAATGCTCATTATCATCAAAATGCTCATTATTATCAAAGAGCTCATTATTATCAAAAATGCTCATTTGTATCAAAGTGCTCATTATTATAAAAAATGCTCATTATTATCAAAGTGCTCATTATTATCAAAGTGCTCATTATTATAAAAAATGCTCATTATTATTAAAGTGCTCATCATTATCAAAATGCTCATTATTATCATTGCTCATTATTATCAAAAGTGCTCATTATTATCAAAATGCTAATTATCACCAAAATGCTCATTATTATCAAAGTGCTCATTATTATAAAAAATGCTCATTATCATCAAAATGCTCATTATTATAAAAAATACTCATTATCATCAAAATGCTTATTATTATCGAAGTGCTCATTATTATCAAAAATGCTCATTTGTATCAAAGTGCTCATTATTATCAAAAATGCTCATTTGTATCAAAGTGCTCATTATTATCAAAAATGCTCATTATTATCAAAGTGCTCATTATTATCAAAGTGCTCATTATTATCAAATTGCTCATTATTATAAAAAATGATCATTATTATTAAAATGCTCATTATTATCAAAAGTGCTCATTATCATCAAAATGCTCATTATCACCAAAATGCTCATTATCATCAAAGTGCTCATTATTATCAAAGTGCTCATTATTATCAAAGTGCTCATTATTATCAAAGTGCTCATTATTATAAAAAATGCTCATTATCATCAAAATGCTCATTATCATCAAAATGCTCATTATTATAAAAAATGCTCATTATCATCAAAATGCTCATTATTATCAAAGTGCTCATTATTAACAAAAGTACTCATTTGTATCAAAGTGCTCATTATTATCAAATATGCTCATTATTATCAAAGTGCTCATTATTATCAAAGTGCTCATTATTATCAAAAATGCTCATTATTATTAAAGTGCTCATTATTGTCAAAAGTGCTCATTATTATCAAAATGCTCATTATTATAAAAATGCTCATTATTATTAAAGTGCTCATTGTTATCAAAATGCTCATTATTATCAAAAGTGCTCATTATTATCAAAGTGCTCATTATTATCAAAAATGCTCATTATTATTAAAGTGCTCATTATTGTCAAAAGTGCTCATTATTATCAAAATGCTCATTATTATAAAAATGCTCATTATTATTAAAGTGTTCATTATTATCAAAATGCCCATTATTATCAAAAGTGCTTATTATTATCAAAATGCTCATTATAATCAAAAGTGCTCATTATTATCAAAGTGCTCATTATTATCAAAATGCTCATTATTATAAAAAACGCTCATTATTATCAAAGTGCTCATTATTAACAAAGTGCTCATTATTATAAAAAATGCTCATTATTATTAAAGTGCTCATTATTATCAAAATGCTTATTATTATCAAAGTGCTCATTATTATCAAAGTGCTCATTATTATAAAAAATGCTCATTATTATTAAAGTGCTCATTATTATCAAAGTGCTCATTATTATCAAAATGCTTATTATTATCAAAATGCTCATTATTATAAAAAACGCTCATTATTATCAAAGTGCTCATTATTATCAAAATGCTCATTATTACAAAAAACGCTCATTATTATCAAAGTGCTCATTATTATCAAAGTCCTCATTATTATCAAAGTGCTCATTATTATAAAAAATGCTCATTATTATTAAAGTGCTCATTATTATCAAAATGCTTATTATTATCAAAGTGCTCATTATTATCAAAATGCTCATTATTATAAAAAACGCTCATTATTATAAAAGTGCTCATTATTATCAAAGTGCTCATTATTATAAAAAATGCTCATTATTATTAAAGTGCTCATTATTATCAAAATGCTTATTATTATCAAAGTGCTCA
Source organism: Panopea generosa (assembly GCA_029582155.1). Lineage (NCBI taxonomy): Eukaryota > Metazoa > Mollusca > Bivalvia > Adapedonta > Hiatellidae > Panopea > Panopea generosa. Next base: position 45,352,267 of record CM055902.1, on the reverse strand, counting down.
TTATTATCAAAGTGCTCATTATTATAAAAAATGCTCATTATTATTAAAGTGCTCATTATTATCAAAGTGCTCATTATTATCAAAGTGCTCATTATTATCAAAATGCTCATTATTATAAAAAACGCTCATTATTATCAAAGTGCTCATTATTATCAAAGTGCTCATTATTATCAAAAATGCTCATTATTATTAAAGTGCTCATTATTATCAAAATGCTTATTATTATCAAAGTGCTCATTATTATAAAAAAATGCTCATTATTATTAAAGTGCTCATTATTATCAAAGTGCTCATTATTATCAAAGTGCTCATTATTATCAAAATGCTCATTATTATAAAAAACGCTCATTATTATCAAAGTGCTCATTATTATCAAAGTGCTCATTATTATAAAAAATGCTCATTATTATTAAAGTGCTCATTATTATCAAAATGCTTATTATTATCAAAGTGCTCATTATTATCAAAGTGCTCATTATTATAAAAAATGCTCATTATTATCAAAGTGCTCATTATTATCAAAGTGCTCATTATTATCAAAATGCTCATTATTATAAAGAACGCTCATTATTATCAAAGTGCTCATTATTATCAAAGTGCTCATTATTATAAAAAATGCTCATTATTATCAAAATGCTCATTATTATCAAAGTGCTCATTATTATCAAAATGCTCATTATTATAAAAAACGCTCATTATTATCAAAGTGCTCATTATTATCAAAGTGCTCATTATTATAAAAAATGCTCATTATTATCAAAATGCTTATTATTATTAAAGTGCTCATTATTATCAAAATGCTCAGTATCATCAAAGTTGTCATTATTATCAAAGTGCTCATTATTATCGAAATGCTCATTATCATCAAAATGCTCATTATTATTATAATGCTCATTATTATCAAAAATGATAATAACGATAGTAATGGTCATTATTATCAAAGTTTTAATAAGTATCAATATATTCATTATGATCAAAATGTTCATCATTATCAAAACACTAGTGCATTTCCGACATTTTAAAAACAAAACAAAAAACATCTCTTTAATTGATTGTAAAACCAAACTGCGCCAAAAAGTCGTCACGATCTAACAGTTCACTCGACTTCGTTTCAGGGTATGTCGTATTTCATTCTTGTTAATGTCGTCTACACTGCGTGTAGGCTAGGTAAACGGATACATTCATTCAGTCGTCGGCATTGTCTATATAACAATTAATACGTGCTTACAAAACATCTTGGTTTATAAAGCATAACAATTCTACGAAACCACCTTGTTCAAGGGAACACGGTGATTTCGCAGAAGAAATTGTAACTCTTTGCCACTGTCAGTATCAATGTGATGTTATCTAGGTATTTCACGTGTTTCGAGGCTATCTATGAAACTTAATACAACATGTTTATACAACTTCACAAATAAGATAAATGTGCATTACCAAAACTTAAATGCAATTGCTACGATAAGAGCCCATGGGTTATTAAAAAATTGTCATATTAATAGAACTTGCCTAGGGTGGACACTATTATGATTATACAGTCAAACATGTCTTAAGAAGCCAGTCAAGGGAAGGAGTAAATATGACCTTTAAACTAAATGTTAAGGTATCTTGAGAGACCCAAGGTCAGTTTCAAATTAATTGGGCTACCCTTTTGGAATAAAGACTTCCATTCCATTCCAAGACTGGTTGTTGCTCAATACAGGTAAATATGCTCTGAAAGCATATAAAACGGAAAAGGCAAATGTGGCTGTTTAAGACAGGTGGCTGCTTGATATAGATGACCGCCTATATAGGTTTGACTGTACTTCCATAACCATTACGACCTTTGCATTATTCTAATTTTCATATATTTTGTACGTCACGTGCGAGCCCCGTGCATGCGGCTGGGGGGGGGGGGGGGGGGGGGTAAATGTTTCGGAGTCTCCCTAATACCCTTGGAGGTCCAAAACAGTTGGAAAACATCTAACTGAGCACCCGAACCCCAGGTTTACGAGTAATACACGTTACACACACACACACACACACACACACACACACACACACACACATAAAAACGCGAGCACGCGCACACACACTCACACATATTATCTTACAATTCTTTTCACAATAATACACGGGCTACTTAACGAAGATGTGTACTATCCCAAGTCTTAAAAAGATAATATAAAGGAAAAAAAGCTAGACAAATTAATATGAAAATTCCTACAAGCCACCAACATAATTAACGCATCTTAATGAATACAGACCGACTCTTACTTTTTTTGGCTGCAGTACTGGATGGTGCTGCTACTGAATTGGAGTCGGTGACTGTGCTGCAGACATTGAAACTGTCGTTATAAGTGCACTCATTACGTTTCAAATGTGTGGTCCTAGACACATCATTTTCTGTAACACAAAAACGTAGCTGAGTTTGGTGTGCATTAATAAACACGGAATACAGACACACTTTCAATCTTTTTGGCTCAATATTCATAAAAATGGATTTAATATCCATACGTCCAAATTCATGAAAAGTAGGTTAAAATTAGAAAAAAAAATCTTTACATGAATTTTTTTTTCATGTTGAAAAAAAAAAAATTCTGAGGAAAATAGAAATAAAAGAAACAACTGGGTCATTACCAAGTTACACATAGGGTTGCCATACACATTTCTTTGGAGGTTAAATTATCTTACCAGATATAATAATAACAAATAGTTTACCTTTTTGTAAAGAAGTGTCACACAGTTTTCCAAAGTCCGGAAACACCGTGCTCGTATCTTCCTGCGCTGTCTCATTTTCATAATACTTTCTATAACACATAATATCATCCATCTGCAAAGTATTTTCTGACACAGACGACGTCGGAGAGGACAAGCCTGTTGATAAGGGCGACGCCGAAGACAAGGCGGAATGAGGCGGGCTATAATAGCGACTGTCTTCACCTTGCTGGGAATTTGAATGTGGGTTTTGATGACATAACTGCTGCATTATCGGTCCTGCTGTTGTTGTTGTTAAAGTCGGATCCTGATGTAAATGTAACTGCTCCGATGAATATGGGCTCGGCTCATCCGCAGCAGACATGTCCGATACGTAACCACCATAGCAAAAACATCTCTTTGTTTGGTAGGCAGAACCAAAAGCTTGTTCTTGCTTTACAGAAACTATTTCATTCATGTTATAGTCAGTATGTGCTTCATGAATAGAATCCATTTGCTGGTGATGTTCAAGGTTATTGTCAATGTGTGCTGTTGAAACGTCAAAGTTTTCAAAATATTCCGTTTTAATTTCATGCATTTCATGATCTATTGCGTGTTCATTTCCAAGAGTTGACACCGACGGATAGCTGGTATAGTGACAACTGGCTCGGTCCTCGGATTCCTGTTTAATGAATCGAAAATGTGTGGCTGCTGTTTTGGTTTGCGTGTTAAAGCCATTGACCACTGCACACTCTTGCCTGCTGGTTATCAGATGGTTGTCCAGGTCCAAAAATGACTTTGGTGACGCTGCAGTGCCGCTGTCTGGACTATATGCTTCCATTTGTCGTGTCGAAACGTTTGGTATGTCTGTATATTTAAATGACAAAATAGATTAGCATTGTAAACATAAAGACATAAACAATAACTAATCAGCGCTGGATCTAAAAATACCGAAACTGATTAGAACTGTTAATAATAAGACCAACGTGGTAACTGCTGTAATTGAACGCGTGATAAGTGCTAAAACGGTAGTTATGTTAACGTAAAACACTAAAAAAAAAGTATTGTAATTGTAAAGGCAGGATATGATTGGTATTGTAATTGTAAAGTCAGGATATGATTGGTATTGTAATTGTAAAGACTGGATATGATTGGTATTGTAATTGCAAAGGCATGTTATGATTAATATTTTAATTGTAAAGACAGGATATGATTGGTATTATAATTTTAAAGACAGGATATGATTGTTATTGTATTTGTAAAGAATGGATATGATTGGTATTGTATTTGTAAAGACTGGATATGATTGGTATTGTAATTGTAAAGACATGATATGATTGGTATTATAATTGTAAATACTGGATATGACTAGTATTTTAATTGGAAAAACAGGATATGATTGGTATTATAATTGTAAAGACAGGATATGATAGGTATTGTATTTGTAAAGACAGGATATGATTGGTATTGTAATTGTAAATACTGGATATGAATGGTATCGTATTTGTAAAAGCATGATATAATTGGTATTGTAATTGTAAAGACAGGATATGATTAGTATTGTAATTGTAAAGACTGGATATGACTGGTATTGTATTTGTAAAGACTGGATATGATTGGTATTATAATTGTAAAGACAGGATATGATTGGTATTGTATTTGTAAAGACTGGATATGATTGGTATTATAATTGTAAAGACAGGATATCATTGGTATTGCATTTGTAAAGACTGGATATGACTGGTATTGTAATTGTAAAGACAGGATATGAATAGTATTGTAATTGTAAATACTGGATATGATTGGTATTGTATTTGTAAATACTCGATATGACTGGTATTGTAATTGTAAAGACAGGACATGACTGGTATTGTATTTGTAAAGACTGAATATGATTGGTATTGTAATTGAAAAGACAGGATATGACTGGTATTGTATTTGTAAAGACTGGATATGATTGGTATTGTATTTGTAAAGACAGGATATGACTGGTATTATAATTGTAAAGATTGGATATGATTGGTATTGTAATTGTAAATGCTTGATATGTCTGGTATTGTAATTGTAAAGACAGGATATGACTGGTATTGTATTTGTAAAAACTGGATGTGATTGATATTGTAATTGTAAATACTGGATATGACTGGTATTTTAATTGTAAAGACAGGATATGATTGGTATTATAATTTTAAAGACAGGATATGATTGGTATTGTATTTGTAAAGACAGGATATGATTGGTATTGTATTTGTAAAGACTGGATATGATTGGTATTGTAATTGTAAATACTTGATATGACTGGTTTTGTATTTGTAAATACTGGATATGACTGGTATTGTTATTGTAAAGACATTATATGATTGGTATTATAATTGTAAAGACTGGATATGATTGGTATTATACTTGTAAAGACTGGATATGATTGGTATTATACTTGTAAAGACTGAATATGATTGGTATTGTAATTGTAAAGACAGGATATGATTGGTATTGTATTTGTAAAGACATGATATGATTAGTATTGTAATTATAAAGACTGGATATGATTGGTTTTATACTTGTAAAGACTGGATATGATTGGTATTATAAATGTAAAGACTGGATATGATTGGTATTGTAATTGTAAAGACAGGATATGATTGGTATTGTATTTGTAAAGACATGATATGATTAGTATTGTAATTATAAAGACTGGATATGATTGGTTTTATACTTGTAAAGACTGGATATGATTGGTATTGTAATTGTAAACACTGGATATGACTGGTATTATAATTTTAAAGGCAGAATATGATTGGTATTGTAATTGTAAATACTGGATATGATTGGTATTGTAATTGTAAAGACAGGATATGATTGGTATTATACTTGTTGAGACAGGATATGATTGGTATTGTAATTGTAAAGAAAGGATATGATTGGTATTGTAATTGTAAAGACAGGATATGATTGGTATTGTATTTGTAAAGACATGATATGATTGGTATTGCATTTGTAAAGACATGATATGATAAGTATTGTTATTGTAAAGACTGGATATGACTGGTATTGTAATTGTAAAGACATGATATGACTGGTATTGTAATTGTAAAGACTGGATATGACTGGTATTGTAATTGTAAAGACAGGATATGACTGGTATTGTATTTTGTAAAGACAGGGTATGATTGGTATTGTAATTGTAAAGACAGGATATGATTGGTATTGTAATTGTAAAGGCAGGATATGATTGGTATTATAATTGTAAAGACAGGATATGACTGGTATTGTATTTGTAAAGACTGGATAAGATTGGTATTGTAATTGTTAATACATGATATGAATAGTATTTTAATTGTAAAGACATGATATGATTGGTATTATAATTGTAAAGACAGGATATGATTGGTATTGTATTTGTAAAGACTGGATAGGATTAGTATTGTAATTGTAAAGACAGTATATGATTGGTATTGTAATTGTAAAGACTGGATATGATTGGTATTGTAATTGTAAAGACAGAATATGATTGGTATTATAATTGTAAAGACAGGATATGACTGGTATTGTATTTGTAAAGACTGGATATGATTGGTATTATAATTGTAAAGACATGATATGACTAGTATTTTAATTGTAAAGACAGGATATGATTGGTATTATACTTGTAAAGACAGTATATGATTAGTATTGTTATTGTAAATACTGGATATGATTGGTATTGTATTTGTAAATACTGGATATGATTGGTATTGTATTTGTAAATACTGGATATGACTGGTATTGTAATTGTAAAAACTGGATATGATTGGTATTGTAATTGTAAAGACAGGATAGGATTAGTATTGTTATTGTAAAGACAGTATATAATTAGTATTGTAATTGTAAATACTGGATATGATTGGTATTGTATTTGTAAATACTGGATATGATTGGTATTGTATTTGTAAATACTGGATATGACTGGTATTGTAATTGTAAAAACTGGATATGATTGGTATTGTAATTGTAAAGACAGGATAGGATTAGTATTGTTATTGTAAAGACAGTATATAATTAGTATTGTAATTGTAAAAACTGGATATGATTGGTATTGTAATTGTAAAGGCAGGATAGGATTTGTATTGTAATCGTAAAGGCTGACTATATTTATATTGTAAATTTGAATTTAAAGACAGCGTAGGATCAGAACAGTAGTTATAAAGACAGCATTTTGTAAGTTAAAAACAAAATGTAATAGTTGTGAAATAGTAAAACCGGAAATGATTAGTACATTCATTGATCGAGGTTTAACGCCATTTTCAACACATAACAGGTTCTATATTGCATATCCAGTCTAAAAGATAGAGGAAGACTACGTAACGGACTTAACTAGAACCACCGTCCTTCCGCAAGTAACTGGCAAACCTTTTCACATTAAGTTTTTAGGCTAATTTGGGCTCGAACTCATTATCTCAGCGGTGATAGCGGGTCGGTATACTACAGCGCCATAGACCAATTGGCAGCGGAGGATCCGTGAACCGTAATTGACATGACGCGAGAATGACTATCGCTCCGCCCACTTGCCACGTGGCAGTGTTTGTCCAAGAAAAACAATGAAGTGTTTACTAGAATTCGTTTTGTATGTCTAAGGAAAATGACGACGTTGAAGCCAATAGCATCGCTGATGTGTTTGATTGACAGACCGCGTCAGGTCAGCTGAAAAGTTGAACTTTATAAAAACCTAACATGATTATTACTGCAGATGTGCATCTTTGTCATGAAAGGCGTTTGTGTTGTGTGCTTTATTTGTGTTGTTTAGTATACATGTCTATATTTTTTGGCGATGTTCCTGCTATTTGAAACTTCCTGTCATTGCACCTTTTTCAATGCTCAAAGAAACATAAAATGTTCGGAATTATTGTTTCGGTTTATAGATAGAAAGATATATTTATTTTGGTAGTAAGTATGTATACACAGCATAGTGTGAACGACATATCAAAGCAATATTATAGAAGTGATAACGAATGTTAATAGGTCACGAAAGAAAGAAAACTATACCAAGAATTACACAAATGAAGAGAAAGAAGGCTTTTCTATCATTTCCATTGGGGTCCTAAGAAACTCATGTACTTATTACGTAATTATTGTAATGCATATCACAGTAATGAGCTAAACATAATCTATTTCGATAAGAAACATGCAATGTAAGTATTCGTTAAAATAGTTGTCTAATTCATCAAACAAAGAAAAAAACCTTAGAAGTTAACAATGGAAAATGCATACTTCCACTTCTTGTCACTTTAGGCAGTTCTGACTGGGTAGCAGTGGTGACTGGACTTTGTTGAGAAATAGTATACATCGCATGGTATTCTATCTCAGCATGTTTACTGGACGGTTCGTTTAGTGTTGCTGAGTCTGTTTTGTCTGTAATATCAAGATCCGGCATGTCGATAGGGTAAACGTGACCGCACATTTCTACAAGCATTTCTCGTGTGTTTTCGTTGATACAAGTACGAAGAACAGTCTGCGGGCGGCCATTTTGCATGGTATCTGAAAAAGTAATGGAGAGCAACATTTTTTTATTGGGCTATACACGATTTTTAATTAAGGCAGTATGACTTACACATACTCCTGTTGCCCTTCAGCATTGTGCAATATGTGAGTTTTTGTTCAACTACTAAACAGGAGGTCAGTGCGGTGGCAGATTTCTGCAAAGGTGCATTGTCGCGACGCAAGCCCACCGCCAGAAACCCTCCAAACCAGAAATACACCAAATGAAATGCCCACTACGCAAAAATTTTTTTTTAAGCCAAACGACAATTTCAATGGAGGGGGTGGTGGCGGTATTTCGCATGGCGTCCTCTGAATAAGCGGGTCTTCGCTAGGCAGTTTCACTCAACGAGGCAGAACCACTCTCCAAAGCTTTGCAATGACACAAATCGGCCACCATACATGAATGCAAAAATTGGCAAATATAATACAGATGAATGAATCTGTTACAGAAACAAAAATATAGTCATTCATCTGTTCAATAGCTCTGTGTGAGCTATTTCAAACCAATTTTAAATGTTTGGTGTTAATATTGTTCAATTCGTTGAAAAAAAACAGTTATACGGTGTGTGGGCGCGTTAGATTATGGTCTGAACGCATTTTGATAAGTTGTTTTAGTGTTTTGCAATATATTTCGTCTGTCATTCATTATGTTTTGTTGATATACGCGTTTCACATAGATACAAAATTGTTTGTTTTATTCTGTTGTTCTTTCTTTCTCAAAAGAAGGGATAAAGCGGAACGCTTGCTTATGATATCAGGTTTTAGCACTGCAAAGTTCTCTAATGTATTTACTACTTATATCATTTATATATCCATCCATTCGCGGATTCTTATTCCTAAACTGTGTTTTGTTAGACGCATGGTTATTCTTTATGAAATAGAGTGTCGTTAAAGATGGAGTAATTCGAGATGGGAGTTAGCGTGTTATAATATCCATTGTATGTAATATTACTGTTACTGTTGAATTAATTATTTAACGTAACCCAGGAAGTGTTGGTACCATTATGGTTACGTTAGTGTTGCCTAGCAACGCACACGGTTTAAGTCTAATAAAATTGGGTTCGTTTATCATGTTTATCATATACTACTTCTACTTATTATTATAGGAGGTAAAATGTATAAACCATATACACTTCAAGGATAGCGCATCGTACAAACAGATGTGTAAGATAGTACGTACAATGATATATATATATATATATATATATAATTAAGACCGTCATTGTATATCTTTCTTAATATCTCTCTATCGGACCAATAGAACCCACACCGTCGCGGTGGGCATATCATATTTCATATATACTGAAAATGAAATTCTTCCATAAAATAAGACACAAATTGTTTCACTTTTCGAGAAAATTGTAAACAAATACAGTCGAAACTCGTTATTTCGAATTCCGTGGGACCGTAAAAATAATTCGAAATATCCGAAGTTCGATTTATCAGGAGTTTATTTTTGTTCAACATTTTACCGTTACCCCACCCACTTCATAAATCGTTGAAAATATACATGTTGTACCTAGAAATACCTCTATTTGTTTGTTTTTTATTGTGTTCTTTTTCAATATAACATGTTGTGGTTATATTTACACATGATATAAACTGCGTTTGTATTGATGTGTACTGTGGATTTATCTTAAATCGTGTTAAATTCTACTGTTTACATGCGTTATTTCCTTCTACGCAAGCGTATGTTGTGTGTTGTTATCCGTGTGTAGGCTAATTGTCTATTTGCACAGTGCGTGAACATTTTATATTTTTGAGTGTGATACAATAGATAAACAAAATATACTTTTTTGATACTTTTTAATTACATGAATATTAAATAAATAGAATAATCAACTGAAATATAAACACAGGTTAAATACAAGCAATCGTTACAACAATTTTACAAATAAAAAATAAGACAAAAAATAGCACAGGTCAAAAACGTCTTTTAACACTTCGGCGTTGTTTGTCTAATTAGCGTGTGTATCGCTCGTGTTTGTATCTTAACAATTTGATGACACAATTAACTTACCTGCCAGTACAGACACACAAAGCGATAAATTACAGGTATGGGATCAACAATTATCACCTTCGACGGTTTTCCTTTCATCTTCTTGATAAAAATTCGAAATAACGAGTGAGAAATCAATAAATTTTAGGATGGAGGGACCCAAAAACAGATTCGAAATAGTGAATAATTCGAATTACTGGAATTTGATATATCAGGAGTTAATGAATATAGAAATAGAAGGGGAAAAAACGGGACCGAACTTCAAATTTGAGATAACCGGAAATTCGAAATATCAGAGTTCGAGTTGGTGAGTATCATCTGTACCATAGTGTAATCCGTTCGATAATTAATTATACGTAATCTATTAATCTTGTTGTATTGTGAATAAATTAGTCGCGGTGCGGTGATATTGCAAATAGTGCAGCCGCAACGTGGTTGGGTTTTAGATAGCAACACGATCTTTGTAATTCAGTCCACAAGACATGGTCGAAATAGACCGCAGTCTTAATGGCTATACATCCTTGTTCACTCCAATACTATATCACTGCAGCGGTGGTCTAGTTGGAGTGTCCACCTCGAATGCGGAAGGTCACTGTTCGATCCCCGGACGGGTCATACCAAAAACTTTAAAAAAAAACAACAGTACTATAAGCTTCCTTGCTTTGCGCTCAACATATAGAGGATTGTTCTAGGTTTGGCTGATCCGTTGTCAGTATACTGTGACTGGGTGGGATATCATTTCATATGCCTGCGGCATGATACGACAGTGTAACAGCGCCCAGAATGCTGTTTTAAGTAGACGGACACCGTCGCGATATGAATGAAAAATTGTTGAAAGCGACAACAACAACAACAACTTATACTACATGAATAATAACAAGAAAGTATTGATGCATCTAGGTCAATAAAAACGACGCAGTGATGATACAATGCCTGTCTTATAAAAAATACGTCACAAAAGCTTCAATATCAATTGCCACATAAAATATGTAAATTGCCTGTATTCGATTAGTATGCAGATATCAATGTTATTGTTGTTCCTGTTTTAATCGAATAAACCATCGTCCAATAATCAACAATTTGAAACAAAGATGCATTTTAAAAAGAACATTGTTTACTATAGCTTACTACAAATAAGTGATAATAAAATATTGTCTTGGATTTTTAAATCATTTAAGATTCACCTTCCGAATTTAACTGCAGATATCATTGTTTGAATCAAACAGTCCAGGATATAGCATAATTTCTTTCCAAGTTTGAAACATGAGCAAACTACTTTTACAAGTAACCATGTATTTTTGTTGGTTAACAAATTGTCATTTGTAGCATGATATACTTAATTCATACAAACAGTATAATCTTCCTGTTCCTCCATAGCCTACGTCACCCCAGTACCACTACTTTCGAAATCCGTGACGGGTCATTGTATGTTACTATATATGACCAGAGACATATAAATAGAGATAAGCAACTGGAGACAATTGTCTAAATTTCAGGTGGCACATTTGGCGTTTTCTAAATGTTGGAAACACAATTTCTCTTGAACCAAACAATATGTAATTGTGATTTTGGTATCAAAAGAAAGGGCTTAAACTTTATTTTAAATTTAAAGAAATAAAGACTTTTTACACTTAGTTATTTTTTTTGTGATCATTTACTCATTTTTAGCCCATTTTTAAAGTAATAAACAACGAAAACGTCTTCATATATCAATATGCAAATTTTCTCCACCAATGCAAAACTTCTTCATCTTTCTTTCTTTTATTTATATTGTGTGTTGTTAAAACAATTTTTCATTTTCAATCCGTAATAATTTAAATTCAGAGAAAAAAAAATGTTATTTGAAAATTTCATCAAATTTATCAGCTTAACTTTAGTACCAAAATTATTTAATTCAGACACAGATTCAAAGAGTTATTAAAGAAACACTAAAGGTGCCACCCAAGTTTTTAACCGTGTACATTATATTGCTATTAGCCTGCTAGTTTCTGTAATTAAGTCACTGATATAACGTAATAGACCTAATTACTGAATATACCATGTAACGTAATAGGAAACAGGAAGTAGGTCAGATGCAATTAATCATAATTTATTTCTATATTCTCGTCACCTTTTTCAACTCCAACAGGATATGCATAATTTTAGGCACATATTCAGTACGATTATATAAAATAACCCGAATAGATAATAATTTACAAAAACATAGAGGCATACTACCACCATTGGAAAAAGGAAGTGCTTCCGTGGAGTACTCGCATAATGGCGATTATAAATAATCCTCGTTTTTTTTTGTTTTTTTTAAGAATGCATTTTCCTTATTTTAAAGCTCATTTTTTTTTATTTGAATGGCATTATTGATGTATTTTGAACATTTTGACAGCATTGTCATGTTTGAATAATTATTGTAAATTTAGAAAAAATTATGATGTTTGGAAATTGGGGTAAAAATACATGATTTTGGAATTCTACTTTCACTTTGTCAACAGTGTTCATGCTGAGCAGAAAAAATCTCTTCTATGACACATGCCAGCTACTGTTCTCGTTATATTTTGATAGTGCAAAGGTTGACAAACAGTAAAATGTAATTTTCACTACTTTCATTTGGGTCTCTCTATGAATGACAAGCCTTCAAACTTTTATTTTTTACTAGAAAATAAAGAACAACAATCAATAGTGGGTTTACACCTAGAGAACTGGTAACAACAGGGGTCGCCACCAGGGTCACCAGGGGTAGCTACCAGGGATGAATATAAATGAAGAACACAAATAGTATCTTCTTTATTTGCTAAAACACATGTAAATATTAAATTATGTAAACTTTATTTATAGTTTAAATTAAAACAAAAATTCTATAAACTGCACCTTGGGAGGGGGCACTTGACCTGAAAGTGGTAATATATGTACCCTGTAAACTTCAAAACATAGGCACAAACTATACATTGCATCCTAAAATTTGGTGATCAAAACACTACAATCAAACCAGTTATAGGGATCAGAACTCTACATAAATAAAACTTTGTTTACACAATGACATAAGGTATTTCATAGCCTGGAGTTTCTATGCAGTAGAGGATTGAACCCCGGATTGAACAAGGGGTTAAAAGTCTACATTATGTTTCCAGAAAGTAGGATCAAAGCTCTACATCGCATTATGCAAAAATAGGGGTCAAAACTCTTCATCATGTGACAAAAATGAGGGCTTAAACGGTGGCACATATGTACTAACAAAGACATAAGGAGTGCCGCCCACCACCCTCGGGAAACTGCAAAATGATGGAAAAATTTACTAACTTTGAATATTACATGGGTGAAACTATGGCTTATTTACTTAATACTCTTAGTCATATTGAACTATTTACATGGGTGAAACTATGGCTTATTTACTTAATACTCTTAGTCATATTGAACTATTTACGTGGGTGAAACTATGGCTTATTTACTTAATAAGTCACAATGAACTGTTAATATATCTTTAACTGTAATTTGAAACACTGTTGCTATGTACGATTTATTGGAATAAAGTTTTATTTAGATTCACAATTTTCTTGGAAAAAATGGATTTCTGTCGTGCGCACTATTTAAAAAAAATCTGTTTACTACCGTCAGTTGCACACACACACACGCACGCACGCACGCACGCACGCACGCACTTAAAAAAACTTCAAAAGAAAAAGCAGGGAATTCTATGTCTGTCCCACAATTGGAAGCTTACTTAACTATAACGACATTCAAACTTTCCGTGAAACAACTGACCAATTAACTTGTTCAAAGGTGCTGCTATTGAACGGACCGAATCGAGAGCGCTGGGTTCGTTCTACAGAGCAATATAATATGTAGCAAACAAATGAATATCTGACAAGAAATCTGACAAAAGGACAACCTTTTGCATTCGATGTTCACATTGCCAATTTGCACCAGGTTATGTGTCATTGTATATACTTACAGAAATATGTTATTATCATTATTATTAATTTTATTATTATTTGAAGCCAAATATGGTCCATGAATATGCATATGATACAAATATTATAACATAATTATCAATATATTCAGGCACAAATGAAAAAACTTTATGATTAAATAAAAATAAACAAATTCTACCAGTTCGATACTCGTTTTTCCCACTTAAACATCTAGATGACTTCTCGCCATTTATCTCATTATTTCATGAAACAATTTGAATAAAAGCAAATCCGTTTGGTATTCTGATTCAAATCTTTAAAGATACAATTAAAAAATCTATAACAAACTGGAAAACAATAACAGCATTTTAACGTACTAGTAAAAATCAAATTACTATTAAAATGTATTTTTTTATTTTAAAAAGCAAATATGCAAACAACGATACCAAGTTACACTTCATAGACTTTATAACTTATCTTTATACAATTGAACACATTGTTAAACGTATATTGACCCCCCCCCCCCCCGCCTCCAACCCCTTATATTTAAGATAGATAAATAGATACATAGTGCAAATTATTCAAAGTGGTAAATTAAGACGATAACTATAAATATTGCGATTATAGTTATTGATTTTTTTATCTTTTTTATATTTTGAATTTATAACTTGGTAATTTTCTGTTGAATATAAATACTTTTCACACAAAATTTAAGGTTTTGTCAATTTATGTACATGCACAGTGCGTCACTACGCCTTTTTTGATATAGTGTCTGCCGGCTGCAATTCGAACTGGCGAAGCTTCAGAAAGCGTATGTTCCTTCCCCCACCAAATATTAAGGTGGAGGGGCAGCATATACTCAACTCCAACTCCAAAAAAAAATGATAAAATATGTTTAAAAGTCACAAAATACAAACAATCTTCAGTAAATGACAACTATATTTTTATCTTAAAAGTTAACTAGAATGCAGCATTTTCTTGTTTTAACTATTATCATTGTTCCTTTCCGGGGGATGCCGCAACATCGACACATACCCGCTTCCAACCTTCTTTCTCTTAATAAGTTTGCAGTGAATTGGGTTTACAACCCAGTGAAACAATGAAAGTTCCTGTTTAATACATCTTACAGTTTTTCTTCCTTAATAAAAACGTTTAAATGTCACCGTGAAAATGTTGGAGTAAATAATAACCAGCTTTCCCCTAATACACTATAAAATTGCTAAAATGCATTATTTGGCTTTTAAGATATCAAGATTTTCCAGGGGAGGTCCCTCTTACCCCCACCAGTAAGGGAAATTCTCTCCACAATGGAATAAATGTCAACCATATTTTTTCTTGGAAACTCTTTAGAATGCAGCAGTTGGTGTTTTAAATACAATATTTTCCTAGGTAGACCCCGTACCCCAACCAGCAGAGACCCCACAATCTGGTATAAATCACAACCATTTTCCAATTAATATCTACTAGAATGCATTTTGTTTTTTTAAATATCTTTTTTGCAGGGGAGAAGCCCAATACGTAACACTCTCCCAGATCTCCTCTCATGTCTTGCTCCCAATGCATGAGGTGACGGGTTTAAAACCCGGTCGAAGTTAGTTTTTTTAATACATTTCATGCTCGTTTCTTTATGAAATATTTAAATATCACAAAATATTGGAGTTATAACAACCATATCTTTATCTTAACAACTCCATTGAATGCAACAGCTTGGGATTAAGATATCAAAATGATCCGATGGAGGCCCCCGTAGCCTCAATTGTGGGAGGGGATTCTTTCTCCCACACTCTCTCGCCATGTTGGCCTCCCAAGTAATTGAAACGCTCTTACGCTCATGAAAATTTAAATATGATACATATACATAATCGTTAGAAAATAAATTTTGTAATATTACATTATAACTCACGGTAAAACTCGAAACACTTATTTACAAGCCATTTAACATGTATTAAAACCAAATGTTAAATTCTATAAAAATTATAAATTGAGTAAACAACGTTTGATATATTTATCATTCCTTTATAATAATCGATCAAATGGTGAAGATAAATAATAAGCATGGACTGCGTGGATAACAATTCAGTTGTAAATATATATAATCACATGAAACATGCATTTTTGTAATATTAATATTTAACTCACGATAAACCCATCAATTATACATTATTTTGGTATATATAAGGAAGGGGGGGGGGGGGGGGGGGGGGTTATATATGGCATATCCAATTTTACTGGTGGAGGAAGACCTCAGACTGTTTCAGACTGAGTAGAACCACCGTCCTTCCGCAAGTAACTGGCGAACTTTTTGGAGCGAGCAGTGCCCAAGGTGAGAGGTAAGTTAGCTTGAGACGGTGCCTTATACCACTCGGCCACGGAGGACCCGCTCAAAATTTATAATAAGTTGATAAATAACTTACATAATTATTTTTTCTACAACCTGCCTGGCCCTGTATTGATTCTTACATTTTTTCTCATCCTTTATACTTTTAAATACTTTATTACTTACAAGCCACAGATGTGTTACAATGTTATGTTAATGTGTAGTTTACTAAGCATCTATATTTTGTATATATGTATAAGAAATAAAATAATTAAAACTGATTACATAATTTTTATATGGATTAAACAATTAAAGCATTTTAAATTATTAAGTACGATTTTTTTATGTTATCAATACATTGTAGGCATGGTACCACCATTGAAAAAAGGAAGTGCCTTCGTGGGGTAGTCACATAATGGTGGTTATAAATAATCCTCGTTTCTTCTACTATAAAAATGCATTTTCCTTATTTTAATGCTCATTTTTTAATGGCATTATTGATGTATTTTGAACATTTTGATAGCATTGTCATGTTTGAATTGTGAATTTAGAAAAAAAACTGATGCTTGGAAATTGGGGTACGAATACATGATTTCTGAAGTCTACTTTTACTTTGTCAACAGTGTACACACTGAGCAGAATTTTTTTTATTTGACACATGACCCCTACTTTTCTCATCATATTTTGATAGTGCAGAGGTTGACAAACAGTAAAATGTAGATTTCACTTATTTCATTTGGGGTTCTCTATGAATGACAAGCCTTCAAACTTTTATTATTTACTATAGAATAAAGTATAAAAATCAATGGTGGGTTTACACCTATAAGAGGGACTCAAGTGAGATGGGGGTGATTTTCCAAAATGTTAATTGTATGTAAAATAACCTCTTTTTTACACTCTTATAGTCTTAAATAACAAATTGGAGACATTTGCTGCCTATAAAACAACATTTTGGCAAGTTTATGCCTCAAATAAAGCATTTATGTGCATATTTACATTGAAATTTCATGAAAAAGCACAAAAAAATTTAAGATTTGTTTATTTTTGATGATTGAAATGTGCAATTTTTTAGCATTTACATTGTATTGAATAATGTATTTTAGTAAGATAATGTCTTCAATGTTTCATGAGACTGTTTTATTGTAAAAAATTTAATGGCATTAGGTAAAAAAAAAATATTTGGTAAAATTAGACAAACACATCCAAATTGCATATCGGTCAACATCTCGCGCCTGTATATAATGATCATGTAAAAAGTGGTACTCTGACAAAAGTTTCAGTATTTAATGCCTGCAACTTGGCAGTATTACTTCAAATTGATAGTAATTAGTAAAAAAGAGGTAATTATGAAAAGTTTCCTTATAGGCATAGTGCCACCATTGCAAAAAGGAAGTGCATCCGTGGGGTAGTTGCATAATGGCGGTTATAAATAATCCTCGTTTCTTCTTTAAAAATGCATTTTCCTTATTTTAGTGCTCATTTTTTTTTTTTATTTGAATGGCATTATGGATGTATTTTGAACACTTTGATAGCATTATCATGTTTGAATTGTGAAATTAAAAAAAAAATAATGCTTAGAAATTGGGGTATTGATACATGATTTCGCAAGTCTACTTTCACTTTGTCAACAGTGTACATACTGAGCAGAAAAAAATCTCTTATATGACACATGACCCCTACTTTTCTCATCATATTTTGATAGTGCAGAGGTTGACAAGCCTTCAAACTTTTATTATTTACTATAGAAAAAAGAACAAAAATCAATGGTGGGTTTACACCTTGTAAACATTTGATATATACAGGACCCTATATGAGTGCTTGTTTATTATTAGATTCATTAAACGAGTTGGTTAAAATATGTTATGATTTTAACTACGGAAACGTATATTGACCCCACTTATATATACCAAAATTATGTATGATTGATGGGTTTATCGTGAGTTATATATTTATATTACAAAAATGCATGTTTCATGTGATTATATATATTTACAACTTAATTGTTATTGATGCAGGCCATGCTTTTTATTTATCTTCACCATTTGATCGATTATTATAAACGAGTGATAAATATATTAAACGTTGTTTACTCAATTTATAATTTTTATAGAATTTAACATTTGGTTTTAATACATGTTAAATGGCTTGTAAATAAGTGTTTCGAGTTTTACCGTGAGTTATATTGTAATATTACAAAATTTATTTTCTAACGATTATATATATATGTATCATATTTAAATTTTCATGGGCGTAGGAGCGTTTTAATTACTTGGGAGGCCAACCTTGCGAGAGAGTGTGGGAGAAGGAATCCCCTCCCACAATTGAGGCTACGGGGGCCTCCATCGGATCATTTTGATATCTTAATTCCCAGCTGTTGCATTAAATGGAGTTGTTAAGATAAAGATATGGTTGTTATAACTCCAATATTTTGTGATATTTAAATATTGTATAAAGAAAAAGCATGAAATGTATTAAAAAACTAACTTCGACCGGATTTTAAACCCGTCACCTCATGCACTACGAGCAAGGCGTGAGAGGAGATCTGGAAGGGTGTTATCTATTGGGCTTCTCCCCTGCAAAAAAAAGATATTTAAAAAACAAAAAATGTATTCTAGTAGATTTTAATTGGAAAATTGTTAATATTTATCCCTTTACTTCACAAAGACGCCTTTGGACACCTCTAATATAGATGCTTTTGGACACCTTTTGAATTATTGGGTGAATTATGTTTATATTAACTGACAAACGTATCTATGGAGTAAAGGGTTATACCAGTTTGTGGGGTCTCTGCTGGTGGGGGTACGGGGCCTATCTCGGAAAAGATTGTATTTAAAACACCAACTGCTGCATTCTACAGAGTTTTCAAGAACAAATATGGTTGACATTTATTCCATTGTTGGAGAGAGTTTCCCTTGCTGGTTGGAGTAAGAGGGACCTCCCCTGAAAAATCTTGGTATCTTAAAATCCAAATAATGCATTATATCAAGTTTAATAGTGTATTAAGGGAAAGCTGGTTGTTATTTACTCCAACATTTTCACGGTGACATTAAAACGTTGTTATTAAGAAAGAAAAACTGTAAGATGTATTAAACAGGAACTTTCACTGTTTCACTGGGTTGTAAGCCCAATTCACTGCAAACTAATAAAGAGGAAGAAGGTGGGAAGCGGGTATGTGTTGATGCTGCGGCCTCCCCCTGAAAGTAACATTGATATAATAGTGTAAACAACAAATGCTGCATTCTAGTTAGCTTTTAAGATAAAAATATGGTTGTCATTTTTTGTATTTTGTGACTTTTAACATATTTAATAATTTTATTTTGGAGTGGGGGGTGGGCAGTATATGCAATTCAAATTGCAGCCGGCAGATACTACATTCAAAAAGGCGTAGTGACGCACTGTGCATATACATAAATTGACAAAACCTTAAATTTTGTGTGAAAAGTATTTATACCCAACAGAAAATTACCAAGTTATAAATTCAAAATATAAAAAATCTAAAAAAAATCAATAACTATAATCGCAATATTTATATCGTCTTAATTTACCACTTTGAATAATTGGCATTATGTGCAAGCATGTTTTATAAATTTTTAACTTTCTAATACGATGTAGATTATATTAAAAAGTTAATAGATAACACTGAAAACAACATATTTATCTATCTTAAATATAAGAGGGTGGGAGTCAATATACGTTTCCGTATTTAACAGAATTATAAAATACTTATTTAATAAATAAGTGTAGAAAAGCAAAGAAAATCTAGTTGTCATATAAAAATTACTTAGTTTTAACATAATTATTAAACATAAATTTAATAAATAAGTGCAGAAAAGCAAAGGAAATCTGGTTGTATTCTAAAAAAAAATCTTATTTTAACAGAATAATAACAAACTATTTAAATAAATAAGGGCAGAAAAAAAAAACAAAATAAAAATAATACATGAGTTTATCAAATCAATGCCTGTTACTTCTTTGCAAACATTCATGGATCTGTTGACTAAACTCCGCCATCCATTTGAATGAAATTATCAAATAATGTTTAAGAAGCATTATTATTTAAAAGTTATATAATTGTCGGGAATATTTTACAGGAAATCTTATCTAATGTTAAATATTTTGTAAAAGAAGTCAAATTTCCAAAATGTAGTAGTGACGTGTGGTATATATATAAATCATTGAGATTTGCCTTGACTGAGACATGAACTTTTAAAGCTTTTAAATATTTTTTTTTCAAAAAAATAAAGAACAGGGACTAGACATAAGATGTAAACTACTGAAACATACAGAAAAATGAGTTCACATAGCTAACATGATGATATAACATCGGTTCTTTTTCAATCAAATAGTGTTAAGAAAACCTGATTAGTGCAGTGGATCTTTTGTTCTGTGTCTTTTGAACACAGAACAAACGTAGAAAATGGGAACACAGAACAAATATAGGATACATTGGAACGCAGAACAGAAATAAAAAAAGTGAACACAGAACTTACATAGAAGAAATATGAAAACAGAACAAATATAGAACAAATGTGAACACAGAACAGACATAGAAAAAATGTGAGCACAGAAAAAAATATAGAAGCAATGTGAACAAAAACTGAAAAAAGCGAACACGGAACAAACGTAGACGAAATGTGAACACAGAACAAATATAGAAGGAATGTGAACACAAAACAAACGTAGACATACTAATAATATCTTACAAAATGACATCTTGGAAGCAATAAAGAACGCAATAAAGAAAAACAAAATGGCCGCCTTGTTATTTTCAGTCTGTTCATGAGAGATTATGCCATATGAAACACCACTAATGTTACATGGCACTGGCTACAGCGGTATTGTTTTTAAGCAACAATAAATAGCCTTTTCAGAGTTAATAAATAAATAAATAAATAAATAGTAGCAACACGGGTCCAAATTATTCGCGTTTTTAACGGCAGTCGCCTAGCGCATAATACATCATGCCGTGACTGTGAATAAAGTAGCCGGTGATAATATTTAAAACGATAATAAAACAATATAGATATATAGTTTTGAGTAGGCAATCCTAAAATTAACTGTTAGACTACGACTACAAATCACAAAATAAAGAACTATATATATCCGTATCTCTCTTCTCTCAGAATCAATTTATTTTTTTAGTTTTCATATTATCTTTTCTTTTCATTTTTTTATAAAAAAAAAACACCTATCATCCATAACACCTATCAACAGCATCTGTCTACATTACCTATCAACAGCACCTCTTCATAACACTTATCCAGACAACACATATCCACAACATCTATCATCCACAACACCTATCCACAGCATCTATCCACAACACCTATCAACAGCACCTATTCATAACACTTATCCAGACAACACATATCCACAACACCTTTCATCCACAACACCTATCATCCACAACACCTATCCACAACACCTTTCATCCACAACACCTATCCACAACACCTAAATATTATTGATGGATATGTGTAATTAACAACAGTTTAGAAATGTAAATAATACAAACAAACGTGCCACTGACAACGCATTTACAATAATAGCTCCTAATTTGATAGTAACTATTGTGTTACAATTACAGTCACCATGCCTATCTATGCTTTCTAATTCAATAACTTAATTGGGAGAGCTTTTGTTATTAGACGTAGCATTACTAATCATTTACACATGTTTAAATAACAAAAAATTATTGCGATCAGGATAAGTATCATAATACATACAATTTACAATCAATATCAACATATAGTCACTTAACAGCAATGATTAAATTCTTTAGTTGGTTATATTTTAATACACATTTATGATTGAAAAAAATCATAATTTGAAATTCATTGTCAGTATTTGAGAATATTTGATAATATACTAAATAATACAAATCATAAATAATATAGTATGTGTTATTTATAATATATAGATTAATAACTGACATGTGGATATGTTGTATGTATGAGTATGTTTTGTAACGACAAACTGTAACAGTTTAAGTTAACAAAATATTATTATTATTATTATTATTAGTAGTAGTAGTAGTAGTAGTAGTAGTAGTAGTAATAGTGGTAGTAGTAGTATCATTATCATTGTTATTATTATTATTATTATTATTATTATTAGTAGTAGTAGTAGTAGTAGTAGTAGTAGTAGTATCATTATCATTAATATATTATTATTATTATTATTATTAGTAGTAGTAGTAGTAGTAGTAGCAGCAGCAGCAGCAGCAGCAGCAGCAGCAGCAGCAGCAGCAGCAGCAGCAGTAGTAGTAGTAGTAGTAGTAGTAGTAGTTGTAGTAGTAGTAGTAGTATCATTATCATTATTATTATTATTATTATTATTATTATTATTATTATTTTATCTTTCGAAATATGCACATGTGTTGTGAACACAGTTTCAATGTTTTGTACGAGTATGTGTAGTAGTAAACATCATTGTGTAATAATTAATTATAATAAAATATTTTCAAAATATATGAATAATGAGGTACCTGTTTTTTCTTTCTCCATATAAGCATCGGTAACTGGTACAATGCCGCTATTATTGTTGTTGTTGCTGCTGCTGCTGCAGATTCTGGTGCCACAGCTGTTGGTTTTGTTTATGTTACCACACAAAGTTGTAGATACCAATTGTTTGTATACGATGTTACCAGTGTCACTGCACACTATGTTAGGTATGTTTCCATTGTCACTGCACAATATGTTAGGTATGTTACCAGTGTCACTGCATACTATGTTAGGTATGTTTCCAATGTGACTGCACACTATATTAGGTGCTTGTAGTGCGTCTGCAACTGTATATATGTGATATTGCGTATCAGCTACTTGACCGGCGTCTCTTGTATTTTGTTGTGACTTAAATGATATATTTCCGGGTCCGAAGCCTATATCTATATCTATTTTTAAATCAACAGCTGAATCAGTTTTTACATTTACATTTATATCGTCCTTTAACAGTTTCTTAATTCTTTCAACACTTTCTTTTTTGTATTCGTCATCTTGGATAAGTTCGTATAATTCATCAGAATTTTTACTAAGTGTCTCTTCAATGTTCAGCAAAGAGAGGAAGTCATCCTCGCTGAATATTTGGGCATCTTCAAGCTATGGATATAAATACATTGCACCCGTCAGTTTAAGTGGGAGTCGCGTAACATGTAATTTAAGGCGACCTTTTGTTATGGTCCAGGGCAAGAATGAATAAAACACATGCAATGTGCTTTCACAAGATTTTTGTTTTTAAAAAGGTTATTCATTCAAATTTTAAGGTTTATACTAACTTTAATAGTGATAAATTTGAATCACTCATTTTATGAATTTAATGGAAATATTCGTTTATTAAAACATAAATTAATTAAATATTTATAAGGTGACAAAACAAGTTACAATAATATTGCTACGTGTAAGTTAAAATTTAAAAAAAAAAAAAGAGAATAAAATACTGACCAATAGAGATGAAAACCAAAAAAATATTATACATAAAATATTTATGTAGAACACTATCACATTCATTTAAATTATTGCATCCACAAACATTTAATCCATTTCACATAATGATGAGTGAATGTAATTAAAAAAAAGCATGTCCTCACCTTAAGAGAGTTGGGACATGGAAGCATTGTTTCGTTTTCCTTATAGAGAACTTCCAGGTATGCGAGTCATAAATTAAATTCACAGAAAATACAAAGTTAATTTTATTATAATGCTATTATTAAACATGCTGTTTGCATTATATGTTTAATATAGATAAGCGTATATCCTGCGTGTATATTGCATGCTGTTTCAAATCACCAAAAGTAAAACGCGAACCACTGTTATATATTGGTTATATGATAACTAAGGCATGGTGTATGTCTAAAAATAGAATACAATGAAACCTTACTATTTTGAGATTTATGAATGAAATTCAGTTAACCATTTCAAGGTCAGCGTTATCCAATCAAAACGATTAGGAAGTGTAATACAGTAAGGAAAATATGAGAATAAAAATACTACAACAGTGAGTCAGACCCTCTAGCTTTACAACTACATACATACAATGATAAAGATAAATAAAATTTAAACAACACTAGATACAGTTTTGGACAATAATGAATCATGACTCACTGGTGAAAAGAGACACGTGTTATTCATGGGGAACTTTAAAAAAAATTAAAGAGTGGGTTTAAACATTAAACGGATTGAGAGGTAATTTTTGACAGAGCTATTTGGGGTCGGGGTTAGCAAATACTTATCTAAATTCCACCTTTTTAATTAAAAAATGAATACATCTCCTGCAACAGTTTCAACAGGATATCTCGTATATCTAAATGCAGATCCATACACTACAGATCTACATATCAATGTATTAACACAATAGAAAAATGCTGAGCATATTTTTTATGCAAAACATTTTTTTTATATGCAAAGTCTTGGAATGTTCAACCAAACAAAGATACCATCGTATGGATACTTAAGGTTGTTATGTCTATTTTTGTCATACATGAAACCATTCCCTATCTAAATTTGTAAAAATATCTCCTTGTTTCGCTCCAAAATGGCTCAAAATTAACTGTGTTGTTGCCTTTTTTCGTTTTTTATCATTTATGATATCATCTTATAAACCAGATTTATGGGATTGGCCGCTATCATACTACTACTATATTGAGAAAAAACGCAACATATATGGTATATTCTCCAATTCGAAAAGGTGAAATCTCACTCTCGTGCGTGACGAGATCGTTGCGTGACTTGAGCTCAGGGGAATCGCGTCACACCATAACAAACCGCGGTGGTGTTTCTGACAGTAGTTAATTACAACAAAGTTACATAAAACAGCCATGAAAAGAAAGAAAACAATACAAGATATGAAAGAAAATAAAAAAAATAAGTTTCTAATGATAAAATAAAATTACTTTTGATCGTTTTGTGCGTGTTTGTATACTTTAATTAAAGCTTTATTTCTGGTGATGGGTGAGGTAATTTGTAAACTTGAGAAGTTTAGTATTAATTTTTTATCAATATCTCTACTATCATTTACAATAAGGAATGGTTATAATTTATTTGTTTAATAGTTCATGCGACATGACGGATTTTATTAATAATTTTTGTCTTTTTATAGATGTATGAACTACCAAATTTCGGACCAAACTGACGACATGCATGTTGCACAGTTAATGGGCCTTTTTTGTTTAAATGTAGGTAAATGATTTTTTAAAAAAACAAACATTATTACTATAACATATAAATATAACCTAAATGTATTTTTTGCAAAAAAAAAACAACAAAACACTATGATTTTATTTAAGAGAGCTTTGAATGAATTACAGACGTTTCGTACACCCAAACTAAGGTTTCGTACAACCCATAGGTCAATGCATAAACTTTAGTGTTTCACACCATGATTAGGTGTCACAATCATAAACTTACGGTATTTGTTTTTAATTAGTGTGTGATAGTATTGGATTGTTATTATTTAGGGTTGAAACGTAACTTAAATACATTTCATTTTGTTTATACATTTATTGTATAAACGAGAAATTTGATATATTTATTATAAATTTACACCATATACTACGGACACAAATCATACAAAATAATATACATACAATTTTGATTTTATCATATTTACAACATGTACGTGTATCACATTTTAATGCATGACCACGAAGAGATATATTTGCTTTAAAAATAGTGTATTTGTGAAATAATACATAAAATCAGAAAATTTCAATTCGTGACAAAAAAACTGTAACGTCTGCATCCTTATATATTCTTCCAAGGAGATAAATAGAATGTTACACATTCACCTGCTGTAATACCGAGATACTATATAAAATGTAAAATAAAATGATCATTTTGGAAAGATATACACGGAAATGGAACGTCCGTCCCCGTAACGTCCGCCTCCCCCTCCCCCACCTGCATATATATTCTATTTTTTTTAATTTATGGAATCAATTTCGCTTTTTTTCAATGTATTAAGTATTTTATATTTGTAGAGTGCAACTAAGATATGAAAATCCCCCCCCCCCACCCCAACAAAAAAAAAAAAAAAATGAACACAATTTTTTTGTTTAATGTCACTCTAATATAGGGGATGGACGTTACAAAAAGGGGACGGACGTTACATAATTTCTTACCATTGGTATTGACCCCCTAAATAACTGAAAATATTTAAATTAAGTTATTGTTTATAATACTATGCAATATAACATACATCCTATCTTAAACCCTGGGGTCATAAATGCTGTGGTGAATTATGCAAATTGGGGTACAATATGCATGTTTTTCTCATTACCACATGGTGTGACTGTAGTGTTGGTGAATTATGAAAGCACAGCAGGACAGTAGCAAACACTGTGCAATACGCCTGTAGGCAAATATATTCCATATGACAATATCCATCAAAGGTTTAAAGATAATATTTGTCCAGGTAACTAATATACTGAGTAACGATGTCATATGGACTAGTTATAGGTAAAATACACAATATGATAAAAAAAAAAAAAAAAAAACAGTGCAAGTTATGCAAATATTAAAAATACCACTCAACAACGCTCCATCTAAATTTTCTTTAAAAGGGTATGAAATTAAATATTATCAGTCATTTCAGTGCACAGCCATGGATGCACCAGTTTGACATGGTAATGAATAAAAAAGCTGTCAAATACATTTTCTTTTTCTCGCTAAATAAGATGTTTTTATTATTCTCTATGAGACCGTTAAATATATATAATGGACCGTTTTTGCTTTAATTCCATTCCTGATTTGAAATGGTGAATTTGATAATTTACTGACTGCGTAGCAAACAGTGCACTAATAAAAAGTTGTTGAGTAAAGAATAAAATAAAACAAAAATATTATGAAACATGTACATATTAATTTACGCGGGAATGTTCGTTTCTGTGTTGAAACTATGCTACTACAACTGGTACAAAACAGCCTCAAAGACGGAGTTTTAAACTTCTAACTCGTCTTTATATATCTATAATAAATTATGTTCTTGAAACAAATTAAATAATTCTGCAAGAATAACTTTTCTTAATAATTAACACTTATATACCAGACACACTCACCATTTTACATCATATAGTATGCTAACACCACCCACTTACAACAGTAATAAAAGTCACAATAAAAAGGATACTAGCTTTCTCTCTAAAAAAACTGCTTTAATAAATATTTGTGTTGTAAATGTATGAAAATTCAATTTATTTAAGTGAAATCTACATTGTTTCACCAGCGGCCGTGGTGAAACGAATTCCCCTGAGCTCATAGTCTCGCGCGAAATCTCGCTCTCGCACGCAACGGGAATTCGGGATTTCGAAGAGGTCAATATAGTTGGTGTAGTATACTTAAGACAGCAGGGAAGCGTCATGTTTCATCGCTTTAGTTTGAAGGAATCGACCGACCGGCTGTATGAAGACAGCTTTTCAACAGTTACGCATCATGTAGTCTGTAGAACGGACTCAGCTGTCTCGATTGGGTCCGTTAAATAGCAATGTTCGGAAAGCCACATTTGAGCATGTTGATTGGTCAGTTTCTTCAACTGAAGATTTGAATGACGTCACAAGGTTAAGTAAGCGTTCAATTGTTAAGTATTGTAGGACAGACATAGAATTCTATCATTTTTTACTGGTGTTAAATAGACCTGATTCGGGAGATATCAAGTTCTGGGATAAACTATGCATCACGCGTGAGGGAAATTGTGACTAAGTAGGTTTCCGTGAGTCTGTACTAAGAAAGCATCTGAGAGTTGAAATCATATCTGTCGATTAATCACACTTGAAAGAATCAATCTAATTCATGTCCGTCATCTTTAGTAGTCTGTGTCGTTTCCTTAAAAAAAAGACGTACCAGAACTCGATCCCGATAGTAATATTTGTCACGTGGAACTAAAATCGTCTTATTAAACTATGTTCGGCTTTAAAAGTTGTGTGCGTTTATTGTTTTGCACGGCTGTGAGCGACCGGTCTACCGGTCTAATGTGCCATCTCCATATCACTTACCTCTCACTGCCAAGGTGGTGAGTTTGAGCTCATCTCAGACAGAACATTTTATGAGAAATTTAATCAGTTACTTGCGGAAGGTTTACGCGTGTGGGGTCTTCTTTCAACAATAAACATGATGTCAAATATAACCTGTATTTCTCATCAATAAAATTGGACATACAATGCCTAACATTCCATGGCTTTAAAATGGCGTTAAACCACATTCAAATAGAATTACATGTACTCAACGCTGAAACTCAATCCAATCTTCGCTAAAGTCCTCTTCAACATATTTTCAAACAAGAACGGGTGTTGAACATTAAACATTTTACAAATGACCATCATATAAACTGATTTTGAAAGACAATAAAGGAAATGTTACATATTGAATTAAATAGTATACATACGATTGACATGTTATGATCTGTTTCAATGAGAATAGTTACTTTTAAACTGTAAATTATTGCTCCTGCGTCACCAACACACTTAGATCGAAGAAAAGCATCTAGATAATCATGAGTTTAGACTCCCTGTCCGGCCACAGTCTCCGTGATGATTGATGATATACGACATTGTGTCTCATCAGCATTCGTTTCTCACCGCTGATTCAAGTGGGAAAGTTATCAGTTACTTGCGGAGATGGTGTGTGCTCGAGTACTGGTTAAACTTTCAGGATATCAGGAGACAGTTGTTAGGTTAACTGATCGTCTTTTTGCCCTCGATCGCATAAAATGACGCAAAATATTCAATCAATCAATGATTTTAGATGGTCTATAGAAAAGCTGCATTAAGTTATCATTGACATTGATTAAAGAATATTCAAGTAACCAGTCAAAATTAAGTTAATTTTTTAAGCATTAAATTAAAAATAAATCAGAAAATGTTGGTGAAAAAAAGGAACCTGGTTGTTTAATAAAGTTGGGGATTGAAATCCAAATTATTGCTCTTGAAGCAAAGTTGTTATCGAAACAGTATAGGTTTGTTATATCATAACTGCAACTGAATAGGGTTAGTGCGTGTTCAGAAAAGAATGGTAGAAGGGCGCTTGCTTCAACTTCCTTGTTCGGTGACAACCGCCAGTAATTTTTCAGATATGACACACATATTATCCTATTTGCTTGTCGATGATACGCCGTTGCTATGTAAATAAAAATAAGTTTACATGTCTGTTTATCAATGGTGAAACTTATAAACGTCAATAAACTATTGTTGCATTACATTGAAAAAACAAAATTTTAAAATAAAATTTATAATAACAAGGTTGTTTTGTAACCAGATACCTCCATTGAACAAGTCAGCTATCGACCAGGAACTTACACTACTGAAAGCGCTAAATAGGCGACTCTCATATGCAAGCGAGGCTAGGAGCTCAACACACCACCAGCTGATTAGCAGACGACTATAACTATATAGGAAAATGGCTACACCCATATCAACTTGGGATGCTATTTTGAGATCTGGTCAAGAGTGTTTTGTTGCATTATGAATATCAGATAACAGATCAGATTCTTCCCTTTATTACCATAAAATTATTAAGAGACCTGTGTTAATAAACATGTTGTATAAAGCAAACTAAGGAGAAATGGAGGACCATATGGCATTGTTAGTTATCATGTGACATATCTATCTTATAGTGTTATGGGTTTTAAATATTTTAGTATTTTTTTTTATTTAAGATAAATACAAACTTTAAAAACATTTGTTTTTTTAACTGATCAATGCAAAAACCATAACATGTAACAATAAAGTATGTGATATTTTTTTTATTTTTAAAAGGAAACAGTGTGTGTTACCGTATTACGCCTTATAAACATAATTTTATTGACACGTGAACATAGTATTATATATAACAAGTTATTGTCAGTATTTTAGAATATTGAATAATATTTGAATCTTTCATTATTGGATGGAAATGGACTGTATGTTTAAAGAAGAAACCAGCACTGTAAACCAGAAGAATCCAATCAAAAGCATGTTGATATGCTAGAGAAACAGTAATGCAAATCTGAAAAGCATGATGACAGGACACGTCTTCAAAAAGTCAGAAATATGGTCCCCATAAATTGGCGCACCTGTGAAGTATATTCCTGCAGAGCCTTTTTTCCGGACAATTTAATATTGTTTTCTGACCTTTACATTAACTGAACTGTCAACAAATTCGAAATTAATAGATGTAATCAGACTTATATCTCAATTACGATCGAAGATATCCATGTTATCTTTATGGAAGTAAGTGTTGCTGTAAGGTAGGACGTGCTCCTAGCCTCGTTCTGGTGTAGATATGCATATTCATGAGACAATATTAAGAATGGTCTATAACACAAGTATAGTGTATATACATAAATTATAGGACATTAATCAATTAAGATACAAGATTATTAATCAAAACAGTGGTATACAAAACATAAGTTCAAATAAAATATAACAAAGTATGCTAAACTGACTGTTTTTTTATATTACCTAAATCACTTTACATAAACGTCTGTGATTGTGTTTGAAATTATTAAAACAACATTTAAGGCACCAATATATCATACAATTCAACTGTTATTTGTATTTAACCTATTTTATTTGAATTGCGTCTGAAATTGTTTTGTCAACTTCTATTATTTAGTGATTATAATTGAGCGTTTGGACACTCACGCCAAGGTTTCCGTTTCTACCTCCAGGAAATGGGCACGGGGGCTGCAATCGAGCTGAAACGAAATTTGCATAAAATAAGCACCGTTTACCATAACGCTTGTGTGGGTGCATAAGGTAGCTGTCGACATGGCTGAGGACGTATTTTGCAATAGATCTGAGATCTGAGAGAATCTACACTGAATAGACACACGCATAGATTTTACAATATATCTGAGATCTGAGAGAATCTATACTGAATAGACACACACATATGTTTTACTCATTTTCACGCATTCTTTTAATCTCAAAACCGTTGAACGTGTGAAAATATTAATCTTCACATACTCCAAATTTAGCAAATTATTAAAATTATTAACTGTTTTATATAACGTTTACTCAACATAAGACGATCGCATATATATACACATAATTATTTGTTTAGGTTCTAATGTTCTGACTGTCTCGAATATCTACATCATTCAATCCACAGAACGTTTAAGAGGTAAAAATAGCATTGAAGGGAGGTTATATAGTAATATAGGAGTGCGCGTTAAATGTGTAGTTATCTCCCTTAGACTAACATATCCAATATATCTACTGTTACAGATCTTAGCGAACGAATGCATCATCGTCCTAAATAATACAGTAGCATGGAGACATGTGTTTTGTATAACGATCTAAAATATGGAACTCCATTCCTCATCAAAGCAATCAGTCCAAAACCCGTTTTGCAGAACAGGCCAACTCAGTAGTTTCAAATATTTCTTTATTTAATAAACATCTGTATATATAACTGGGACAATCACACATATAAAAAAAAAGAAAACATTTTTAAATGATAAAAATAGTAAATAGAGAAGAGAGATTACAATGCAAAAACATATTTAAAAATATATATGATATCATAGTCTAGACTTCACCAGAGGAAGCAAAAAACAATTCTGTATCTATATACATGTAAAATGCATATATATAAAAAATCAATAATGAAATGACAGGCTGACGAAATATAATGCAAACAAACAATATAACTTATTTGGAATACTGTTAAATGCCATCCTAATGTCGTTCCCAGTGTCAGAGGTGGGTTAAAACCAACGTTCTTCTGCAAATAACTGACAAAAGTTCTTACATAACGTTTTTGGACCAAGTAAGATTGAAACCCGTGACCTCAGCGGGGAAAGGTCAGTGATGGTCTTCAGACGAGAGCGCACTAGACCATTCGGCCACGGGGGAACTGACTATTTTTTTTAGAAACAAATCTAATATGGCTGCGATCCCAAGGAATTATAATACAATGCATTGATGATAATACTATATACCTATTGCAATCGACGTTATGAACATCATATTAGCGTTGTGTTTGGTATGCAATTGTTTATAAGAAATACTTGTATCCGTGAATAAGGTAAATCCCTGGCTTGATTATAAAAACTGGAAGGCTTATATCAGTTCAACATGCACGGATGATATTTCATATGTAGCCTTTAGTATTTCTTAATTAGCTCTTTGAATCCATGTCTGAATTTAATAGTTTTGGTACTAAAGAAAAGCTGATAAAAATATTGACTATTTCGATTAAGCAATTATTTAATATTTTCTTCTGAATTGAAATAAAATTATTACCATTTGAAAACAAAAATCATTTAACACATCTTAGAAATGTATGTAGAAAGAAGAAGAAATAAGTTATTAATGGGTGGCGAAATGTCATATCAATATTTAAAGAAGTTTTTTTTCTAATTTTTATTTCTTACTTTGAAAATGGACTAAAATGAGAAAATAAGCACAATAAACTGTAAGCGTAAACCGTTTCCATTTCTCAAAATATAAAAAAGACAAGATTACCACCCAACGTAACAAACAAGCATTTTCTTTTAATACTTTTGATACCATAATCACAAATATATGTTGGTTAATTCAGGAGAATTTGCGTTTCCAAGATTTGGAAAAACATCAAATGTGCAACCCGAAATTTAGACAAGCACCCGTAGTCACTTATCTCTGTTTAAATGCTTCTGTTTATGTGTCTCTTGGTAACTAAACTAGATTATATAAACAGAGGGTTATTATCCATAAACGCTTCTGCAAATCACTTATTCTAAGTTTTGTCGTAACCTGTGCTTTACAAGTTTATAATTTTTTACCGCATTATGCACATATCGGATATTATTTCTGTATCTGTCTATATATGACAGTTTCTATTTTAATCAGCCAATAAAAGGCAACGAATGTGTGTTAAGAATTTATTTAATAGCCATTGATTAATTTCAAGTTGAATTTAATGCAAATAGAAACACAAAAAGAATCAAAATAAACAAGAAACTGTATTCAGATATTGATAATAATTGACAAATATAGATGGCGCCTTATTAATAAAAGAAACAAACATATTCAACAGGGAATTTACTTCCTGGTATACTAATAGTGCATAAGTGAATTAAGCATAAACGGTAGATAGGAATGTAAATCACCGTAACCTGGTTGTATGTAAATACAAGTGCGTGAATCATACAACGGCGTGACTCAAACAACACCGTGACTCATAAACTCTCAGCCAATGGTGCGCCTGCCAGTCACCCCGGCAGGTAAATTCAAAGTTTCTGGCAGACAACACAACAAAAACATTTTTTTTTCTGATAGACATTTCTCTTAATTGAGATAAAAGTGCATATCTTAAGGAACGAAGGGGATATACTAAAGGACATTTATGCCAAATTTTAGATGAATCCGTTCAGTAAATTTCTTCTGATTTGTGTTAAATATGTGATGTCGTCAATTTATTGATTCGTATAAAACAATAGCGGTTAGTCCTGTGTTTTTGCTTACCCTCGTGTTTTGAACATTTGGCCAATTCGCCGCACGAATACCTTTTATACTACCTCCGCGGCCTGCATACGATATCCCCTCAGTTCAATCGTTCCAGAGGGTCCTCCGCGGTCGTTGGGTCTAAGGCACCTTCTCAAGATCACTGACCTCTCACCGCTAAAGTCGTAGGTTCGAGTCCCGCTCGCTCCAAAAACTTTATGTGAGAAAGTTTCCTCGGTTACTTGCGGAAGGACGGTTGTTCTACTGTCTGACTCAGTCTGAGGTCTTCCTCCACCAGTAAAACTTGATGTGCTGAAATGTGTTGAAAATGGCGTTAAACCCCAATCAAAATAAAAAACAAACAACCCACAAAACAATCGTACTGGAGGAAACATCTATGTTGACAATGTAGAGTGGACAATGTAGAGTGAGGTGAATGGGAATTGAACGCCATTTTCAAAACATTTTGGGTTATGTATGGTGAAGGAAGTCCTCATAATGAATATCAGTAGAACCGCCATCCTTCTGTTAGTAACTGAAAAACATTCTCACATAATGTTTTTGGTGCGAGCGGGTCTCGAACCTACAACCTTAGCGGTGAGAGGTAAGTGTTCTTGAGATGGCGCCTCAGAGTTGGACCACCGACCACAGAGGACCATTATTTGACATGAAGAAAAGCGGCATATTTGGTAGACTATCTTCTGGATTTGAGGATCTTTTTAGTTTTTTTAATATTCTTAAAATATCTGATCCTTTTAGTTGATTCTGGACTGCATATAAAAACGGAATTTAGAGTGTGTGGTCAAGTGACATACCGCGCATGATCGGATCCAGGTTTGGAGAGCCGTACGTTCCTTCACCATGATCCTTTGTAATGTCCTTGAACAAGACACGTCATTCGCATAATGCTCCGGAATGGTTATATCCCGGTTAAACGTAACAACGTCATTGTATGATATCATATATGTATATGGAGATAATTATTTGTACAGACCAGACTACGGCCAGTGCGCCAAGCTACAATGCACACTCGCCGTAGTCTGGTCTGTATATATTTATGTCTTGGTTATTCACAAATAATTATCTCCCTATATATATCATGCATTGTGAATGAGCATCTGAAAAGATCCCTAAAATCGTAAATTCCGTTGCTGTGAATTTAATTATATTCGATGAAAAAGTCAATTGCATGCCTTCAAACAACGTTGAAACTTTTTATTGATATATTCCGATTTAGAAATGACAAAATGTTAGTGTTACAGGACGAGAAAAATATGCAGCCAGTCCGGGACTCGAACTCGGGACCATTCGCTTACAGGGCGAATACTCTAGCGTTTGAGCTAACCGAAGGCTTACATAAATTCCTCTCCTAGTAGGTTACGTACACACTGTGACATTTCCCTCACAAATTTGGAATTCATTCAAAATTTCCATAGAGACCAGAAAATCATGCAATGTTTCTCGGAATATATATCAGTCACAGCCCCACGTTCGGCGCCAATGTTACAGGACGAGAAAAATATGCAGCCAGCCCGGGACTCGAACCCGGGACCGTTCGCTTACAGGGCGAATGCTCTACCGTCTGGTCTAACCGAACCGCTTACATAAATTCCTCCCGCAGTAGGTTACGTTCACACTGTGACATTAGTTTAAAAAGCAAAGTATCGTATGACTTAATAGCTATATACTGTATACATTCTACATAACTTTTTACATGTACGTTGTATTAAATTTCTTTTTAAGGTTAGTGATAATCAGGAAACGGAACTCTAACTTAAGGGCTAAATATCATACGAAGTTATCGACAAATAGTCTTGTATTACTTCGTTAGCAAACAGTACACACTGAGATTTGCATTGACTCTTTATTTAAAAATACAGCAGGTGTGTGGTGATGTTAATTTCAATTCAAACAAGAAATCAGTTTTTTTTTATATTTTTTTTAATGGCAGTTTATTGCACACACTGGAAATAAATAAGATTTGTATATATCATTTAATAAAATAAAATAAAATGATCAAAATATTCACAAGCTTGCTTTGGATAGTAGTAAATGTTCTAACCGATTTTTTAACAAGTACAGAAAAGTTGTATTGTCTATATTTTTCCCATTCCAAGCCTCAAAAATTGTTCTTTTGTGAATTTTAAACACATGAATATCAGGTGTGAATATTGATGTCTTCTCTTTTATGTGATGAAATAGTGAAATTCATTTTTATTACTTTAAAAAAAAAAGAAGAGAAAAGGATAGACTAATAAAAGAAAAGAAAATTTATAAAATTGAATCGGAGAGATACAGAAGGAAGGGGGCCGATCAGTAAGACTATTTATTCATGATTAAGAGAGGCATTGGTCGTTATTATAGCGGTTTCGAAGGCAATGAGAATTCGGGAAAATATTTGCCATTCATATCAAGTTGTTTCTTGCATGTTTAAAGAAATATCTGCAGTGTGTGTGTGCGTGCGTGCGTGCGTGCGTGCATGTTTGCTTTGTTTGTTAGTTGTTTGTTGTTGTTTGTGTTGGAAGGTTGTGGTGGGGTATCAGTTAAGTATACCGGCATTGAAATCCATGACTAACTTTGTGTTTAATCATATTCATCCGCCAATCAAAACGCTTCATAAAATGTGTCATTTATATCTGTAAACACTGTCTTGTCACCCGATTACATATCTACCACGATAACAACAGTAAACGTAATATGAACTTGTCAGATATGTCCGGGTTTATATTCACCTCAATATATAGCCCAGTAAAATTCACATAGCGGAATAATAGCGGTGAGACGGAACATTATATTGATATTGTCTATTTATAACACAGCTCGTTACCATAATAAATATAAAATAAGTCGTATTTCAAGATTTGAAATCTGTTTTTTTTCAAGATGACGTATGTAACATAACTTCCGCGTTAGAATTAGTAAAGGACACTCAGTGACTGTAAATTCAATAGTTTATTCGATCAATTCATGGTATACATGACAATATGAGTAATAACAAATATACGTACAATATACAGTAGAGGCTAATTACATATGATCAGAACTGGAATATTGCAAAAATATTATAGTTATACTTTAAATGAATTTTCGATAA
The DNA here is from genome assembly GCA_029582155.1 of Panopea generosa. Classification (NCBI taxonomy): domain Eukaryota; kingdom Metazoa; phylum Mollusca; class Bivalvia; order Adapedonta; family Hiatellidae; genus Panopea; species Panopea generosa. Next base: position 45,315,373 of record CM055902.1, on the reverse strand, counting down.
TTTTTGTTGTTGCTGTTCGGTGTTTTTGCTTGTTTTGCAGATGGGAAAGTACCCTACATTAAATGAAACTATATATAAAATGAAATAATCCAGACGTTATTATATTATATTATGTATCTGGTATAATAATAGAATTCAACGACGTCGTTATATGCCAGTTGTCGAGTATGTTTTTATTAATTTCTTAACAGAACAAAACCCAGAATAATAATTCCAATATCAGTTGAATTGTACAAGGATTTCTGTAATAAATTGACACCTTTTTCTGTATTCTATAGTGATATTCATCACCAACACTAGAATCGCACAATGGACATTTACACATACTCTTTAATCAATTTTCTTTCTATGTCCACTGAATTATTTCGTAACAAAGACATTAAAACATAAATTTATGCGAAAAAAATAAACCATTAAATAATGTTTTAGATTACAAAAGAAGTGTACATGAATTCGAAGCTTTTTGAAGGTTCTTTAGTTAAAATATGAAATTAAAAAAAAGTCTATGCTTTAGACTATAAATAAAATACATAATAAACACACACACACACTTCAAACTACATATAACTTGCAATATCACCATGTGTTTATAAACATTTCGGGGCTAAAAAATATCTGCATTGCATATTATAACCAGCTGATATAGCGACATACATGCTGTATTTAATTGGGTACAAAAATACGCTGTACATTGGGCACACTGAAAATAAATCCGAATTACATTTTATCTCATTTTCTAATCAAAATGCAAGCAAAATGCAATTATCATATTTTTTATATCTAAATATCATCGTAAAGAGAATTTTATTTTCAATAAGCGTATACGTTGTAATAGGTTGGCAAAAAATCATAGCTAATATTAATAAGACTTTAAAAATGACCGAAATTGTGTTTTAGTAATTTTTAAATAGAACATATAAGGACCATATATGCTATTATAAAATTAAAACAAGAAGACGTAAACTTATTTTTATTTTTATTTTATGATAATAAAGGTTATATTTTCAACTAAATGACTAGACGTTGTAATAGGTTGACAATTTAATAATGAAACAGTTGTAACGATAAAATTAACTTTCTCCTATAAATGTATTTTAACCGTGTTATTTTACAAAGTTCCCTCTCTCGATGAGTGAAATGTCTGAAATAGTCCTACATGCCATAAACGTAACTTGTGACTGGTCTGCAAAACCACGATGGGGGAGCAAAGAATGACACGTCATCAGACAGATGTATAGATCTACACAGACGAGCTGTCCACACTGAATTCATGTCCTCCGCTTTTTTCAAAAGATATGATTCAGGCATTCTTAAGAAAGTCGCCGGAAAACCTAAAACAAATACCATTTTTCACAAATTAAGGGGGCATTACTGTAGAACGACAGATGCCATAACCCCTAAAATCGAACTTAGTCTGTGTTTTGTTATTATAAACATTGTATTAGAATTTGAAAAGATTTGACTCTGGCATCCATAAGCTATTGCACGAAAATTAAAAAATAACGAATTTTCACAAATTAAAACGGCTCAACTGTACAACGACAAAAGTCACAACCCCTAAATTCCTCACTTGTTTCCTGAAAACGCAGACTGTTTACAAAAATGACATGAGTGCTTCTACATCAAAGTCATAGAATCGATTTGCACGTACTTTTTTTATCAGACTATTGCATATTTGAGACAGAAAAAAATAAATCACACTCATACAACGGAAGCGACTTAATCGTTATAGTTTTTTTTAATCAGCAATATATTTAATGGTAAGTATAAATTATATTAAACAAGTTGTTGTCATTTTCAGTTTCTTAACACACAGCTTACCGAAACGAAAGCGCAAGTTAGTTAACACGTCATCATATATATTCACACACACACACACACACACACACACACACACACACGCGCGTAATGGGATATATAACCACTATTTAATCGGTATTACGTACAGTTAAAGCTAAAGGTAACAAACTATGTTTAGCCTTTAAAGGATGTCATAATTTTATGCGGTATCCCTGAGGTCCCATCCAATAATTGGCTACCAAAATATCATGCCTATATAATATTCACTGATCCCGTATTGCCCAAAGGCTATCTAAAGCTAAGCATATTTTGTGATAAAATTACGGTGTCCCATTGGGGGCCATTGCTGCATATTTTTTTTAATTATGTCAAGTCGAAACAATGAAACTACGATGATTAAAAGTCGAAATAACAAAACAACAATGGTGAAAAGTCGAAACAACAAAACTACGATGGTGAAAAGTCCAAACTTCGATTGTGAAAAGTTGAAAAGTCGAAACTACTTAACGATCACCTGATTATCCTTGATGACATAACGCTATATGAATACATTTTTCCAACTTTTGTCCCTCGGAATGTTGCAAAAATCCAAACATTTTGAATGTCATATCTGCATCGACAAATCACACCATTTTCTCTTATATAGAATTAGAAAAGTAGTATCCACCCTAAGGGTCAAACCGGGAGACACAGAGGCATGCAATTCGCATTTATAATGACGGACTTATAGGCATCATTAATTATGCTTACAATTTGTTTTCCGGTGCTTCCTATATACCACTATATAAACAAGGAGAATCATCGGACCAAAATAATTACAGGTGAATAACATTAATAAGCTGCTTTGCAAAGCTTTAGCATAATTATATTAAATGGGCATTTAAAAAATAGTCTTCACAAAATGACATTCTAACGGACTCGCAGTTTGGTTTTAAACCTTATTATAGTACGGTGGATGCGATATTTATATTGAACTCACTTACTGAACAGCATTTATGTAATAAAAAGAAATTTTACTGTTGCTTCGTGGATTATTTAAAAGCATATGGTTTACTAACTCGTAATTGCTTGTGATTTAAACTGAACAAATCAGGTATTGACGGTAAACTATTCGCACTAATTCGTTCTATGTATAACGAGATCAAATTGTGCATAAAACACCTGAACAGTTTATCAGATGTATTCGAGTGTAACATTGGATTATTGCAAGGGGAGATAACTTCTCCGATTTTATTTTCTCTTTTTCTGAATGATATTGAAGTGCATCTCCAACAGAATATTAATGTTGGTATTTCTGTTGTTATCAGTTATCAATCTTTCTGTTGTTGTTTGCGGACGATGCCGTAATTATGTCGGAGACAAGAGAAAGACTCCAGGAATCTTTGAATAATTTATATTCCTATTGTAAAAATGGAACTTAACGGTTAATGTAAATAAAATAAAAAGTAGTGTTTCGTTAAGGTGGGGTATTAAGTGCTGGTGATAAATGGTTATATGATGGAAATGAGATAGAAATTGTTAGTACTTTTAACTGTTAAGGAATTGTTATGTTATTGTTCGTGCAACAAATACGCTTTCAGGTAAAGCACTTAGAGCTATGAGTTCGCTTTGTAATATAACAAAAAACATGGAAGTTCCATACCTTATATCTGAATCTGGATAAGTACGTTGAAGAGCGTCTCGGCATATGCACAACGGAAAGAAGGTCTGAGAAACACTGATAAGTCCCAATGAAAGACGGCTAATTTAAAGCCGTTAACTGTATTTACGCAAACAACACTACCTTCCAGTTGGTTCCAGTCTATACTTTTTTTGGAAAGTAAGAGTTCTGGAATGAGATGCATTTTGCACTGCACTAATTTAAAGCATTTGCTGTTATTTAAAGAATGTTTTTCAATAGTATTGTCTGATTTGCAGCCTAAAGATTTCCTGTCTTTAATTTGGCGCTTGCCGCGGACAGGGGTTAAATAGTCAAGACATTGCATAGCTGGCACCAGCCCCTCGACCGCCTTATAGAAAAAGGATAACCTTTGTGCTTTCCTTCAGTCTTGAAGGGATGGTAATTGTAAGTCATTCATCAGACGTGTGCCGCTACCTGGGTCCCGTGACTTGTAGTCTCCTGTGATGAAGCGGACGGCTTGTCGCTGTACTCTCTCTAGTGTAAGGATGTCCTTTTGTTGGTAAGGATCCCAGACGATGGAACAGTATTCCAGGGTTGATCTTACTACTGACAGGTATGCCATTTTTCTGCATGATGGTGGACAGTATTTAGGTTCCTTCTAAGAAAGCCAATGGTCGAGTTTGCTTTTTTGGAGATCTTGGTGATGTGGGCGCTCCACTTAAGGTCTTCGGATATTGTCACTCCAAGATAGGGGTTTTCTGGTACTTGTTGTAGTATCGTTTTGTCATAGGAACGTGACGAGTTGCTGTTCATGCTCATCAAGTAGCATTTCTTGCATTAAATCGCATACCCCATGTATTGGCCCATGTGTCTAGTTGTTGTAGGTCCTGTTGGAGGGTGGTGTGGTCTTCTGGGCTTTTGATGACTCGGTAGAGTAGGCAATCGTCTCTGTCAGCCAGGCATTGATGTTTCCATCTACTCCATAGAGTTCTTGTGAAGTAGCCATTGTAGAGAACTGTGTCGAATACCTTGGAAAAGTCGAGGATGACCATGTCGATCTGTGCCTCTTTTTCTGAATTTCGCAGAAGGTCGTGAACTGTTGTCAAGAGTTGTGTTTCACAAGAGAAGCCTGATCTAAATCAATTTTAATGTTGTGAGGATTTTTTTTTTCAAGATGATCTATAATATGTTTGCAGATTATGTGTTCTAGTAGTTTGCATGATACACATGTCAGGGAAACGGGTCTGTAATTTTCAGGGAGGTAAACTTCGCCTTTCTTGAATATTGGTGCCACATTTGCGTTGAGCCAGTCGTATGGGAGTTTACCAGTGTTGATGGAGCGTTGGAATATGGTCCTAAAGGCAGGTGCTAGTTGATAGGCGCACGTCTTTAACATGATGTTGGCGATCTTGTCTGGTCCCTGTGCTTTTGAAGTGTAAATCTTCAGGAGAAGCTTCTCGACACCCTTGGTTGTAACTGTGAGAGGAGATATTGGATGTTTGGCTCTCTTCTTTGTGTCAGGCAGTATGGAGTTGCCAGTGTCTTTAGTAAAGACGGACTTGAATTGATCAACCAGGATCTGTGCTTTGTCCTTGTTTCCATTCAGTAGGCTTCCAAGCTTTTGGGTGTACGGGTGTCACGCCTACGCTGTCTTGCCTCCGACCCTTTACATACCCCAAAAAAGGCTTTGTATTTTGCTCATCGAGTCTCTTCTGAATGGTGTTGTTGATGTGGTCTATTTCTGCTTTCTTGAATGCAGTCTTGCACTGTCTTTGAAAGGTCTTGAAAGCATTCCACTGGCTGGATTGTTTGGCGTGTTTGTACAGTCTTGATTTCTCTCTCACCATCCTTTTCATGTCTCTGTTGAACCAGGGTACTGATTCTAGACTAGACTTCGAGAAAAGGAAGAAAGTTCTGGGCTTCTGGTGTATGTAATATGCGATGATATTGATGTCTGTGACAACCATGGCGTGGTCGCTGATACCTGTCACAGATGTTGAGGTCTTGACAAGCGAGGGATTGTTGGTGAATACTGAATCTAACATGTTGGAATCTCTCGTTGGTTGGCTGTGAACTTGAGTAAGCCCATGTTCTATAGAGCAGTCTATCAGAGCTTGCTGTATCTCTCTGTCTGCAGCCCTCTTCTTTACTGACATATTCTCCCAGTCAATGCCTGGACAGTTAAAATCGCCAGCAAGTATGATGTGTCCTTCTTTGTTGGCTTGGGAAAGTCCTGAAATTGATTTACTGAGTTCCTCTATGTCGTGCATGTTTCTATGTGGCATGTAGAAGGAAAATAGGTAAATGTCTTTGTGCTGCTTGGCATTGACCTTTGTCCAAACTATCTCACAATCTGTGGTCAGCTGTGGTTGTGCGTCTGAAGTGAGGTCTTCTTTTGTTGCGGTAAAGACTCCACCACCCAATCCAGATGCTGAATGTTTAATCTGATGCATATATTTAATCAGTTTTAAATTATAGTTATGAAGTGTGGGGTTTCGCAAAGACAGACAACATTGAACGTGTTCATAGAAAGTTTTGCAACTGGGTCCTTAATGTAAAATTATCTACAAATTCTCTATATTCCAAGTTAGGTCGATTATATCTTTATATAGGAAGATAACTGAGAATTGTTAAATACTCCAAAGATTACATGGGGTTAAGCAAGATAATTGTATTCTGCGGTCAATAATACATAGTCAAAGAAAAGAAATTGACGAAACTCACAACTTTCAAAATTGGGCCTTTAATACATTATTATGTCTCTGATTTTACATAATGCAGAACATGCAGACGTTTGGATGTTTCCAGAATCAGTCAATATTAACTGTTTCATACCATTATTACGGACTAGGCTTAGAGATATAAGCATTGCAAATTGGCGGGAATGTATGGTCACTTGTATATCTTTATATATATACAGACATTTAAAACAGACATTTGAACCTTTTCCTAATTTAGTTTAGAAAATGTAAAATACAGAAACGCTATAGCTAAAATACGGTTATCATCACATTAACTAGCTATTGAAATAGGACGACATAAAAAAATTGCAAGAGACCAAAGAAAATGTTTATGTTGTGACTTAAATGACATTGAAGACGAATACCATTTCATACTTATTTGCCCATTTTATAATGATCTGAAAAAATTGTATATACCAAAATATTATTCAACTCATGCAAGCATGTTTAAATTTATTAACCTTCTTAAAATTGACAAAAAATCAATTTTAAACAAACTTGCAATTGATTGTATAAAGAGTTTCAAATTCAGGGATTTTCGTTTAACAGTTTAATGTAGAATACTTTGTATTGTAATTTAAATTTGTATTGGGTTTAAGCTTAAAATATTTTTTGTATGATTGTTTCTAAATACCAAGATAACACTCTCACAAAATATCAACTTAATGAAACGATATTCATATACCACCTTATTTCAACGTATGTATCGATTTTGTATATATGTATGACGATGAGCTGTAATGCTTAAGTGTAATAAAATATATGTTCTGTTCTGTCCTGTTCTATTCTTTAATAAGAAGATTTTACCTTAAATTTGACTGTTTTGACCCAAACCCAAGGATACAAATTATATATTATTCTCGGTTTGGGCACATTTTGGAATTATATCACATTTGTATTGGAAATTTCACAGTATTTGACATAGCGTTACATGTATTTGCACGACAGTCAAATGACGAAATCAGTGATTCTTTTGCAATTCTATACTATTTTTAAATCATATTCTCTAATCAAATATCTGTTTCAAAATCGAAACAAATTGTTCTCAAATATATGTCTTATTGCACCATTTAGTGTCTTTATTCATTTTTTTTCGGGGGAGGTGTTTTAAATCATATTCCCTAATTAAATTTCTGTCTCAAAATAGTAACAAATATCCTCAAATATGTGTTAAATTGCACCATCTGACGTTTTTATTTTCAAAATTAATTCTGAAAGAGGTGTTGTTTCTAAATCAGCCTTGCTTTTCCGTCTCTATATAAGTCCTTGATTAAATTAAGCACTTTTTTATATTGTATAACTTTATACTAAGGTACCATCAACATTGATAGGTATATATTAAGCGAGTGCGGACTAGCGGCAAGGACTGTGAGCTAGAAAATGTATAAAAAGCGGACAATGTGTTTTATATAAAAGGTAGCAGGCGCATGGATACTGCTGCAACAACTCTCAATATAGTTACAACAGACTGGTTGGTCAGTCCGTCTGTCCTGTTTTATAACATAACATATGTACTAGTTTCTGTTTCATCGACGCAGTTAAGTATCCTGGTCATACCTAACACCGCGAATGCCCGTATAATAACAATATCCATGACTTCCGTTAGCGTTGGCATTTGTTTACATTTCGTACCGGCAGCTGTTTATTACTCAGCACAGTTAAGTAACTTTATTACTGTTTATTATTGAAATCATTATTCACAAAGTGTTAGACTCGCGGTAATAAGTATGACCAGTATATGTTCTTAATATTTAAAAACTTTGATATTAGGAAAGCCGCTAGACCATGATTTTATACTGGTTCCAGCAAGGAATTAGAGTTAGTTCCAGTAAAAAAAAGCTAATAGTTTCTTTGATATTGATTATATCATAAATAAATAACCAATCAATATGGAATTAAGTGTTTAAGTATATTTAAGTTAAATGTTGGAGAAACAAGATACTGACGGAATAAACACTCTATTTCAATATCAATCATTTTATGAAAGTGCAGAGAATCTTAAACCAGTGACCTGTCCACATTAATGTTATTAAATGTTGCTGCTTCGTCTTTCAACGTTCGTTGTTTGTTTTTTCAACAGTTTTGGTAAATTTATGGACTAAGAAAATTCTGATACTGAGAAATAGTTGGAACTGTGTCTTATATAAGACCTTGCTTAAATGTATCTGTGGTTGACACGGTCACCGTAAATTAGGTGATCATTATTACCCAAAGGCCGCAATAAGATGTGCGGAAATTACGATTGCAGCGAAATATACGCAACACCAGTTACTCGATCTTCTTCGGTTTTGTTGCTGAGAAAATTTTGCGCGAAAAGACGAAAAAGAAGAAAAAGTATTCTAGCATTATCTTTACTTAAATATGAGAGTAACGTTATATTTTTAAAATCTTACACTCCCAATCGTAAATCCATTTTAATGTGACACTATTTAAATAACCAGTTAACCAAACATAAATGCGATTTATTTTTATACATTCGCACTACACCGTATTCGCCCTACTTGATGTTTAAATGAGCGAACTATTCTCACAACGATTTGAGCAGACGCTAGAAATTATACCACACGCAGCACATTACTTGACTGAAATGCATGTGCGTTTGCAAATATTGGAGGGGTCCAACCTGAGGAGACAGTGTATGAGGATGTACTTCAAGGCCCAAAGTATATGCTTAACCTGAATATAACCTCCCGTCTGCACATCAAGGCCCAAAGTATATGCTTAACCTGAATATAACCTCCCGTCTGCACATCAAGGCCCAAAGTATATGCTTAACCTGAATATAACCTCCCCCCTGCCTCCTTTACCAATGCCTTGGTAAAATACTGATCAGGAAATAATACGATAACATAAATGCAGTAGTGGTTTGGTCAAGAAATACATATCATGGTATTACTTTTTTTGTAGGATGAGCAGGTAAAGAAAATATTTTCTTTGTCTGGTATTCAAGTGTGGATAATAACTGTTTCAATCACTGAGGGACTTTGAAATAGCTTGGCACAAATTATCCCTGTGACCTAGCGATGTATTGCTCGTATTAAAGACCTACATTCATTGACCCTATAAGTGGATCGCTGTCTGATTAGGGTCTGCATTATAACATTATTGTTTTTACCACAGTTAAGGGAACCGCAGTATGATTTAGTGGTGAAGTCTGCCTCACTTGCAGAATGTCGTGGGTTTGATCCCTGGCTTGAAAAATTGTACTAGAAACTTTCTTGCTTGGCATTTAGAAATAGAGGATAGTTCTAGGTTATGTCTGACCAGTGTCAGTGTAATTTGACTGGGTGGGATATCATACCGTTGGTTGGCATGATACTTCAGTATGGCAACGCTTAGAATACTGTCTCATAGTAGTGGGCCGATAATCGAATGACATCGATTAGCGGAGCGAAGAAGCTTACCGATTCTGATAATCGATACCATTTCTCATAATCAATTATTGAGTATAAACGGTGATATGGCACAGAACCGCAAAATACTTTGATGTTTAACCCGGGATTAGAAACCCGTGCATAGGTCTCTATACCTTACATAACAGAATGACGTACATTTTGTATTGGAAAGTTTCTTCGGAGATTCAACAAGAACTTGTTTATTTTAAAATTAATTGTTGATGAACGTTCAATGTTAAATTTGCAAATGTTTTAATGATATTTATGGAGTTGAAATATACAAAAAATGCATACAATTATGATTTCGTAAACAACTTTTGGTCATTTCTTTTTGACAGTTTTTCCAAATGTCTCATTTTTTTTTGTGAAATTCAACTTGTATTTCCTAAAATTGGCTCATTCAAATTTTGGAAACAGCAGATTTTAGTTCAGTTTTCAAAATAAAACACATTTGAAGATGAAGTTTGGCCAACTTATGCATAGATTTTGAAAGTGCTTACATCAATCTCTAATGAAGAGCACACATAGTTAGAATGCATATTTTCCGAAAAAAGGCTGTAATCAGTTGTCCTCGGATTTTTTTTAGATAAGAAATTTCCATGTTAAGTCAGAAATATTAATTAGGCGATTCACCTGTTCACATACACCCAGGTTCATGATTGAAAAGTTTTATGCACTCAGTCCGGCAATATGTGCAGACCTGTTTGTTTACCCGTACGAATTAGCAGTATTTTGTACGGTTTTGCTGCAAAAATACGCACTACGGATCAATGTTTAGAAAATATGGAAATCGCTAAAAAATATTACGCGCCCAGTGTTTTTTTTCTAGCACGGAATGGAAGGGCATAGCACCCTGCCCCTTTTTAACCCTGCCTTTCTGCCTTAAAATCACCACCTTTTGTCAAAATGTTCCAGCTGCACTAATTACAAGTCATATAAACAAATCACAAGTCAAATTTTGATTTAAAAGATTTGCAGATCGTTTACCGCTATGACACGCTTAGCTGAATACACAGGTTATAACCTACGTGTAACAAACAAGCATAATTGTCTTATGTTTATTTTTTTTATTTGTTAATAAATAAAAAATAAGTAGATTTATTCAGCTTTCTGCACTTGGAACCCCAAAGATATTTGATACTAAATTTTTAATTGTGTTTGGTTACTGGTTCACACAGACATGTATCACACTACCTTTCACCATACTTAAGTGTTACAAAGCCAACCACTGAACAAGCAGTAAGCAGAGGGTGATGAAGAACTGAAAGGTTCATCTATAGAAAGCAATTACTACTGCCAGTCTACTACACTAATAATTATATATATAATAAAACATGGTAAGCAGTATAACATCCATTAACATGCAGACTTGAGTAGATCATTCTGCAACTGATTATAATCACATCGGACGTACCAACAGACTCCCATCCGATAATCGATTATGATTTCCAACCGATGTCCCATCACTATTGTCTCAAGTACTCACATCATCGCGATATGTCTGAAAATCTGTTGAAAGCGACGTTAAACGCCATACAACACAACACAGTTAATGGTAAATTATACTTAGCCACATGACGACCCCTTCTACATGACAATGGAATGATCAATAACATGATTGAGAGAAATTATAATGTAAATATAGCAAGTTAGGTTATCTTAGTTAAGTTCACAGTGTTTTTTTTCGGCCATTTTTATAGCCGTTATTGGGTCATATTCCCAATGGCAAATAGTATCTTTTTTTCCCAATTGAATGGTAAAAATTCCCAATTGAAAGCTTCAAAAATGTAAATTGAAACTTGCCATACTTCCTTGATAAAATAAAGAAAGTTTTCCCCATTCTGAATTTAGTATGACATTGATTATTTAATTAAATGGCCTGATAAGCAAGTGTACACTTTTTATAAATATATAAATATATTTAATGCAAAGAAATTTCCCAATGTTAATGAAAATGCCGCTAAAATTCCCAATTCCAAGGGTATGGTTCATCTTCCCAAAATGGTGAAAAAAAACACTGGTTCATAAACTAGGCCATCCTTAAAATAACTTGTTTGCTGTGCTCCGACCCAGTATTTTTGATGTGTGTAGATAGGTAGCAAATTTGTTTTGTTTTCCAGTTTTTGATTTTGCATGTTCATTTTGAAGGATAAGGACAAAAATCTTGAAAAAAAAAAAAAGAAAAGATAAGTGCTTTGAAAAGCAATAGAAAGGTTTGGGTAGCTGCAATTTTGAGTGAGAGTGACATGTATCAAATAATTTTTGTTTACATTTATATTGTGTATGATACAAGGAAGCAATCATTAAAATGTTATCTCCCTTGCTGTTGTAGTGACAGTCAGTTAAAGATGCGATGGATGATAATGATGTAGCGCTTGACGTAGTACCACCGTTGCCCATAGCGTCATCCACACAATTCTCCCAGACTGCCCGCACCAGGACACTGCCCCAGTTACCACGGTTACCACAACTCGACATACAGAGTAAGATTTGTTGAAATTTAGTCTGATATTTCTATTGCTATTAGAAACCATATTTTCATGAAATCTTGGTCTGTTTTCAAAAAATCACAGATTTGAGACGGAGGAAGGAGTTGAGGTACACAACGGCTCATCTTGAGATTTTTCTGAAGTTGAATTTTATAAATGCTTGTACTTTCTTTTATATTGATCCTTAACCAATGAGTTTGATTTTTAAAACTACAAAATGGTCATATAATGTGTATTGAGTTAAAATATTTATCGTTGCAAGAAATTTAGATTTTGTAATATTTTTTTTGTTTTCTTTTATTTCAACAAGGAAATTTCATAATAATAATCATAACTATTATTATAAAGAAAGTGATTTCAGGGGTGTAAAATTCCAGTCGCCCGCTTGCCATGGCAACTGGATTTAATTTTGGGCAACTTTGAAATTTGCCGTAGCTAAACATCTAAGAATTAAAATATGACACTTTAAAGCATTTTGACTGTACCAAAACATTTAAAAATTGAATAAAGATTACGAAAGTAAGCAGCAAAAAAGACCGACATTGAAATCTATTTGAAGTAACGATTTTTAGTCGTTTTTAGCGCACATGCGGTTGATAGATAATGGGACAGACTTTGTTTCCGCTAACAAAAATGAACTGTATTACTTTACTCAAAAAGTACTTTCAATTTCTCATAACATTAAACATTAGAAACAGAAGACATTTTTCACAACTTTTACCTCTTGACTTTTTCCATGGGCATTTTTATTCCCCTACCCCCTCCCCCCCACAAAACACTTTTTGGGTTGGCATATAATAATTGCAGTGTCCGGTCATCCTTCTGTCCGGTATTTCATGTCCGACCTGTAACTTTGTCATGCATGGATGGATTTTGTTAATAGTTGCTACAAATGATCAACATAACATGACGACGTGTTGCGACACCATACCTCAAAGGTCGAGGGCACACTTTGAGTTTGTTTGACAACACTGAGTCTGTGTGTGATTTCGTGTCCGGCCTGTAACTTTGTCTTGCAAAGATGGATTTTATAAATACTTGCTACAAATGTTCATCATAACATGATAACGTGTCATGCGTAACTCCCACTTCAAAGGTCAAGGTCACATTTTGTTTTTGTTTTTGGTGTTTAACGTCGCTTTCAACAATTTTTCAATCATATCGCAACAGTGTCTACTTGAGACAGCATTCTGAGCACTGTCACACTGGAGTATCATGCCACAGACACATGGTATGATACCCAACCCAGTCACATTATACTGAAACCTGGCCAACCAAACCTAGAACTTTCCTCTAAAGGCTGAGCATTAAGCGAGGAATCTTCTTTTACCATTTTTAAAGTCTCTGGTATGACCTTGTTGGGGATCGAACCCATGACCTTCCCGCATGCGAGTCAGGGCTTGAAATTTCTGATAAAAACTACTCGTCGTCCCTTTCCAACATTTTTTTACTGAATGCTTAGAATCAAAGAAATATTAAGGTCAGTTTCTTAAATCTTACTCGTCCTGACCAAATGTTCACTCATCATGGTGAGCGGACAAGTGGAATTTTCAAGCCCTGCGAGTCGGACGCTTTACCACTAGATCACGCTGCGGTCTTGGTCACAATTTAACTTTGTTTGACAACACTTCCAGTCTGTTTGAGATTTCATGTCCAGTCTGTAACTTTGTCACATATGAATACATTTCAAAAACGCTTGGCTCAGTTGATCAACATGACATAATGAAGTGTCACTTGTAAGACCCGGAACCTTTCGTCAAAGGTCAAGGTCACACTTTCAATCTTCATGTCTGGTCTGTAACTTTGTCTTTAACTTGGCTCAATTGATCAACATGACATAATGAAGTATCACTTGTAAGACCCAAACCCGTACCTCAAAGGTCAAGGTAACACTTTGAGTTTGTTTTGACAACACTTTCAGTGTGTTTGAGATTTCAAGTCCGGTCTGTAACTTTATAAAACATGGATGGATTTCAAAAACACTTGGCTCTATTTATCAATTGATCAACATGACTTGATGATGTGTGGCGTTAAGCCACAGAACCTTAACTCAAAGGTCAAGGTCACACTTTCAGCTTGTTTGATATTTCATGTCTGGTCTGTAACTTTGTCTTACATGGAGGTATTTTAAAGTAGCTTGACACAAATGATCAACATGTCATGATGATGTGTCACCTGCATTTACCTGTAGAAATACCCAGACCTTTACATCAGATGTCAGGGTCATGGTTACACAGAGGTCAATGTAACACTTTAATGTAAAAAAAACCATGAAACTGCCTGTCTAGTCCAAAACGTCAATCCATTACTCATGGATACATCACTACCTTTTATAAAATATAAAGTTATTTTCACAATCCATTTGGGGGGCATGTGACACCAATGTTTCTTTTTACTAATGAACCTCCCCCCACCTCTACCCTATCCCAAACATTTTCAGTGGAAGAATAGAGCCTTTCAGCCTAGTAAGGACACCATTGCCAGTCCTGGATGTCTTCTCAAAAGTACTTTGAATAATTAGAGTTGTTTACATCTACATATGACAGTGTTTTTATGATGACATTCAATCAATTGTTTATTTTATTTCCAGTTGATTTTGCTGATAATGTAGAACCTGTTGCTAGTGGGTCGGGACCAGCTGTGTTGTCTCAAATAGCAACATCTCAAGATCAAAGGTCAAGGTCACTTACAACTTCACCACAAAGGTATACAGAATTTTTGAAGTTTAAAGATGTATGAATGATTATTCATCTTCACAGAAATTTTTCATGGTATAATTATACAGGACTTTTTTTTACCTTTTACTGAACAGAGGCCAATGTTGGACTTCTTTTCTTCAGTGAGGTCCTGCGTTGGTGTGTGTTCTAAGGCACCGTCTCATGATCACTTACCTCTCACCACTAAGGTTGTTAGGTTTGAGTCCCCCTTGGTTCTACTGACTCATTCTGAGGTCTTCCTCCACCATTAAAACTGGATATGCCGTATATAACCTGAAATGCGTTGAAAATGGCGTTAAACCTCCGTTCCAATACCCAATTAATTTAAAAATATTGTGTTTTTTTTCCCCAAGTGAGGCCAAAACATCCCAAAGTGGTGGTGTACAGTTCTTACATGATGGATAAAAAAACAACGCTGGATATGAAATATTATTTTAATTTCTGATAATTAATGGTTAGAAAATGACCTTAACATTATTACACTTTATTTTCCAGTTTGCTAAAGCTGTATAAGAAATCCTAATTTTTCTTGAAGGCTTGGTCCTCTTCCCAATTTACAAACACCGAGGCATAAAACAATCAAATAATGGTCCATGGGAGGAAACTCTTACAAATACCGTACCACAGATTTATTACAAAATTCTGACCCTGTTACACTTTATTTAATTTTGTACTTTATTTTAGATTATTTTTGCTTGTTTGGAGAATATCTTCAAAAGTATGTAAGGGAGTCAGGCGAGACTTGGAACAGAGTGCAAGAACCAAGTATCTTATTGACGAATTCCCTTGCCTTTACACCCCCCCTTCCTTTTACAACCATAATATAACTCCTACTCAATCAAGCATTTGGTTCTACCGATCACCTTTGCATATTGTGGGGAAGTAGTCAGTGACTTACAGAGATAAGATGTGTCTGTTATTACTGGCTAACCACTTGGTGGATTCAGGAAGGGAAAATGATTAGGTGCACTGCCTGCCATTATGTAACTGAAATACTGTACCAAAAAGGCACTAAAACCAAACAAACAATGAATAATTATATAAATATTCAGCTAATAGATACATGTGTAGTTACAACTATGTAATTTAATGTCAAAAATGTTAAAAACTAAGATTTTTTTTTTATGCCACAACATTCAAATAGTGGTGAAATGGCATATAGTGTTTCTCTTGTCTGTCCATCTGTTCATGTGTATGTCTGTGCATGCATTAGTCGCTCTGTCAAATCAGTTTTCTGTAAATTACTTCTGAATAAGTTAATATTGTATTTAAGTACTATTTGGTGTCAAATTTTATGTACACTCGGATCCCGTTATAATGCTGATCTTGGGGTCTACAAAATGAAACAGCGGTATACGCGGACTGCATTATAGAGATAATGTTACCTTGAAAAAATCGATGTTGGTTATTCACACCTATTGTGCTGTCCGACTCGTAAGTGAATGGTATTTTTACATTGTTATGTGATATAACGCCTATTTGGTTACAAAAGAAAAACATTTTTGTGTTTTGATTAAACTAAAATTAGCAGCCATTTTCGGTTACTGTGTAACCGTGATGTAAAAAACAGTGTCTATATAAAAAATTGTGCTTCAGTTTTACTCAATGATAACAAAGTTTGCAAATGGCTTCTGTATTTGGCGGGTGTCAGCATTTATTGAATCACCATGATTATTACAAACTGTTAATACTCAATGCTGGCATGAATCAGTCACTTAAACTATCCTTTAAACCACCATGAGGTAAAGGTTATAACAGTTTGTTCTAATCAAGGCTAATTGGTGAGTAGAAGATGAGTAATTACCAAAACAAAACATGGCGACGATATATTGTTTGGTTGTCATTTTTGTTATTTGATCATTCACACAGATTTTATATCATGACATTTTTCTAACCACCAAATAATGGGAGCCAAGCAAAAACCGTGTTATAACGGAATTCGCGTTATATCGGACAGCATTATAAAGGGACCGCAGAGTAGTTATAGCCCATTTTTTACTTAATTTTTGGAACATTCATATATATTTCTGATTTAGAGACATATTCTTCAAATTTGTTTGATAACAGGAAAATCTATGACTTGAACTCTCCAATAGTTGATATTTTTCTACTATGGAAAACTCCAAGCGCGATAACTGGAATTGAATAAGTCATTAAAATGGTTCCACAGGACAGTTTCCTTATTATATAATGTTGTTACAGTTGTTTGCCCAAACAACATCTGGCACATGTTTGACCGGATTCCCACTTTTGTAAAGTAAACAACTAGTTATAATTTAATAGCGTCTTTCAGTGCCACAAATATTTTTAAACAATTTTAATAATTTCATCAAATCTCTTTTTGTGTTTTTGCTGGATTTATTTGTTATCCATAATAAAACTGATTATAATAAATTGACGAAGGGGTGTGAGGAAAATGCATCGTTACTTAAGATAATTAAAGATTGTAAAACAAAAAAAAAACACCTTTTATGTAGATTGTGTATTTAAGTGAATATAACAGGATTTTTGAAAATTTGAAAATTGGTTATAAAACCTTTTTTTTTTAAAAATATATCATGTCTATATACTCACTGACCCCGTATTGCCAAAAGGATATATATTTAAACATGCCAAAATAATATATTGAAAATAGATTTCCCGTTTATTATTGCAACATATTTTGTGACGTATTTAATGAGTGATGCGATGACATTTTGTTTTGTTATACCGGTAAACACTTAATTGTAAAAATTGCTTTATCTTCGAAAGTGTTCATACCAAACCATTCAGATTTTATTTATTAATGTTAATGAGATGCTTTTTAGCTCGCCGAGACAAAGTCCAAGGAGAGCTATTGCCATAACCCAGGCGGCGTCTTCTGTTGACACTCAAGTTAAATTTTTGCGTTTAAGTTTAAGGTATCTATGCAACCACTCATTGGATGTGAATGAAACTTCGCATGTGTGTTCACCATTATCAATGGAACACACAGAGAAAAGAACCATAACTCTGGATTGCATTTTGGCACAGTTTTTTGGACTTAACACCAAGGGGAAAGCTTTGTTGTCTTCTGACAACTCTTGTTATCCATTTTAAAATATAATTATTTATAGCGTTTTTTCCCTTATATACTCACTATAATATTTACTTGAAATGGGCATGGCATTGAGAATTGTATAGTTTTAGATTTTATTTTCAATCAAGACCATATTGTTAGAGTCCAGCAAAGTATAAATAGGGTAGGGGTCAGTGAGGTTAATACTAGGTGAAATTAAACTGAATTTCTAGGGCCCAGCAAATTTGATCCAACGTAATTCAGCTGTATATATATATTTATATTTTTTTTAAGCCCAGTACATACTCAGAAACTGTATATATTAGGCCATCCTTAAAAAATTATTTGTTTGCTGTGCTCCTCCCAAGTATTTTTCATATGAGTAAGTAGGTAGCTAATTTTTTGTTTATGGCCAAATTTTGATTTTACATAGTCATTTAACCCTTTACTTCATAAAGACGCCTTTGGACACCTCTTATATAGACACATTTGGACACCTAAAATAGAAGACTTTATTGGGTGAATTATGTTTATATTAACTGACAGAGTGGAAAACAGTGCAGGAAGTGTTCAGATTTCTCGTTATGAGCAATCTGAACTCTTCCTGCACTGTTTTCAAAGGCCTTCTGTGATTTGTGCGGGAAAACGTGTATCTATGGAGCAAAGGGTTAAAAGAAAAATGGACAGAAATTGTGAAAAAAATTGTTAAACACTTTGAAAGTCAATTAAAAAGTTTGGGTAGCAGCAAATTTGAGTGAGTAAGTAGGAGCACGGCAAACAATTTATTTTTTAAGGATGGCCTTACATACAATTGTTTGATAATGCAGATCTGAAAATCACCCAAAGTTTCTTTATCCTTTCAGTATAGCAAGGCCAATATAAGTTAATTGCTGGATTATCATCCCTGCCCACCCCATAATTTTCATGCCGCCCCAACCCTTTTTATTTTTTCCCCCCGCCCTCCCCCTTTCTAAGAAAAATTTGGATGATAATTTAACAATTAATTTATTATGGCCTAATGCACAACATTGAGAATTGAGAAAATAATATTATATAAAAAACTATTGCAGATCGAGTGTTTCTCGAGTACAGGACTGGGTGCTCAGGACTCCCAGAGTCCGTCTGGAAAGAGCCCCAGACACTGTTTTCAGATTACAGAGACATCATATAGAGGTATGTGCTCATAAACAACTGTTTAATTTTTTTTTAAAATCACAAAACTGAAATGAATTTGAAATCTATACTTTTGCACTCCAGTTTGTGATTTTGTTTTTATAGATGGAGAGTGATCCATATTTATAGATGGAGAGAGATCCATATTTATAGATGGAGAGTGATCCATATTTATAGATGGAGAGTGATCCTGGAAACGTCCCTCCTGTTGGCAACCTGTAGGCTTTGTGTATTGGTACAGTGTAAAAACGTTGATCCAGTTCAATTCGTTAAAAAACGTTCGCATCTTCAGGGCTTGAAAATTCCCCTTGTCCGCTTGCCATGATGAGTGAACATTTGGTCAGGACGAGTAAGATTTAAGAAAATGACCTTAATATTTCTTTGATTTTAAGCATTCAATTAAAAATGTTGGAAAGGGAGGACGAGTAGCTTTTATCAGAAATTTCAAGTCCTGATCTAATGAAAGATATTTAAAATGGAATATAAATACTCACTGACAAATTCCTATTTCAAGTGAACACAAACAAACTGCACAATTCCATTGCATGTATTAAATGCAACAACACGTTTGGTGTCGTCTCTTTGATTGGAAGTGATGTCACCATGCGTCGGCTAACAACAAAGGGATATTGTGAGGATGAAACATGATTTTAAGTCCTTGAAAGTGACATGTTTATGTTGTTTCTTTTTGAAAATTGAAGCATTTTGTTGGATTGCGAAGGTAGTGATATTGAGGAAATATATCAAGTTGAAGTATAAGATATAGAACCAGTATGGAAATTCTTTATTAATTATTGAGTTCAAGTTACAATATTGATGATGCACAGATCTGTACTTTGTGGACAACCATTTTTCCCAACATTATGACTAACGCAAACAATTCTGATCTGGCATCAAGACAAAATTGGTCCAGGTTTGATCTCTTTCTTTAATGTCATTAATATTATAATTGATTGATTGATTGAATATTTAGCGTCATTTTTATGCCATCGTGGGCTAACAGACGATCAGTTAACCTAACCACTGTTTCCTGGGATTAACCAGTACTCGAGCACACCCCATCCCCGCAAGTCACTGATAACTTTCCCACTTGAATCAGCGATGAGAGACGAATGATAATGAGACACAATGTTGTATATCAATCATCACGGAGACAGTTGCCGGGCAGGGATTCGAACTCACGACCCCTGGATGATATTATAATTAAAGTCATTGTTAAAAAAACATAAATAAACATGTAATATTGCACGTTTTCTTCAAATATTTTAATGACGCAAACAATTATTGGTTCGAAAGTCCCAACTTTGACCACTTGAAAAAAAAATGACATGGGCAAACAAGTTAACACATTATGGCTAGTGGTATATCGAAAAAATTATGGATGATAACACAACCGTTTTAACGCCAGATATGAGTCGCTGATCACACATTGAATGCATGTTACCTAACAATAGACTCTTCCGAAAAACTCTACTATCGGTAGTGGCTTAGTCAAAAGTGACCTCCTTTTCGCACAGTGGGTGACGAAACAATCGATTGATATTGCCGCAAGACGTATTTCACAGCTCAGTAAAGCATGTAAAAATTTTATACAACCAATAGAAACTATCTGGATGGATATTTTATTAAATTTTGAGAAAGAAACAGGTTTTGAACTGTAGAAATCGGTCCAAAAAACAAACAAAAAACGGTGATTTTAGAAGCCCTTGGCCATAGTCTTTGTGGTTGATATACAACATTGCGTCTCATTGCATTGTCATTTGAGCCATAATATGGAGTATGGGAATTTGCATTACATCACACAAATTCTACATAAATTAATTTAAGCTTCAGAAATATATAATAATAATTTAAAGTAAGTTGCAGAACCTTTTAAAAACAAATGATTCTCTTAATTGTCACGTAGGGTACTTTTTTAACAACTTAAAACTTCTCTTAAATCATTATTTTATTGTGTAATTTCTTGGGTTCGTGGTGCTCATTTGCGTGTGTGTTTGCACTAAACACGTATTACTCTAATCTTCTAAATTAAAACAGCTTGTGATTTTTTTTGGAAACAAACTTCCGTTTCCTTTAAATTTGGATTGATTAACTTCTGTTTTTTTTTAATTTGCAACGCAAATATGAGAATTTTACTAAATATTTTTCTGTAATGAGGCGTAACCAAACATTAGAGTTACGTCATGACAAAAATGTGTTGTAGCTTACAAACAGCCTTGACATCGACGATCTCGTACACATGTTGTTTTTACATGATCGACAGTGCACTATGAAAATGACGTAAACATGGCATTCTAGAAACCACCACATAAATATGGCATACAGTCAACATATCGGTAATGAGAAACGTGTCCTCTTTTGTTACTTTACCCAGTAATTCGCCCGCATAACCTTTTAACCTTGAGTCTGTTTACGACATCAATACCAGTCAGTTCTACGACTGGCAGTGAGAAGGAAGGTTGAACTCGATATATGGCGGACGACAATGTACACGTCAGTTTCGGGAAAAAAAATACAACGACAACAATGTTTTGGTATCCTCCGGTCTCTTAAATGCATTTAAAATGCTTTTAAGCATTACCAAAATGATATGTGATTTATGAAAGTACCATTATGAATAATTAATTCTATGTAACAAGGTTTTGTTCAGTTCTGCCTGACCGATGTAGTGTATCGTATTACGTTGATACAGGAATCTCACGGTTAACAGTGATTGACATGCTGTTTCCATGAAAATGAAATGGGTTTGAACAATTAAGATGTCTGAAAGTGCGAGGGAACAATATGAACTTTAAAATATATATTTGATGTATTATTGACTCTAAAATTGATTGTGTGTAACAAGTAAAATCGAGACACAATTTTCACCGTGTCCAGTGTTACACCTGTGCCTGATTTATTCATGAATACAAAAATCCAGTTCAATTAAATGTTTATGATTGGTCAGACATTGTTAACAGAAATGTCTTGTGATTGTTTTTGCATGAAGACAGTAGTTGAAACACCTGAATCAAATTGTACAGATGCATTGAGTCTGCAGTGGTGTAACTTAGAGTCTTTTATTGGGGTCTATATTGGTGTCCTGTTACACATTTTGCGTCCAGTTACATCATACTTGGTGTCTCATTACATCATACTTCCACTTGGCACTTATTGCTTAATATTGAACTAAATAACCAGTTTTACATTTGAAACATTTAAACTAAACCTGGTAATTCATTAAAGTAGACTTAATGGATGCAAGAAACTAATTTGACCATAAATAAATGAATTTATAGTACTAACAGTGAAATTAAAAAATCACATTTCTTTACACAATAAAGCTAGAAACTGTTCATATTTTTAACAATATAATAACATAAATAGTGTAGTAACCTAATAAAGCATAAAATTTAACAAGTATTAAATATTAAAATAGAGGACACCAAAGGGTTTGTGATGTAACACAAATTCCCGGACTCCATATTATGGCTCATTTGTCTTTTACTGCTGATTCAAGTGGGAAAGCTGTCAGTTGCTGGCAGAAATGGGTCTGTAGCAGTACTTGTTAATCTTCCAGGAAAGAATGGATTGGTTGACTGAGCATCTGTTAGCACTCGAGGGCATGAAATGATGAAAATTATTCAAAACAAATAAACAAAAAACTGAATCTAAAAATTGACCATGTGTTGTATCGTTGCAGAATGATATCATTGAAATAGAAGATGCTAGGTCTGGGTCATCGACACCGGTCAGTGACGTCATCTCCATTGGAGAAAGCTCATCAGTGGAGGAAATTATTGGGGTAATAGTAATAATGATAATTCATTCTTTATTAGTATGATAAATTAAAGGCAATGTATCACAAATTCACCCAAACTACAATCCTACAACACATATGATTTACTTATTTACTATATTTTTCTTACAGAATAGAAAATAGATATCAAATGGGCTTAACACGATTTAGAATATCAGCACATTACCTTACACTACGAAACTGGTAGATACACAAATACAGACAGAAAAGATAGAAAATGGCTAAATGGTAACATGAATGAAGTTGAAAGTGAATACCACCTTCTTTTGTATGACTGAAATATAGAGATTTACACATTAAATATTTGAAACCATATTTTTGTAGATGGCCAACCCTGAGGAAATTTAAGCTAATGATGACACAACTTTCCACACGTAACATTAATTTAGCAAATTATTATGCTCCAGTGATGAGAATTGTATTTCAGTGAAAAATGAATAGTGATTAAGTATATATACCTATATATAAATGTATCGTTTGTTTTATGTTTGATTGAAAAGTAATATATTTATGATTGAAAATATTAATTCATGATTGTCACTATGATGGGACATTACATTGTAAATTAGTTATGTAGTTTTGCTCTTAGTGTCTGTATGATACTTTATGCAATAAAATGCATCAAATTGCATTGAATTGTATCAGAATATATCGCTAAAAATGTGAAATAAACACTAAATCAAGTTAAAAATTTAATAAAAAGCATCTAAATATTTTATCATTTATATATGAATACAAATGATTCGGAATTTTAAATGTGATGAAAGTGGTATTTTAATCAAAGTGGTGAAAATGAAACAAAATTCCAATTCTGAATATATCTGAGTCTTACATGCTGCTTGATGACCTTCATTGTTAAACAAAGGCTATGGATGAACTCGATATCAAATTGAAATTGTGTGAATTGATGTATCATAAAATACATAGCTGATAACTGATTTCATTGACATAAAATATAAGGTACAATGTAGCCTTAGATGTTTTATACCTTTTTAAACACGAAAATGATCTTGAATTTAAAATATTGCAGTTTGGAGTAAAATTTCAAATACTCTCCTTGATTTTTTTAATTTCTGTACACAAATTTTGTAATCATAAGTACTTCAACAGTTTTAAACACAAAAATGATGGGAATAGTGCTGTTTTGTAATCGTGAGCATTTCAACAATATTAAACTAAAAAATGATGGGAATAGTGCCGTATTTTAAACACAAAAATGATTGGAATAGTGCCATATTGTAATTGTAAGCAATTCAACAATTTTAAACACAAAAATGATGGAAATAGTGCTGTTTTGTAATTGTTAGCACTTCAACAATTTTAACACAAAAATTATGGGAATAGTGCCATATTTTAAACACAAAAATGATGGGAATAGTTCCGTTTTGTAATCGTGAGCACTTCAACAATTTTAACACAAAAATGATGGGAATAGTGCTGTTTTGTAATCGTGAGCACTTCAACAATTTTAAACACAAAAATGATGGGAATAGTGCCGTTTTGTAATTGTGAGCACTTCAACAATTTTAAACACAAAAATGATGGGAATAGTGCCGTTTTGTAATCGTTAGCACTTCAACAATTTTAACACAAAAATTATGGGAATAGTGCCGTTTTGTAATCGTGAGCACTTCAACAATTTTAAACACAAAAATGATGGGAATAGTGCCATTTTGTAATCATGAACACTTCAACAATTTTTAACACAAAAATGATGGGAATAGTGCTGTTTTGTAATCATGAGCACTTCAACAATTTTAACACAAAAATGATGGGAATAGTGCAGTTTTGTATTCGTGAGCACTTAACAATTTTAAACACAAAAATGATGGGAATAGTGCCATTTGTAATCGAGAGCACTTCAACAATTTTAAACACAAAAATGATGGGAATAGTGCCGTTTTGTAATCGTGAGCACTTCAACAATTTTAAACTCAAAAATGATGGGAATAGTGCCGTTTTGTAATTGTGAGCACTTCAACAATTTTAAACACAAATATGATGGGAATAGTGCTGTTTTGTAATCGTGAGCACTTCAACAATTTTAAACACAAAAATGATGGGAATAGTGCCATATTGTAATCATAAGCACTTCAACATTTTTAAACACAAAAATGATGGGAATAGTGCCGTTTTGTAGAGAATTTCATTGTGCAAAGAAAGAATGTTAATTTGTATTTTTGAGATGAATGGAAGTTAAAATATTTAAGAATGAGATTTCATGAGATTTTGTGTGAATACATGAGTGCTCATAACAGTTTCTTTTCCTTTTGTATATAAGACCTTGGGTCGGTCCAGAACTTTAAGTAAGAAAGTTTTGACAGTTACTTATTGCAATAGGACATTGTATAGAGAATAAAGAACTTGTGATATACAAACATTACAGGATTCTGATGATGGCGATGTGGTGGTTCTGGAGAGACCAGCCTCACCGGTACCAGCCCTGGACGATACAAATGATGCCACACTGCAAGATGAAGGCGGTAACAAATATAACAAGATTCAAAGTGAAATTAAATGATATCGTGTCGATACACTGGGGATTATTTCTGTTCCATCTACACAGTGTTTATATTTACAGACATTAAAGGAGACATAGGGACTGAAAACACCTTAAATATTAGAGAATTTTGGGTTTTTCAATAAAAAACTAATTTGATCTTTTGATGAATGTCGCAATCCTGCCATTGATAAGATTCTGTGTCTGTACCATGGATTTCAAAGTTTCTAATATGGCAGTGTTTACCTGTAAACTGTTTGAAAACTTAGGCAGGGCTCTCATTAAGTTTTGAAGTAGGAGGGTGAAAGGAAAAGTAGAAGGGGGGTCTGGGGGTCCTTTGCCAAAAAAAAAAAGAGAAAGAAACTCAGCTAAAAATAGCTGGGGGAAAAACCCCACCTTCAGCTTCTAATTACAGCCCTGAACTTCAGATTTGCATTGTTTTTTGCCCATTTTCATCATTACTACGCAATTTCAACCTTTTTGAAGGGACCCGCCCCCTTTCCCCCAAAACCTTAAACAAACACTGCATGGTGATTCTACATGTATATGATATCAAATAACCTTACTGCACCAATAACACTGGAGACCTTGTAAAACATATCATGAGATATAAACAAAAATGTTGTCAGACCAGTTAAAAATAAAGCAATACACTTTGTTTTCAAGTGTACTTGTTCTGCCATTTCATTACCTGAGGGGGGTCCTTCTTGAGTGAGTGGTCTAAGGTGTCGTCTCAAGATCACCCGCCCTCCCACTGCTGAAGTCATGGCTTGGATTCCAACCCAATCTAATTGTGAGGTCATCTGAAAATCGTTTGTTAACTATGCTCTCACCCAGTATATTTCATGTCGGTATGTAGCTTTTTTTTGCCAGATTTTGTGTAGTCAATTTAAACAAAAATGAACAGAAAATCGTGAAAAATAAAAAAAAAGAATAATAAGTCAATTAAAATGTTTGGGTAGCTGTAATTTTGAGTGAGTATGTAGGAGCATGGCAGACTAATAAAAGACCGTGGCATTGTCTAGTGGTAGAGCGTCCTCCTCGCATGTGAAAGGTCGTGGGTTCAATCCCCAACCGGGTCATACCAAAGACTTTAAAAATGGTACTAGAAGCTTCCTCGCTTGACACTCAGCATTTAAAGGACAGTTCTAGGACTGGTCGGCCCAGTGTCAGTATAATGTGACTGGGTGGGTATCATACCATGTGTCTGCGGTATGATACTCCAGTGTGAAAGCACTTAGATAACTGTCTCAAGTAGACACCGGTGCGATATGACTGAAAAATTGTTGAAAGCGACGCTAAACACCATACAACAACAACAACGACTAATAAAAACGGCTTGACAAAGCTTGTGGAGAAAGTTAGTTCTGCTCAGAGTCCTGTGTAATGATCTCGGGTCTTCCTTCCATAAAAATGGATGTGATATATACATGTATAACCGCAAAGTTTTGGAAATGGTGTTAAAAGCCCATTAAAAAAACAGAACATTTTAATTTAACTCATGAATAATTCTTTGCCTTACAGGGAACAATGCTGAAGCCCCAACTTCGATCAATCCAGGAATCGCTATTTTGCCTGCCACAGTAACTGAGGCTGGGTCCAGTACTGCTGGATCCACAGGACCTTTCACTAGTACTCCATTACCAAGTACCACAGCTCCTTCAGTAACCGCTGTACAGATCTTGGGGGCCCAGGGAGATTCGCCAGCAGATTTCAGGAGCCCCAAGAGAAGAAGGATTATCTCCCCATTAAAATCAAAATTACCTGGGAAAGGTGAAGTAGGAGAGGAGGAAGATGACAGCGAGGTACTTGTCAGTTGCTGTTTTTTACCATACACATGTATAACATAGCAAATACAGGGCTATCATTAAGTTTTAGAGTAGAAGGTTAAAAGGAAAAAAGTAGAAGGGGGATTTTTTCTTGGTGCTTTTCCGCAAAAAATGGAAGAAACTTAGTTGAAAATAGGCAGTTGTTCAAGTAGGAATAGCTGGGGGCTTCTTATTACAGCCCTGAAATATAAAGGTCACTTTGGCCTATTAAACATATATTTATTGTATTCTCAGATAATGTTAGTTCAGTTGGTAGCGTGTCCAACTAATAATCCAGGGGTTGTTAGTTTGAATCATGGTCAGGCCACAATCTCCATTATGATTGATGATTGATTATCATTCGTCTCACCGCTGGTTCAAGACATTTTTGTGTTAGCGAGGGCTTACAGGCTGTGATCCAGTACTCAAGAACATTCATCTGCCTTCGCAAGTAACTGTTAACTTTCTCACTTCAATCGATAAATGACAGTGAGACACAATGTTGTGTATCAGTAATCACAGAGATTGTGGCCTGGCCGGAATGCAAACACATCCCCTGGATTGATAGTAGGACAAATAAATGAAATGCCATTATAATGTTCTCAAATAAATGAAACACTATTATAATGTTCTCAAATAAATGAAACACCATTATAATGTTCTCAAAAAAATGATCGCAAATTAATGAAACACCATTGTAATGTTCTCCAGTAAATGAAACAATATTATAAGTTTTCAAATAAAGGAAATGTCATTATAATGTTCTCAAATAAATGAAACACCATTATAATGTTCTCAGATAAATGAAACACAATTATAATGTTCTCAAATAAATGTAACACCATTATAATGTTCTCAAATAAATGAAACGCCTTTATAATGTTCTCAAATAAATGAAACACCATTATAATGTTCTCAAATAAATGAACCACAATTATAATGTTCTAAAATAAATGAAACACCATTATAAGTTCTCAAATAAAGGAAATGCCATTATAATGTTCTCAAATATTGAAACATCTTATAAGTTCTCAAATAAAGAAAATGCCATTGTAATGTTATCAATAAATGAAACACCAATATAATGTTCTCAAATAAATGAAACACCATTACAATGTTCTCAAATAAATGAAATACAATTTTAAGTTCTCAAATAAATGAAATGCCATTATAATGTTCTCAAATAAATGGAACACAATTATAATGTTCTCCAATAAAGGAAACACCATTGTAATGTTCTCAAATAAATGAAACACCATTATAAGTTCTCAAAAAAGGGAAATGCCATTATAATGTTCTCAAATAAATGAAACACCATTGTAATGTTCTCAATTAAATGAAACACCATTATAATGTTCTCAAATAAATGAAACACCATTATAATGTTCTCAAATAAATGATCTCAAATAAATGAAACACCATTGTAATGTTTCCAGTAAATGAAACATCATTATAAGTTATCAATTAAAGGAAATGCCATTATAATGTTCTCAAATAAATGAAACACCATTATAATGTTCTCAGATAAATGAAACACAATTATAATGTTCTCCAATAAAGGAAACCCCATTATAATGTTCTCAAATAAATGAAACTCCTTTATAATGTTCTCCAATAAATGAAACAGCATTGTAATGTTCTCAAATAAATGAAACACCATTGTAATGTTCTCCAATAAATGAAACACCATTGTAATGTTCTCAAATAAATGAAACACCATTATTAGAATGTAACAAGAGAAAGAAGTAACCTTGGAGTTATCATTAAGAGAGTGAAGCATGCATTGTTAGAAAGTTGTCCTAGATACAATTCATTTTAAGAATGACCTTTAAATTATAAAGCAGTCTTAGAATTTCTGGGAAAATGGAAAAAGTTCTCCAATAACTGAAAAACCCTTGTTCGTCATTAAAGGGAATATATCGGGATTTTTAAAAAAAAATTAAAATAAGATAAAAACATTTTTTTCCATTGTACCATGCTTATATATAATCTCACTGACCCCGTATCGTCAAAAAGTGTTCTACTTCTCCAATTTAAACGTCGATTTTGTCACGTGTTGGTGGATTTGACATTATATATAACAAACTATATGGATTATATTTATTAATAATAATGAGGTGCTTTTTATCCATTTGGATAAATGTTTTATTTTTAATACATTTATAGCACTTTATCTTGATATACTCCCTTTAAATATACTCTCGATAAATGATGGCAGCTGAAGAATAAAAGAATCATTTTCATTTAACCCTTTACTTCATAAAGATTCCTTTGGATGCCTCTAATATTGATGCCTTTGGACACCTCTATATAGAAGGCTTTTTAATTATTGGGTTAATTATGTTTATATTTAATTACAGAGTGGAAAACAGTGCAGGAAAAGTTCAGATTGCTCATTACAAGCAATCTGAACTCTTCCTGCACTGTTTTCCAAGGCCTTGAATGGTGCGGGAAAACGCGTATCTATGGAGTAAAGGGTTAATGTTATAGAGTGACCCACATGTCATCTTTATATTGACAGTGCTGTCCCATCTGCTTTGAAACCTGGACAACATCAGGTATCCATAGGCTGTGTGCGTTGAAATGTGGACATCTATTTGGCCAAAGGTAAGGTGGTTTTATATTCAATTTTATTTTGTTTGAATATCATGTTGATGCCATTGAGGGCTAACAGACAATCAGTTAAACTAAATTATTGTTATCCTGGGATCCTGGGAGGTTAACCAGTATGCGAGTGGACCTATCTCGGAAAGTAACTGATAACTTGCTCATGAGAGACAAACGACAATAAAGATGCAATGTTGTATATAAATCATCACGGAGACTGTGGCAGGTCAAGGAATCAAACTCACAACCCGTGGATTGATAGTCAGAAATGCTACCAGCTGAACTTACCAGGGCCAGCTAATTCAGGTTCAGTTTTAAATATATACACGTAACTCAGTTTTCAGTTTTGTAACCTGAGCAAGTCCAACAACATTTATACGGCATGAAAAAATGAATGTAAGAAAATCTAATTTACCAAATGTAAGCTTAAATATATTTTCATGTTCAGTAGAGAGGTACAAGATTTTTTTATAAGCAGAACAACTACATGTGTCTGTTTTAACATTTTAATTCTATATACCGGGTATATGATGACAATATGTATATTTTGTATACCTTTATGGCAGATACACATTTCACTTGAGAGCAGAAAAAATCCGTTACTTTACCACTAGGTGGCTTGTACGCACTGACCTGTGCAGAGATGCCAACTCTTCCGATTTTGGCGGAGTGAATCCGATTTTTGTATGAGAAATCCGCTCTCCGATTTTCCAAAAATTGTCTCTGATTTTTTAAAAAAAATTTCATGGGTAAAACAAATGATCAGCACCGTTTACACTGACACCAGTTTTGATGTTCGGACATTTCCGTATGCGCTACGTCACCTCTAGAAGAAGCGCTATTAATTAGGTTATTCTGAAAATACCCAAGTATTTACGAAAACAATATCGGATGATCAGAAAACCTTCAAATCCAATATGGCGGGTGCAACACCACCAAAGAAAAAAATAAACGAACATAAACAAACATTTATTAAAAATTCAAGCAATGCATATCCTTGCTTTTAGACGTCGAGGATGGGCATGCATTATTACATTCTGCAAGTTCAATGCAGAAATTATGTTATCTCACGGTGGGATGGGTGATTTGAAAAAAACATTGCTACAAAACAGCACATCACCTGCTCAACTTGTCAATCGTCGTCAAAGAAAACATTGACAATGTTTGCGACAACCCAACCTATGGATGAGTCGGTAATTAAATCCCAATATAACTTAATTTGAATGTTCAATAAAGCATCGCTTTTCATCAGTTTGCCAGCTTTTTTGATTTATTCTATAAAACTCAAGCACTCATTTCTCTTTTTCATCAGCTATTATGAAATATTTCTTAATGAGTGCATCCGTCCCCACATGTAACTCAGAACATTCCACTTGAATCAGAGGTGAGAGATGAATGACGCAATCTCTTATATCAACAAATAACAGTTTATGGAAAGGACATCACATTGTGACACATTTAAATCTGACCTTCATATGCGCTTGGTGTCAGGCTTGCAGTTAAATGGCAGATTTGGAATTACTTGTCCAGCTCCATTTATTAGAGGTCTAGGGTGTCATATTTAATCTGTCATATGTTGTAAATGATGTTAAAAGCCCATAAATAAACAAACCCAATATTAATGATTTTTTAGGGGTGGGAGATGCAGTGAGGGGAGTGGGGGGGAGAGGTGAGTGACAATCATATTATCCAGTTTTAGGGGTTATGTATTGCAGTTGCATTATATTGCTTTACAGTCTGACAAATCCTCTGTCCTGAGTCCATTATTTTTTCTTGCGAGCCTGCAGAGCTATGAAAGAATGCAATTGGAAGAAAAGCCCAGTAAAACATAACAAATCATTAACAGTCAGTATAGCAAGTTAGTAATTTTAGTTCCAATACAAGCCGATTAATCAGTGTCCAGCTGTGAGAATAGCCCAAGGCGATTGAAGGAAAACACCACTCATATTACGTGGCACACTTCAACACTGTGTCTTGGCTAAAAATAGCTTATATATAGTACATAGTATGGTCAGCTGGTTCTCGGAATATGTAAATCAATTAGAAAACAAGAAAATGGGAAACCAGCCATATTTATTTTACAGCTGTATAGAGAAGTGGTTGACAGGTCAGGGATTGAAATGTCCTCAGTGTAACGCCAAGGCCAAGCGCCAGGATATACGGGTTCTGTATGCGAAATCTATAAAGGTATGTGTAAATATAAATTCTTTTATACCATGCAGCAAATCAGAATTTTATGAGATGGACATGTGACTGACCACATGATTCAGCATCAGAACGGAGTTTACTGTTACCATGCAGATTCTTTGACAAATTATGTTATGTGAAAAAGATAAACCACATCAGATGCAAGGACACTTAAGACACTATGCATACGAAAGATTGCAAGTTCAATCCCTGACAGAGCCGTACTAAGACTTGAAAAATGAAAAATGGTACTAAAAGTTTCCTAGCGTGGTGCTCAGTAGCTGGGAGAATAGTTCTAGTAGTTCGGTCAGAACTGGTCACTGGGTGAGGTATCATATTGTGTATCTGCGGCATAATACCTCAGTGTACGAGTGTGAACCATAAATTACATATATAATATTATATTGGTATCTAAACAGGGATGTAGTTCAAATTTTACCAGATGTCGGCATATTTATAATATTAACAGTGATTAGATCCTAAGAAATCCTAAATCAGTTGCTATAACAATGCCTCACTAAAATGATGATGTGCAGAATGAAATCATCAAGTTCTGTAAAAAGCATGGAAACATTAAAAATACTCCAGGCACCTAACAGGGAGCCGAGTGTCAGTAGATTTCTCACTTTTACTTGTGTATACCTGCCATTTTTTCTTTTTGTTCTTTATTCGTTAGTAAATAAAAAATGTTTGAAGACTTGTCATTCATAGAGAGACGCAAATTAAACAAGTGAAACTTACATTTTACTGTTTGTCAACCTCACTCTACCAAAATATGATGAGAAAAGTAGGGGTCATATGTTATATAAGAGATTTTTTTTCTGTTCAGTGTGTACACTGTTAACAAAGTGAAAGTAGACTTTCGAAAGCATGTATTCATATCCAAATTTCCAAGAATCAATTTTTGTCTAAATTTACAATTCAAACATGACTGTAGTGTTATGAATTGAACCCAAAAAGCATTATCGATTATTGAATGGACAGACTGATCGATTATCGATTATTTAACTTCCAAAAGTAAAATTCGAAAATATCCATTTCATGCACCTTTCACATAATGTAAAACAGTTTAATGTTCCCAACTTCCCTAGCTGTGCAAGTATCTGGAATATCAATATCTAAAAAGTGCAACTAGTCAACTATATTTCAAATATTAAAAAAAACAACGCATAATTGATCTTAATTGTTGTTTTCAATGCTATATTTAAATAATGCCAAAGAAAATTATACGCTGAAACTACACAACCAAAAAGTAATAAGTTTATTACTACAATACCCCACCCACATTTTTCTTTACCGTAAACTCAATTTAAATATCAACTTTCACGTTTTCACAGAAGAAAATTTACATACATACAGTTCCAATTATTGTAAATCTATAAAATATTTATAAAATTACTAGAACCTAACGCTGACATTATACATAACGTGATCGATCGCAAATTATCTGCAAAAAAACATATTCAGATTTTTGTAATTGTCACTATTTTGGCAAAGGGAGATAATTTAATGTTCTTCACTTAATGTATTTGATCGAAACACAATACACTGTACTTCCTACAATATTTCTTAGTCATTAAACCTATACTGCACTAACCAAGTTAGATAACTCTTGCATGAATATAAAAAAAATTTTTCTCTCCCATGTGTGTATTAACTAAGGATGTCAACGAATATTCGGATATTCAAATACTCGGTCATACGTCCGAATATTCGAATGTCATATTGATATTCGAATATTCGCAACAACAAAAAAATATTAAAAAAATATAGTAAATTCAAATTGTTTTCTTTTTTTATTTTCAATTTCAATATTTTTGCCACTTAAATGGTTTTGAAAGGTAATATATCAACCAGGTTAAGACGCGGTAATTATCGATTTCCTCCTAAGACGGGTGTCAATTGGAGTTTGTCAAGGTGATGAGGAGTCCTGGTCGGTAATCCTTTAATTGATTGCCTTAGGCAATTTTAATCATCGATCTGCCTTTACGGTCTGTTGTAAATCACCCTGTTTTGAAAAGGTGAGAGCAGGTTTGTTTATTTACCAATCTTATACCTAATTAAAGAGCACACTTCTTTGATTTGAAGGCGGTTTATGTACTTGTGAATAATAAATGCGTCAAGTAGTAGACGAATTTACTATATATATATTTTATGTTTGTTTTTCAATTTTATTTATTAATAATAGTTAATTACTTATAAACTACACAAACATACGAATAT
This sequence comes from Panopea generosa, assembly GCA_029582155.1. Lineage (NCBI taxonomy): Eukaryota > Metazoa > Mollusca > Bivalvia > Adapedonta > Hiatellidae > Panopea > Panopea generosa. Next base: position 45,281,276 of record CM055902.1, on the reverse strand, counting down.
TTAACTTAGTAAAGCTAATATAACATAGCATGTATTAATTTATTATTATTATGCATCATCGAGTTCCAGGTCATGTTGAATCTTGACGACAATGATATTCCAATTGTTTGCTTTTTAGTATTTATACATCAGCACCGTTTCCGCTGAAAGAGAAAGTAACAAATATGGCGAGTAAAAACGTTCGGGATAGAAAGTTGATAATTATTTATTTTTAAGATTTTGACCGAATATATTCGAATATTCGTTCGAAAGAATGACCGAATATTCGAATATTAATATTGCTATTCGTTGCCATCCTTAGTATTAACGGTCAAAGCGGACACGGAGAGATCATTCTGCGGAATTCTTGTTTACTTACAATTCTGGTTAAAGTTTTGCATGCAAGTACTGTCCATATAACACCAACCACTCAATGTATTTGATTGAAACTTTTCATGTGGCTTTGTAGTCACTACATGTATTTGATTGAAACTTCATACAAAATATTGCAGTTTTAAGACCTACTAAATTTTTTAAATTTTGTAAGTTATAATTCCAATTTGCTATGATTTGTCATCAGTCTCAATCAAATTTGTACTTCTGTGTCAAATATTCGAGAAGTCGAGCACTCTGTCCCTCCGACAGGACTTGTTTTTTAAAATGACTTTGTAAAATCAAAATCTGCCAAAGAAAAAATAGCTACTTACCTACCTACCAACATGAAAAATACAGGGTTGGGGTACACCAAACAAACATTTTTTTAAGGATGGCCTAATCACATTTAAATGAGAAACAATAATATATTTCCTATAGACATAGACCGTAGTTTGACTAGTTTTGCCATTAGCTCTATATATATTTTTGGCATGCCATTTCAGGTCTCACTTAACAATTACCTCCCTTACATGACGGTAGCAAGATTCTCACGCCCAAGAAATTAGAGCTGTGTAAAGCGTTTTTTGTGTTAAAAAAGCATAAAATGTCATATTTCTTTGTGCATAGGGGAACATTGGAACATTTTCATGATTTCTGCCAAGGATGACATTGGGAACTGTTTGATGAAGTTTAACCGTTTAAAGATGCGTAGTGATACACTGCAACAAATTGGCAGAATTGTCAAAAATGAAGGGGTGCCATCAAAGCATCGAAATTGTGAAAAAGAAACCTGGTTAACCTCATATTTTTTTCTGCATAATTAGACCAAAAGAGGACTATCTATGGGAACAAGGCACTTTTAGAACTATTGGTAATGTATCCAGTGTTCCAGAAGTGCATGTCTCTATATGTATAACAGTACAAAATTAATTGTTGTGTGAGACGTTCAATACAACAGCTACCCTTTAATACAGGCACAAGACACCAGTGAGAGAGACAGAGCACTGAAGGATTTGGAGAAAGAGAAGGAAGGTCGACGTAAAGCTGAGATGGAAGGCGCACAACTCCGACTACAGTTTCAGATGGCAGTCGAGGAAACTAACAAGCTCAGATTGGAGCTGGAAACACTGAAGTCACAAATAAGAAGGACAGGGTATGAGAATGTACTGTATTTGAAATGAACTTCTGAGTGTCACTGGCATTGAATTGAAAGGTTGTAAAAGACCTTCTTAATACAAGTTGACCCGCTGTTGGTGTAACTGTTATCGGTAGATATCAGGGACCTGGCTCTATCAAAATTTTCGTACAATGAAGATGCACCCAGAGATATTTTATGACCACAAGGGTTGTTTGCATTTTAAAATGAACATTATATTCTAAAGCTTGCGATATTTCTGATGAAAATTTCTTGTTTAAATGAATTTCTTAACTGACTATCATAACTTCAAGTATTATACTTAAGAAGTTTGCCAACTAACAAATGTTAGTGAAATGGGACTTTTTCTGCATAATTTTAGGGGTAGAATTTAGGTCGCATTCCCAGTTGCAAAGATGCATATATTTTTTTCTCGATCAAAGAACTTAACTAAATTAAATTTGAAAAATAGTCGGATTCAGCTATCTCTGAAAGTGCACACTTGTACAACTCTGTCGTGTAATCACAAAGAAAATTTTGATCATATTTTGTTTAAAATGCTGGATATAAATATTATGAATATTTCTAAATGTTAAATATAAATGTATTGTTTTGTTTTACTATATTGTATAAATGTATTTTCATGCTTTGAACCATCTAATCTTTTAGATAAGTCATGCTGTATAATTTTACTTTATTACAGAGGTACTGTGACTCCAGGTACCAGTTCATTGCGAGGCACAGATGTTAATACATTGATGTTAAACAAGGGAGGTAGTGCTGGTCAATTTATCTTGGATAAAACCATCAAGATATGGGATGTAAGTGCCTTATATCATTGTAAATGTGAAATTATTTGTATATTTATATAAAAAAGTATTGTCTTTAATCATCTGTTCCCATATACTTGTAAACAAACATGCATTTTCATAAAATAATACATCAATATTTTCACATTTTGCATTGAGGCTTAAATGGTGGTATTGTTTCCAGTGCCCACCTTTAGGAGGTTAGTCACACATGCTCAACTGATAGCAACAATTTCTTAAACATGATGTCTGATTCTATAAAAATATTACAAAATGCATCAAACATTATGAGAAATTCAGCTGTGTTGTAAAAATTTTAAACGGACCTGTACATTTCTCTAATAAATTATTTGTATATTTTATAATATTTTTTGCCTCATGACTGTCAACTGAGCAAGGGCTATAACTCTAAAGATAATGGTCAGAATTGGCTGGTTATCGAACTTGGCTCAGATTTTATAGAGATGCACACTTTGTGTAAGTTGGCTTCAGTTCAGATAAAGAATACTCTAGTTATTGAGCGGAAACCGTAAATTTTAGCATTTTTGACTAATTAAAGGGCTTTAACTCTAAAGATAATAGTCTGAACTGGCTGGTTATTGCACTTGGCCTAGATTTTATAAAGATTCACACTTTGTGTAAGTTTGCTTCAGTTCTGATAAAGAATAATCTAGTTATTGAGTGGAAACGGGCAATTTTAGTATTTTTGACTTATTAAAGGGCCATATCTCTAAAGATAATGGTCCGAATTAGTTGGGTATTGCTTGGCCTAGAATTTATAGAGATGCACACTTTGTGTAAATTTGCTTCAGTTCTGGTAAAGAATAATCTAGTTATTGAGCGGAAACAGGCAATTTTAGTATTTTTGACTTATTAAAGGGCCATAACTCTTAAAGATAATAGTCTGAATTGGATGGTTATTGAACTTGGCCTTGAATTTATAGAGATTCAAACTTTGTGTAAATTTGCTTCAGTTCTGATAAGGAATACTCTAGTTATTGAGTGGAAACGGGCATTTTTAGCATTTTTGACTAATTAAAGGGCCATAACTCTAAAGATAATGGTCTGTATTTGCTGGTTATTGACCTTGGCCTAGGTGTTATAGAGGTACACACTTTGTGTAAGTTTGGTTCAGTTACGATGAAAAATACTCTAGTTATTGAACGGAAATGAAAAATTTGATTCCATAAATCCGCCCGCCCGCCAAATTCGCCAATCTTTTAACCAGGTTTTCAACTTTGAAAAACTTGGTTAAAAATATCCATGATATAGGTGAAGTCTCTTTTATACTGGAAAGTGGGAAATTAAGTGTCTTGAGAAAGCTAATCACATTTCATCTTTCATAATGTGAATAACGGAAGTAATATTTTAGCCAAACAACCAGTGAATAGCACAGAAACAAGAGAAAAACTTTATTTCATGCTTTTTTAACAAATTATTGCATCAATGTTTTACAAATAACAAAAACAAAATAGTTACAGAATAGCTAAAATGTTTGAAAAACATGGTTTTCTGGGAATTTCCATGTCTCTTGTTTGGAATATCTTATACATAAACAATATGTATTTTACATGATTACATGTACATGTGTGTAAATGTCAATTCAAGTGTTGTGAGTTTGAATTCTTGTCTGGCTAGTCTCTGTGATGATTGGTCATGAACATTTTTTACAGCCATGCGCCTCCCACCTCTAAATAAATGGGAAAGTAGTCAGTGACTTGCAGAGATTAGGTGTGTCTAGTACTGATTAACTGCCTAGCTGATCCCAGGAACTATTATTAGACGCATTGGCTGCTTTTAGAGGTCACTTCTAATGCCCACCATCAGCCATTTAAAGTTAGGTATTAGTCAACATTGGGATCCTCTGTGGCCGAGTGGTCTAAGGCATCATCTCAAGATCACTTACTTCTCACTGTTAAGGTCGTAGGTTCGAGTCCCACTCGCTCCAAAAACTTAATGTGAAAATGTTTCGTGTTACTTGCGGAAGGACAGTGGTTCTACTCAATCTGGGGTCTTTCTCCACCACTGGATATGCCATATATAACCTCAAATGTGTTGAAAATGGCGTTAAACCCCATTTAAAAAAAACAAAGTCAACGTTGGTTAAATTTTACAGGAACTATGGCTTCTTTTCCACCTAATTTTCGGGGGCATCATGTTGTCTGTGTTCTATGGACACAGTTCTGGTATCTGGTATCCTTTCTGTTTAATGAGTTGCTTTTGAAAGATTTCGCCGCACTTCTGCACATATTTATATGCTACAAGTGAGTGAAATAAATGGAATCAATAGCATTTCTGTGTGAATTGCTGTCTTGAATTGTCTAAAAATGAATAAAAAAATAATTTTCTCCCTTAAGGCAGGTTGCTTAATATAGGTTTATTTAAACTAAAATTATAAAAATGGTAAAAAGAAAATGTGTCTGTTTAAGACAAGTGGTTGCTTAATAAAGTTGACCACTTGACACAGGTTTGACTGTATTTTGTAACATTTCAAAATAAACAGCTGCAGGTAATATATACAATGTATGACTTATCCGGTTTAGTTGGTGTAGGAACACCTCGGAATGAATTTGGAATAGATCCACAGACAGTCCTTCCACAAGTAGTAAGTTTCCTCACAATATGTTTTAGAGCCCGGGGTCTGTGCCGTGGGAGGTAAGCGGTCAACAGACAACAACACCTTAGAGGTTTGATCCCGCAGTAGGCCAGAACCGTACAATACCCAACACTGGTTCTATCCTTATGTGATTATCAAATTAAATCCAATTTGTATATTATAATATAAATGTTAAAGTAGGGCGATGGTGTAGTGGATAGTGTTAGCTACTGATACCAGAGTTTGCGGGTCTTTCCCAACCTGACCCAATGCCTCTCGAATAACAACACTCAGTACTGGTTATACCCCGGAAGCAGACTCGAAAGCTTTCAATTTCCTTCGCAATCAAGCTTAAATAAACAAGTTTAAACTGATAGTGATATTTATATTTTGTAGGCTGGTAACTGCAGAGTGATGGCGTACAACCACTCGTTAGCTACACTAGTGGTGTCTCAGCCGTCGTCTAGCCGTCTATTTCCAGGATTTGGTGTTAAAAAAGTTTGTATTGTCTGTATGTGATTAAAACAGCAAATTTGCCACATGTTGTAGTAAAACTACTGCTTAAAACTACAATATATGGAGTATTTGTTCAAGGTTCACATGGCAGTGTGGAAATAGACTTGTACAAGGTATGTCCCAAAAGTAATAGGACAACCCTGTGATTTTTGTATTTAAGGCGTTACTGCAAATCAATGGTGTCAATGGATAGATCGACACATCTTCTATTGTCATAAAACATCAAATCAACTTTCAGTCATCATTAATTTCATGCAAAAGGCACCATAGTTATGCGAGTTTAGAAGTATGGGGGACTTTGAAATTGGATGCAATTTAAAAAAATAACATTGCCTTGGAAAGCAGACAACATCCTCAATATTGTTCCAAATGTTATGAAATAACAGTGGACTTTATTTCAAATCATGTGTGAATGTCGTATAAAAATTTGCACACCCAGTGCACACTTTTGAAATAAGTGCAATTTGAATAGTAAATAAATTGGACACTGTCATGCCTAGAATGGAAATTTGGAGTGGGGTAAAATTTTGTGTTGGGTGTAATATGGTCCCACAGAATATTCTGAAGTTTATTTCACACAGCTCTTTAACAGAAGGCATATCCTGGAGTCTTTTCTATCGGTGGTACAAACGGGTTTCCTATGGTGAGAAGAAAGTAATTGACCATCAGCAATCTGGACGACTGAAATCCTGTGTAGTTTTCCTGGGATTCAAGTCAGATCTTTGTGAAATGGGCTTTCAGTACCGCCAGACCATATGCCTGGGTATACATTCTGTGGTTAGGATATATGAGTCATCATAGTATCGTAACATGTGCCAGAAGTGGGTGCAGTACCACAAATATTGTGTTTTGCAAATCGATTCATACTTCGAAAAAAGAATGACTTCCAATTTAATGTCAACTTGACGTCGCACAAACAACGTCAAACTCCCCGGTACTTCGTTACATATACATTTTGTCTTATTAAAATTAATGTTATATGTTGGTGTTAGATATCGAAATCTTGCATGCTTATAGTTTAAATATGGAAAATTATTCATGTCAAGTTTTCTTTGGATTGAAACAATAAAAGGCATATTTCTAAATGCGTCCTATTACTTTTGGGACATACCTCATACTACTCAATCTTGACACTATCAATGGGTTATCATAAATCAGAAGATATTAATCTCAAAGTATTTTGGCTTCATATTTAAGAAATTTTTAACAATTTTTTTATCCTGGGCTGCTTATAGAAGACAACACAGGGAGTTGAACTCTTGCTCTGTCAGATAGATGTTCTGTGAGTAGTAAACTGATAGTACCATTCTTCAACAAATTACGAGCATCATTTCTCACATAGAGCCAGACTCAAACATCCGATGTGCAGAGAAGTGTTAATTGGATGTCACAGAGTTTGTTTTACTATTATAACGCTTTATCTCCAAATTTTACCTAAAAAACCCCAAAAAACTTCAATATTAAATTATATATTTATATAGATCAGTACTCTAGACTTTAAAACATCCCAGTACATCACCATACATTCCAAACCAATCCGTGATGTCGCCTTCCACCCATCAGTAGATGATGACATGTTGCTGTCATGTGGACTGGACAAGAAAGTGAAGATGACCAGCCTACTTAGTAATGCTGTCGTGCAATCGTAAGTACATCTGTACTTTACCATGTGATTCATGGCGGCTTGTCTGGGCTATTTCTCTTCAACCCCTGGTTGGAAATTTATGAAACTAGCTAGGATGCATCATTACCTAGTGCAGATGCGTATATTGTCTTTGTGTTCCGGTTTGATGATTTTTCATGGAGTTATGACCCTTTTAGTCTGTTACCAAATTTTTGTCCGCGCTATTTCTCTACCTCTGGTTGGAATTTTATGAAACTTGCTAGGATGCATCTCTGCCTATTGGAGATGCGCATATTGTCTTTGTGTTCTGGTTCGATGATTTTTTTATGGAGTTATGGCCCTTTGATTCTATCTGCGACCAAATTCTTGTCCATGCTATTTCTCTACAATCCCATGTTGGAATTTTATGAAACTTGCAATGATGCATTATAATGACCTATTTCAAAGTACATGTATGTTGTAAAATGTATTATATCACACAAAAAAAAAAATGTATTGACTTCTCTTTAAAACTCTCACAGTTAATTCCCCTATTCAATATCACTACCATATGGTACAGAGTCAAACTCTCTCTTTGGGGAGCATCCAACGGTTCCATCGATATTTTCTTGTGTTTTTTTTTTAATGGGGTTAAACGCCATTTTCAACACATTTAAGGTTATATATGGCATATCCAGTTTTACTGATGGAGGAAGACCTCAGACTGAGTAGAACCACTGTCCTTCCGCAAGTAACTGGAAACTTTCTCGCATAAAGTTTTTGGAGCGAGCGTGACTCGAACCTACGACCTTAGCGGTGATAGGTAAGTGATCTAGAGATGGTGCCTTAGACCATTCGGCCTACGATGACCCCTTGTATTGTTGAAATTAGATATATTTGATAAAATAAATGACACATTTCAATGATAATAATGATCAGTAATTAAGATACTCATTACATCTTATGTAACAGCTCGGCGATATGTTGATATATTCTTATGAATATACCCAGACTTGGGGATTAATGGTTTCTGTCAAAGGTTTGCAACAACTGAAAATTTTGTCATAACATGTTTATTTTTTGTAAAAATGTTGACAGTCCTCCGTGGGGTAGAGGTCTGAGAATCACTTATCTCTCACTAATGTGATCATAGACTAGAGTTTGTTTGATTCAAAACTTTTATGCAAGAAAGTTTGCCAATTACATCTTGCAGAAGGTTGGCAGTTCTACTCAGATTCATTCAAAAGTCTTCCTCTATCAATAACTCCGGATATGTCATATATAACCTGAGGTCTTCGTCCATCAATAACTCTGGATATGTCATATATAACCTAAGGTCTTCCTCCACCAGTAACTCTGGATATGTCATATATAACCTGAGGTCTTCCTCCACCAGTAACTTTGGATATGTCATATATAACCTGAGATCTTCCTCCACCAGTAACTCTGGATATGTCATATATAACCTGAGGTCTTCCTCCACCAATAACTCTGGATATGTCATATATAACCTGAGGTCTTCCTTTACCAGTAACTCTGGATATGTCATATATAACCTGAGGTCTTCCTCCACCAGTAACTCTGGATATGTCATATATAACCTGAGGTCTTCCTCCACCATTAACTCTGGATTTGTCATATATAACCTGAGGTTTTCCTCCACCAATAACTCTGGAATTGTCATATATAACCTGAGGTCATCCTCCACCAATTACTCTGGATATGTCATATATAACCTGAGGTCTTCCTCCACCAATAACTCTGGATATGTCATATATAACCTGAGGTCTTCCTCCACCAGTAACTCTGGATTTGTCATATATAACCTGAGGTCTTCCTTCACCAATTACTCTGGATTTGTCATATATAACCTGAGGTCTTCCTCCACCAATAACTCTGGATATGTCATATATAACCTGAGGTCTTCCTCCACCAATAACTCTGGATTTGTCATATATAACCTGAGGTCTTCCTCCACCAATAACTCTGGATATGTCATATATAACCTGAGGTCTTCCTCCACCAATAACTCTGGATTTGTCATATATAACCTGAGGTTTTCCTCCACCAATAACTCTGGATATGTCATATATAACCTGAGGTCTTCCTTCACCAATAACTCTGGATATGTCGTATATAACCTGAAGTCTTCCTCCACCAATAACTCTGGATATGTCATATATAACCTGAGGTCTTCCTCTACCAATAACTCTGGATTTGTCATATATAACCTGAGGTCTTCCTTCACCAATAACTCTGGATTTGTCATATATAACCTGAAGTCTTCCTCCACCAATAACTCTAGATTTGTCATATATAACCTGTTGTGTAGAAAATAACATGAAATTAAAGTCATCAGAAATATTTGACTGACCATTAAAGTATCATATCACATCGCATTTTTTTGTGGTGACAACACTGTTAGAAAGAGCATAAACCCTGGCGCCAGTTTTACTTAAGTAAAACACTCACGAAATTTTTCGTTTCACAAAATTATTTTGCACAGAAGTAGTGAGCAGTCCTAAATGATTTTTAGATTATACTCAGATTTGAGTTAAGAATTATAATGTCTCAGGATGTATTATACTCTGAAACACATATTAAGGAAACCTTTACCTATTTTTGGAAGATCTAATAATGTGTGTGAGATTGGAGGTTAAGGAAGGAGATGGAACGCTTAGTGAAATTGGGGCCAGTCAACAATTGTTCATGGTTTTGTAAAGCTAAAAAGTTGATGACAGTGATGCTTACAACAGTATTAAACATCACTTTTCTAGTTATGACACCCCGATGCCAGCCTGGAGCTGTGTATGGAATGCGGAAGATAGGAACTACTTTTACGCTGGCCTGCAAAATGGACTTGTGATGGAATTCGACATTCGCAACACAGAGGAAGCAGTTAGACAGATCAACACGGAGGGGAGCAGGTCTCCTGTCGCATCATTGTTGTATATACAAGCAGATATGAGTGCAGAGTTTCGGTAATTATTTAATTTTTCTTGGTAATATTTAGCATTATTTTAAGCCATCGAGTGGTTCCCTGATGATCAATTAACCTAACCACTCTTTCCTGACATCCTGGATGGTTAACCAATACTTGAGCACACCCATCTTTGCAAACTGATGTTTTTCCCTCTTGAATCAGTAGTGAGAGACGTGTAATGACGAGATCAAATGTCATGTATCAATAATCTCAGAGAGTATTGTCTGGCTGAGCCAACTGGGCCCAGCTGTAATCAGTATTCAACAAAAATTCAAATTGTATTGATGATACTATAAAAGAAAATATTGTCATATCTTAGGACTGTTTACCATATCTACCAATAAAACATTCAAATAAAAGCATATGTCACCATTTGTCTTATGGATTTTATAAACTGTTAATTGTTAATTAATCTAAACATGAACCTTTAGAGTAAGAATTTACTTTCAGATCAGGAGGACTGATGATTGGTCAGTTAGACCGGGTTTCTTTCTTTGAAAACTTACCCAATAGCCAACACAGGCTACATATACTACCCCTGGAGGGCATCTTGACCAGTCTTCATATGGAACCAAACACCCGGCACATCCTCGCCAGCTTCCGTCCCACAGCCCGTCATCCGACCGTCCGTCACCAGCTGTGTGAGCTAGTGAGTCGTAACATTAGTGCCAATCCTACTGTGATAGATAACGTTTGTAGTTGTAATGTGGTCCACACATTCCACGGTGGACGTACACAAACTGTCCTTGCCAAGACCATGGTACTTCAACACCCTGGGGACAACAACAGACTGCTGATCTGTGCTGGAGATGAGGTTAACAACAGTGTAAGTGGGCATGCTTTTATAGCCCCCCCCCCCCCCTTCTTATGAAGTTGGTCCGTGTATTTAAGTAAGATTTAATGTGTACCTGTATAATTATAAAATAAAATAGAGGTTAAGTTCGATGTTTGTCAATATCGGTCAAATTTTACAGGAATTATGGCCCTATTCTTACTTAATTTTTGGCAAACAAATTGGTTTCAGATTAATAGCGGGACACATTTCTAGTTGTAAATTGTAATTTGGTATCATTAAAATATATTAAGATTTTTAATTATTTTGAAAAGTTTGCAATAAACAGGCCTGTTAACATTTATTGATTTTGGGATACGGAATTCACAGTTGCTTGTCATGTAAGGTATGATGTCATTTATATGAAAAAGGTTATTAAGCCGGCTGGAATGTATTTATATCATCTATTGATAACAGAGATTATGATGATTTTTGCAGGTTCACGTGTGGGACTCTGGTACGGGACAGTTAACCCAACGGCTGTTGACAGGGGGGATAACTGTGGATATGTGTTCCTTTACTATAAACAATGTCATCTACCTAGCTGCACTCACAGATAAACAGTGCAAAGTGTTTAAATGGAGATGAACAATCTAGGAGCTCAGATGGAGAGGAATTAAAACAAGGGGTATAACTGTGGATAATAGTGTTTTCCCTCAAACTTTAAATTAGAGGTCATTTGAGGGACAAATGACGAGACTTTCAAGGCATATTGGAGAACAGTAAGAGTCAGTAATTAAATGCATGAAGTGACAAAAACGCATAAAATGAGGGTAATGGAAAGCCCAGGTCGCCTCGGACAGTGTACTTTATACATGGAGTAACAGTTAGAAGAGGACCAACAGAACATTAATGAATTCATTTTTATTCTCTTGTTAACAATAAAAGCATGATTACATTCATAACTAAGTGATATTTGATCCAAATCTGGTTAAGATTGTGGCAGGAGCCAGACTTTAGTTTCTCAGAAGTTTGTTTCATTAGAATTACATCTTAATATGCTTGATAATTGTAATTGCTTGATACATAAACAACATAAACTTTGAGTTACATGTATATACAGGGTTTTCATTTTAAAATCAAACAACAGATTGAAAGAGAAAAACAATAGATCAGGCCGGGGGTCAAGGGGGCAAATGTTCGATGTTTCTAGAAAAACAACCGATCCAAACCTGATTTTAACCGATGATTTCAATCGGCGATCGGTTAAATATGAAAACCCTGTATATAATCTGATATGGAATTTGATGATAGAGACTTTGCAAATGCAAAGATTTAACATTGAAATATGATACCATTAGACGAATAGTTTGGTCCACCATGCCATGCCCTGCAAACTGAGAGTAGAGATTGTTTTTTTTTAAAAGAGACACTATTTTGACAAATTTCCACAAAACTATTGCTGAAAACTATATATCTGTATGATGTCACTATGAAATTAAAGTACCCATAGCAACGTTTGCAAAACCTTCTTTTTCAAATCTTTTTTGGAAATGGGCACAACTCTGGTACATAATAGAAAGAACTCCAAGGAACTTTTTTTATTTTTTATTTCAAAACCAGAGATCACTAGTTTTATAAAAAAATCAGTTTTTATGTTCTAAGTTTAAGACTAATAAATGGAGATTAATAACCATTTAACTCAAAATTGCAATTTTCGTTTTCAATGCATTAAATATGGTGTTCATTTCGTGTTAAAGCTTCAATTTTTTGTGCTTAAGTAAATAAAGAATTTTGTATACAAATAATGATTTGTTACACAAAATGGAAGCATAATGTAAAGTTTGCATTTTTATTTTATGTTTCATCTACTACTTCATATATTGCACATGATAATCATCAACATTACTGCTTTAAAATACTGGGCTACTCCAAGGCCCGAGTGATATAAAGGTGCTTACTCAAGGTTGTTTCTCTCTCATTGTTATGTTTATGTGTTCGGGCTGAGCCAAGTCAAAGTTATTAAATGAGAAAGTTTGTAGATTACTTGAAACTGATTTTGAAACAGCATTTATAAATATATATTTATAAATATGCTAATGTGCTCATAAGTGAATGTTGGAAGTCAGTGATTTGTAGCTTTTCTCTCCCTGGGAGTTCCGGGTAAGAATGTGATTACTGTCACTCTCTGCGGAGGGACAGGAATGTTCATTATTGTGGTTTATTTATCAACCTCTGTGTGATGTCCGGATGGTAAGAATGTGATCACTGGCACTCTCTGCGGAGGGACTGGAATGTTCATTATTGTGGTTTATTTATCAACCCCTGTGTGATGTCAGGATGGTAAAAATGTGATCACTGGCACTCTCTGCGGAGGGACAGGAATGTTCATTATTGTGGTTTATTTATCAACCCCTGTGTGATGTCAGGATGGTAAGAATGTGATCACTGTCACTCTCTGCAGAGGGACAGTAATGTTCATTATTGTGGTTTATTTATCAACCCCTGTGTGATGTCAGGATGGTAAGAATGTGATCACTGTCACTCGCTGTGGAGGGACAGGAATGTTCATTATTGTGGTTTATTTATCAACCCCTGTGTGATGTCAGGATGGTAAGAATGTGATCACTGTCACTCTCTGCAGAGGGACAGTAATGTTCATTATTGTGGTTTATTTATCAACCCCTGTGTGGTTTCAGGATGGTAAGAATGTGATCACTGTCACTCTCTGCGGAGGGACAGGAATGTTCATTATTGTGGTTTATTTATCAACCCCTGTGTGATGTCAGGATGGTAAGAATGTGATCACTGTCACTCTCTGCGGAGGGACAGGAATGTTCATTATTGTGGTTTATTTATCAACCCCCGTGTGATGTCCGGATGGTAAGAATGTGTTCACTGTCACTCTCTGCGGAGGGACAGGAATGTTCATTATTGTGGTTTATTTATCAACCCCTGTGTGATGTCCAGATGGTAAGAATGTGTTCACTGTCACTCTCTGCGGAGGGACAGGAATGTTCATTATTGTGGTTTATTTATCAACCCCTGTGTGATGTCAGGATGGTAAGAATATGATCACTGTCACTCTGCGGAGGGACAGGAATGTTCATTATTGTGGTTTATTTATCAACCCCTGTGTGATGTCCGGATGGTAAGAATGTGATCACTGGCACTCTCTGCGGATGGACAGGAATGTTCATTTTTGTGGTTCATTTATCAACCGCTGTGTGATTTCATGATCGCAAGAATAGGATCACTGTAGTTTTTATGTGTAGTAATAAGCGACAAATTGAGGAATATTAAGCGGGGCGGTAGTGTAATGAATCCTCAGTTCGACCGAATGCCTCTCATAAAGCAACTCAGTACTGGTTCTATCCAGGAAATGAACTCTAAAGCAATTCATATAATGTCTGAGCTTTCATTGCAATACATATTTCTTTTGTACATTTTTAAGTAGCTTACCTTCTGTTAAAATGTACAAATGGTAAATATTTAGTATGCCCCTTTTGAATACATATCTGCCAATTACCAATGGCATATAGCTTTATTTCAGTCGGCTTTGACCTATTGAAAAACATTTTATTGAATTTCTTCATGATATTTATTTTCCCATAATGCATGTGAAAATGGTCTGACTGGTTCAATAATTTTGAGTTTCCAAACTTCTGTAATGTAAATTTTATAAAAGAAGTTTATATTAAAATATTCTAATAAAGAACTAATTAAATTAGAAAAGTATTGTGTAAGTTTTTCAGTGTTTTAATGTGTTGTTTTGCCTGAGATTTGGACTGGTGGTTGGTACATCATAAAACCCAAATCCATCTATTAATTGAAAGTCACTTTTTCTTAGTAAGGGTGTACGGAGATTGTGGGAGGTTCCAAAACCTAGTTAAAATGATTTTGCATTTTCCAATGTTTACAATTATAAATGTTTAGATGAGAAGTTGCATGAAATGTATTTCATTTAATGTTTGTAAAGAATGATTTCCTGCTAAAGAAAGATGTTCAAATGAATTATAATTGTTATATGTTTGGAATGGATGATTGATGATTGCAAGATTATCAACGAGATGTAATTGTATTGCATGTGCCTATTTTGCTCAAATGAGTAGGTTTTTTTTCTGTATTTTTTTTGTTTAAATGACAGCAGATTGAAAGTCGTGATGGTACGGTATTAACACAATACACAGTATGGCACAAATTAAACATATATGAATGTTATATTTTTCATGGTAAAGGCCAAATGTGATATCTTTTAATTGATATTGATGGTTCTTTTCGAAATGATAAAGTTACATTATATATACACTGAACACAATGACGTCTTCTTTATTTATGCCCCCGCCATTCAAAGAATGTTAAAGGGGCAAGCCCTGTTCATCCAAATTGTCATTTTTTGTAATGTTCACTATTGTGGTTAAATTACCAAGCCCTGTGTGGTTCCAGGGAGCCATATGGGTGATCACACTGGCTCATGCATGTCGTAGGAAGTGACAATTTGAGTAATACATGTACAATAGAATTTGCTGAAAATCTGCAGGTATCAAGGATCTAGGTTCATTCTGCATATTCATTTGTTGATGTATTTTTTTAATCTGCATGTTAATTTGCTGTTTTTGTTATGTAGAGTGAACCTGGAATCTTCCTTCCTGTTGGCATCGAATAACCTATAATGTGTTGGTACACTGTAAATCCTATTCATTCATTCATTTTCTGAAAGGACCTCTGATTTTAAATTATATTTGGGGTATAAGTGTACAATTTCAAATTACATGTCAAGTTTGATATTTGTTAATGTCTGTCAAATTTTACAGGATTTATGACCTCTTTTCGACTTAATTTTCCAACACATAGCAGGGCCATCCGTGTCCTAATGACACATTTCTGTTGGCATCATATTACCTTTATATATTTGTACACTGTAAAATCCTGAATTCATTTTTATTAAATGATATTATAGGCATAGTACCACCATTGTAAAAAGGAAGTGCTTCTGTGGGGTAGTTGCATAATGGCGGTTATAAATAATCCTCATTTCTTCTTCTTTAAAAATGAATTTTCCTTATTTTAATGCTCATTTTTTTATTTGAATGGCATTATTGATGTATTTTGAATATTTTGATAGCATTGTCATGTTTGAATTGTGAATTTAGAAAAAAAAATTGATGTTTGGAAATTGGTGTATGAATACATGATTTCGGAAGTCTACTTTCACTTTGTCACCAGTGTACACACTGAGCAGAAAAAAATCTTATATGACACATGACCCCTTTTTTTCTCATCATATTTTGATAGTGCAGAGGTTGACAAACAGTAAGATGTAGGTTTCACTTCTTTCATTTGGGTTTCTCTATGAATGACAAGCCTTCAAACTTTTATTATTTACTTTAGAATAAAGAACAAAAATCAATGGTGGGTTTACACCTTATAGGTTGACGATTGCCAAAAATGAGTACTTGGGACATATTTTGTCATAATGGATAAAAACATCCACAAATATTGCAACACTGAAATTGACCTACGTTACACAAACTGTCAGTCAAATGCACCAGTGAAATGGTATCGTTTCCATTTTCCATATGTTATTGTTAGACAGCAAGTATTGAATGCTAGCACAATGGCCAAGATATGCTCAATTAAGAAGCAAAGGCCTCAATTTTTTTTACCTTTGTAAATTGGATTAAGTTTGTTCATATGTCACAATCACTGTTACCCACTGCAGTGTTTGGTAGTTGGAATAGCTTTATCGAATAGAACAACTCCATTCACTCTGTCAATAAATCAAAAATTTCAGGTCAACACTGGTCACCATGGTAACTTGAATGTTGCCCAATTGCTGTAATGACACTGCACAGGTGGACTTGCTATATTTGTTGTAGGCTATAATTATTCAATTATTGTCACAAGGCTCCCTGCTAAGTTGCAAAGGTGTCCCCTGTACATTTTATGGACAAAGGTCAAGGTCACCACAATCTTGACCTTGTAGAAGCATTTTGCTTTTATCTGCAGGCGCAGTATCAAAACTTGACCTGTAACAATTAATCATATAATCTGTATCCGAAATTCAATGGTCACATACCTAATGAAGTAAAACGTTCGTTTTGATTTTTGAAACGGATATTCAGATGACCCCCACCCCACCAACCCCACATTTGAAAAAGACTAAGAATTCCATGTTGTTAAGATGGGAAACTTCCTAAATTAATATCAGATTAATACAAATATCTTGTATTTGTTACAGCAAAAGCATGTCTGTGTATGATTTATCATTGATAAAGGAATTGTATATAAGAAATATGCCATGTTATGTGTTCCATTAGCAAATGTTGTTTTAAAATTAAATACTGTTATACAAATTGTGATGGATGCATTTTATTGTAGAACTGTTTTATTTACCACCCAAAAACCTACTTCAATATATTGTGAAAAACTTTTTAGATATACAAGGTCTAAATTACTTTGTTTGAATGTTTAGATCTAGGGCTAACAAGACAATCAATTGACCTAACAAATCTTTACTACAAGACAATCAATTGACCTAACAAATCTTTACTGACACCAATCTGTGCAAGTAAGCCAGTGTGGTTCTGACTAAGAATAGTATCACTGCTGATCTCTGCAGAGGGATAGGAATCCTCCGGATGGGTGTCATGTTCATTTTATCATTTTTTGTCATGTTCATTATTGAGGTTAAATTACAAACCCCTGTGTGGTTCCAGGGAGCCATATGAGTGATGGCAAGAATAGGATCACTGTGGCTCATGCATGTCATGAGAAGCGACAAATTTGAGTAATATGATAGAATTTGCCGAAACTCTGCAGTTCTTCAGGTATCAAGGTTCTAGGTTCATTCTGCATATTCATTTTTTGATGTATTTTTTTATCTTATGTTAATTTGTTTTTTTTGTACATGTAGAGTGAACCTGGAAACTTCCTTCCTGTTGGCATCAAATAACCTATAATGTGTTGGTACGCCGTAAAACCCTATTCATTCATTCATTCTCTGCAAGTAACTAATAATTTTCGCACTTGAACCAGCAGTGAGAGATGAAATATATTGCGATACAGTGTTGTATATTAATCATCAAAGAGAATGACTGTATGGGGATTTAAATTAATGACCTCTGGCTCATGCTACTGACTGAGCTAGCCTGGCTAAAAAAGTTTCGTTAAGTTGCCGATTGAAGAAACAGTGATTCCATATTTAACAACTTTTGCAAGTCTTAAAGCAACACATCCACGTTTAAACTTTTTTAAAAAGTTTTTCAATTGAATTGTGAGCACATTTCCCATACATAAATATATGGTCAGTGAGCTGTATATGTGCTAACAAACACTATCCAGAACGCTTTAGAATTATAAAAAAAGATGTCCAAATTATAAAGCGTGACAAACACTTTATAAATTATTTTTAAATTGCCGAGGATTCCAACTTGGCTTCAAATTGAATTATGCGAGTCGTATTAAAAAAACTTCACGTTTTAGTGCGTAGTGTACTTTACCTGCCTTGAAAGTAATTTTGAAATTTTTTTTTGACTCTGGTGAGTTACACGCTTGTTTTATAAAGTGTTAGTCACATTATAATTTGGGCATCATTTTGTTCCGGATTGTGTTTATATGCTCATATACAGCTAATTGATCATATGTTTGTATGGGAAATGTGCTCATAACTCAATTAAAAATTTTTTTTAAAGGTTCAAACGTGGATGTGTTGCTTTAATAAGATTATCTGTTGTGATGACAAGTTGAAATAGTCTGTCCTCGACATTTATTGCCTTTGTCCATCCAAAACGGTCCTCCGTGGCCATGTGGTCTAAGGCGCCGTCTCAAGATCACTTACCTCTCACCGCTAAGGTCGTAGGTTCGAGTCCCGCTTGTTGCAAAAACTTTATTTGAGAAAGTATTTAGTTACTTGCGGAATAAGGACAGTGGTTTTGCTTAGTATGATTCAGTCTGAGGTCTTCCTCCACCAGTTAAACAGGATATGCCATATATAACCTGAAATATGTTGAAAATGGCGTTAAACCCCATTCAAAAAAAAAATAAAAAAATAAAAAATTGTCCATCCAAGCCAATATTTGAGGTTCAGTCTGGTTAGAATATGAAGATTACCTATTAGACCTATGTTTTAAGGGCTGAAAAAGCAGTATATTAGGAAAACGATGAAACAAATTGAACACTAGGTACCAATATGACAGATCAAAATTTGATGTGAATGAAACTTCGCATGTGTGTTCACCATCATCAATGAACACACTGACAAGAACCATAACTCTGGATTGCATTTTGGCACAGTTATGGCCCTTTTTGGACTTAAAACACCCAGAGGCGAGCTTTGTTGTCTTCTGACAACTCTTGTTAATAAATTTCCTTTAAAATGGAGCTCACAAACCCCAAAATTAGAACATCATGCACACAGACAGATTGACATGTTCTTTATGTCTCTGTTACACCTCTTACAGTCTGCAAGACATTACCTAATAACTTACTACACAATTTAGATGTGGCCAATGGTTGGAAATTTGATCATTGAAGTGCCTGGTTGGCGGGGCCCAAGAAATAGTTGATGGTCTTTAGAGCACGACAGAATTTCCCCAATGGTATCTTACTTTTAAAGATGAAGATCTTGACTTTAGTGGGGATTGAGAGGTTTGTATTAATTACATAAAAATCAGTGAGAAGCAATTACCAAGACCTATAAGACACGAAACAATGTTTCCTCTTTTTTTGTATAATTTTGAATTGTTTTATCATCACTCTCTTTATATGCACAAAACAACCATTTAATTTGTTGATATGGTGCCATAAAAAAACATTTCTTTTTGATAATTAAAGGGCAATAACTCTTTACAGTATTTACCAAATTTGGTATGATCAAAGAGTATCCAAGATCGGATGGTTGTATGTATAGGTCACAACATGGATGGATTACTGACACAGCAGTCGTTTGCTTGAATATTTTTATGCCATTGAGGGCTAACTTACGCTCAGTTAACCTAATCACTCTTATCTGGAATCCTGGATAACTTTCCCACTTGAGTCAGTGATGAGATGAATGACAATGAGACGTATACGACTGCTGCTGGTTATGCATTCATGAACTCATGACCCCTGGATATATAATCAGGTACACTTCCAACCCAGCTAACTGAGACTGCTAACATTTAGTTTTCAGCTTGGGTGAACTTAAACAATTAAAATGTCCCATTGAAAGGTGTGCTCTTTAAAATATTACCAAAACATGATTTATTGGGTGAAAATGATAGTCTGACATAAGACGAGTAGATATTTATTTAAAAAGTTGCCATTCTTCTTGAGGTTTGCTGAAAATTCTGATGTCAATGTATGTAAAGTGTACAGGTATAAGAAATCATACATGTATATCAAATGTTATATAGTGTAGATGTTACATAGTTGCCAAAAATATTAATTGAATCTCCATTTAGCCAAAAAGGGCCAACAGACGATCAGTTAACCTAACCATTCTTTCCTGGATGGTTATCGAATACTCAAGCATACTTATCTCTGCAAATAACTGATAACTTTTCCACTTGAATCATTGGTGTGAGTTGTTAAGTTTCTCATTAAGGAGTTTTATTGTATTGCTCAATGTTGGCAATTACTTAGCAATCGTGTATCAAAACTGTACGTCACACTACACAGTTACATCCTTTTTTTCTAAGATAACATGATTCTTGCGCTTATAAAAAGACCTTTGTAATTTGGTTTTGAACTATTTTCAAAAGGTTTATGTTGGTTGTGATTTCTTGCTGCAGTTGAGTAGAGCAAACATTGGCATAGCATATACTGCAATAAGACATCACTGGTGTTAAAAAAGTGACTTTTATAGGATTTCAACATATGCATGTATTTATGAGCATTTGAGGACTTGTTTTTTTCTCCAAAAGTCACAGGGTGTCACTGCACTCTCTTTAAAAACAAACTGGTCAACCTACCAGTTATTGTGCATTTTTATATAGGTATACATTCCTGCTATGAAAAAATTTACTTTAAAAAAAATTCAAAGTGGAATTCTTTTTTTTACCATGGACATCATAGACCTTTTTTTATATAGAACAAAGAATAAAATTCAACTGTGTAGTGAGACCTACAACGGTTTAGATGAAATTCACATTTCTCAGATATGACCTGTGGATAAGTGTAATAGGTCATGTTTATAGGTCATGTTTGTACTAGCAATGATTTTAATTTAAAGAAAAAAATCACAAGTTTCACAAGCAACTTAAATTGCCCTACTGTATTCAAGTAATTATTTGACAACCTTTCGAAGAATAATATCCCTGATTATCTTAAAAGAGAGTATTTTTAGTTGTCACATGTAGTTTTTGTACAGTACATGTTATTCGATAGAAAATCTCTAAATTATCTAACAAAATTCACACAACATAATCATGTTTAGATTGATTACCACATGAATCATGGTTTGTGAAAGCATGTGGTGCTACAATGATATATTTGAATGTTAACAAAAAAATGTCTTGAAGATTTGAAAGTCTACGAAAAAAAATTTAAATTGATTCTATTGCAATTAAGAAGACCGTTGTCAAATTATATGAATTGTTTAATACAAGTAGATAAAATAAATACAAACAACATTTTGTGACAATACTCAACACCAACTGACAAAATCAAATACAACATCATACAAAACAACAAGAGGCCCAAGAGGGCCGGAGGACGCTCTACTGACTCATAGTGGCCATAGCACTTTTTGAAATGCAATAGAAACATCGGGGCGGGGTCATTTTTAACCCTGGGGACACCATTTGAACAAATCTAACAAAACTATAGTTGGTGATCATTACTACATAAACATTTTGAAAATCTGTTGGGCCGTTCATGAGAAGAAGATTTTTCAAGTCTTGGACTATTTTTGGTAACAGTGGCCATCTTGTATTTCAGATCGAAAAAAAAAATAATTTTTGTATAGTCTCCTATGCAATAGAAACATCCATGTGAAGTTTCAGTTTAATTGGCCTTGTGTTTTCAGTGAGTGCTGCTAACACACGACAGACGACATACAACACACTATCGCATAAGCAATTCTGGCCTTTGGTCAGTAGAGCTAAAAATCAAGAGGTCCAAGAGGACTTGAATTGCTCTACTTGCAACATGTGCTACATGTAAAATATATAAGGTCTATGGCTTAAGCTTTCAGAGAAAATGTTTTTTAAAATTTTACTTAAAATGTGTTTATCAGCTCTGCAGCAGGGGCATTTGTGGTCAAATCACGTTAGTTCAAGAACTCGTCCAAGATCTTGTGGTAATATAACTGCTGTACAAGTTTGATTAAGATTCAATGAAAAATTAAGGTGCTATCGTGTCTGCATTTTCCCTATATAACTTATGTAAAAAACAATGACCCCTTTTTCGGCCCCAAATTTGACCCAAGAGACCCAACTTCAACAAATAATTTAGGGGACTTCCATGCAATGCTACATGTGAAATATCTAAGGTCTAGGCCTTGAACTTTTAGAGAAACTGTTTCTTAAAATTTTATTTAAAATTTGCTTATAAACCCTGTGGCGGGGGCATGTGCGGTCGAATCACGCTGGTTCAAGAACTCACTCGAGATCTTGTGGTTATATAACTGCTGTGCAAGTTTTGTTAAGATTCAATGAAATGTGAACGTGCTATCGCGTCTACAAGAAAAAGGTTAACAGAAGAATGATGGAAAATTTACCATGACATAAGCCCTGCTGACCTTTCGCCAGTAGAGTTTAAAATTCACCAATCACCCAGACAATTATATGGAAGTGAAGAATTTGACACAGGTACAACAGTGTGGATCTTGGTACATGTAACAGTTCACTGAGTAGGATGTCTTATTGAACTATAACTTAAGTATTTATTTACTTCAGTTTATACTCTCAAGTCTGTTTTTCTGGGTAGGCTTTTTGTCCAGTCTGGGATTGAAGCTATAATGTCTTGCATCAGCAGCCAATCCTCTATCCACTGCACTATCACCCCACTTTTTCATCGATTGTGAAACTAGTTCTAAGCCTATGTAAATATGTCTTTAGGATCTCACACTACACATGACTGGGATCAAACCCATGACTTTGATCCTATGTCCAATACTCAAATACTAGACCACACATTCTATTATTAACCATTACTTCATGACAATTCAAGAGAGCATGTTAAAGAAATATAGAAATAAAAGAGCATGTTAAAGAAATAAAGAAATCTTTCTGATAAAAGCATGGTCCAATTTTCCTAATCAAATTTTTATTTATCCATTGGCACATGCATTGTACTATTTATTTCTGTCATCATTTCATTTACATATGTATAATACATGACCTTGGCTTTAAATGCTATTGTTACGTATCCGATATCCATGTGACCAATCAGCACATTGGTAATTGGAGGTTGATAGCAAAGCAGCGACATTGGCAGTGAGAGAGTTAATAATCTTAAGACAAGGGAAGAAAAAATGCAGATTAAATGCCGGCATTTTTCAGTTGTCTCCCTTTAATTAATTAAGAGTCTAATGTAAAATGGGTTGAAAAAATACAACACACACCCAGCATAGCAAATGTGCTACAGCAATCACAACATACAACATGATTTTCACATAATAAATGCATGTTTGGAAATAAATAATACACGGAAGCCGATATTAAAAGCATGTCACCAGACTTGTATAAAGTATGTAACTGTTTGAACGTTATTTAAACAATAAAATTTTCCCATCAGGACTGTGCTGTGGCGCCCTCTACTGCTGGGCTGGACTCCTGACTTTTACAATATTCCTTATATTTTTTCTCCTGTGCCTCATACAGTTTAGTCAATTTCTTTAGAGCTGACTTTGCAAGTTCTTTTCCTTCTGCATCATGAGTGGGCATACCCTGTGAATTACAAAAACATAGATCAAATCAAAGTGTTAATTGTAAGTAGAATCTGATGTGACATGTATTATATGGCATATCCAATTATTTTTTGTTTGGTAGAGGAGGACCTCGGAATGAATCCAAGCAGAATCGCCATCCGTCTGCAATTAACTTACTAACTTCCTCACAAAGATTTTAAAAATCCACCTGTAAAGAATGTCGAATCACGCACAAATCAAATAAAGTCCATAGGACTTTATGTCAGATTTGTGTGTGATTTGACATTCTTTACACATGAATAAAAAACAGAAAAAAATGAATTTAATCTTTATAATTCCAATCCTGATGATTATATTTAATTTGAGACTGACTCCACAAGTGAATGAAAAAAACAAACCAAAAATAACTATACGCTGCAAAGTAAACGCGTAAGAACACATTGCCTCTGTCCTGGTTGACATCAAATTCTCTAGATCTAATATCCAGTAAAATCGTAACAGCTTTTGTTTCCATTATCAGATGAACTCTGTAACATTAGTTGGTTTATTGTAAAATGACGAAATATTTTGAAGCTAAAAAATTAAAACCCCACCTTTTATCTCTCGATTTAGACAAATAAACAATCAATAATTCCAGAAAATACCAACAGTGTATATATACGTAGACGCTGACATCATTGTTTAGTTTTTGTCTACATGCTTGTTTTTAAAAAATGTGTCAAAATTTACAAAAGTCATATAAATCTACGCTCATTCATGGATAATCCGAATTTGGAACGTTTTAAACAACTTTTACGTGCAAGGTTTGTGTATATACATTGTCTCACAATCGTCTGCTTCTGAACTTCAACTAGGCTACATGTACATGTTTTTATTTCATTTTTCCTGTTGAATAAATTTGTCTGTGGAAATGTTTGTCAATGACTAGCATTCACATTCGGTAAACCAATGGTACAATGGTTCAATGGTACACTATACATCTCAAATCTGAACATTTTATGACCTACTTCATTGTTTCTTAAACAACTTGTGGTCTGATTGTGACGCCCTGTTAAATCGCTGAACCAAAGAAATCTTTAATACAATAAACCAAAGAAAACAGCTAGGACTAGATCTAACATGTTTTTGATGTATTTTATTATTAAAATAAGTGTGGAACCGTTGTGAATATCATTTAATTTTGTATATTGTTAAACCGACCATCAAAATGTTGATGCTTCTCTGTTTACATGAGAAACGTAAAAGTAACTCGGCTCCTGGGTTTTATCGAAAAATAAAAGTCTTTAAAAAATTGACGTTGTCCAATGAAAATGCTTTTAATACATATATGATAATGAGATTTGAATTATAAAAATTTTAATAACGTTACCAATATTTTAATGAAGAAACTGGAAATACAAAAGTGGCGGTTAGCTGTTTCTTTCAGTATATAAATGTATATGTATACAACAGCCATTTTACATTTTGTCAACTGGATCGTTCTCAAGTCCAACATTCTCGTATTGCACACAAATTCATGTACCATAATATCCAATTTAAAAGACCAATTATTCGTTATTCTTTAAAATTAAAAAAAGAAAAGAAATGTATAATTATGACAGATGCATGAACATGGTACACTCGTTTAATATTGACATTTCTATTACAATAAAGAACAGTAACTCTACCCTATCGTCAAATTTGGAATATTTATCTGTTTGCTTGATGAACAACTGTGATGGTGGAATTCGTTTCTGTGCTTCTTTTTCTGCTTTCTCTGCCTCGGCTTTCTTCTTCTTCAGTTCCTTTTCCAGACGTTTAGCTTCTTCTTGCTGTAAAAGTTTTATTTCTGGTTTGGTATGATTTAAATAATTGAGAACGATACATTTAGTTTATAAATAAAATGTTTTTGCTAACAAAGTATTTCTTATCCAATTCACTTTTTTTTCATTACAGTCAAACCTGTCATAAGCAGCCAGTCAAGGGAAGGAGGAAACTGACCTTTGAAAACAGGTTGTTGCTTAATACACATTTGCTCTGAAAGCATAGAAATTGGAAATAGTAAATCACAGTGGCTGCTTAAGACAAGTGGCTGCTTAAGAGAGGTGACCACTCACACAGGTTTGGCTGTATATATAAATTCCTTCCTACCTGCCAATTGTTTTAACTGTTTTAAGCAGCTAAACTTTTAATAGTTGCTAAATTGGTCTGACATTTGTCACAATGTAGTACACAAAAAAATGTGTGATCTCTTTTTAATTTATTTTTTTTTTTAAGGGAAGAGTAGGGGTAGGGGGCAAAGGGATGAAAAATGGAACAATTTTCTTTTATATTTTATTTCTGTATATTGTAAACACAACAAAAACTTTACCTTCAATTTTTCTTCCTTCTCTTTCATGAGTGTTTCCCTGTCAACCAGTTTGATGACTGGTGGTTGCCCCTCCTTGTCCTCTAGTCTTACACCGAGGTTCGGCAACACATCGTCTCGAATATTGTCGCAAATTTGCAACACTGAAGTCACTGAAACAGAAACCAAACCATACTTGACCATTATGAAAATATCATGCCGCAGACACATGGTATGATACCCGACCCAGTCACATTATACTGACACTGGGTCGACCAGACCTAGAACTCTCCCCTAAATGCTGAGCATCAAGCGAGGAAGCTTCTAGTACTATTTTTAAAGTCTTTGGTATGACCAGGTCGGGGATCGAACCCACAACCTTCTGCATGCGAGGCGGCCACTCTACCACTAGACCATGCTGCGGTCTCTTTTAGGTGCACAGAAAGTACCCAGGAAGTTAAATAATATGTGGCAAACAGAATAACCCAACAACAGCTTTGGAAAGATAAGCTAAACAAGAGCACCACAAGTGGTTGCAGACGCTCGTCTTTTTTTTTCAAATCTATTGCTCGGTCAAAGTCAGTGATGTAAATTTTTTAAACATGATGGTGATCAATTTACAGAATCAATAGCATTACTAAAAAATAAAATAGATTTAGAAATAAAAATAAAATCAAACCTGATCTAAAACTTTAGGTAAGGTTGTAGAACTGAAATAATGGAAATTTAGGTAAGTTAGCAGGATAGATAAAATACAATATCGTGGAAACTATACTACCTTTTTGCTCCCTGGCAACCTTTCTCACATCTTCACGGAAACCAGCAAAAGCTGTTAAATATGGCATCACTGTTTCTTCAACCTGCAATGGAAGAAAACTGTTTTTAGCCTTGTCAAGTTATCTTATTCGTTATAGTACATTTCTGACTATCAGTCCAGGGGTCATGAGTTTGAATCCTCTTCCGGCAATATTGTGTCTCATTGGGAAAATCATCAGTTATTTAAGGAAATGCGTGTGTTAGAGTACTGTTAATAAGGATCCCAGGGAAGAGTGGTTAGGTTAACTATCGTCTGTTAATAAGGATCCCACGGAAGAGTGGTTAGGTTAATATCGTCTGTTAATAAGGATCCCAGGGAAGAGTGGTTAGGTTAACTATCGTCTGTTAATAAGGATCCCAAGGAAGAGTGGTTAGGTTAACTATCGTCTGTTAGCATTCCGTGGCATAAAAATGATATAAAAATTCAAAAAAACAAATAAAGATTATATAAAGATTTTTAAAACGTTTTCAACTGGTAACTTATAACTGATTTTTTAAAAAAAATAAATAAGTAATGTAGTTCTCCTGGAAGAAACTTTATTATTATTTTTTTTTGAATGGGGTTTAATGCCATTTTCAACACATTTCAGGTTATATATGACATATCTAGTGTTACTGGTGGAGAAAGACTGAGTAAAACCACCATCCTTCCGCAAGTAACTGGAAACTTTCTCATATAAAGTTTTTGGAGTAAGCAAAACTTGAACCTATAATGGCCTATAATGGCCTTAGCGGTGAGAAGTAAGCGATCTTGAGATGGCACCATACACCACTCGGCCACGAAGGACCTTTCATTAAAAACATAAACAAAATAACACCTATTTTTACCTAAATATCATTCATTGGTAGCATATACTAAACAGTCGCCATTTTAACTTTTTCTTCAGAATAAATGTTGACTATAAGGACACAATACATACAAAATAGTCCCTTAACCATTAAGAAAATGTGATGTTCAACATCAAACATTTAGGCACTCATTAAATAATTATTTGATTATTTGTAGAGGGTGTGGTCCAATGATTCGGCCACATATGATTAGCACTGGTTCAACCCAGGAAAACGTCAAGCATAATTTGTCCAAGTTGTAAGAACTTGTTTCACAATCAATGTAAAATAAAAAAGTTTACATCAATTCTATTAATTTTTAATCTATAACATTTTTAGATGTTTTGTACAACTATAGAGATATCTATGGTTGGATATGTTCTACTTACATCTACCGTTCCTTCTGTGGTGCCCCCTTGCGGTGTAAACCAGTCATTGCCAACAACTGCACCAAACATCTACAATAAACAAACAATAATACATGTATGCAATTACTGGTCTTGTCATTTTTAAACTATCAACGTTTGAAACTTCACAGTTGTATAGACATTCAAGTCCTCTCTTTGTATACGTAACATCTTTCTATCTTGAAATTTATTTTTTTATCTTTCTCACTTTTTTACATATTTCATTAAAAAAAAATTCATATTGTTTTAATAAAACACAACATCAATAACAGTCAGACATAATTTCAATTAGCTAAAACAGTTACAACAATGTAACCTTAAAATCAAAAGTCACATAATAACGCATCAATAACCGAGTATGGCCACCCTGTGCGCCAATGACAGAAGTTCACCTAGAACACATGCAGGATAGTAGTCAGTGTCCAATATGTCCGATATGGAATATTGTTATGCCGGTGTACATTATGAATTACATCAAATCCATGCATTCTTTGAATATAATATGCCTATTTTGTTAAAACTTTTTTCACAATCAATGTAAAATATGTTTTAACAAGTCAATGTGCCTAACTGGCCCATGACAAGATGGACGGAGAATTTGTACCATGTTTTACCTTGAATATTTTCAGTATGTAATCACCCACATTCTGCAGGAGTATTCGGTTGGGACGTTTCTTCCCAGCAACGTCAGACACATATTTATTGCACGATTTAACCAACTCCCGTATAACGTCTAACGACCTTTTCGTATCTATGGAATCTGTTGTAAGATAGTTCATATATAAATAAAGCATTTATAAATTAAAAAAAAGAAAGAAAAAAGTTTGTTCCATTTTTTTTTTTAGTGTAACATCAGCAGTTCTGTAGAAGTATAAATAGCACTGAAAGTGGGTCCAGATACTATTATTTCTTAAAGTCCATTAAGTAGGCCATGATCAGTTATGTAAATTTTTTAACAAAATGGTGAAGCCATGAGGATTTTATTTTTTATTTTTTATTTTTTTTTTTTTTTTATGAAAATAAAAAGGGTGGGGTGGCATGAAAATTAGGGAGCGGACAGGGATGACAATCTAGCAATTAATTTATTATGGCCTTATGTAAACTTTTTAACATGATGGTGATCAGTTTAAAGAATATCTATTACTGAAGAAAATATTCAAATCTCAGCTAAATAAAATATTTTAACCTAATGTTTTAGAGTATGGAACCTTTCCATAACTTAGCTATTTACATTGTTTGTATATAAATGTGTTTATGAACTTGAGTAACAACAACATAAGTAGTTTGGTCTGAAACAGGGAAAACTTTGAGCTAAGCATAAAACTTCAACAACAACGCCCACAAAATCAATCCTTGTCTGGTATTCAAGTATGACCAGTCCATAATATTACATCAACAAAATATGTTGACTAGAGCATATCTTAAATCAGTTTAATTTATACCACATATGATACAATAATTCTATACATGTTCATAATGACTACAGACTTCTACATACCACATAGGGCTTCATGGACACTTTCTCTACTTTCACTGAATCTGAAATAAGAGTAAATAACATGCACATTATGACATGCTTCATTACTAGGGTTTATCTTCATTACTAGGGTTTATCTTCATTACTAGGGTTTATCAGTTTAACTGCTAACATTCGAAACTCATTATATCAATATCTGGTGAGGCGATATTCCAGTAGTGTCGATATTTTTAGCCGTTCCTAACTTTTTCCTTCTTTGTGTATGTAAATATATTCCTTTTTTCTCGATATTGTCTGAGTCGATATTTCGGATATCTCGATCCCAGTTTTAGTTCCTGATTGATAATTTCACACCTTTAATTGAATGTTTGTCTCGATATAATAATTGTTGACATAATATTGTTGTGTTGTTTTTTTTTCATGTTGTGAAAATATATGCGTACTATTTTTCTCCGTTTGTTTTAAGGCACGACACTAATTACAGTCTACGGCAAAAGTATCAGTTTAAATGACTGACAGAATGTTGCAAACATCGTATCATTGAATTTGGTGATTGCAAATTGTATAAATATCTTTTGATTCAATCAATCAGTCCCAACTTTCATTTCACACTGCCATGCAATTCAGAACAGGACCCAGTTATGAGCATTTATCACAACAGTGTAATTCTACTGCACTGACCATGATATCAAAGCGAATTAACAGGTGATGAAAATAAATATTGATCTTGAGAAAAAAACTATATCAGTCCCTCCAATAAAAGGTCTCACTACACAGTTGAAGTTTGTTCTTTGTTCAATGTAAAGTAAGGTCTAGGATTTCCCTAGGATTTCCCTTGTAAAAGAAGAATTCCACATAGAAATTTTTGTAATTATTTTTTTCATAGCAGAAATGAAAACGCACATAAAAATGCACAATAACTTGTAGGTTGTCCACGTTGTTTTTTTTAAAAAAGAGGGTGTAGTGACACCCTGAGATTTTTTGAAATAAGAAGTCTTCAAATGCTCATAAATACATGCATGTGTTGAAATCGTATAAAAGTTACTTTTTTAACACCAGTGATGTTTTATTGCAGTATATGCTATACCAACTTTTGCCTCTACTCATCTGCAGCAAGAAATCACAGCTACTATGAACCATTTTGAAAATATTTCAAAACAAAATTTCATAGGCCTTGTTTTTATGCCTAAGAATCATGTTACCGTGGGAAAAAAAGAGGCGTAACTGTGTAGTGAGACGCATAGAGATAACGAGTTTCGACTGTATAAATTTTTGTGTTATTTATCAATCCCAGATTCAGGTGGAGTGTTCAACCCCAGGCCTGACCATATAGATTCTCGGAAAAATCACCAAGTGCTGGTTTACCAAGGGAAAGAATGATTCACAAATGTTCTGAGTTTACTCTGTAATCAAGCTAAAACAAGTTAGTATATAAGGAGACAACAAGTACCAATTTTAATGCACAATGTGTTTGGTAAGATCCAGTCAGGGTTCAACCAGCAACCTAGCATTATAACGTGAGGCAGAGGTTACATACATAGACCCCACTAAAGTTGGATTTAAAACAAACTGACTGTTTGGGAATCTTAGGACTCTAACCTAGCATTGAGTGACATCTCCTCTGGTCCCCATTTGTCAAAGGCTGCCACGCCCGAGCCCGGACAATTTCTCTTTATATCTTTCAACATGAGGTAGAATTCCTGAAAGATTTTAAAGGTATAAAAAATATTTAAAAGTATATCAGGAAAAAAAAGATAAATAAATGTCTTTAACAATAAAATTAATATCAAAATAATTAAAAAGCATCTCATTATCTTTAATAAATAAAATCTGAATGGTCTGGTATGTCAAATCCTCCAAGAAGTGACAAAATCGATATTTAAATTGACACGAAATCCCCATTCTAAAATATACAGTATTAAAATATTGCTTGACGTCATTCCAATTCTTTCTAAAATGAAACAATTTTTACTATGTGTAAACCTGTGCAATGGATCAAAAGTAAATCAAGTGATTCCATTAATACACCACAAATATGTTTCATTTTTAAGCAGGAAATCTATTTTAGTCTAACCTAGGCACGTAGCCCAAGTTAGGAAACCCCTTTTCAATATATTATTTTAGCATGCTTATATAGATATCCTTTGAGCAATATGCAGTCAGTGAGTATATAATTTATTATTATTGGCATGATATATTGGAAAAAAAGGTGTTTAACCAATTTTAAAAGTTTGGAAAAACTTAATGAATTCCCATTAAGACCCAGTAGGTGATAACACATTAACCACACATAGACATGTACACAGAGCAGTCAATAAATGTCTTATCACAAAACTCATTTTTAAAAAATTAATATACTGACCTCAACACAGGATTTTAAATTGTTAGATTTTTTGCAGATAAATATGTAAATATTGTAATCAGCCTTGAAAGACAGGTTTGTTGTTGTTGAATGGTGTTTAGCATCACTTTCAACAATTTTCCTGACAAATCGTGACAACGTCTACTTGTGACAGTATATGAAGTGTCAAGATGTGACAACATCTACTTGTGACAGTATATGAAGTGTCAAATTGTGACAACATCTATTTGTGACAGTATATGAAGTGTCAAATTGTGACAACATCTACTTGTGACAGTATATGAAGTGTCAAATTGTGACAACGTCTACTTGTGACAGTATATGAAGTGTCAAACCGTGACAACATCTACTTGTGACAAAATATGAAGTGTCATTTGTGACGTCTACTTGTGACAGTATATGAAGTGCTGCCACACTGTAATATCATGCCACCATACCCCACCCATACACATTATACTGACACTGAGATGATTGATTGACTGATAGAATATTAAGCGTCATTTTTATGCCATCAAGTGCTAACAGACAATCAGTTAACCTAACCACTGATTCCTGGGATCCTGAAAGGTTAACCAGTACTCGAGCACACCCCATCTCTGCAAGTAACTAATAACTTTCCCACTTGAAACAGCACTGAGAGACTAATGATATTGAGATGCAATGTCGTATATCAATCACCACAGAGACTGTTGCCGACTTGAACTCATGACCCCTGGATTGATAGTCAGTTGCATAAGAGATTTAGCTAACCACATCTGGCTCATTATACTGATACTGAGATGAACTTTCCTCTAAATGCTGAGTGCTATATCAGGAAGCTTCTGATACCATTTTTCAAGTCTTTAGTATGACCAGGTATAGGATTAAACCCTTAAAGACAGGTAAAAGTAGTTTTGGTGTGGTTATTCAAAAATGATGTTAGATGAACATTCCTTGCTGGTAAAGCAAAAGTGTATCTAACCTCCAACTTATGATGTAGCATAATAAATATGCATACTGATAAAACATGTGTGGAAAAATAAATATATGTAATGATAAACCATGTTCTAAATAGTTTTTGTGATGATTTTTTTTAATTGGGTTAAGCCATTTGCAAATACAATTTTTTCCAGACTTACAGATAGAAGTTTTTCATATTTCATGGTCCCCGTCATACTGTCATCACTGTAGTCCAGCGTGTCTTTCCAGGCATGAAGCAAAAACAATAACCTGAGCTGCCTTGCCGTGTGCTTTTTCAGTGCCTCTTTGATGGAAATGAAGTTCTTGAGCGATTTGGACATCTTGCACCCGGCTATGGTGAGGTGACCAGAATGGAGGAAGTACTGGACCCAGTTGTCGTGCCCATAGCAAGCCTGCAAAATATAGTACATATATACAATAAATGTTGACACATTATTCAACTCCAGCAATGTTGTTAAAAAGAGATAAAAAGATTATTAGTTGACCGAGTGACTGGTCACCTGTTTTTGTAACAAATTTCCAGAAACAGTTTCAAAACAAATACCTGTTTTCATATTTCAAATACCGAACTCTGATCAATGTGAAATCAGTTTTATAATTTCCTATTTCACTTCTTTTCTATTATTTAGTTATAATCTTATTTGCTTTTTTCATCTTTATTTTATGCTTTCTATGAACAATGTTAAATTTAATTTTTTTTTATCTGTAAATAGTTTTGTTTAAATATTTCATCTACAAAACTGCATGTTCAATATTAATATCAATCTTCTCCACCTCTGCCTGTGCAAGCTCGTTGTCATGGTGAGGAAACTTGAGGTCGACGCCTCCTGTGTGTATATCAAGAGTTTCACCGAGTATTGTGCTGGCCATTACGGAACATTCTATATGCCACCCGGGTCGACCCTGTGTAAGAAAAATATGTAGTATACATTCTTTTAATATCAACATACTTCTGGAGCGTAGTCAACAATTATAATTTAAAGGATAATACTGATAAAAATTCATCTTTATTTTTGTAAAATCAACTTTTGTGGTGCATAGTGGATGGTATTTGCTATTCACACTAGAGGTTGCGGCTTCAATCCCCAGCTCAGCACAATGGCCCCATGTTCAGTATAAAGTAGTCCTATAGAAACTATACTCGGTACATACCAAACCCCATGTTCAGTATAAAGTAGTCCAGTAGAAACTATACTCGGTACATACCAAACCCCATGTTCAGTATAAAGTAGTCCAGTATAAACTATATTAATTACATACCAAACCGAATGTTCAGTATAAAGTAGTCCATTAAAACTAAATTCAGTACAAACCGAACCCCATGTTTAGTATAAAGTAGACCAGTAGAAACTATATTTAGTACATACCAAACCCTGTGTTCAGTATAAAGTAGTCCAGTAGAAACTATATTAAGTACATACCAAACCCCATGTTCAGTATAAAGTAGTCCAGTAGAAACTATATTAAGTACATACCAAACCCCATGTTCAGTATAAAGTAGTCCAGTAGAAACTATATTAATTACATACCAAACCGAATGTTCAGTATAAAGTAGTCCATTAAAACTAAATTCAGTACAAACCGAACCCCATGTTCAGTATAAAGTAGTCCAGTAGAAACTATATTCATTACATACCAAAACCCATGTTCAGTATAAAGTAGTCCAGTAGAAACTATATTCTGTACATACCAAACCCCATGTTCAGTATAAAGTAGTCCAGTAGAAACTATATTCTGTACATACCAAACCCAATGTTCAGTATAAAGTAGTCCAGTAGAAACTATATTAAGTACATACCAAACTCCATGTTCAGTATAAAGTAGTTGAGTAGAAACTATATTCTGTACATACCAATCCCCATGTTCAGTATGAAGAAGTCCAGTAGAAATTATATTCAGTACATACCAAACCCCGTGTTCAGTATAAAGTAGTCCAGTAGAAAACTATATTCTGTACATACCAAACCCCATGTTCAGAATAAAGTAGTCCAGTAGAAAACTATATTCTGTACATACCAAACCCCATGTTCAGTATAAAGTAGTCCAGTAGAAAACTATATTCTGTACATACCAAACCCCATGTTCAGTATAAAGTAGTCCAGTAGAAAACTATATTCTGTACATACCAAACCCCATGTTCAGTATAAAGTAGTACAGTAGAAAACTATATTCTGTACATACCAAACCCCATGTTCAGTATAAAGTAGTCCAGTAGAAAACTATATTCTGTACATACCAAACCCCATGTTCAGTATAAAGTAGTCCAGTAGAAAACTATATTCTGTACATACCAAACCCCATGTTCAGTAAAAAGTAGTCCTGAAGAAACTATATTCAGTACATACCAAACCCCATGGGGAGTCCCACTGTGGCTCTCCGGGCTTACAAGCTTTCCACAGTGCGAAGTCATTTGGGCTTCGCTTGTCTCCTAACCTATCTTCCGACACACTCAACTCCCCTGAAAACACCAAACAGCACAATAATAGCACAATAACAGCATATTCAATGTTCACCAACATAGCACATAACATAACTTCTTATCACATGGTCTAGTGGTAAAGCTTCAGATCGAGGTTCAATCCTCCACCACGGCTATGTGTTGTGTCCTTGAACAAGAAACCTTATCCACATATACTTAGTACTGGTTCTACCAAAGAATACTGAGCGTGATTTGTCTAAGTTGTAAGAACTTGTTTCACAATCGATTTATGTATAAACAAAGCAGCTGCCTATCTTGCTAAATTTCTATATTAACCGTGACCACTTGCACAGGTTTGACTGTGCAATGATAATTTGCACATATTCTTAAATTATCTGCAATGTTTATCAACTGATCTTGACAAGAGCAAATAAAAGAGAGATTTGAAGACAAATATTTTCACGTGTCCGACAATTAACATGGCAACAGCCTACCTTCTCCTTCTTTCAAGGCTTTCATATCTCCGTATGCTTCAGGTACAAGTTTGGCATAGTAATGGTCAGATGATGAGCTGAATGCATTCGTATCAAAATAAATAGAACCCTTTGACTCGTATCTGTAAAAAAGGAATAACAGTATGATAATTATACATTTTTGTATAATAATTCATTCAAGCCCAAATTAACAAGAAGTTCCAGAAAAACATGATAGTATCGCAGTGCAGAACTCAACATGATTTCTTGTTGTATCTCATGCGCATCACAATGCAAATAATGTTACAGACACAAACAATCTATTTCGTTCTGCTATCTGATACCGTCACCATTTATTCAATGATAAAGTTCAGGTTGATTCTCATGATGATGATGCACAAGGGACAATCAGAAAATTTTGAGACCGAACCCATACTTTTAGTAGGTCGAGTGCATAGTCTGGTGGTAGACCACCGAATCCATGATTGGCAGGTCTTGGGTTCGATCGTCTGCCACAGCTATGTGTGTTGTCCTTCAGCAAGACACTTTTTCAGCATATGCTTGGTACTAGTTCTACCAAGGAAGAAATCAAGCGGGATTCGTCTCAGTTGTAAGAACTTGTTTCACAATCGAAGTAAAGTAACTAAGTCTTTTAATATGTATTTTTTTCAGTTTAATTTTGATTAGTGCAACCCGTGTAACTACTCTCCATTGATCTAAATACACTTTTTTAAATGAGAAACAAATTGCCGGAAAGCTGCAGCATATTCTATAACTGGCATACTCTGCAGACACTGATATATAGCAAAACCAAGAGCATCTTGTGTGGTGCAACATCAGCCAGACATTTTTTTTACACTCCTTGAACGTTTGGCCTTTTTTCATCTATTGTATATATTACCTACAAGAAATTGGAGTTCAATATAAAACACCCATGTCTTGCCACCACTTTATTTTTTTACTATAACTTTAGTACTTCTTAAGCAGTTTTTTCTTTGCATTTTGTACTCTTATGGCCTTTTGAGAATTAGTTATGCGATGCGGTACCCGTCTGGCACAAATCATTCTTGCCTTTAAATGTTTAGTCAGGATTTTGTGGACAGCCTGTATGCCAACTATATGAGGAAGATCTTGTTATATGTTTCTAGCATCTTCTTTGATGCAGGGCTGTTTGCAGTAGTTACAGCCAACTTAGGTCTACCAGTGTGAGGATCATCTCTGATGTCAAAATTCTTGTACCATCTGAAAACCTTTGCTCTCAACACATTAGACGACCTATGTTCATCACACAAGTCAGGAAATATAGCAGCTTTACTAGGTATTCTATAGAGGATCTTACACGAGTGCTTATTTATTATTTGATTTATTAAACGAGTATATTATGCTCTACCAAACAGTTTATTAAATTCAATAATAAATGAGCACAAATGTAAGATTCGTTTATCACAAAACTCAAGAAAAGTTTACATTTACCATTTATCTAACAGATCACCTCTATGGGCAACGAAAAAAATCAGGCATATTTGTTTCCACAACTCATATGACACAACGTCTCAAAACAACGTCATTTATCCATGACAAATCGATGTCATTCCTGTATTCAGGCATGTCAGAAAGTACTTCGGCAATTTACGCACAAGAGCTGAATTATACAGAAAACACTGAGCGATGTATCAGAAGTGACATTACACTTGGTACATATAAATAATATGTCATGGGTTTATTATACTCCTGTACCATAAATTATGTGATAAAAAAACGCTATGCCTCTGAGGATGCTTCAAATGGCACCAAAAAAGTGTGTCCATATGAACAATGGCAGAGGCGTTCTTACCCGTAGCCGTTTTTGATCATCTGTAGAACAAATTCTATGATTTCTGGAACATAGTCGCTCACTCTAGTCAAAACATCAGCTGGTAAAACCTAGTGAATGAAAGTAAATTGTATTTTGTAATACAGTTGTTGTTTGGTGTAGACTCAGTAGCAACAGATACAACCTTCCTCTGATAATCTCGTTTTAGCTTGGATCTATTCCCAAACTGGCTTAAAAGGGACATACCGTATTCCCCCGAATAAAAGCCCCAGGGGCAATGACTTTTACAAATGGGGGGTGTTTATTTGGGTCCAAATTTTTTTTCTCTCCATTTTTTTCTAATTTTTCAGACTAAATTCAGTTACTGGGGTAGGAGTTCGGGGTAGGGGGGAGAGAAGGTGTGGGGAGCATTTATACATGGGATGGGGAGGGGGTTAGTATGGTAATATTGAAATATAATTTTATTTTCATGGATCAAATCAATCTTGTATTGAATGTACTACCATATAAATATATATTAATCTTCAAGTATTGCTAAACAAAACTTCATGCATCGGAGATTATTGACATTTTTAATAAAACTAGTGAAGTCACACAGGTTTTGAAAATATGAGTAAAAATTCATAAACAAGAAGCACCCTGCTGACCCCTAATGGATATTAAATCCCCTTTCAAGGACAAAGTCTCAACTGTTATGACTAAACAATGTTCATGATCTCAAGATAATTGAAATAATTTGCAAAATAGGTGAGAAAAACAGAATTATGTAACTGTTTCCTATGTAGAAATCCAAGTCCCTTTACAGGACCCCAGTATACCCTGATCCCTTTATTTTACCCAACTTTGAAAATCCTATTCATAGGGGACACTTTGCTCAGGTGAGCTAAAAAAAGGGTCAGAACACATATGGTGTATTATAACTTCATACACTAGACATTGTGTAGGTATGTAAAAATCAGAAATAGTTATTTTTTCCAGATCAGAGAGATAATTCCACACGGAATTTTCCATACAGATTTTCCATCTTAACCCCAAGAAGGATTCTTATATTCCAAACCTAAAATGTAACATATAATGCTTTTTCTTGCATACTTAACACATCTTTAATTATCATTTTTTGCATAAAAAATCCACTTTGTTAAACTCTATACTTACATTCAGGCTTGCCATATCATTATGGAAATCTTCCTCAAAGTGTTGAGCCAATTTGGAGAAGATGTCCTTGTCAGTGACCCCTGACCCATGTTGGACGTCCAGCCAGTCTGCCATGATGTCCTTGGCCGCTTGCACCAAATACTGAAACACAAGGGAGATAATCGTTGTTCATAAACAAGGGAAGTAATTTTATATGGGTCAATTTGCCATTATGACCTTGGCCACTTGGATATTTCTTTTGTGCTACCACAGGATCCAGGTTGTATCTGTTACTTTACCAATTCTGTTGCCAAAGCAACCACAATGTTTGTCTGACTTAAAAAAATAAAATGACTAGCATTACTTTTTGAGTAATTGCTCCGGATGGATGAGGGCAAGACGAAACGACAGAGGGTAAACCTATACTAATTGTCTGTCTACCCTCCGGTGAAACCAATAATGGACTAATGAAATATTTTCTGAAATACCAGCTTTCTAAAACACTTACTGTGAAATTATTTATTTTCGTGGGTCTTAAATTTCGTGGTTTCCATTTCAAAGACGTTCGTGGGGACTTAAATTTGTGAAAACAATTTTTTTTCTTTACACTTTCGACATCACATAGTGCGTTCCAGTTATTAACCTTTGCTGTAATACACATGCCGCACGTCAGGGATTATCGCACCTGGCTGTGCCAAAAAGAGTGGACACATGCCAATAAGTACCCTATTATACAAGTACGATATAGAACTAATTGTTATGCAAACACCAGGTGAGGAAAGGAAAAGTATGACATCTAATCCAGAAAGGGTTTCAGAATGCAGGCCTGGTGTAAATAACAATAGTCCCACGTCACTTGACTGTGAAAATGTATCACATTAAAAATGTATCACCATATATTTAATCATAAAGAGAAACAATTATAGAATAGAATAATAAACAAGAGGGCCATGATGGCCCTATATCGCTCACCTGACTGACCTTGAGTCACCCAACTTAAGTAGATTTTATAATACATGAACACTCAAAATTCCAGAAAAACAAGAAGGGAAAGGAGTTAGAATTTTGATTTGTTTTGAAGATGTAACAGATGCGTAGAGGTTGTCCCATGGTAAATGTCAGTGAAATTACATAGAAATCAGGTCAGAAGATCTTTTGAAGTTTTTACTATAGCTGCCTATATAGTAAACTAGCACCTTTTTTTAAAAAAATCACAACGGATTGAACAAACTTGGTAAAGGGTCACCCAAGGAGCATTTACTATAGCTTATATAGTAAAGTAACCCCACCCCCTGGTGGCCATGTTGTTTGACAAATCACTATGGTTTGAGAAACTTGGTGAAGGATCCTCCAAGGAACATTTCTGTGGAATTATTTTAAAATTGAGCCAGTAGTTTCTGACAAGAAGATTTTTAAAGTTTTTACTAATTATACTTGTCCCACCCCCTGGCGGCCATATTTTTTGACGAATCAAGATGGCTTGAACAAACTTGGTAGAGGGTCACCCAAGGATCATTTCTGTGAAATTATTTTAAAATCGAGCCAGTAGTCTCTGACAAGAAGATTTTTTAAGTTTTTACCATAGCTTATATTGTAAACTAACCAAACCCCCTGGCCGCCATGTTGTTTTACCAATCAAGATGGCTTAAACAAACTTGGTAGAGGGTCACCTGAGGAACATTTCTGTGAAATTATTTTAAAATCGAACCAGTAGTTTCTGACAAGAAGATTTTTTAAGTTTTTTACTAATCAAACTTGCCCCACCCTCTGGCGGCCATGTTTATTGACGAATCAAGATGGCTTGAACAAACTTGGTAGAGGGTCACCCAAGGAACAGTTCTGTGAAATTATTTTAAAATTGAGCCAGCAGTTTCTGACAAGATGATTTTTTAAGTTTTTACTATAGCTTATATATTAAACTAACCCCACCCCCTGGCCGCCATGTTTTTTGACGAGTCAACATGGCTTGAACAAACTAGGTAGAGGGTCACCCAAGGAACATTTCTGTGAAATTATTTTAAAATTCAGCAAGCAGTTTCTGACAAGAAGATTTTTTAAGTTTTTACTAAATAAACTTGCCCCACCCCCTGGCGGCCATGTTTTTTTACGAATCAAGCTGGCTTGAACAAACTTGGTAGAGGGTCACATAAAGGAACATTTCTGTGAAGTTATATTTAAAAATTGGCCCAGTGGTTTCAGAGGAGAAGTTGTTAGAAGTTTAAAATTAATGACGGACGACAGATGACGGCCGATGGACGACAGATGACAGATGACGGACACCAGGCGATCACAAAAGCTCACCTGTGAGCCTTCGGATTTTTTTCAACTCCATAGCATTTTGCTTCAAATTGACAGTCTATTTTTAGCAACTCTGACATTTGATTGAAATACAATAAATTATAACACATCTCACTACACACACATACGTCTATGAGTGGATAGACGTAGAATTAAAGATGATATGAGTAATAAAAAATTATTAACACTATTTACAAAATCATCAATGTAAATATTGATGCAATATGACAAAAGAAAATATATAAATAAAGGATGGATTATTGAACACTACGTTTGTGGGTATTTGATTTCGTTGTCTAGGCTTTCAACGAAATCCACGAAAATTAGTACCCCACGAAAATTAATGATTTCACAGTAAATCAAATTTCTAAGTATTTTAAGGGTAACAATTCTGCCTAAAACAGAGTCATCCTACTTGTAACCCCCTAATGGTAGGGGGAGACATTTTTGAAAGTCATTGATGAATTAGTAATGCAACCCTGAGTTATGGTTCTTGTCTGTGTGTGCTCTACCAATGATGGTGAACACACATATGATGTTTCATTTATATCCAATGATTGGTTGCATAGATATCTTACCTGAAAAAAAATTTAACCTGAAAAATGAAGTCGGAAAAGGGCCATAACTCTGCCAAAATGCAATCCTTAGTTATGGTTCTTATCTGTGTCTGTTCCATTGATGATGGTGAACACACATGTGAAGTTTCATTCATATCCAATGAGTGGTTGCATAGATATCTTACCTGATAAAAAAATTTAACCTGAAAAATGAAGTCTGAAAAGGGCCATAACTCTGCCAAAATGCAATCCAGAGTTATGGTTATTGTCTCTGTGAGTTCCATTGATGATGGTGAACACACATGCTGAGTTTCATTCATATCCAATGAGTGTTTGCATAGATATCTTAAACTTAAACGCAAAAGTTGAACCTGGGTGTCTACAGATGATGTCGACGATGACACCGGGGTCATGGCAATAGCTCTCTTTGAACATTTGTCCCGGAGAGCTAAAATAATCACACATGTCCCCTTGAGTTCTCCTAATGGTTGTGAAAACACTTGCATGCATGACCAGTATTTACTGAGATATTAGTTTGCTACAAATCTTTAACAAAATTTTCATAGTATTGCAGGGGGCATAACTATGCCTAAAATCAATTCAGAGTTATTCAACTTGTCCCCTTGAGTCTCTTTTAAATGGTAGTGAAGACATTTTGTTGATGCATGACTAGTAGTTACTGAGATAGGAGCTTGTTATAAAACTTGAACCAAATATTCAAAAAATAAAAGGAGCCATAATTCTGCCTAAAATCCAAGAGAAGTTTAACCAAACACAGTTTAACGCTCATGAACACATAATTGTGTAGTATACAAAGGGTCATCATTTCCCCGAGAGACAGTACAATAGCTCCCTTTTTTCAAAATGTCAAGTTTGGAATTATATTTTTGACAATATGAGGGCATATAGTTGAATCAAACTGGATTTCTAATTCATTCAAGTTCATATGGTTATATACAAAGTTTGATTAAAATAATAAAAAAAAAAACAATTCTGCTATTCGCTAAACAAGATGTAAGGTTTTTGTTTTTTTTATGATTCAAGGGCAAATAACTCTGAGGTTGTTGAATCAGACTGTATTTTGTTTTTTTAACTGATCTAATGTTTTATGGTTTATACAATATATCCATGTTAAATTAAAATCAAATTAAAAATAAAACTTTTATTGAATAAGAAAGTTGAAAACTTTATGAAAAGTCATTAAACGACAGAGGTGACAGACAGTTGATTGACTGACTGACTGAATATTTAACTTCATTTTTATGCCATCAAGGGCTAACAGACGATCAGTTAACCTAACCACTGTTTCTTGGGATTAACCAGTACTCAAGCACACTGATAACTTTCCCACTTGAATCTGTGAGAGACAATTGATAATGAGACACAATGTTGTACGTCAATCATCAAGGAGACTGTTGCCAGACGGGGAGTAGAACTCACGACCCCTGGATTGATAGTCAGACAGGTGACAGACAAATTACTACTAAGGTCTACTGTGTATTCCAGTAGCGTTAATAAATTATATACTGATGATTAAAATTTTCGTAAAACATTTAGTCGCTCAATTCCGTTGTTAGTATCAAAAGCTGGTCAGTACCTCATAAAACTTGTTACTGTTTAGCATTTCTGTAATAATAAGTTGGCGTCAAACAATAGATGTTGGAAATTTTGTTTCATTAATTTTGATCCATTCAGTTTAAAGTAAGTAAACTTCCAAAAATCAAGCATATTTCAATGTAAAGAAAAATCATTCAAAGAAATGAATTTTGACATAAAGTATTCCCAAAATAGTGTAGTTTTAAAGAACTAAATGTTGATTTTTGTTATTGATGTATGTCCCTACACGCTCACAAATTTTAATTGAGTACATATCAGTAAATTCTGATTTTATCAGCAAAAAAGCTGTTTTTCACACAGGGCTTAAAATCTGGGTCATAAAAGGTCAATTTAGCAGTATTTATATTTTTTTCAACCCTCAAACTTGTAGAGCAAAACCTTTGACAGTCAGTATATATAAATAACATATTTCTAGAGAGAATATCGCAGTCATTTCACTGCATTCCCTACTGATTTAGACTCTGTCACCATTGTCTCATCTGCTTCATTATTTTTCATCACCATCTCCATGTTTGTTACCGCAGCAATGACCTTGGCCTTCATTCTCTGGTACATGGCCTGTTTGTCAGGATCAGTCTCCGCCGCTAACTTCACTGCAAATGGCTGTAAAGTGACCGAATAAAAACAGTTGAAATTATATATTATAAAAAAATATAAAGTGTTGTGGACAGTGTCGTCCACTCATGTCAGAGGTTTAGATTTTGATCCCAAACTCAACCCAATGCCTCTCAAATAACAACACTCAGTACTCGGTTCTTGTAACCAAGGAAGGAGTCTCAACAGCAGTTCATATTAACTTTAACCTTTCCTCACAATCAAATCAACTGCATTATTCTATATCTGTAAGTGTATAGCCAATCACCTACTCCAGATGTTACCATGTGACCATACAATATGTAGAAGTTTATTGGATCCAAAACTTTTATATTGTACAGTTCAAAATTCGAGATGGCATCTTAAAAAGAAAGGAAATAAAATAAGTAGAAATTTAAACGATAAAAACAAACAACCGACAAAATGTTCTGCATGAAGATGACGTGAAAATCTGAATATCTGTCACTGCAACTTCCTTTCGTCTGCCCCTTTGAACTCACAGTTTATTTACTTGATTTTTCTTTACTC
The DNA here is from genome assembly GCA_029582155.1 of Panopea generosa. NCBI lineage: Eukaryota > Metazoa > Mollusca > Bivalvia > Adapedonta > Hiatellidae > Panopea > Panopea generosa. Next base: position 45,237,043 of record CM055902.1, on the reverse strand, counting down.
CTTTGATAATTTTCTTCCAGATTGACGTATAGAATAAAAAGATCATTTTACAGTAATTTGTACAATATGGGGATATATTGTACTCGGCATCTTGTTCAATAGGTTTTTCACCACAATTTGGTAGCCTTTTGACAGATTGAAATTAAACAAAATCATTTGTATTTTACATCTTAATGATAACGAGATCCATTTTATTCATATTAAAAATAATTTTGCTTTTAAGTGATTTATGGTTATTTTTCCGATATACTGCCATTAAAACTAAAATGCATTCTGGGAAAACCTACAACTGAGAATAAAGATTAAAACCATACAAACCTTCATGGCGGCTGCTGTATCTTCAATAATCGTATTCCATGACCGGTTTTCTGATAGATAATTCTCCCACAGGTAATTCTGTCTGGCACGCTTAATTATCTGGAGACAATATGCATATTAATCATATGATATGTTCCACGAGGAATCAAAATTGGTGCCGATATTGGTGTTGATATTTCCAGAAAAGATGCAAAGAGCACAATGTACATTACAAATATTTTATAAGGACTGATGGCATGGCTGCCATATTGATTGCACTGAAGCTATGACAAACAAGGACTATTGAGTTAAAATTGTTACATTGTTTTTACAATAGAATTGATTGGATTTATAAAACATTGTTTGAAAAAAGGTTCGTCTATTACACTTACCATTTAAAACCGCCCACCCCATCCCCCTAATCAAAATAAAAACATATAGATTTCAGTTGATTGATTGATTGATTGAATATTTAATGTCATTTTAATGCCATCAAGGGCTAACAGACAATCAGTTAACCTAACTGCTGTACCTGGGATCCTGAAAAGTTAACCAGTACTAGAGCACACCCTCCGCAAGTAACTGTTAACTTTCCCACTTGAATCAGTGGTGAGAGATGAATGATAATGAGATGTAATGTCGTATATCACATATGATTCAAACTCACGACCCCTGGATTGACAGTAAGACACGCTAATGACTGAGCTAATCGGGCTTGGTTATATAGATTACAAGCCTAATTTAAACATTTTAAAGTGAATGATTAAAAGGTCTCATTGGGCCAGTGGCCATGAATGCAAAACTGTTTAACTGCTATTATATTTGTCATTTCCACAAAATCTGTCCATTTACTAGTGGACCGGTAGTGTAGTGGATAAAATGTTGGCCACTCACACCATACATTTATACACATTCAGAATTATTGGTGGGGGAAGTTATCGGGAATGAATCCAAGTAGATGTTATATTATGGTAGTTAAGAATTCTCATAATGTATAAAATTCTTAAATTGTGTTTTAGAAGTGGAGAAATTATTTGTATTCAGCAAGGTCAACCATGTCACATTATAAACATACGACAGGCTAATAAGAAAGGATGACAGGCTACTGGAGATAAAAAAAAATAGCCTTAGGTTTATCATGATGTGTAGTTAGGTTTTGTCATATGATATGGGCGGGATTTTAAGGTCCGTAATTAAGAAACTGACCAATTGGGAGGTAGCAATATTTGACCAATCATAGCATTGTTGTTTATTCAGTCAGAGACAGAGTTTAGAGAGGAAAGGTCAGTCGAGGTAACCTTGAGCATGGTAACATGTCAGTTTTAGACTAAGTTTAGTTTTAGACGAGTTTAAAATATTAGATTTGTGATTTCGAACTTATATGCGAAATATATGAACATGTGAATAAAATGACCTTAAATAAAACCACCATGTTTGAGTAACTGTTATACTATATAGAACCATTGTCCTTCTGCAGGCAACTGGCAAACTATCTCACTTAGGAGTTTATGGAGCAATCTAGGCTAAATTGAACCAGTGACTGAGGTAAGTGGTTTTCAGATGTCAGCACCTTAAACCAGTCGGCCAAGAAGGACCCCTTATGTACATGAAATGGAAATTAATTTCAGGTAGGGGTCCTGAGGCTGAGGTCATTCGAAGTTGCACTGAATGGTTTTGAGTAAACCTCCTCAATACACTACGGTTTGTTTGATTGTTTGCATATATAGCTTCATTTTTATTTTTTGAAGGTTGTCCAAAAATCAATAGCTATCAGATGAAATTTGATGCCTTTAAATTCTAACCCATTATTTTAAGTGAAAACTGGAATATAATTCTAATAAAATACAAACGAAGGTTGTTGCACTTTTCCCAGTGAATTTATTTCTTTGGTAGACAGAACACTCCAGCTAATGTTCAATTAAATTCCAAAGCATTTTCTAAAACATTTAAATCATTACTTGTGTGTCTCAGACTAAAATCATAATATCTATCTGATTAAAAGCAAAAACTTACAAAAAAACAATTTGGGCGCATTTGTGGTCGAATCACACTGGTTCAAAAACACATCCGAGATCTTGTGGTTATATAAATGCTGTGCAAGTTTGGTTAAGATTCAATGAAAAATGCAGGTGCTATTGTGTCTACGAGAAAAGGGTTAACAGACAGACAGCTGACAATATAACATGACATAAGCCTAGAACTTAATAGGGCAGAGTTTCTGTTTTAATGCAAAACAACATTAAAATAAAAAAGATAACAAGAAATGTCACCGGTAAGTGTCGCATGCCCCCCAAATGGTTTGTGAAAATAATGATATATTTTATAATAGGCAGCAATGTATCCATGAATATCAGGAGTCATGGGCTGACGATTCAGACTATACACGCAATTTAATGTAGTTGTTGTTTTTTTACGTTAAAGTGGGACCTTGACCTCTGTGTAACCTTGACATCTGATGTAAAGGTCTCGGTATTTCTAAAGGTAAATGCAGGTGACACATCAACATGACATGTTGATCACTTGTGTAAGCTATTTTAAAATCCCTCCATGTAAAACAAAGTTACAGATCAGACATGAAATATCGAACAAACTGTAAGTGTGACATCACCATGACCTTTGAGGTAAGGTTCTGGATCTTAAAGAGACACTTTGTCATGTCATGTTGATTAATTGATAAATTGAGCCAAGTGTTTGAAATCCATTCATGTATGATAAAATTACAGACCGAACTTGAAATCTCAAACAGACTCAAAGTGTTGTTGAACAAACTCAAAGTGTGACCTTGACCTTTGAGGTAAGGGTCTGGGCTTTTTTTAAATTTATCCATAGGTGACAAAGTTACAGACCAGACATGAAATTTCAAACAGACTGAAAGTGTTGTCAAAGTTAAATTGTGACCTTGACCTTTGAAATGGGAGTCTGGGTTTTATTCATGACACATCGTCATGATATGTTGATCATTTGTAGCTAGTTTTTATAAAAAATCATCTATGCATGACAAAGTTACAGATCGGACACGAAATCTCAAACAGACTGAAAAGTGTCATCAAACATAAGTTGGAGTCTGGGTGTTACGCGCGACATGTTGTCATGTTGTAGCAGGTATTTATAAAATCCATTTATGCATGACAAAGTTACAGGTTGGACACGAGATCTCACACAAACTCAAAGTGTGACCATGACCTTTGAGGTACAGGTGTGTGTCTTACTCGTGAAACGTAGTCATGTTATGTTGATCATTTGTAGCAAGTATTAACAAAATCCATCTATGCATGACAAAGTTACAGGCCGGATACAAAATATCCGATGGAAGGACCGACAGACAGACAGACAGACACTGCGATTACTATATGCCACCCCAAAAATTGGGGATGGGGTGGTAATGGAGGTTGTGGAACCACATCAGGTGGGCAAGGGTTTTTTCGATGTGATTGTGGAAATGGTAAAAAACAATGTCAAACCAACAGATGTAAGTGCTTTAAGGCTGGTAAAATGTGTAATAGCAGATGCCACAGCAGTCTTACATGTAAGAATAAATAGCTCCATGAACATTGTATGTGATGTTGAAACTGTACATTACTATATTGTGCTTTTATCATGCTAGCTGTTCTTAGTTAAGTCTAAAGCGGAGATAGACAATATTGTGCATGTGCAAAACCTTTTATAAAAAATAAATGATGCTGTTAACATTAGTCTTAGTTTTGTTTCTTAATGGTATATTTCTTATATTTTGTTCCAATTGACCAAAGACGTTTGATTTTAGCCGTTTCATGAAATGGCTGGAGCAATTTTTTAGTCATTTCATGAAAAGCCTGAAATATTTAGCCATTTCATGAAATGACTTGAGTGAATTGGTCATTTCACGAAAAGGCTAAATTTTTTAGCCATTTCATGAAATGGCTGATTTCACAGATTGACTGTAACATATATAAGTCCTAGGGTATAGGTCAAGGTCATCCAAAACAAAACAAACATGCTGTATAGTTTTGAGTAACTCTAATTCAGACATCTATAAAACAATTTTGGAAACTCTGAAACAAACAGCTTCAAAGAAACAAAGCAAAAAGTTAACATATTGTGGGATAAGTTACTTATCCATAGAGGTCAATGTCAAGTTCACCCCCCTGACCGACACCCCCACATCCCTACCCCGAACCAAAATTCTACATAAAGTAACATTATCCATTAAACAACTATGGAGTTGGGTGACTGGGCCCAATAGGCAAACACAAAACAATTTTGTAGATTAATATTATATCACGAGAGGTTAAGGTCACCTGAAAGAATGCCACATTGTTTTGAGCAGTAGTACCCATTTTATAACTTAAACGAGAAAATGGCGAGGCAAAAATGATGAGATATTATCATATTATGCAATTAACAAATTTTAAAAATAAATTATCCGACCAAAACGCCATGAAAAAAACTCACGACTATTTGCAGTTGATGATTTTGCACAAGCCACAATTGATTGCTAAAATAAAAATTGCAGGAAAAGTTGACAGCCAAACTAGATAAGTTGTACATGTAATAGGAGATCGAACAAAATTTAATGGACATAAGGACCATCAAAATATTCCTCAGTTTATGCTTTGTACAGAAAGAGTATAATAACAACAAAAATCCATGAAAAATTGTTCGTGAGAAATCTTACACATCTCTAAAAATCTGCAGATATAAAAGAGAAATATATTGAAACTCAGCGTAAACAGCACAACAGTCTACATCAATATCACCCAGGGGCTTTCACATATTAGGATACAATTAGAGACATGTCTGCGCAATGTCTGTCTGGTTCCCGTTTTAATCTGAAGATAAGTTCAATTTGAAATAATTAAAATTGTCATTTAAAAGCTTCTAGGGGCGTTGAAAACAGAAGCGCTCAGAGATACGGACACTATTGAATTACAAGTAAGTATTTGTTGTTTGTCTTGAATTGGCAATGCAACAATAGTGAGCTTTATCAAATCAAAATGAGCTTTCTAGCAAAACAAGATGTCCGGGTATTGAGGACAGTTATGTATTATGTATTACATCCTACTAAGGATAAAGTCAATGATGGGTTACATACTTGTAAGGTCTTAGTTGGTTAAAGGTTACTTTTTTTTTGTTTTTGAATGGGGTTTAATGCCATTTTAGGTTATAAATGGCATATCTAGTTTTATTGGTGGAGGAAGACTTCAGAATGAATCTGAAAAGAACCAGTGTTCGCAAGTCACTAGAAACTTTCTCACATAAAGTTTCTGGAGCGAGCAGAACTTGAACCTACTACGATAGTGGCGAAGTGATCTTGAGACAGCTTCTTACACCACTCAGACTTGGAGGACCCTTTGACATTATTTAAAGAATGTTTACAAAACCAGTCTATTTTAAGTTTAGGTTTTCAGTATCAGGTAAAACGTAAGAAATGTTGCTGAAACATTATTTCCACCTACCATTTATATTTACTTTTAGAGGAAAAAATAACCTTGAGTTCACAAGCAGGACCCCTTGTGACGGGTTACATACTTGTTAAGACAGTGTTGGATGGGAGGACTATTATCATACCTTGTCATCGACATCTGTGATATTCATAGCATACACAACATTGTAGCTGAAGTAGTCCGACATCACACGTCGTAAAATGTCAAAGGAAATGTAGGATCGGGCATGGCCCATGTGTGAAGAGTCGTACACAGTGGGTCCACAACTGTACCATAGCACCTGGTTCCCATTCTGCGGAACAAACACTTCCTGTAAAAAAAGAGAGTAAAAGTGATTCATTAGAAAAAGTTGTTAAATACAATTATTTTTGCCAATTTTATTTACTTGGCATGAAAACATGACTGTTTCCTACTAAAGAAATGCTGAGTCAATCGGTAGCATATCTGACTAATTACGAGTTCAAATTCACACCTGACTACAGTCTCTGTTAAATAATGATATATTACATTGTGTCTCATTGTCATTTGTCTGTCATCACTGATTCAAGTGGGGAAGTTATCAGTTACTTGCATAGATGAGTGTGTCCGAGTACTGGTTAACCTTTCAGGATCCCCGGAAAGAGTGGTTAGGTTAACTAATCATTTGTTAGCCTTCAAACGCATCAAATGACGCAAACCATTTAAGTCTTTACTCCGTTGTAACAATTGTAACAATCAATTCATACATATTTTGTACCTTAAACACAAAATTTTATCAAACAAGGTTTCATATCATAATAAAATGAAGATGGCTGACCATCATTTTTGGTAAGGTTGCATGAGTGATTTAACCCTATATTACAATGGATATTTAGAAACTGACTTTGGGCGCTGTTATATTGAAATGTCACAATCACGTGACAAAAACATGGTGCTCTTAATTAGGAGGTCAACATTACTTTTCAAAATGGTGCTTTAATTTAAAACATTTTTAATCATTCATAACAAATCTTTTAAAAAATAAAAAATATGCAATTTTACAAATTCATTTTTTTTTAAAGTCAACATTCAACACAAAATCTCAGTGTTGTTCAGTTAAACCCGCAAAAAGAAAGTACTCTGAACTGCCATGTGTTATGAATGCACAACCCACAATTTATAAGGCACCCTGTCTGCTGTTGTTTCTAACATTCCTTAATTCAAAATGTGCCCTTTCATTCAAACATTGCCCTTAACAACAATAAACAACCCTATTTTCATACAAATCCAAACTTACACCTTCGTTACCTGCCAGCTCCTTTATAAAAACTAACCATCGCATGTTTTTATAAAATAGCCAGCTTGTTATATAAGAAACTCAAAATTGGACGAGTATACTTAACAGACAAAGGTATTACTCAAAATATTTCTCATCACAAAAACAGACTGCCAAATTCCATCAACATCCATCAACAGGGGCAGGTTGTAATCAAATCAATACCAACTGAACCAAAACTTGATGAAAATATTTCCTGGAAATGGCTTAAAATAATTTTAAAACAAAACTGAAAAAAAAGAGAGAGAAGAATTTTCACTTTTAATAATTAAATACATAACTACATTGTATAACTGCAACATAAATATAAAAAATTGTTTTTGTTTTTATAAAATAATACAATGAAAACAATTACGAGTATTTAAATGAAAAGTAAAGGGTGCTTTGCCACGGTGTACAGAAAAGTCTTTTAAGCATGCGCAGCTATATTTGCAATGCACGAAGCCTGGTCAATATTGAAATTCCGTCTAAATGTCCATTCAAGCATCAAAGTCAACCACTTAATATAAATACCTCTCCACAGATCGCTCCAATCACCATTGATGCATGTGGAGCGCGTGGTCCAGTGGTAGAGCACCGAACCCATGATCGGAGGGTTGTGAGTTCGGTCCTACGCCACGTGTGGTGTCCTTGAGCAAGATACTTTTTCCGCATATGCTTAGTACTGGTTCTAACCAGGAAGACTCCGAGCGTGATTTGTCTAAGTTGTAAGAACTTATTTCACAATCAATGTAAAATAAATAAGTTTAAACTAACTACCAGATCTTCCTTCCATAAGTTACTGGCAAACTAAATCAAATAAAATCTTTCGGCCTAGCAATGCATAATCCATAACTAGGACCATGACCTCAGCAACACTGTCACCAGGCTTTGACCACTGGGTCATATCAAAGGACACCAAAGAATTCTGCATGGTTTGAACTTATTAATATTATATCAACGTGAGAAACAAGTTCTCACAACTTGCACAGATCTCATCAGAAGTCTTTCTGGGTAAAACAAATACTTGGCATTTGCAAATAAAAGTCTTGCTTGGACAAGGACATATCACATGGGCATGATAGGGGATTGAACACAATCAAACCCATAGCCTTTCAATCCTGAGATGCATGGTCCAATAGTACAGCATCAGACCCATAATTGGGGGTTGTAGCGTTATCCGCATATGTTTAGTACTGGATCCACTCAGGAAATTATTGTGCGTGATTTGTCTAAGTTGTAAGAACTTGTTTTACAATCAATGTAAAATAGATAAGTTAAGAAACAAATCCGGGGAGACCACAGGCCCTGCACCGAGTTCCACAAGCAAAACTTAACCGCATTCAATACAATACAACAGCATTCCCTGTCTGTAGTTCATTGCGTGTCTCGTACAATTAAACACTGCATATCAGTCTTAAAACAGTCTCATTTTTTTTGCAGATTTGCTTTCTGGAGTTTTGATACTATCTACACTGGAGATTGACGTTCAAAACAATATAATATGGCATCAATATCTTTCTAGAAAAACAAAACACAGTGATCCTTTGAAATAAGAATGATCTATGCATCTTTTAAAAACAAAATCCCCGCAGATTTAAAATTTACGAAACCATACATTTACAGTACCCATTGTAAACGTATAAATAATTCAAATGGAGGCTAACATGGCTGATAATTGTATTTATCATTTACAAAATCCCTTGTAATATCTTTAAATTCAAATCACAGGAGATCCATATTCTGGAATCCTTGCATGTTTATCCAAACATATTCTATGTTTTCCAGCTAACACACTTTCCACTCCCTTGATTCGATCTCACTTTACTGTTTTCTAATCCAACGAATATAAATCATTTTGATTTTTTCCCCCTCTAAAATACTACACACAATTCAAGGGAGACAACTCTAGCAGTCCTATTGATCCGGTAACTCCCCAGTCATTCTTTTTTTCTCATTGTTTGATTTTGTGCGATGTGATTGGCTGTTCACTGTTGACAGTCAATTCACTAGGCTATAATTATCCGGAGCACATGGCGAACTGTCAGAACATCCAGTGATGTCAGAAATACGGCTTCAGAGTCTGCATTCTTCCTTTCTTTATGGATAATTCAATAAGAATAGTGCATTTGGACAGCCTCACTTGACTTGGATACTTTCAATTCTTTAATTCTTTATTTGTTCAAGTGATTTTCTTAGTTTTAACATGGAAGGATACTGCAGCAGAGCAATGGCAGAATGTAAATATTGACATGAGCAGATTATGTATGTCAGGAAGATATGGTGACTGTGTTTATTATTTTACAATAAAATCAAACAATTTAATTTAAAACTGGATTTTTATTTATATCGAGATGCACTTGTTTCAAATTGACTGCAGCTTTTGACTAAATAGTTTGTGTATCACTGAAGGATTTTGGAAAACTAACTGAAATATAACTCAACGTGAACTTTGTGTCTATTTTTGGCACATGTCAACTTAGACCAATCAAAATGCAATGTAGAACAGCCTTATTGGATTTACCTATTTTGTGTATGTTAATGATTTTGAACTTGGTGGATAAAAGCTTTCAAAATCGTAATCATGATCGCTGGGAGCATATATCTGGTAAGGTGGATTTCATTCCAGACCTTTCTTCATCTCTGTCAATAGAAGATATATTCCAACAGACCCAAGCTCATTTTCATTTTTTTATCCTTATACGGTATCCATACAGTTTAAAAACTAAGAGAATAAGCAGACGGTTTTGATCAAACACAACAATGAAACGAAATAAAGTATTTCCTCTTAGTAATAATGCTTTGTGACATCTTGTCATGAAAATTTCCCTTTCAATCAAAATAAAATAAATTTTAATAAAAAAATTAATTTTAAATAATTTAACTTTAAACAAATAACCTCAATTTTCATTATTTAAACAAATAAGAGCAATTTCAGATTAGATATGAAAAAAAAAAAAAAAAAAAAAATCTATTAAATTATATGAGGATTGTCAGTACCGCACCTCCGTATTGTATAAAATTCAAAATTTCTCCATCAATGACCTTTAAAGCTTCTTCAACAATGAAACATAACAAATACATCTCAGACTGCACAACACAACCAGGCTGAAGATTTCCAATTGTGAATCATTTATCTGTGAATGGAATTTCCACTCAATTCCCTCAAGGACACAATAAAATTATCGCAAATTTAATACTTTCTACACATTCACTATTATTGACATTTTTGTCTTTTTACAAAAACAAAAAAAGTCTCTGCCACCATCATCATCATCATCAGCAGCAGCAGCAGCATCATCATCACATCTTTTTTAAATATCATTCTTATCATCACCATTATTATCATCATCAGCAACACCAACAACAGCACCATTATTACCAGCATCATTACATTTTCAAAGATCATTCATCATCATCATCATTACTATCATCATCAGCAATGGCAGCAGCAACAACACTATTATTTTCAGCATTATTACATTTTTTTAAGAATATTCTCATCATCATCATTACTATCATCAGCAGCAACAGCACCATTATTATCAGCATCATCATCTTCAATATCCGTACCATCACTTAGTAACCATCCTCACCTTTAACGCGGAATGAATGATGAACCTTTTCAATCAATCAAATATGTTTTACGCAGTATTAAACAATGGATGCAGTATTTATAACCCTTGAACTACTGAGACAACTCAATTAAAACAAATATGATTTGATATAAAAAAATGGTGGCTTTGATCTGCAACATGTTTTTGTCGTCAATGTATTCCGCTATTGTTTTTCCACCATCAACAATCTGTCCATCTATGCATTGGAACAGTCATTGATTCTACATGCCCTTGAGGTGTATTGTATTGATCTTTAATTTTAATCATGAAATAATAATGCGGCCATGTAATAACATAAATAATGACTAATGTCATACAGCATCAAATCCCGGAAAAAATTATTTTGTAAACAAGAAGGGATTCATTACAATACTTATTCATGTATTTAGAAAGTTAGTCAAAATGTAACTGCGATTATGAACACGATAAAACCTGTGATTGTTGTCCAGCCTGTCAGGTTAAGAAGGAAAGACTGTCCTTATTTTACAACAGTTTATACTTTGGAAATCGAAAACAGCCAATATGAGATCCTACCTGGCAGGTCAGTGTTTGGTGAGGAGCATGCCAAGTGCAATTTTAACTGTATTTGCATGGCTTTAAATAAAACTTTTAAACCTTCTGCAAAAGCTCATGTACTTTTACGACTTGAAATATTTATGTGTTTCCCATCATTTTTAACATTCAGTTGTAGGATGCATGCATTTTTGTTTATATTAATTCTAATTGCTGCAAAACAAAAAATAGAAATAAAATGTGTTTCTTTAACTTCCCCTATTTTTACGATCTTGTTCAACATTTCAAAATTCAATTTAAAATCAATTAAAGGTCAGATTTTATTTGTTCAGTAATTTAACCAGAAGAACTAAAAATTGGTTTTACATGGCTGCATTACACAAGGGAAGCCATTCATCGATTTATCAAGTTTTATTTAACCACGTAGTAAAACAGACACGATCGTAAAAGTACATACTGGTACCCTAGAGATCATGGTGATGGAATTTGATGGATAGAAGGTCTGTTACCAGTCTCTCTCTGTGGTCATGTAGCTTGGGACCACTATCCACTATCAGAATGCAGTTAACCATTCAGCAGTCGTAATTGTTTAGTGACAGGTTATCCAAACACAATTCATAACGCAGTCAAACCTGTGTTAGTGGTCACCTCTATCAGGCATCAACATTTGATATTTCCCATTCCTATGCTATCAGAGCAAATTAACCTGCATTAAGCAACAGCCTGCCTTGAAAGGCCATTTTGCTCATCACCTTGACTGGCTGTTTAAGACATGTTTGTCTGTATTCTTATAGAGCAATTAGACTGTTGTTGTTTTGCAATATCTCCCAGAATTCCCAGAAAAGTGTAATTCATCTCTGTCGAAGTCTCCAAAAATGGTCAGGTGCCAGTCTGATATTTGTCACTTTACATAATAGCTCCCAAATACATACACATATTAACATAATATAGTCCTGAGATATAATATCCCATTAAATATCATAACTAGAATATATAAAATGAAAGTCTATATTTTATTATTGCTCAAATTGCAAATATCAACTAAAATTTAGCAATGCTAATGTTACACTGGCAGAGATAATAGCAATTTAAATTTCAGAAAGGTAAAATTTTAGACAAAAATTGGTAAATGAATTTGTATGATACATTTGCATATCGGAAATAAACCTTCAGGCAATTTCTCTTTCATTTTTTTTTTTTTTTTTGTAATCATAGACTAAGGTTTCAGCTATTTTCAATACATTATGTTTTGACTTATACAACATGGGTTCCAGTAAGTAATGGTGGAGATAGACCCACAGGAGTGAGAAGAAACCTCATCAGTAACCAAACCACTATTCAAACTTATTTTGAAGGTGTTCTCTGCAGCTGTCTGCAGCTGTCTAAAGCGCGTCTCAATATCACAAACCTCTCATCGCTGAGGTCAAAGGTTAGATTCCCACTCAAATTAAAAACTTATGTAAGAAAATTTGCCATTTCTCTCTGAAGGATGATGCAGGTTCTGCTCAGATTCATTCCTAAGTCTTCCAAACCAGCAGTAAAACTAAATGTGCCATACCATAATTATATAACATGAAAATGTGTTAACCCTTTACTCCATAGATACGAGTTTTCCCGCACCAATCACAGAAGGCCTTTGAAAGCAGTGCAGTAAGAGTTCAGATTGCTTGTAATGAGCAATCTGAACACTTCCTGCACTGTTTTCCACTCTGTTAGTTAATATAAACATAATTCACCCAATAATTCAAAGGCATCTATATTAGAGGTGTCCAAAGGCATCTATATTAGGTGTCCAAAGGCATCTATATGAAGTAAAGGGTTAAACCCACTTCAATTTTTTTTATATTTTGAACTGAGCTTTAAATTGTCTCAAAGCCACTGCCTGAGACGTGCCTGAGGAGGTTCTCATTAAATACGGTATAAACATTATGTACATTCCACCTCAGTTGTACACAACATTGTTTATTCAGGAATGGATCCAAAACTTTAAAATCACCCAAATGCATAAGAACCACCTGGCATGCTTCAACTTTTGTATTAATCAAATTTTATTCAATTCCAATGGATTTAAATTGATTGTACCTGTAGTTTTCCAATTAATTCTAATTTAATCAGCTCTAAATTTATCAGGTATTGGTACCTGTAGGTTTTTCAATTAATTTTGGGCGATAAACTCACAAAAGTTTTAATTGATTTTTTTTAAACTTTTATTCCTGATTCCCTTTCATAACAATATATCAATTAATCCCAACAAGCGTGCGAATTCCCACACGGATTCAGGTGGCCGGAGGACTAATTACCACATAATGTGTAACAACCTAATGTCCTGGGTCTCTGGCTCATCAGTCTTGCGGCATATAATTAATAACGGTACAAAAAGAAAAAGTGGAAAAGTAGATGATCACAAATAAATGCTATAATCACTTCGATTGAATTTCCCAAAAGTGCAATCAACAACTGGCAATTTACTATCTTGTCCCAGTTTATATATGTATGTATTGATTATTCAAGCACCTGCCTCGCCTCCCGAGAACTATTATCTACTGAACGACTACATTATCCGATGTTTCTGTCTTCGTAACTTTAAAAGTCCTAGGAAACTCTGTCAAGATTACATGACCAATTCAACGCGCAATATTAAACGCAGCGGTGATCATAGGCCATGCAGAGTGAAATTACAAATCAATTAATTTATCATATATCTATTTTAAGTTTCTATGATTTGTATAGCTGTGTTATAGTTATTACAGTTAAAGGGCTATAGAAACTCGACCAAATGTCAACACATGGAGACAATGCAGTGGAGTACAATACAGCTGGGAAACGGCTTTTATTGCTATATGGCTCTGTTTACCCATTTACAATGGATAAGGATTCAATTGATGGAATATCCATGTAAACGAGTGTTTAAATAAACATCAGAGGGCCATAATGATTTATATTTTTAAACACGTCATCATGTATATAACTGTTGCTAAGTGGTCTAAGGTGACGTCTCCATTAAATCACTAGCCAGGCCAAATTAGCTCAGCTGGTAGCGCGTCTGATTATCAATCCAGGGGTCTTGAGTTCCAATTCCCACACGGCAACAGTCTCATATACGACATTGTGTCTCGTTATCATTTAGCTTTCACCGCTGATTCAAGTGAGAAATTATCAGATACATGCGGACATGGGGTGTGCTCCAGTACTGGTTAACTTTTCAAGATCCCAGGAAAAAGTGGTTAGGATAACTGATCGTCTGTTAGCCCTCAATGGCATAAAAATAATGCTAAATATTCAATCAATCAATCAACCAGATCTCTCACCTTTCCCATTGAACCCTCCTCACCAACTGACTAAAAATCCTTGCTCTGTAATAGGACTTTACTATATCTGTATGTATATGTCAAGGATCTCTCTCTTATTTACGGGTGTTGGTAGATAGGACAGGTTTTATATTGAACCTTTGAAAATATATGTCACCTACAGAACCACAACTACACAGTGGCTATGACATCCGACGGAATAGTGAAATTACTTGGAAAATCATTTAATATGCGAGATTATCATCGCATTTAATCGGAGTGAAGACACGGCTAACGATGGTGGCTTCATGTATGCCTACATGACAATAGGTCTGTCAATCAACATAACCATATGCTCCTGGGGCATCGATTCTGTGAAAACTTTCTATGAAAATTTCAAATTCTCTCTCTAATGAAATTGTAATTCTATTTCTGGATATATAGGTTTGAAGATCGAGTTTTTTGGCTCAGACAATTTTAATTTGTCCAATAAATCTGTTGTGTTTGTTTTGTCAGACTGACAGGTTTACATTGATTGTGACACAAATTCTTATCACTTATCACAGTGTCAGTTTTCCTTGGTAAAACCAGTATTATGAGCAATTTTTGGGGGGGGGGGGGGGGGGGGGGGTAATATAAAGCCGACAGGAACACCCACGTCATAATCCTGATACCTTATGGGAATTAGACAGACGACATTGACACCAGGTGGAGAATCAAATATTTGAATAAACTACCACTCTGGTGAATTTCGCTAAGGTGTCATTCCTACGGACGGGAAATAAACAAACAGTTTGGAAATACAGTCAAACCTGTGTAAGCGGTCACCTCTATTAAGCAGCCACTTGTATCAAGCAGCCACATTTGCTATTTCCCATGTCTATGCTTTCTGAACAAATTCACCTGTATTAAGCAACAACTTGTCTTAAAAGACCAAATTTGCTCCTTCCCAGGACTGGTTGCTTAAAGGGTACCGCACGTCAGAATATAAATGGCTATTTATCGTTAAATAAACATGTAAATAACACAAAAATCAACAAATTTTAATTGTACGAAATTTATCAAATGAGAAAAATGACATTAAATATCATGATTTCAAGCGTTTCCTAAATGCTATGGGCGCCGCCATTTTGTAGCTCTTTTGTGATGGAGGTATTCGGTGACGTCATAACTGCACTTCCGTTCTAGTTATCGCGCAAATTGTATTGTGTCGTTAGTGACTGCTCTCTACTGAAACTCTTATGTATATACACTAATATACGTAATCAGTTTATATACAGATATACAGTGCATTAGTGAACATCGAAGGTAGACAATTAAACGCGAAAACGATTCTGAATTGAAGGACTTAACCCATTAAACATTGTTTTCTCCAGCGGAATAAGTGGGTGGAGTAATGCGATATGTTTTGTGGGCAGCGTTGTTTTTAGTTTTCCTAATATGTGATTTCACATTGCTTCAGTGTCAAGCTTCTGGTGACATCACGTGCAAAACGCCTTAATACTTTGGGGTAGGACTTAAGATTGCAGAATGAAGCGTACCAATGCCTTGGCGTACTATTACCCAAGCATACAATTTCTGATGATTTCAGTACGAAGATGACCATATGCGACATACATATAGACTTAGTGTATATTATCCAGTGGGAAGCTCTTTAAAATGTGCTAATAACATATAGCTCAGCTGATTTCTGAAATTTAATTTGTAATTTTATATTCTCTTCCAAAATATTGCGAAATTGATATCATATAGCAAACTTTCACAATCTTATAATTGCAGGCTGTTTAAACAGGTGTGATAATCCAATTAACAATAAAAACAAGAGGTAAATGCCAAAACATAAGGTGTGAAAACGACATGGTATCTAAAAGTTATTATTAAAATACAAATTAAGGCCAATTAATTGTGACAGGCCCGATTAGCTCAGTCAGTTACGTGTCTAACTATCAATCCAGGTGTCTCGAGTTCGAATCCCCACCCGGCGACAGTCTCTGTGATGACTGACATACAACATTGTGTCTCAATATCATTTGTCTCTCACTGCTGATTCGAGTGGAAAATTTATCAGTTACTTGCGGTTGCTGGGTGTGCTCGAGTACTGGTTAACTTTTGCAGGAAACAGTGGTTAGGTTAACTGAACATCTGTACAGTAAACCCTCGATGGCAAAAAAATGATGCCAAATATTTAGTCAACCATTAATTGTTCATAAACTCATTTTATTAATTTTATAATTAAAAGGCAATTTAGTTTATTGATATATGGCTTTTTCACAGTCAACTAGGTCATTATTCTTCAATAGACATTTGAACTACCTC
Source organism: Panopea generosa (assembly GCA_029582155.1). NCBI lineage: Eukaryota > Metazoa > Mollusca > Bivalvia > Adapedonta > Hiatellidae > Panopea > Panopea generosa. Next base: position 45,220,317 of record CM055902.1, on the reverse strand, counting down.
TACTTCGTAATGAAAAAAGATAAAGTAAAACCTTTATTTGTTCATTAATACATGAAAAGTTTTTTTTACTGTTAAAATAGTGTTCTGGTATACAGTTTATGAAAAATATTCATAAAATCATATAACATAATTTTTTTACTTGTAAGTTTGCATTGATATTGAAACCCTTATTAACTGAAAATGTTTAAATTAGTAATAAGGCATAATACTATGTGATATAACATCCTGTCATAAAGCCTGGAGTCATTAAACCTGGGGTGATAACGCTTATTAGGGTACAATATGCACACTGTGGCAGGGTATTTCTCATTACCACATGGTGTGAATTATGAAAGCTCAGCAGGGTGCCAGTAGCTGGACAGTAACATACACTTTGTGCAATATGCCTGTAGACATTATATTCCATATGACACTCCCTATAAGGAGACACATTCATATATGTTCAGAGAACTGGTAGAATAGATAATCATCATATATCAAATTGGGAAGTAACACCATTTGAATAACCAAAAGACAGTGCCCCCCCCCCCCCCCCCCCCCCCCCAACTCATTCATGCTTCATCTAAATTTACTAAAAAGGGTATGAAATCAAAATTTTATCAGCCATTTCTCAGTTCGCAACAATGGCCGCACCAGCTAAACACGATAAGAAATGAGATATAATATTATTTCTTATTCTCTCTTAGACAGGTAAACATATGTAACAAAACATTTTCCCTTAAATTCCATTCTTGGTCTAATTAGTGTGGTTTTTTTTTGATAATGTATTGACTGAGTAGCAAACAGTATATACCCTGATAGTACAGCATGAATGTGCAGGCTCGCCTGGATCTACATCAAAACATCAATACTGACGGCAATAATTACTTTTTTTATCAAGCTAAGGGTAATTTTACTATTTTGAAAAATTCAATCATCAATGTCAGGCTACATGATAAGATGTCAGAGTCGTGATTGATGGGTTTCGGGTTTGATCTCTGGTTCATGATCGGTGTGACTGTTTAACAGTTATCATCTTTTTGGGTGAAAACTTCATAAGACATTGCTGTGACATATCTGTATTATTTCTGTGATACATTCTAAATCTTCTAAATTTCCAATAGTGTGGTCATTGCATCTGCAGCACGTATTTTCGTCAGACGAAAGCATCATACACAGTTTTCGCAGCTGCAAAAATCTTTCACATGTGTGAACAACTGTGCCGTCTCACTATTTCTCTCGTCTTCTAATTAATTTAACTCTGCTTCTGAAATTTCTGGTTCAAAGTTGTAGGCCACAAGTCCTTCCCCGTTACTAAAATCCATTTTATTATTCTTGCTAGTACTTTTGCCGGTGATTATAATTGCACGTTTCTATATCTGCTGTTGTGTATAAATCAATTATGTTTTAAACCGGAAGTGCAGTTATGACGTCACGCAGGTATCCAAAATGGCGACGTCCACCACAGAGTCGATGTGCGAAAATGACCGTTACAAAACGAGCTGATATATCTTTATGGACTCGAACTTATGCATAATAATACTATTAATAGAAAGCTGAACTCATAGCTATTCATATTATCCTGTTTTATACACAGGGTTGCGTTCCCCTTTAAGACAGGTTTGACTGTATGTCTAATTCCAATAGGTGTGCATCCTTAACCCATCCCCTCCCCCATGTTGAGGAAACAAGCGTACATGCATTAAAATCATATTCCCAAGGATTTATATTATTATTCAAGAGTTCATCATTATTGTAAATAACTTAGTTACCTAACCAAATGATCGTGGCAACAGTGAGTGACATTACATAATTATACCAATGCAGTAGTATAGGTTGATTATGGGAAACAGAACCTTGGTTACATAAGCAAACTTACAGCATCAAAATTTGTAAAGAAATAGAGAGTAAATAATCAATGGGCTCAGTTCGGAGAGAAAGTTTACTAGTTACTTGGGGAAGGACGGTGGTTCTACTCAGCTTTTGTTTTTAAATAATTTTTTGGACAAAATTTGGTGATTTATTAGAGGGAGCGCATTTATATGCAGGATTAAGGTATATAAAACATCATGTGTTAAATGTAGTTTAAAACCCATTCACAAAAAAAAAATAAAATAAATAAAATTTAAATTTAATTATAAATGCCTTCCCACATATGTGACCACCTTTATCTGCACAATTAGCCAAAAGAGTATGTCCCATAACCTATTAAAAGACAACATAATTAAACATTTCCATACTTTTGAAACTTTTTGAAGGACAATCAACCAATCGGTCTAAGCCCATGTATGCACATGGCCATTCCTCCCAGGACATTGCAGACAATTATGGATAAAAGACAAGGAACGTATAAGCTTCCGCGATCCTGCTAATTAAACATTGACTTTACATTATTTGATTATAGTAGAATAAAGAATGGCTTGCCACAGAAGCGGGAATGGTGTCTCAGTAAGATAACAATCAGATGGGAGATATCTTCGGCAATAATATGGCAATATCACTGTAGCCACAATCGGTATCCATAAACTCCCAGGAAATGCAATATTCGCTATCAGCGAATCAAACCAATTGTCAATTGACTGTCCATTTTGTATGCTTGCCATATCGTCCAAAATCAATAAATTAAAGTCATTGTCAGTTTTTCTCAGCTTTATACACCTCAACTTTTGACTATATCTGCCTAGTGTATTATAACTAATATTTCAGCCTCCTAATTACATATATGACCTATCTGTAACAGTTACTGTGATAAAGTGGATTGCTGGAGTGTGTGGATAAGTGAGTGGTAGTGCACTGGACCCAGGATCGATGGATCTTGGGGTATGATTCTTAGCCATGGCTATGTGTGGTGTCATTTAGCAAGTCACTTTATCCACATACACTTAATACTGGTTCTACCCAGTAACACTTTGAGTGTGATTTGTCATAAGTTGTAATAACTTTTTTCACAATCAATTTAAAATAAATTAGTTCAAATAATTTATAACCGTGAATATCTTAATTGTTTAATTGATATAGTGTCAGGGTCCTTCCATTGCCAAGTTGTCTAAGGGGCTATCTCAAGACCACTTGACCTCCAACAGATGAGGTGGTAGGTTAGGCTTATCTTGTTCCAAGAATTAAATGTGAGAATGTTTGTCAGTACAAAACACCCCACCCATCATATAATCCTCTTCTTAAATTATATGTGAGCTTAGTGAGGTCAAATTGTGATTTCATTTTGTGGATACAACTAGTACCCAAGTATCTGTTAAGAGGCCATCAAATCAATGGTTTTCGCCATTCATGCCAGAGATTGTGTGTTTGATCCAGAGCAGGGCGGGTGCTACCCCCTAATACACTAGGGTCCCCTTATAACGCAGTCCGATATAACGCGAAACTTGTTACATTGGGTTTTTCCTATAGCTACCAAATTTAAAATTGATATTGTCAACCAGATTCATTAAAAACTTGCGGTATAATATTTGATGAATTGATCTAAAAAAATTCAACTGAATTGCTAAATATTTGCTTTTCCAAACAGTGAAATATATTTGGGCATCAATTACACCTTGATAATTCAGACTGAAATGATTACAAGTTTTTATCGTTGTAATCAACATCGCTTTCCATTGAACAATGGTCCGTCATATTTATCACACATTATCGTGTGTTTGTTTACAGCACTTCGACTGGAAATTGTATTGCCAAATAATGTACGCAGTGCACATAGGGATATTTATATCGGTGGTTCGGCGTATATCGCATTCCGTAAATCCCAGCTACCACGTAATATTTGGACAAGTGTTAAATTAAATTGGTTGAAACTATAGCTCTGGGACTTATGGTGTACACTCTACTTAAAATTGCCAAATATATAATCTTATTCCTCTTTAATTGTAAATGCCCTCTCAGAAAACAGGATTTATACCCCCAGACCCTCTTTTATGTATTGGAGATCTATGTAGTAAATCTAGCACCCCACCAGCCCTGAGCCCCGAACATCAAATCCTGCTGAATCTGATGCCAATATCATTACATACTACAACCATTACCATCCTCATCACAACCGCCAGTTTTATCATCATCATCAACAACAGCAATCATCCTGGAAGTACAATTAAGCAGTAGTAGTAGCACTAGTGTAAATTTTAGAATGAAGCAAAGAGACTGCTGTGACTGTGGTCCTCGGGCGATTCCAACTGGGTCTCAAGATTGATGAAAAATGCATATTTATAAATAATTTATCATTTTTTTACTATTTACACAGTATTTATCTTGTTAGCATTTTTGTATTTCATAAACCAATACATGCATCTAGCTTATTTTAATTATTTCTATGCTATCATAACACATTAGTCACTAAATAATGTTACATGTATTTTTTGTTTCTTTTTTTTTTTCCCTGGGCAATTTTTTAATAGTCGTATATCCATAAATGTCATCTTGAATTAGTCTCCCAACACGTTAGGAATTATCATTGTAATGTTCATTATTTGCTAATAAGTGGTATTTTTTAATATCCCAAATTGCTATATAATAATTTTTTACATCATCGGAACAATGACATATTTACGATTACAGATAATCATGACGCGAGCTTTATTACGTTTATATAGGGGAAAGTGGGCTTAATGAGGAACTGAGTTTCATAATAAACACAAGCAATGTTATTGTCTCTAATGAGCGAAGCAAAAACAAATCTTTTTATGGTTCCTAAAGATCTGTATAAACAGAGTGGCGGTGAGAAAAATTGTACTCAACTAAAACATTGTTTAATTCTAGTATCCAATGTTCTATCAATTTTGTCAGTTGTATATAGTCCCATTAGAGCAATAAGGTACCAAGTTAATATGAAATAAGAAGGCACTTAGTACCTTTTTGCACCAATGCGGCAATATGGTGCAGATATTAAACTTAACTTACTGTCTTGCAGCGCCCTAAATAGTGTTTATGTCATTTTGTTTTGTTTTATTCTAATGGGGTATAACGCCATTTTCAACACATTTCAGGTTATATATTACCTATCCAGTTTATCGGGAGGGAGACCTGAATGAATCTGAGTAGAACCACCGTCCTTCCGCAAGTAACTGGCAAACTTTCTCACATAAAATTTTTGGAGCGAGCTGGTCTCGAACCTTAAGGCCAGGCCCGATTATCTCAGTCGGTTACGCATCTGACTATCAATCCAGGGGTCGTGAGTTGGAATCCCCCACCCGGCAACAGTCTCCGTGATGATTGATATACGACATTGTGTCTCATTATCATTCGAATCCACTGATTCAAGTGGGAAAGTTATCAGTTACTTGCGGAGATGAGGTGTGCTCCAGTACTGGTTAATCCCAGGAAGCAGTGGTAATGTTAACTGATTGTCTGTTAGCCTTCGATGGCATAAAAATGACGCTAAATATTCAATCAATCAATCTATCAATCAATCTCAAACCTTAAGCCTTATAAGTGAGAGTTTAGTGATCTGGAGACGGTGCCTTTGACCACTAGATCAGGGAAGAACCTAGTTCCTGTTCTAAAAGATAAATATCAATGCGCACATGTGGCACTCGCACAACCCGCAGCAAAGACAATTAAACACCAAAACAAGAGGAGGAAGGTCGAGAAGAACCATTACTAATTGTACAGTTATTCTCTGTAAAATTAAAGACACAAAAACCCACACACCAGCTTCAAGACAACAATAAATGTTTATTTCTGATGAGAAATGCACGCTATTCGAGAGTGCATTATCTGGTCTGTACTGTAATGGCATTTAACTTTGCCAGCCATTCTCATATGCAACATGCTTGCTTTCCAGATTTTCTGCAACCACCTTGCTATATATAGGAAATAAAATAACTCTTTTATTAAGCATCAATTACCCAGAGTTTTGCTTTTACACTCGGTTAAATCATAAAACCGAATGTGGGAGAAGACAGTGGAAGGCTTTTAGGACATTGTCTGTCAGAAACTTTTTACACATTCTCTCTTGCTCTCGGCTAATCGTGTTGTTAAAAAGAAAAAAGGTTACTGCTTTTTTCACTTCTCACAACGTTCTTTATGGCCCGACAAACAACTTGGCATATGAAGTAGGCCACTTTACTCCATGAAGAAACCAAATAAAAGTTATTGTTGCTTAGTGTTAAGCTTCGCTTTCAACAAGATTTCAATCATATCGCAACGGAGTATACTTGAAACGGCATTCTAAGCTCTACCACTCATGCTGCAGAACATGGTATCATACCCCACCCAGTCACATTATACCGACACCGGGCCGACCAGACCTACAGCTATCCTCTAAATGCTGAGTGCCAAGCCAGGTAGCTTCTAGTACCATTTTTCAAGTCTTTGGTATGACCCTACTGGGGATCAAATCAATGACCTTCCACATGTGAGGCTGAGGCTCTACAAGTAGATCGCAGCTTTGATATTGGAGAAACTAAAGTAGCTATTACATCACTTCGGTACAAAAATTACTGAAGTTGCAAATAGGCTCATATAGGTTTTGGAATATTATACTGAAGCAATTTTTTTGTCAATTTGTCAAAGTAATATTGACATCCGTTGGTAAGTGCTATTGCAAAATCAATGGTCGGCTAAAAATATATATCAATAGCTCTATGTTTCAGAACACAAAGCATTGTTTGAATACTTTGAGACACTATTCTGATAGGTTGATTCAAACAATTACTTATATGTACCCTGTCCGAAGTATTTTGGCTGACTATATTGTTTAGATATTTCTGTATAAATGCAATGATTTTTATATGAATAAAATACATTTTTAAATTTTTTTTTAGACATAATTATGCAGCCGCGGGTGCGTTTGTCTCAGTCAAACAGATTGTACTTCCTGTTTCAAACTATTTCTGCTCAAAGTCTCAAGACGTTTGTTTATTACAAAAACAAACATCAAAGATGATATTGACAAATGTCTTTAGAAAAGGCGGACACCCTTCCCTGACCCCTTTACATATGGGCTGATTTTGTCCTACAACCTGCATAGCAGACAAAATTTTTCCAATAACAATCACACCATCCTGCTTATATTGAATCCAATCACAAAGTCACCAAAAATGTTTTTGCAATCCACTTTATAATTTTTTTTGATTTTCTCTCTATTTATTTAATTCAATTTCGTTACCAAAACCAGTCCCCAGTATTTGAACACATTTCCAATATCGTTACACGAGTCTTATCTATGGATATTGCTCATTGTCTCTCTCTCTCACCGAAAATAATAAACTGAGAAAACTGGCCTGGCGAGATTACTCTATATGGCAGCAGGCATAACGGCTGACAGCGGGGAGGTAACCAATAACAATTGCATCTTGATAGCATTTTGATATAAAGTATATGCGATGATTTAGTGCTTATTGTTATTCAGAAATATTGATTTCTGTCATTCGTAAAACAGCATGAGACTGCCGGGTGCTCGCTGGAAACCAGACCAATATGTAAGACGAAGATTTTTTGTTGTTGCTCTATTTTTATCAAATTTAAACCTCTTACCAATATTAGAAATTGAAAATTGATGGTTATTTTTTTGTTGTTGTCGTTTTGGGTTTTCTCTGTCACTGTTGAAAAGGAATTATGATCTCTTGAACAAAAGTTGAAATTAATTTATTGTTTATAAATTAGATTGATGCGCCAAAATGTGTAGATAAATGTGTCGCAAGATACAGAACATGGTGAAATATTTTCTTTTGAATTCATTGACAGACTCATTTACTGAGTATAAGTAGAAGTACCAATCAAATCTGATTATAAAAATGGTAAAAAATTAGAAGGAAAACATTAGTTTTTTGTTTAATGTCCAACTGGTACATCCCTCACCCTGGTTTAGAGTGATGCGATGTCCTTGTTTAGGGTGATGCGATGTCCTGGTTAAGGGTGATGCAATGTCCTGCTTTAGGGTGATGTGATGTCCTAGTTTAGGGTGATGCGATGTCCTGGTTTAGGGTGATGCGATGTCCTGGTTAAGGGTGATGTGATGTCCTGGTTTAGGGTGATGCGATGTCCTGCTTTAAGGTGATGCGATGTCCTAGTTTAGAGTGATGTGATGTCCTGGTTAAGGGTGATGCGATGTCCTGGTTAAGGGTGATGCGATGTCCTCCTTTAGGGTGATGCGATGTCCTGCTTTAGGGTGATGCAATGTCCTGCTTTATGGTGATACAATGTCCTGCTTTAGGGTGATGCCATTTCCTGGATTAGGGTGATGCGATGTCCTGGTTAAGGGTGATGCGATGTCCTGGTTTAGGGTGATGCAATGTCCTGGTTTAGGGTGATGTGATGTCCTGCTTTAGGGTGATGTGATGTCCTGCTTTAGGGTGATGTGATGTCCTGGTTAAGGGTGATGCGATGTCCTGGTTAAGGGTGATGCGATGTCCTGCTTTAGGGTGATACAATGTCCTGCTTTAGGGTGATGTGATGTCCTGGTTTACGGTGATGCGATGTCCTGGTTTAGGGTGATGCGATGTCCTGCTTTAGGGTGATGCGATGTCCTGGTTTAGAGTGATGCGATGTCCTTGTTTACGGTGATGCGATGTCCTGGTTTAGGGTGATGTGATGTCCTGGTTTAGGGTGATGCAATGTCTTGGTTTAGGGTGATGTGATGTACTGGTTTAGGGTGATGCAATGTCCTGGTTTAGGGTGATGTGATGTCCTGGTTTAGGGTGATGCGATGTCCTGGTTTAGGGTGATGCGACGACTCCTCAATGACATATTTGCGAATAAAATGTCTAGCACTTTTTTTACTAAGCGTAACAGGACGAGATAGATATGCAGCGACTCCAGGTCCAGAACCCAGAACCTATCACTGACAGTGGGGAATGCTCTACAGACTGAGCAAGCCAGACTGCTGACATATGTTTCTCTCCTTATTTGTTATTTACACAATGCGACATATTAAACCACAAATTTGTAAATCGTCCCTGATTTTTCATTGAGAACAGAAAACGTTTCTTGGAATATATATAGATCACATCCCCATGTTTGGAGCCAGAGACAAAATATGCAGCCTGCCAGTCCAGAACTTGAACACAGGACCGTTCATTATGACAGTGTGAATGTTCTACCTACTCAGCTAGCTGGACATTTCTCACCTTACGGGGCGGCATGCAAATTAGGGGAGGGGCGTGGGTTGATAATCAAGCAATTAATTCATTATGGCCTAATGAAGAATAATTTATAACTGTTATTTTAGCTTAAAACAGAACTAATAAGAAGAACACAATAATTGCAGACTTTTATTTACTCGGCCTGGTAATTTACAAATGTCTATTTTGTTTGCATTTACAAACCACAGTGGTCCATTAACATTCACCAGGAAAGCACCAAACAATGGCTACTTCTGCGTGTTTGTGATACGCTTTGAATTTTCCTTCGGATACTGGTAAACGCTTCTTAGTTGTTATGGAGATGTATCAAGGCAAACAAACAGCCACCATTGATCTGTCCTGAACTCCAAATTAGATTTGTGTCATACCATGAAGAACATGTACAGAACTGGCGTAAATTCATTTTTTATTTACGTGACGGAAGTGTCTCTTACATAGCAATCAGTCTGTAAGACAATGGTCATCGAGAAAATAAGAGAAATCATCAAGGAACTAGAAATATGAGGAACTGGAGATTGGAGAATGTTTGTTAAACTGCTGACTAACACAGAAAGGAGGGGAGATCAAAATGAATCAAAATGAAACTTTAGTACAAATTGGTTGCAGATAGGATTATGCAGATGGGATTTACTTCCTATTGGTGTAGGCGAGCCCAGTAGAGGAACTAGAGATAGGTGAATGTCAAACCAAAGTACAAATTGGTTGCAGATAGGCTAATATATGCAGATAGGGTATGTCTGGTATTGGTGTAGGTGAGCCCACAAGAGCAACTAGAGATAGGTGAATGAAAAACTAAAGCTGACGTACACTGAAAGGACGAGAGATAATATTAAAATGAAACTGAGTACAAACTGGTTAGAGATGGGATTTACCTCGTATTGGTGTGGGCATGCAAACCAAATAGATATGTTATATGGTGTTTAGTGTCGCTAACCACAATATTATACCCCCTTCCAGTCACCATTATACTGACCCTCAGTCAACCATACCTAGAACCATCCTCTTAATGCTGAGCACCAAGCAAGGAAGCTTCTAGTGCCATTTTTCAATTATTAAACCCAATAGAGGAATTAGAGATAAGTAATGTCAAACCAAAGATGACTTACATAGAAATGAGGAGAGACACAATAAAAATCAAACTCAATATAAATAGGCTGCAGAAAGGATATTCCATATTTGCGAAGTGAAAACCAGACACGAAACCATTGTTAAAGTGAGGATTTAACCACATAACCCGTAAATCCCAAATCAGACGGTCCTAACCCTGCCTGAATTTGCTACACTATGCAAGATCAAGACAATCAGGGATAAACATGGTTTGGCTGTTAGTTAAGTCATTCTTAAAGTCCTTAAAAATCATATTATTGGGTAAAAAAATCTAAGATTGAACATTCTTTAATAGAGATTCAGTTAACAGCAAATTTATATGGCCACACCAGATAATGGGCTTTAGGCAAAATAACTCGACTAAATCAAAATCAAACACACACATACCCTTGAAAGCGATATGCGTGTCAACTCAAAAAATATTCATAGCATTCTGTACGAAAAACAAATCTAATCAAGTTATTACAACCTTTACAAGACATTTCTTTGGATGGTACCATGCGGCAAAAATAATGGCAGAAACCACAAAGATTTTTTATATTAATTAATTAAATATTTTTTCAGACCTTATTTGCTGTTCACTTTGGATTAATTAAAATGAAGTCAAACCAAGTACAATACTCCAGTAAAAAAATATTCCAGAAACAAATGGCCGCCATATTGCATATCTGTCGTCTGCTATAGCAAACAAAGCATTCTGGGATTAATCATGGCTGATTAAACAGCTCTAAGCTGGGTGAATATAGAATCATGCCAAGGGAATCTGTTTCAAATTTGATGCAATGAAATACAATATCATGTTGTTCAATTTGATTAATTCTTCATGGTTATAAATTCTGTATGCATAAATTGGTGTGTTTAGACATTATTTTCAGCCCTGTTAAATACCATCACTTTTCAAAGATTAATAATTTCATACTAAAGTCTCAATACGAGTAAAATTATATGCCAATTATTATCTGCCCTTTTAATTATTTATTTTATTTAAGTAATGTATAGCCGGGCACGATTAGCTCAGTCGGTTAAGCATCTGACTATCAATCAAGGGGTTGTGAGTTTGAATCCCCCGCCTGGCAACAGTCTCAGTGATGATTGATATAGGACATTGTTTCTCATTATCATTCGTCTCTCACCAAAGATTCAAGTGAGAAAGTTATCAGTTACTTGCGGAGATGGGGTGTGCTTGAGTACTGGTTAATCCCTGGAAACAGTGGTTAGGTTAACTGATCGTCTGTTAGCCTTCAATGGCATAAAAATGATGCTAAATATTCAATCAATCAATCAATCAATCAATCAATTAAGTAATGTATAGGGTTTTTCATGGCCAAATAGTTTAAGGAAATATCTCGGAAATGTGCAACTGCAGCATTGGTCTCAGCAGGTGGTAAAGCGTCAAGACTTCCATCAGATGGTCATCCAAATCCAATCCCTGGCTGGGACTTAACAAAGACTTGAAAAATGGTACCAGAAGCTTGCTTGTTTACTGCTAAACATTTAGAGGATAGTTCTAGGTCTGGTCTGGCTTGGTGTCAGTATCATGTGACAGAGAGTGTAGTATCGTACCACGTGTCCGTGTAATGATACTCCAGTGTGGCAACTCTTAGAAAACTGTCTGAAGTAGACACCATCGCGATATAACTGTTGAAAGCATGGGCATTATTTATCACGTAAAATAAGAGAGGATAATAATTATAAAGAAAATCTTTTATGTTAAAAACTTATGCCAACATGACTAACCAATTCTAACATTTTAAATTAACATTCGGAGTGTGCGTCATCAAATTAAACAAAAACATTTTATCAGAATAAAAATGCAGATTCTGATTTTTTGTCTTGATTACTCATTAGACAGGGGAATTTACTGCGGTGGTATACGATAATTAGACAATTTTTTATAATTTTAATACCCTTTTAAGTTCATCAAATTTAATCAATTAATAATACATTAAACACATTCATACTAATTGGTAATATCTCGGAACCAAAACCTTTTCAAACCAATCAGAAATTATCCAACATAATTATTGAATCCTCAAATGAGGTCGATGCTGCTCTTTGTGAATACAAACTGACGCAAACACCAACATACACCAAACATGATCAATTTGCATTTTAAGGATGTCGATTTTCTGGCCGCCATGTTTTTTTTATGAATCACTACTGTTTGACCAAACTTGGTGAAGAGTCCTCCAAGGAACATTTCTGTGAAATAATTTTAAAATTGAGCCAGTAGTTTCTGACAAGAAGATTTTTAAGTTTTTACTAATTAAACTTGCCGCGTCCCCTGGCGGCCATGTTTTTTGATGAAACAAGATGGCTTGAACAAATTTGGTAAAGGGTCACCCAAGGACATTTCTATGAAGTTATATTAAACTTGGCCCAGCGGTTTAAGAGGAGAAGTTGTTAGAAGCTAAAAGTTAACGACAGACGACAGACTACGGACGACAAACCACGGACACCATTTGATTACAAAAACTCACCTGTGACCCTTCGGCTCAGGTGAGCTAAAAAACAACTCTCTTGTCAAGCAGATGACTACTTCCTGAGGTTCAAAGACAATATTTCTAATTTGAGAAATATTTCTGATATTTCTTAACATTTTATCATCAAGAAAAATGGTTGTCTCTAATACTTTTTAATCTTCTTTGTTTTCCCCAAATTGAGAACAAACACGTAATATATACCATCACAACCAAACCCAAACCCACAATTTGGGTTGATACAACTCGGTGCTACAACATAATATAACAGTGGTAAATCGTCAAGGAGACGAAAACAATTAATGGAGGAATCAACATGCAAACACTGCCAACAAGCACTTTCAGTGTCCTTAATAATGAAATGTGTTCTAGAGCTGACGAGCAAAAGATTTTTAATTGCATCAACAGGAGCAAAAACTCAACGTTCACTCTTCAGACGACATAACAATAATGGGCAGGTTTTTTTTTTTAATAAACAAGCAACAAAATGATAGGTTACAATACTGACAAACAATTTTAGAAATTAAAACAGAGAGCGTTTTCCTCAATCACGCAGCTCATATAAATGCTCACAAATCTGAGTCTAGACAACCAACAGAGCTGGCAGCATAGTTATTATATAATTAATAATATTGGTAATATTGTGACCAGTGAGATCTCCTCCAACAGTTTGAAACCATTATGTTATTTCTGTTGTTAGAATTTTTTCAGCAAGACAACCAAAATTCATTGGTTTGTTGGTCTGTACAGAATTTACCAAAATCAAAGTACCTGAAAGTACCGTGAGCCAAGCTTTAATAAATATTCAAACGCCTTTCTAACATTACTGGTATTACTGTAGCCAGGCTTTACTTAATATTCATACGCCTTTCTAACATTATTAGTATTACTGTAGCCAGGCTTTACTAAATATTCATACGCCTTTCTAACATTATTGGTATTACTGTAGCCAGGCTTTACTAAATATTCATACGCCTTTCTAACATTATTGGTATTACTGTAGCCAGGCTTTACTAAATATTCATATGCCTTTCTAACATTACTGGTATTACTGTAGCCAGGCTTTACTTAATATTCATACGCCTTTCTAACATTATTGGTATTACTGTAGCCAGGCTTTACTAAATATTCATACGCCTTTCTAACATTATTGGTATTACTGTAGCCAGGCTTTACTAAATATTCATACGCCTTTCTAACATTATTGGTATTACTGTAGCCAGGCTTTACTTAATATTCATACGCCTTTCTAACATTATTGGTATTACTGTAGCCAGGCTTTACTAAATATTCATACGCCTTTCTAACATTATTGGTATTACTGTAGCCAGGCTTTACTAAATATTCATACGCCTTTCTAACATTATTGATATTACTGTAGCCAGGCTTTACTAAATATTCATACGCCTTTCTAACATTATTGGTATTACTGTAGCCAGGCTTTAACAAATATTCATACGCCTTTCTAACATTATTGATATTACTGTAGCCAGGCTTTACTTAATATTCATACGCCTTTCTAACATTATTGGTATTACTGTAGCCAGGCTTTACTAAATATTCATACGCCTTTCTAACATTATTGGTATTACTGTAGCCAGGCTTTAACAAATATTCATACGCCTTTCTAACATTATTGGTATTACTGTAGCCAGGCTTTAACAAATATTCATACGCCTTTCTAACATTATTGATATTACTGTAGCCAGGCTTTAACAAATATTCATACGCCTTTCTAACATTATTGGTATTACTGTAGCCAGGCTTTAACAAATATTCATATGCCTTTCTAACATTATTGGTATTACTGTAGCCATCCTTTAATAAATATTCATATGCCTTTCTAACATTATTGTTATTACTGAAGCGTTTAGTTTATTGCAAGAAATATCTTCTTTTTTTTTAAATTTATTTTAAAAAATGACATAATACGTCAGCAATTTTTTGTTGTTGATTTGTTTCTGCTTGCTCATATTAAATACACCTGTTTACACCTGTCATGTGATCACATTGGTGGTGATTAACGCTGTTTAAAGCTTGATCAGGAAGACAGGGTCAGGGCTAAGCCTTTGGCGTAACGCCCGGCTTAAATGTGTCTTATCAGTAACTATAAAGGATGTTAAAATAGATTTTTTTTTTTTTATTTTTGTACATCTGACCACCACTAACCAATGAAAATTATGGTGTTCTGTATCGTCACGAGATACCAGCTAGTTATAACATAATAGGACATTCAAAAAGGCAGTAGGTAATTTACATACAAGCAAGAAATTTGTCTAGGAAGCATATAATTTCAATATTAATTAAATTGCTTATAAAATTATGTAATAATTGTGTTACCTTTAAAGGCTCTTTTAAATTATCTTCATTTTTTTCTTCAAAAAAGGGAGTGGGGTAGGGGAGGATTTTATTTTTTTATTTTATTTATTTTTTGAAATTTTTTTTGAATTTTTTTTTTTGTGAAAATAAAAAGTGTCGGGGCGGCATTAAAAATCAGGGGGGCAGGCAATGATTATTATCTAGCAATTAATTTATTATGGCCTAACAAAGTTCAATACAGTAGTAAGACATGGCACTTTAAATATATCCCACTAATCTTTCCTTTGGAAACAAAAAAATCATATTCCTGAAATATTACAAAATATAAAAAAACTGACTTAATTCCGAAATGATTGTTTTCTTTTACTTTACAATTACACCAGAATTTTTATAAAAATTCTTTAATCTGCAACTGACATGTTAAGTAATGAATCAGAACATGCCTCTAGAGAGAGACTAGAGGAAATTCGAAAAGATTCAAAAGATGTGGATCTAAAGATCAATAAGCCTTTGATAATAGAAAAAAAAAAATAAAAGAGCAAGAGATGAGTTTAATTCTTTTGAGAAATAGATGGCCGACAAGCAATTACTCAGCGCGAATAAAGTATCTTTAAACATCTAAATAAGAGAATATAACTGAGCAAGGAACGGCATATTTACACTGCAGTTTCGGGATATTAAAATCTTCAAGAATTTAGCATCTTGTATGAAAAAACATTTGTCATTTCGATGGAGGAAAACTAATTTCTTTCTAAGTTTGAATCTCCAGTAAAGATATAAGGCAACTGTAAAATGCGAAGATATTTATCCCAGGAACAATATTTTAACTGACTGGAGGGTCTCCGAGGGTTCCATTCAATTCCACTTCCAGAATAGATTTGACACCAGAAGAATCAATAATTTGTCTTTGACTGCAAAACACTGAACTCACTGTTACAGTTTTAATACAATTTCTGTAACTATGTCACAGTGTAGCAAGTAAAGAATGAATGAATGAATTGGAGTTTTACAGCATACAAACATACTGAATAGTGATTAATTTAAACTAGAGCTATCGCTGAAGGTGATGAATACCCCCGAACGCCGCCATGACAGAAAATGGTTTACCATTGTATGAAGTTTTATTAAATTATATCCAATAGTTTTAAAGTTACGCTCCGGACAAGGGAAATATATCAAAGGGCAATAACTCTGTAATTAGCAAGAATAGAGTTATGTTTCCTGTACACTGCACTTCCTGTCATTATATTCTACCATTGTATGAAGTTTGATGAAATTCCATCCAGTACTTTAAAAGTAATGCTCCGGACAAGGGAAATATATCAAAGGGCAATAACTCTGTAATTAGCAAGAATAGAGTTATGTTTCTTGTACACTGCACTTCCTCTCATTATATTCTACCATTGTATGAAGCTTGATGAAATTCCATCCGGTACTTTTCAAGTTATGCTCCGGACAAAAAAAAATATCAAAGGGCAATAACTCTGTAATTAGCAAGAATAGAGTTATGTTTCTTGTACACTGCACTTCCTCTCATTATATTCTACCATTGTATAAAGTTTGATGAAATTCCATCCAGTACTTTTCAAGTGATGCTCCGGACAAGGAAAATTGCAACGGACAGACCGACCGACAGACCGACAGACCGACCACAGGGTGACTCCAACATACCCCCTCAAACTTCGTTTGTCGGGGTATAAATATTTAGCGTCATTATTATGCCATCAAGGGCCACTAGATAGTCTGTTAACCAAACCATCCTTTCTTTGGATCCTTGGAGGTAAATCAGGACTAAAGCACAACCATCTTTACCCTCTCCCGAACCCCCACCGTATTCAAACTCATGACCCCTGGATTGATAGCCAGATACGTTACCATAACTGAGCCACCCATCAAGGGTCAATCTGGTTATCTTAGAGTATTAGGATAGGCCACGGAGGGCGAGTTAACACACAGGATAGACATGAATGATATAATCTCATTTCTACCGACATGTTGTCCATTTCCAATCACTGGCCATTCTAATTCACCGACTCATGAACAACAATGAGTTTAAGTCTGCCTTCCTGCTGTGTATTACAGTGGCTTCTTCACCTTTAATTTCATCTGTACAATAGCCATAGAATGTAACCTCTATAAAGGCCAGTACAATGTTTACATAGGGGGTGAAATGAGCTGTAAATAGTAATTTAAGTTTATTGTATTTAATCATGACTTAGCCAGACACAGCCTGTGGGTGTGACGGCACGGTTCAGTGATGAGCTGTAGATGGTGACAAGATCAGAACTGTCAACATCAATAGCTGATGTGCAGACATTCAGTCATGCACACATCATTTCATTAACCTGAAATAATTGAGCTGAGTTTTACAACTTCAGTCCTTGTGTTTGAACCATATCATTAAATTTAATTCATTTATTTTACATTGATTGTGAAGCAAGTTTTTTACAACTTAGACAAATCATGCTGAAAGTCTTCCTGGATAAAACCAGTATCAAGCATATGTGGAAAAAATAGATGAGTGTCTTGCTTAACCCTTTACTCCATAGATACGGGTTTTCCCCCACCAATCACAGAAGGCCTTTGAAAACAGTGCAAGAAGAGTTCAGTTTGCTCGTAACGAGCAATCTGAACACTTCCTGCACTGTTTTTCACTTTGTCAGTTAATATAAACATGATTAACCCAATAATTCAAAAGCTTTCTATATAGTAGGTGTCCAAATGCGTCTACATAAGAGGTGTCCAAAGGCGTCTATATGAAGTAAAGGGTTAAGGTCACCACACATAGCCATGATTGAGGGTCAAACCATAGACCCCCTGAGACTGTATTGGATGCTCTACCAACTGCTCCACATAACCATTCCATTATCATGTGGTGTAAAGTATAGGTTAAAAAACATATTAATAAAGTTATTAAGATAAATCATGAATAATACCTTTTTTTTTCAACATCACTGTCTATTGTTTTATTACATTTTCTATTAAAAAAATTTATGACGGTAGATCTCACATTACAACACAATGAAGATATGAACTAAATGTTCCACAAGATTGGGTTTGAAATGAGATACAAGATAAAAAATTATAAGAAAATCCTTAAATGCTAAGTAAAAGTAAATTTCTTGGCTTGAGATTCTTGATAAATTTAAGCTGGGGATGTTATAAATCACAGATTTTAGTGCATATTAATTACATGTACTTATACATAACATGTGTCAAGGTCACTTCAATGAGTATATTTTGTCACCCAAAATCCATCAGAGATGATTGATTGAATGATTGATTGAATATTTAGCCTCATTTCTATGCCATCGAGGGCTAACAGACGATCAGCTAACCTAACCACTGTTTCCTGGGATCCTGAAAGGTTAACCAGTACTCAAGCACACCCCATCTCCACAAGTAACTGATAAATTTCCCACTTTAATCAGTGGTGAGAGACGAATGATAATGAGACACAATGTTGTATATCACAGAAACTGTTGCTGGGCCATCAGAGATGAGAACATAGTATTAGATAATCCCTTTTTCTTTTTCCTGCGCCGATATACCGTTAGTTTATAATAATTCATTTTAGCTTGATTGTGAAGAAAGCTCAGTCTGTTTTCTAGGTAGAACCAGCCCTGAGTGTTTTTTTAGAGGCATTGGTCGAGCTGGGAATCCAACATGCAACCTTTTGTGTGAGCAGCCAACACTTTATCCACTACACTACCACCACGTTTAGATGAGTTGGTATTAAAAATCTATAAGAATGTTAAAGTCACTGATAAATTTCATAAGAGGACTGGCAAACTCCAGAACTCGAAAAATTCATATGTTGAAATAAAAAAATATCTTATTTATTTATTCAAAATTCTGTATAATGTTGAATAAACTTCTGCCTTTCATATAGATTTATTACATACAACTCTCCTGCTTCTATGTTATAAACCTCACGTAAATGACACTGATGGAGTAAATTATCCAACAAACTACTTTTCGACAAATTTAATCTCAATCAGGATAATGCGCTACATCTGTTCAGTGTTCACGCAGTTCAACAGTTTGGCCCCACCGCCAGCCCAGATCAACTGTCCAAATTTACATAATGTCTTCGTAAATCTCGAAAATATGACAAACTCTTTCACAGAAATGCAAAATGCCTTCCCTGGAGAAAATTTGCATAGTTTATCCATACCGCAGTTAGTCGCTGCTTGGATATTTATCAAAAAAGTGTTTAATGGACAGTAAAGCGGTATCGAGAAACTGTTTACACTCCAGCTTCGTAAAGTTGACAAAAATCAATCATAACGAGAGCCTTCGTTATATGATTATAAGCTCTCAAGAAATTGCCACATTACATGCAACAGTGGCATTCATTGGAAAATTAAATAGATATGATGATTTAAAACGTCATTTTGAGGCTGTAGAGCAAAAATGTCCTATCTGTACTCTTTGCCTAAAATGTATATAGCATCTTTTAGCTTTATCTTCTCATCAATTTGCTTCTGATTCAGAGATGCATTGGTTGCTGATATGCTTTGACCTCAGGTTTTGATTGTTTG
Organism: Panopea generosa; assembly: GCA_029582155.1. Classification (NCBI taxonomy): domain Eukaryota; kingdom Metazoa; phylum Mollusca; class Bivalvia; order Adapedonta; family Hiatellidae; genus Panopea; species Panopea generosa. The sequence continues at coordinate 45,200,799 of CM055902.1, read as the reverse complement.
AAAAATAAATCATTAAAGGAGTTCAGTGTTAAGTAAATCTGATTGTCCCAGACACCGCAGTGGATCTTTATCATTCTCCTTATCATTTTTTTTATCACCCATGCAATCATCAGGGTTTTATATTTAAAGATGATGAAAACCTAACTCAAGCTTGTCGCTGTTACTTCATCTTGAACTGTTTCCTTTTTTTTTCTGAAAATAGGAATTATGTACACAGTTCGCTTCATCACTCTAAAAAATCACATTGCTAAAAGTTACACATTTTAAAATTTTGTATGGAGTCAAGTTTAAGGCTCAAAACCCAAAACTGAATTTTGGCCTTGGTTATTTTCTAATATATGAGACACCATTGATTTTCACTGTTTCTTTTCCTGTCAATTTACAGTTCAGATTCTATGGAGCGGTAGTGTAATGGATAGAGTGTTGACCGCTAACGCCAGAGGTTGCAAGTCGACCTGATACCTCACATAAAACAACACTCAGTACTGGTTCTATCCAGGAAGCAGAATCGAGAGCGGTTCATTTAAGCTCTTAGAATTCATCACAAGTTAGCTAAAATAAACTAGTATAAACTAAGGTTCTGTTTTTGAAACTTATTTTTTTTCCAACTCTGTATAACTGCATACAGCTAAAAGAAATGATGCTAAATGCTAAATTTAAAGTCACAAGATTCGCTTGTCGATCAAAAGACGACAGACGGGCACAATAACGTGACTCTTAATACAATCCAATGACCTATTTTAAATGTTATCCTATGCGTCAAAAAAGAACAGTCGTCAACAAATTACTAAAATTGACCTTTTTTCTAGCTGATATACCAGGATACCAGTCCACGACAATTTTTTATTTCCTTAAAACATCGTAGGGAAGCGTAATTATGTGTTCTTTTTGTGCTGCCTGTCGTTGTTTACATGTATTATATATGAGATCATCAAAGGCACGGACAAGCACAATCTTCTAGATGAAATGTGAGCGACATTAAATATTTATCACTTCTCCATTTATATATGATGGGAATGGACGCTGGCTGTGAGTAATGTTCCCAGGCAGACACTGAAATGTGATTGAATCAATGAAAAAATAAAAGAAAAAGTTGCCGAATGATGGATGAAGGGAGAATGAAATGCAACAGGTTTCTGTGGGAGCAGGATCACTTAAAACATAGAAAAACAGGACATATGCCAAATCTGCTGTTCTAAATCTAGAAATATTTGATTATCAAACAGAAATATTAAACAACACAAACACAGTTGAAGTGATTGTCAACTGTTGTCTGACAATCTATATCTCAATCGCAGACTCAAGGTCAACACTTGAAGGTCAACACTTGAAGGTCAATGTCAGTTTTAGGGCAACTGGTATATTCAGCAGGTGATGAAATGACATGGGGTGGTGGTAGAGTAAATAGACTGTTGACCGCTCAAGCATGAGATAATGCAGGGCTTCAGTCCAAGGCTTCTCAGAAAACAGCAGCTATAGATCTAAGTACTATATCAAGGACAATTCATGAAAGCTTTGAGCTTATAAGCTTATGAGATCGACTAAACCATTATAACCAAATTGGCTTTAGCCCATGTTTAGGCTAAATGAGTATTTTTACCTGTACTAAGCAAAAACCTGTCTTAAAAAAAAGGCCACTTTTGTTACTTCCCTCAATTGGCAGCTTAAGACAGGTTTGGCTGTAACAATAACTTCTAATGATGTACACTATTTTGCTAAAATTAAAACCACAATAAGTTAATTTTTTTTATAAAGTTATAATACACAGACTGAATAGGAACACAACAATGATGATGCGCTCCGAAACGCATGCTGGATAGTGGAGAGAAGGTCAACTGACACACAAGCAGTCCTGGATACTGAAGTGCTGTTTTGTGTGATTAATGACCCCTCTCATTGCATGCCAGGAGCTGTGACAGAATACAGGCGCTTCTATAGTCAAGAAATAGTGGCAATCAATCATATCAATTGCAGCAACTCTGCACAAGTCAGGTAAAATAGAGCTGTACTATCACATTTTTGGTGAATATCATTCTGAAATAAAATACAGTCAAACCTGCGTAAGTGGTCACCTCTATTAAGCAGCCACTTGTATTAAGCAGCCACATTTACTCTTTTCAATTTCTATGCTTTCAGTGCAGATTAACCTGTATTAAGCAACAACCTGTCTTAAGAGGTCACTTTTGCTCCTTCCCTTTACTGGCTCTTAACCCTTTACTTCATATAGACGTCTTTGAACACCTCTTAAATCGACACCTTTGGACACCTCTAATATAGAAGGCTTTTGAATTATTGGGTGAATTATGTTTATATTAACTTACAGAGTGGAAAACAGTGCAGGAAGTGTTCAGATTACTCGCACTGTTTTCAAAGGCCTTCTGTGATTGGTGCGGGAAAACGGGTATCTATGGAGTAAAGGGTTAAGACAGGTTTGACTGTATTGCTCTATCATTCTGGACTAATAAGATCCTCAGAGACAACTTTAACCATACAAAAATAGTAAACTGAAAAAGGATTTCCAAACTTGCCCTACGTGCCCAGGTTAGACTATTTCTCACTTTAATATTATTACTGATTTTGTGCCATGTTGAACGTCTGTCACATAATTTTATTTTAATTTTGATTTGATCCATCATACTGGATTACATATTGTTTCATCTTAGACAGAGATTGAATGACGATTTGAATGTCATCAATTTGAATGTCATCAAGCAGAAAATTTTGAGCACTCCTGTTTTTGTCACGTTTTCAGGTTGGTTGGTATTCAAATTTTATATATTTATACATTTTAATAATGATTTTATTTTTTTAGACATTTATAAATTTTTCCTTAAAAGTTTCATTGATCATACAATAGGTATATGTATAATTCTAAAAAATTCAAATTCAAATCAGATCCATAGTCATTAAGGGTAAACATTTTCATTTACAATACTCCAATGTCTTCAATATCTTGCCTGTGTAATCTAATGAACACCCACTTGATTGTTGTTACAGTTGTGGATTCTGTGTTAATAATACAATTAATGGGTACATTAAGTCTTAGCAAACATTTCCTGAATAAACTTTATAATGCAGACGAGAAATAATTTAGACTGATTTTTTTTTTTTATGAAAACAACCAGATTTAAATTAAACCTTTTGAAATCAGTCTCAGGCGGTAGTTTTACTAACAAAACAAAAGCACCAGCTGTAGGGACAACCCTGTTATAGTGAAATAATCATTTCACACTGTAACCTGGCCTTCAGACTTTTCACAGGATTCAATTTCAACCAAACAAAATGTTTTTTGTGACTATCGTGCAGTCGTTTATTAGATATTTCAAATCAATAAATTTGTGCTTTTATGGAGGTTTCTTATAACCTAGTCACAAAAATTAAAAGACGATCAGTTAACCTAACTACTCCTTACTGGAATCCTGATAGTTGTTGTATGGTGCTTAGCGTCACTTTCAACAATTTTTCAGTCATATCACGATGGTGTCTACTTGAGACAGTATTCTGAGTGCTGTCAAACTGGAGTATCATGCAGCAGACACATGGTATGATACCCCACCTAGTCACATTATACTGACACCAGACTTAGAACTTTCCTCTTAATACTGAGCATCAAGCGAGGAAGCTTCTAGTACCATTTTAAAAGTATTTGGTATGACCCAGCCGAGGATCGGACCCACGACCTTCAACATGCGAGGCAAGACACTCTACCACTAGACCATGCTGCGGTCTTGATAGGTTAACCAGTAATCTGTTGCGACCCAATACTTATATAAATGTATTTGTTAAAGACCATTGTAACAATTGTTCATTTGTTTGTAAGTGGACACAACTACATAACCAAACATTATTTAATCTTTTTTTATCATCTTCACATTCATTACCATTCGGTTACACAGCACAAAATGACCTACGCATGTGCCGATGTGTCCGTAAAACACTCATTCATTTCAGCCTCCAAAGTTACAAAAAAAAATTATGCACTTCATGACTGCTGGGACAGACGATACAGAATCCCCCCTACTAATACAGATATATAATTCTTGTTTAACTGGCTACTGACAGCTTCCAGCCATTGTTACAGATGTTTGTTTGTTCGTTTCCTGGAAAAGAAACACCGAGACAATGGCTGTTATGCAACAACAATCCAACAACTGACATCTAATCCAATACTTCTTGATTTAAAACCCACCAACTCTAATGATAAAAAATCTTTGTTCCTTCTCAAATATGTATGGTTGTATTTTCATTATTTGAAACCTACCATGTCAACATTGCATTTTACAAGACATTTTTGCTGCAGGTTGTTTCCACAGTAACCACGATCACCATCTTCTATAATGTTGTCTTTATGTATTTTTAAGCATTTTTTTATAAGTTTACTTTTTATTGTGTTTAAATGCCATTTCAACATATAACAGGTTATTTACAGCCAATCCAGTTTTAATGACAAAGAAAGACCTCAGAATGAAGCTAGAGCAATCATTCTCAAAAAAAGGTTTTGTACCCTGCTGGACTCTAACCAATGACCTCAGCAGTTAGAAGTCAGTGGTCATTAGAGGTCAACACCACGGGGCCATGGTAGACCATATGTTTGTTTTACATTCAAGTTGACTATAAATTTTATTCTATGATTAAAATTAACCTTTTTTGGGGAAATTTCTCCCCAGCACTAAATTCTTTTGTTTATTTCTTGAAATGATGCCATCACTTTTTTTACCTTTCTAGAGATCACTCTCTTATAATATATTAACATATTGTTTTTCTCTTGAATTATGCTTCAAGTGCAATGTTTCAAGAACAATCTTTCCTAGCAATGTTCAATTTTCTTAGAGATGGCAGATTTAACTCAATTTAAATTCTGCTTGAAGAAACGTCTCCATGAATCTTTTATAGTTACCGTGAATATGGGTACAGTATTTCAGGTTTAGTCAAATTACCATCAAACATGAAGAATGGTGTTTTAGAAAGTTACTCCAGCCTATTTTGGGAACTGCTATCTAAGTAGATAAGAGCATCACCAGAATGAAGAATAGAATCTACTGTAATAGGATAGAAAATGCCAGAGTTTACATATACGGTTTTAATAATATTTCCCCCTGAAAGTAAATTATCAGTAATTTATAAGAGATGTTTTACCTTGACTTAAGTACCATGGAAGTTAAAGTGAAACCATTATTTATTTATCTTACAACAATTATGCAATAGGCCAAACACTGAAACTATGAAACAATTACCCAGAATGCTTTCCTTGTCATTAAATGGAAAATGTCAGCATCCATATATATCATTTTAACAACAATTTCATATTCCCTTAAAAGTAAACTTTCACGAAGTCTTGACTTTTGTATTAAATGAAAGTCGGGTACCTTTACTAATTTATTTTCAACAATTGTCACACAGCAATCGCATGAAAACTGAAAGTATGAAACAATTACAAGTGACACTTTTAAATTCCTCGCAGACCCCTTGATATTCCACATGATAATTTATTTGTGAGAAATCGAAACTGGCTGAAGGCGTGAACACTGCGATCAAGATCAACCGTAATGTCGCCAGAATGACAAAAATTCAAAATGACAAAATTCCGATGTCGTCCCTGCCATCTGTCTTTAACATAATTGTTGAAACTACAAATTTACTCCGACACCCCTAGTCATGTGCTCGAACAAAGGACGTGGAAAAAATGTCAGTTGACATCTATAATCTGTATTCCCAGGTGAACACTTGCAATTCGGAACCAAAGCATTTGATCACAGAGCATTTAAATGAGTAAGAGCTTGCATTTCTCTGATAAAGCACCCAGATGACATGGAAACTTCAGGAAAAGGACCAGATAATTTCACAGCCAAAGTCATATTTAAAATATCATGATTTACACATACCCCGATAGTTTAAGCCGTCCTTATTGTCCATTACCGCTTGTTCATTAGGTTCTATATAAAGGTGGTTAATAAAACTGTGTTAAATTATAAGCATTTTATATTTCTAATGTTAATGACATAAGTGTTTTATGTAATTTTCATTTTTTCGATGTTGTGTTCCCAAAATCTTGTAAAGTTTCAGTTTTCAAATGTTCAAGTGCAGTTTCTCTATTCCAATGTTTTGATTGATTGATTGATTGAATATTAAGTGTCATTTTTATGCCATTGAGGGCTAACAGACGATCAGTTAACCTAACCACTGTTTCCCGGAGTCCTGAAAGGTTTACCAGTATTCGAGCACACCCCATCTCCGCAAGTTACTGATAATTTTCCCACTTGAACCAGCGGTGAGAGACGAATGATAATGAGACACAATGTCATATATCAATCATCACTGAGACTGATGACAGGCAGGGATTCATGATCCCTGGATTGATAGACAGACCCGTAACCGACTGAGCTAATCGAGCTCAGATTATAGATTTTGAATAATATAAGTGTTCTGAATGTACAAATATTTTATTCCAATTTTAAAGTATACGTAATGTTATGTTCAAGTGTGCTAAATGAGACATAACCCATATTAAATTTCCCCTTCCCTGGAATGTTCATGTATTCTAAATGTAGAGTTTCATATTTCTAATAATCAAGACTTAGTACTATGTCCTAAAAGTAAAGCTGCATTGATGGGTCTACACAGTGAAAGGTCAAGTGAACTTGTGAACCCAAATTTTCAAACTTGCTTATTTTCAGAAATTATAATGAATAAAACAATAAAAGGATCGAGCATGTGGTGCAGTGATGGAACACCAGATCGGAGGGATTAGGGTTTGATCCAATGCCTCGCCCCTGTATCGCGTCCTTAGGCAAGACACTTTATCCGCATAAATTTAGTACTCCATGTTCTCCATGGAAAAACTTTAAGTGTGATTTGTGTAAGTTGAAAAAAATTGAAAAAAAAAATATCAGAATTTCTTATCATAAACTTACAATCTATTTTTGTTACTGCTCCAGTCTATACGATTCTGAAGCACCATCATGATTAAAAATTCCAAGTTAACATGTTGTATGATGGCAACAATAGCGACGGCAGGTATGTGTACCTGGGTACCTGTTCACTCTACCAAGAGGTTACAATAAAAACAGTAATTTCATCAATATGTATTGGTCGTCTCCTCCACGTTACCGGAGTTGACACAATAATGATGCTAAATACATCCCGAGTAATCGGCCCGATAATCCATTTGCTGTAATAGAGCTCCTGTAAGGCGTAAATTATGAATTGCATGACATTCTTTAGAAAATTTTGTAGATATACTCACTGACCCTATATGATGTACTAGGATTTCAATATATGTGTGATTTTTTTTTGTTTCTTGTTGAATTGGCTTTAGTGCTGTATTTATTTTCAAGATGTCATCATCCTGTTAACATATAAAAGAGTTTTATGTTTTGGTGTCTCCAGTGAGAAATGGTGTCCCATGCAGGAGTTATATTAGTATTGCAGGCATGTCTTGGTGAAATAAAAAAAACATGTTATATAGTGTATGGCGGGGGTCACTCATGCACGAGTTTGATCTCATTATCAACCAGATTTCCGTTCTTTAAACAAAACCCAGTAACTAGGTTTCACCCAAGAAATGGACTCCAGAGCAATTTGCAAAAGCCCTCTTAGTTTATTTTGCAGCCATTAGCTTAGATTAATTAATGTAAATGGGAGTAAAAGGCTTTGTAATGGAACAGCTTAGACCAAGTTCATGGTTTTTAACACTTCAATTTGTGAATATTTGCCAGAACATATTACACCATCTCAGTGAATTAGCATTTAACAGGAAGATATGCAAATTTGAAATGTAAACCATGTACACCCTATGAATTAGACTTCAAGTCACTTAAAGATTAATATATTTTAAACTGATCTATTTTACATCGACTGTGAAACAAGTTCTTACAACTTGGACATAGCATGCTCAAAGTCTTCATGGGTAGAACCTGCACTACGGTTTAATTGAAATAGTAGCGTGGTTCCTGTTTCCCAACCATCCCTTTTATTTCCCGCGAACACTAAACATTTATTTCCTTAAAAAATCAACAACAAAAAAATCAACAAAAAAAACTGTCCGTATCTGTTGTGTCCACAATTTTTGTTCCCTGTGGCGACAGTTCGGCTGTATTATAGGCCTTTAACTTTTATACCTGATTGCCAGAAGTGCACCGCTGAAAGTGATCATAGTAACGATAGCAGCAACATGGCGGCCTCCAGCAAGAGCTGCCTCGCCATCGTGTATGACAAGTGTGTCCACATACAGACATAACACATACTCGCAGAAAACGGATTATAGTATATCGACAACGCAAAATAAATAATTTAAAATAAATAAATAATATACCTATCCTATTTTGTATTTCCATGTAAAAGGAACCACACTATTAATTAATTTTGACCTAAGCATATGTGGATAAAGTGTCTTGCTCAAGAATGCTACACATAGCTGTGATGAGGGATCAAACCCGTGTCAAACCGATCCCGGGTCCGTTGCTCTTCCCCCTGGACCACGTATTTAATAACTATTCTAGGTCTACATGTTTGCAAATGTTATGTTTGATGTAAAAAAGATACATTATTACGTGTTATATTTGATTTAATGAGCTGTATATGAACATGAAGCTGCACAGTGACTTTCATTAAAACCAGCTCATTTCATTAAATGCCACGTAAGAAATGTGCTGGCTAAAAAAAAAATGATTTACACATACCCCCGATAGTTTAAGCCATCTTTTTTTATTTGTTGTTGGACAAAAATGTGGTGGAATCTTTCATGTTTAGTTTAATATGCCTGTATTGAGAATTGCCACCAGGGGGCGCTGCCAGGTGTCCAGATATGACTCAACATCGCGCGCAAATAAATTCTTTAACTAATTTTAAAATTATGTCCCTCTGCAGCATTTTACTATAGAACATGAATAATTTACTTTGTGTAAATTAAAAAATTCCCCTTTTTACTCGCTTTTCCACGAGTTCTACGGAGTAATTTTTCTGTTGCCGATGGGGTCTCGCTAAATTTCCCAGGATTCCTTGAGAAAGATATGACTATTATGGCCAATTATGGACGTTCTTGTGGCAATTACAGCATGCACCCTGGTGCTCTGCAGTGAATGAAAACCGTACAACCCTGATATCATTAAATCTTGCGATTCTAATATGAGGACACTCCAACTAAGTTTTAATTGGATCTTGGAGCTACAAAAACACTACATGGTGACTTTTATTTCTAATTATTTACACCATCATTGCTGTTGCCATACATTAAAACAAGGATTATTGAAATTTGTTGAAATTATTTCCATAAATCTTAATGTCTCCCGACTGTTTGTATGATCGGAATGCTGAAAAGCTTGTCTGCCGTTACTGGAAGGGCGATCTGTTTACTTACTAGGATGTCAGTTTTCCACGGTTTATCCATCATTCTGTTACTTCATACAAAATGATGAAAATTCAACCAAAATTGTAGAAATTTAACACAAATTGAAGAAAGTTCAATACATACTAAAGAAAATTCGACACAAAAAAAAGCAAATTCCCAACACATATTAAAGAAAACTCAACACAAATTAAAGAAAACTCAACACAAATTAAACAGAATTTAGCACAAATTAAGAGATAGACATTTTCAGCAACTATTAAATTTTTTTTTTCAGAGTAACCAATAATTCTATTTGTGATCATCATTTTTAAACAAAACTGTCTGCACATCAGATGGCTATTGCAGACATAGTAGTTAAATACGAACAATTACCCTTTTAGTGGACGCTGAAATGTGAGTCAAACCGTAGATCGTGATGTGTGATTTACCCCCATCATGGCTCCTCATACATATTCATGACATGTCACATGAGCCACATGTAGACAATTTATTACACTGCATAACACTCCATCATGGCAGCACATGTGAAGACTGCATGATTAATTACATGTATATAATATACAACTCCAAAGTACTCAAGTATTGACCTAATGCTGACCACTAACTTTCCAATATTTGCAATGATGCTTGTTCTGTCAACTGGTATGTCTTCCTCATATACTGATGCCTGGCACATCTCTGGTGTTTTTATTCGCTAGCCTATATATATATATATATATATGAGTTTTCTTGAGAATTCATGTGATACCACTAGACCATGGCCGATGGAGAAGTGACAAAAAAAATTATTTTTTTTTAAAATTTCACAAAAATAAATAAATCTGAAATTGATAAATTTTATTAGTATTTATTAATTCACTTATTATGAATGATTTATCTATAAAAACAAAATTGTTAACCTATTTACTTAAAAAAATTGTGACTATTCTTTTCGTCTGCAACAAATTTGTGTTTGTTATAGAGCTCCTATATCACAGCAGTGAGAGTATCAGTGACTACTTCCCCACATATTCAGAGGTTGGAGACACATGGCCATAGAATTAAGTTCATGACCAATCATCACAGAAACTTTGTGTGGCCTGGTGGGGATTCAAACTCATGACCCCTGCATAGACAAATTTGCATTGAATAAGTCGTTTGATTATCCGCTGTATATTCATCACTTTTCCTCTTCATATTCCATTGATTCTAATGCCGGGCCTGATTAGCTCAGTCGGTAGAGTGTCTGAATATCAATCAAGCGGCCATGAGTTTGAATCCCCACTTGGCATCAGTCTCTGTGATGATTGATTTACAACATTGTGTCTCATTATCATTGTCTCTCACCACTGATTCAAGTGTGAAAGTTATCAGTTATTTGCAGAGATGGGATGTGCTCGAGTACCGGTCAACCTTTTAGGGTCCCAGGAAACAGTGGTTAGGTTAACTGATCATCTGTTAGCCCTTGATGGCATAAAAATGATGCTAAATGTTCAATCAATCAATCGGTTCTAAAGAATGGCAGACTTAAAACTGTTTTCTTTAGTATCCAAGTAATATTGTCCTACAGGCAAATAGTTCAACAAAATTCAAATTCTGATAAAACTGACAAAATGCAGCACAGTAAAAAAAAAACACACAAAGTTTCTGGTGCCAGAAAAGTGCAGAGAAACATGTAATTCCTTGTTTATGCCTGTATTTAAATATCATTTATGTTTGAAACTGATCACAAGGTTTCATAAATGGAAAACTAATGATTGTTATTAGCTGAATTTAAGAAATGGATCTGCCGTGAAAGATGCCTCCCCATAATGTTCAAAGCTTCATTCCCGCGGCAAAGAGTATTTAAGAGAGCTACGAGAATTTTAATGTTTTTGACTGACATCTTGCACTAGCTTGCCTCCAACCATCTACTGCGAAATCTAAAGGATTACAGAATCTTTGATCATAGGCAAGCTTTATGTTTTCTCTCTATATAAAGAAACAATTTCTAGATTTTTTTATTTCTGAAAGTGATTTTCTCCCACATTTGACTACCAGTAAGTCTTGCTTCTTCAATACATTTGTTCATAATTTAATATCCTTCAGCAATTCACTGACGATATTATACGAACCTTTGCCCTTTTATCAGCAAATATTTTGTTTTCCAAGAAATAAACATTGAAACTCTATTTCCAAAACTCAATGATTCTTTGCAAATAAATCAATGCTTTGTCGAAAAGCTTATGACTACCAGTAAGACTGGTTTCTTCGGTACATTTATTCATAATTTAATACCCTTCAGCAATTCATTGGCAACAGTTAAAGATTTAAAGAACCTTTGTCATTTCATCAGCATATGTATTTTTTTGTCTGCAAAGTAATAAACATTGAAACTTTATTTCCTAAACTGAATGATTCTTTGCAAATAAATCAATGGGTTGTTGAAAAGCTTTAATTAATTACCGCATCCATAATGTATTACCCACCATTCACTGTGGCATCTAAAGATTTTCATTCAGTAGCTTTTGTCCTAATGGCAATGAGATGTATATATTAATATAATTTTATTTTCTTCAATGAATCTGTAAATAAACTTAATCTCTCAAAATGATTCTTTACTCATAACTTGTTTCATAAAAAGCTATAATTTAGTACCCCGAAACCATTTTCCCTTTGTTATATGTATAGTATATTATATAAACTTCATCTCTCAAAATGATTCTTTGCTCATATATATGTAATTTAATGGAGATAATTATTTGTGAATAATCAGACATAAAAGTACAGACCACACTACGAGGAGCGTGCCAAGCTACAATGTAAACCATATAAACATATATTATTATTTTATCAATAGATTTACAGATCTTTTGTCATTTTCACAAGGCAAATATTATTTTATATTTCTCCAAATAACAGTTACTAAGTTACACACTCAAACCTAAAGTGAAAGTGGTCACCTCTATTAAGCAGTCACTTATATTAAGCAGCCACATTTACTCTTTTCCATTTCTATGCTTTCAGTGCATATTAACCTGTATTAAGCAACAAATTGTCTTAAGAGGCCACTTTTGCTCCTGGCCTTGACTGGCTGCTTAAGACAGGTTTGAATGTATCTTTAAAATGTGATTCTTTGCATTGTATGTCGAGACAATTTATTCCCAGACAGCCTTTGCAAACTTACAATTTGCCCTGTCAAGTATTTAAACAACCGCTCAATCACGTGTCAGCGGGGGTGGGGAGAGGAAAGTGATTTATAAAAGCGTAATCATAACAAAATAATATAACACAAGAGTAACAAAAATACAAGAGTGCAAAATAAACTACCAGTTTTCTGTCTGGTGTGAATTATAACACAAGAGTGCAAATTAAAAATGGTAAAATATACAACACAACAAGGAATGAATGAATGGGGTTTAACAGCGTACCAACACATTATAAGTTATTCAAGGCCAACAGGAAGGAAAATTCCAGGTTCACTCTGCATGTAAAGAAACAACAAATTAACACACAGATAATAAAACATCAACAAATGAATATGCAGAATGAACCTAAAACCTTGATACCTGCAGAACTGCTGAGTTTCAGCAAATTCTATCATATTACTCAAATTGTCACTTCTTACGACATGCATGAACCACAGTGATCCTATTTTTGCCATTACTCATATGGCTCCCTGGAACCACACAGGGATTGATAATTTAACCACAATAATGAACATGACAAAAAATGATAAAATGAACATGACATCCTTTCAGAGGGTTCCTACCCCTCAGATATCAACAGTGATTCTATTCTTAGGCGGAACCACACAGGTTAGGGTGGGGGGGGGGGGGGGGGGGGGATTGTTACTCCCTGTGGAATATCCTGCATTGTTCTTGAAGAAAATCTTAAAAACAATCTTTCCAGAGAAAATAATTAAAAACATGAATAGCGGGATCAGGTCTCCGCCAAATACGTTTGAACTTTCCACACTGGCTAAGTATAACCCTACATCAAAACACAGAGAAAGATATCATCTAACAAACAACCAAAGACTTTCATTAAGGCATTCTCACTTTTCACATGATGGCCGTCATATATTTATCAAAGAGATGCAATTTCATACGCATTTCACTACTAGTGCTTCATACTTCAACTCATTTCAATTAATTCTTAATTACAATGACCACTCATTAAAGACTGCGTAGGTCATATTTCAATTATCAAAGTAATGGATGGACAGCTGTCTTGTGACATATGGTATTAATGTGCTATAGTTGATCGAAAACCAATTTTTTATTGAATATTAAGGGGTCATTATAAACTCCTGTAAAATTTCATCGATGTTGACGAACACTGAACTTCACTTGTACTTTATAATTATACAGGTACATACAAAATAGTAATCAAATACATAAACCCCTTCAGAAGATGTTGATGGGAAGCCAATTTATTTGCCGAACACACAGACGAATCAGGAGAGGAGCAACGTACACTTAATGCCCCCTCTTAGCTTATATTTATAAAAATAGATGTACAATGAGTAGTTTAATTAATTAACAGAACCCATGTAATTAATTGGCGGCAGGCTTTTCACAAGACTACTGTGTTTAGAATATCATTGTATCTTAAATGTTTCTCAAAGGAACACACTGGTTATGCATTTGTGTGTGTATTAAGACTGATTTGATGCATGACCATGATATTAAATGCCATTTCCCTTAGACAAGCTGACGATGTCGAAGTAACCACTACATTGTATTTACTTTGGCAAAGAATGCCACTAGGCCAGTGGTTGGAGCTATAGTTGATCAGGTCAACTGAATGTGTCGTATAATGGAGCCAGAAGGTAGTGGGTTCGATACCCTGCCAATGCCTTCCTCAAACAAGTAAATTAACCACATAAAATTGGTGTCAACGACGTCATCGCACTGCTCCAGGAAGCCATTTCATGCTGATACATAACCATAATATTCACTATTTAATAAAGATACGAAATTTGACAATTACATAAGAGTAAAATATTACTTTTCATGGCAACTTAATTTTTATTCATGTTCTATATTAAATGTTTGAAATATTACAAAAGTACTGTCATACTTTTTAATCACACCTAATGTGTTATACAAGTACTAGTTCTACCCTTTTACACATTTTACTTGTCTAAATTATAGCAACTTCACAATTGATGTAAAATAATTGATGTTAGACTATGGCCAGGGTACTGTGTGCTTACCGCAAATAATCTTGATTACATAATAATAATGATACTAAATTGTCCTTATTTACGGAGGAAACAGACTTGGATCAATATTTAATCTTCCCTGAGGTCCTCAACATAACTCAACTATACAGTCAGTCTTGTGTTACTCATCACAAAACAATATATGATAATAAATAATGGCCGACACTGGAAATATGATATTTTAGACCTTTAGATATATCAGATCTTGTGTCTATCATCAGAAATGCTAACTGACCATCAAAATGTCACATGTCAATTGTGGTCAAATCATCAGCGCGATCATGTGATCGTATCATGTGGCACATACTGGCATCATGTGATGCACCCCTAAGTATAATACAGCATCCTGTTGACGACAAATTATAACGCCCTGGCTATCAGAATAAAGATATTTACCTGAAGATTAGATGAAGATTTATAAACAAATTTCTGTGTCTTGAAGATTGGACAATGATTTAAGAACAAATTTCTGTATCTTGAAGATTGGACAAAGATTTAAGAACAAATCTCTGTATCTTGAAGATTGGATAAAGATTTAAAAAAAAAAAATCTGCATCTTGAAGATTTGATAGACTTATGAACAAATTTCTGTATCTTGAAGATTGGACAAAGATTTAAGAACAAATTTCTGTATCTTGAAGATTGGATAAATGTATCTTGAAGATTGGACAAAGATTTAAAAAAAAATTTCTGCATCTTGAAGATTTGATAGACTTATGAACAAATTTCTGTATCTTGGAGATTGGACAAAGATTTAAGAACAAATCTCTGTATCTTGAAGATTGGATAAAGATTTAAAAAAAAAAAAATCAGCATCTTGAAGATTTGATAGACTTATGAACAAATTTCTGTATCTTGGAGATTGGATAAAGATTTATAAACAAAGTTATGTATCTTGAAGATTGATAAAGATTTATAAAAATTTTGAAGTTTTCTTTCACAGTGGTGAATTTCTGTAATAACAGATTCTTCCATACTTATTTAAGGGTTATTCCATTATCATTTAGAAGGGGTGTGGATGATAATTTACTGACTGAAAGTCGAACAATGAAGATCCTTATCAGACCTAACCTTTCACCCCCAGTAACTCCCAGGCTGGTCTCAGTCTGCAATGTTGATTTCAACAGCAGCCGACACTTGAAGTATACACTGCTGACATAACAGCCAGGTTGTAAGAAATTTGGTCTGGTTTAAGAAATCGATTGCCAAATAAAGGAAATCAATTGCCAAATTAAGAAACTACTTTTGTCTTTGGCAGACACGTCTGGTTCTAAATGTCGTGCCGTTCTCATGCCCACTGACGGGAACCATTTTTTGTCCAAGGCATAATTGATTTCAATAACGGCTTTACACAATAATCAAACAATAATTGTTCTTTTCTACGTTACAACAACTTCGCTGAAATATCTAGACATTTACGCATTAATAATTCTAAGCTCTGTTCATAAGACGCAAATCAGAAGCTCACAAAACTATAGAAATAATCCATATGCAGTTTATTAAAACTAAATCAGAAGCCAACTATGAAACTTTATATTTATAAACGTCATCACTCTGGCATCTTAATCAATACGTTGACAAGTGATAGTCGTGTAATAACGATGTGTTGTTTTACTGCTGCTTTTTTGCTCCATGTCGCATCCCAGAGGAGAACATATCAATCCGATTCAACCATGATCCATAGAAATTTTTTGTAATTTCATAATGCCTGTTATTTGCATTTGTATTGAAACCCAAATAACAGATAGTATCCGGACAATCTTCATACATTTTTGAATGATGACGAGTAAATTATGATGCTGAATTATACCAGTCCCCTTGTGACAGGAAGTGGGGATTACACAGGAAATGTATTTGCCTTAAAGCTGCCATTGATTCTGTGTGTTTTTTTAATTAGTCACCAAATTGTTTAAATAACCGTTTTGTAATCAGTATATAAATGGCAAATGTTTGCAAATTAAAATAACAGCAACCTCAGTCTCTGTACATGTAAGTTTAATTATCATACTGCCAGTGGAGGGTATTAGTTTGTGGTGGTCTGGTTGTTAGTTGTTGTTGTTGTATGATGTTTAGCGTCACTTTCAACAATTTTTCAGTCATATCACGACGATGTCTACTTGAGACAGTATTCTGAGTGCTGTCACTCTGGAGTATCATGCTGCAGACACATGGTATGATACCCCACCCAGTCACATTATACTGAAACCATGCCAACCAGACCTAAAACTTTCCTCTAAATGCTGAGCGTCAAGCGAGGAAGATTCTAGTACCATTTTTAAAGTATTTGGTATGACCCGGTTAGAGATCGAACCCACAACCTTTCCCATGTGAGGAAAACACTCTACCACTAGGCCACGCTGTGGTATCTCGTTGTTAGTATTCAGATGCAGATAACCCCAATTTACGGTCACTAAGTGTAGATTCAATTCCAGGTTTTTCAAACACAGTCTCATGGTTCCTTATTCAAACTTTTATTTTTTAATGTTAAATTCTGTGAAAGGTCGTCATCTTTTGTAAGAGATGTCAAGCTTATTGTGTATGTATAAAAGGATCCAAGTTTTACTCAAAACACTGGATGAATTTTGGATGAATTTTAACAAAATTGTGCAAGCTTTATAAGACATGATAATACAGAATACAAGTTATCCATGAACGAGTTGTCTATCAATGATTTTCTCATCATCACTTATGCCTCTGGTTTCGGACATGAGTTCGAGTATAGCTGCATGCGTCTGATCAACACTTTACGTAAAGACTGACCACTTGCAGAAGGACAGTGTTTCTACTCAGATCCAACCGTATATGCACCTCTAAGTTCTAATCCTCTATCAACAAAACTAAGGAATTATACACAGAATGAAAGGCAACTACGGTAATTAAGATTTTGTGAACCTTCGCATATTCGTGCAAAATGTCGTAATATCTCGTTTTCAATTATTTTAACATACATTCATCTCAGGAACACAAATAAAAATTCTAACATTTTAGAATGAAATTCTCATCGAAACAAAGTTAACAATTCCCAGCAATTTGTGTTTAAACTTGTTAAAGTAGCTATAATAACAACAAAATTGTGAGAAATTTTATTTCAAACCTCAATATCTTTAATTCAAGAACATTTTGTGTGATCAAAACATATCAAAACATTTGAGATTACATACAACTTACATTGCATGTGAATTCTGAATTATTAATTTGCCAAATAATTAATCCTTCTTGTGCTATTTTATCAACATTTATATATATATATATATTAAGTCCTTGACAAAACTGAAACCTTTCAATATAATCTATTATGCATTGAAAATGGTATTCAACACCAAATCTCATATTTGTAACCAAATTTGCAGTAATTGAAATACCATCAGCATTATGTTAAAGTGTTTACAGAAATGGCAGTACTGGTAAATGCTGTCTGAATATGACCTGCTATAGAACTCCATCTATTAGTACATCTCCAGTGAATCTTTCTCAAGGTCTACACCAGGGATTTTTCTTCCACTAGACTATATATTTAGGTAATCAATGTTCGTTATATTTATAAATGGAATATTTCAATTATTGTGAAAAAATCTGGAGATTTGCGGAGCTTACACCCACGACCGAAGATGGCAAAGTGAGAAAACTTCAATAATAAAAAGTAAAACGTAAGATTTCTGGATTAGGATTCTAGACAGTCTTGCCTATTTCTGCTCTATCTCAAAATGCGCTTTTGCATATGAATGAAAGCACTTAATAACAGTCAACCATCTCTTAAAGGCGTGTAAGTCATATATAAATGATACATTAACTGGGTTTTATTGCCAAATACAAGACATTAACGGTAAATTCATCAGCAAACTGTAAGACATATCAGCCCTTTATTGCTAGAAATTGTGTCTTTACACTGAGATGGTTTAGTACTAAGTGAAAAAAGAGTATTGATTAATTTATTGAATATTTAGCATCATTTTTAAGTCATCAAGCTTCATTATCATAAATACCATCTTTATCTTCAATATTCTCATTTTCAACGTCATCACCACCACCACCACCACCACCATCATCATCATCATCATCATCATCATTCAAACACCAATATCAATCAGTTTTGTATTTTTATACAGTTATATATAATGTATAATACAATCTATGTGTATGTCGCTGTAAATTGTCGAGAAAAAATTTGTGTCTAAGTATGACGCTCTGCTTCTCGACACTTGCAACACAGGTATAGATGTTGCTACCAGAATTCACACGCACAATCACCATGCAAGTTCATATAACAAATTAAAGCACAGCATAAAAATACGGCAGTGGTGATTCTTTCTTACACATCCATGCTTGCATATCCTCATTATCATCATCAAATACAGAATTTTTAAACAGGATGTGTCGTATGCAGTCCAGGGTCACTAAATACATGCAGAAGTGTTCAAGCAGGATGGGTTGTATGCAGTCCAGGGTCACTAAATACATGCAGAAGTGTTCAAGCAGGACGGGTCGTATGCAGTTCAGGGTCACTAAATACATGTAGAAGTGTTCAAGCAGGATGGGTTGTATGCAGTCCAGGGTCGCTAAATACATGCAGAAGTGTTCAAGCAGGATGGGTCGTATGCAGTCCAGGGTCAATAATACATGCAAAAGTGTTCAAGCAGGATGGGTCGTATGCAGTCCAGGGTCACTAAATACATGCAGAATTATTCAAGTAGGATGGGTCGTATGCAGTCCAGGGTCAATAATACATGCAAAAGTGTTCAAGCAGGCGGGTCGTATGCAGTCCAGGGTCAATAATACATGCAGAAGTGTTCAAGCAGGACGGGTCGTATGCAGTCAAGGGTCAATAATACATGCAGAAGTGTTCAAGCATACAGGATGGGTCGTATGCAGTCCAGGGTCACTAAATACATGCAGAAGTGTTCAAGCATACTTTTTTTCACCATTTTTCATTAAAAAAATTGAAAACTCTTTTTTTTTTTTTTATTTGATATTCAGGAATATAAATATATCAAGACAAATCCCATCTCCACTCAACCTGCTGTCCTCTCTAAAATCCGCCAGTGATCATGTAACTAACTTCACAACTTATATACTAATAACCCGGCATGAATGACACGTGTGCAGCCATCCCTCCCATGCAAAAATACCATCCGTCAGACTCTTCTCCGTTATAATATGACACATAGATAAGTTAGTGGATTATGGGAGAGAAAATAGGTGACAAAGAAAGTCGGATTAATAAAATGGCAAGCTATAAATTCAATCGACTGCTGATAACAGATAGATGGGGGAAGATAACGCTAATTTCTACCTTTTTTTGAAATCAATATGTCAATAATGTGCGTCAAGTGTGATATGAACACTAAAATATCCCCGCTGCGAGGACATGACACTTCCAATGTACTAGCCACAGGCTACTTTTACCTCTTTTTGTAAGCATGCATGTGGAACATGTTGGCGTATAACTATAGCCATTGGAATGTCAGTATTTTATGACACGTGACAACATTTAAAGTTGTAGTGATTGGAGTCATTGAAGTGGTGGTAGAGCATCAGACCCTATATAAGTGGGTCATAGGTTCGATACCTGCTCAGATACTGTCTGCGTGCATGAGATCGTATTTAAACGCTGCCACATTGAAATATCATACCACCAACACATGGCATGACACCACACCAAATCAAAAGTTTTTATCATTATTTTTTTATGATATCTTATATCACTTATTTATCGTTTTTACTCAACACTGCAATTTGCTTCACTCATCACTTGACTTTTTGACTCAATATTGTTGAACTATTTACTCACCACAAATACTTGTTTTACTCACCAATTTACTGTTTGACTCAACACTAGACTTTTTTTATGCTCAATACTCAAACTTTTTTTACTAGACATTTAACTGTTGCCAAATTGACAAGAACACCTCAACAAAACCGCAATTGATCTAGTGATAATATAGGCCAATTTTAACCCTTTACTTCATATAGACACCTTTGGACACCTCTAATATAAAAGGCTTTTGAATTATTGGGTGAATTATGTTTATATTAACTGACAGAGTGGAAAACAGTGCAGGAAGTGTTCAGATTGCTCTGAACTCTTCCTGCACTTTTTTTCAAAGGCCTTCTGTGATTTGTGCGGTAAAACGCGTATCTATGGAGTGAAGGGTTAAAAGAAGTATATAGGGATTTTTCAAAATTTTAAAATTGACTAAAACCATTTGTTTCTAATATATAATTAATATGCTCACTGAATCCGTATTGCCTTAAGGATATCTATTTAAATGTGGGTTTGATCCTCCATGCAACAATGTGTGATGTCCTTAAGCAAGACATTTTATCCGCATAAATTGCTTTAAAAATACTGCATTTACCCAGTAATACTTTGAGCGTGATTTGTTGTTAGAACTTGTTTCACAATTGATGTAAAATAAATAAGTTTATACAACTTCCAAATCCGCCGTAATCAATATGATCAAGCTAGGTTTTTGTATGATAGTTATATCATAGATAGTTCCTCTATTGAAGGCAGTACAGAGAACTCCATTAGAAATGACATTGCCAGGAATGCCATCCTGAACTAAACTGCTAAATTTTTTTAACTTTAAACGAATAATAAATTTAAACGAGGCCATCCCCCAAACACGTTAAGTGGCAAGTAGCTTTTAACAATTTGCACGTTTAAATGAGGCCACCCAAACACTTCAAGTGACAAGAAGCTCTTTACAATTTACGCAATCTTAATAACAAATGCGTTGGTGTTTGTTTGTTTTATTTTCAAGCAAATGATGAAGACGTGTTTAGACTTTGAAAAAAGAATCATTCTAAGAAAAAAATGGCTATGAAATAAAGAACTTAAATTTAGTTTAAAAAAAACAACACTTTCACAAAACAAAAAAATGGTGCTTTGAAAAACATTTCATTAGTGTAATCTCCAACCCAAATGGTGATTTGAAGCATAATCTCCAACCACTTTGAATGATTAAGCTGCAAACTGCGTGACAGGGTAGTAATTACTTTGTCAGAAAAGGCTAAACAGATCTTATCTTTAAAAAAAGAGAATCTTTCATGCACACATATACCTGGCAAACAATGATTGATCCTGCAAGCAGAAGACAAGGACTGATTTCGTACATGAGACAATGGAGAGGTTCATCTCATTACGTAACGCTGATTACATAATACCTTGAATTATGTTTGTTATAGGATTATGCTAAAAAATTTTTTATTAAATATATTAGTGTAATAATATAAAGAGGAATTAATTTGAATCATAAATAAATGGATTTAGGTTTTTACGGTTCTGCAGGATATCTTCTTCACACACGCATGCATGCACACACACACACACACAGCAGACACGTGTAGTTTGCAACCAAAGAACAAAATGACCTTGACCTGTTAAAGTTTTAACCTAAATTATATGAGCTGCATCTTTACATACTAGCCTTAGCATATATAAATCAATTTAGGTTTTTACAGCTATGTAGGATATATTTACACACACCTAAAAGACAGGTGTAGGTTGCTGCCAAAGAACAAAATGACCGTGACCTGTTAAAGTTTTAACCTAAATTATATGGCCTTCACCAGTCTTTTACAGACTAGCATTAGCATAAATAAATCAATCTAGGTTTTTAAGGCTCTGTAGGCTATCTTCACACAAACACAGAAGAAACATATTGTATGCTGCCAAAGAACAAAATGACCATGACCTGTTGAGTTTAAAATGACCATGACTAGTTAAAGTTAAAATAAATAATATGACCTTCACCTATACATACTAGTCGTATCATAAATTACAAATGCAAACTGGGTAGAAAATATTCTGTAATAAAATGAAAAAAAAATCAAAAGAATTTATTGTATATCTTAATTTATAAGCATATTTTATAGTGTGCCATTAACCTAAATAAATAAATAGATAGTATGCTTAAAAACACTATGGTTTAACCATATTTCGATGACAAAATTTTAAAAAATCAAGCAGGGCCAGGTTAGCTCAGTCTGTAGCACGTCTCCATGATGATTTGTTTATGACATTGCTTATCACTGTTAATCATCTCTCACCACTGATTCAAGTGGGAAACTTATCAGTTATTAGCTGAGATGGATGTTTATACTGTTTAACCTTCCAGGATCTCAGAAAAGAGTGATTAGGTGAACTGATCGTCAGTTAGCCTTCGCTGGCATAAAAGTGACACTTACTATTCAAACCAACAAAAAATATCCAGTTTCCGTGAGTTTTTTGTGACAGATAGATCAGAGATAAAGTGAATCCTGTCCGTCTGCTGCATCACGCAGGGGACATAATAATTTACTAGATACGGCAATAAAGTCATCATCAGTCTATAAAATATCTGAAAATATATAATAATGGTAACCAGTTTTATATACTTTTTGTCTGAAAGAAGTGTTACTAGATATGGGAATTCTTGCAAAAAGAATCAAACTATTCAAATAAACTGAAAGGATAAAGAAAGGCCGGGTGAATTTCAGAGCCATATTAAAACTATTGAAAGCAATATTTTCATAAAAGGTATGTAAAGGTATATCATTAATGATTTTGTCAATACAGTCAAATTTGTGTAAGCGGTCACCTCTATTAAGCAGCCACTTATCTTAAGCAGCCACATTTGCTATTTACCATTTCTATGCTTTCAGAGCAAATTTACCTGTATTAAGCAACAACCTGTCTTAAAAGGCCATTTTGCTCATTCTTTTGATTGGCTGCTTAAGACAGGTTTGACTATACGATCATTTTGAGAAGAAAGGAGTAATGATAAACTTTTACACATAGTGCCGAGGCGAACTCAGAAATATTCATGCTCATTTGAAGAAATTCTCACCTCATACCCTTACATTAAACTTCATCCACAGTCATGTATTGGCTTACCTGAAAATAGAAAAAACAGGAGTGTGAAATTAATACATTTAAACATTTTGTAAAATTAGAATATTCAGGTTGACCTTTATTATTCAGCAGCCTGTCCTTAACAAGCCAATATTCTGTTTCCTCTGTTAGAGTTAAAACATTGTTTAGCTGATTACCTGCTGAAGTGCTTTACTGCTGGTATACGAAGACTCATTATTATAATAGTCAAACCTGTGTGAGCAGTCATTTCTATTAAGCAATCACTTGTCTTCAGCAGCCACATTAGCCATTTCACACGGCTATGCTATCACAGCAAATTTACCCGTATTAAGCAACAACCTCTCTTAAAAGGCCATTTTTTGCTCATTCCCTTGACTGACTGCTTAAGACAGGTTTGACTGTAACTATTTTAAGCTTGACTGTGAAGAAAAGCCGAAGCTTATTTGAATCTCTCTCAAATCAGCTTACTGGACAGAACCTGCGTAGTCGGTGATGTTTTTTGAGAGGTATTCCAGGGTCCAGCTGGGATTAAACACTCTATTAAGCAACAACTTTCTAAAAAGACCAATTCAGCTCCATCCATGATTGACTGCTTAAGACAGGTTTGGCTGTATTTCGAGCCACTGGATTCAGTGGAGTCAATAATACTCAATATAGAATAACTATTTAAACAAAAAATACAGGATCTGAAGAAAAGAAACAAATAAAAAATTTTAATAGATCAAACACTGCTACATTATTCATGATTCTTACAACCATTGATAATTTAAAACAAATAAATCCACAAAACCAAAATTGCCACAATAAATAATTCAGAACTATTGTCTAAATACTAGGCAGTTCTTAAGGAAACAGGCGGCCAAGATAATATCTACAACCCCAGGGGAAACATATTAAACCCCTTATAAAGATTAACTACAAGATGCGGCCAGAAATTTATTACACTTTTTGCAAAACTGGTCACTTGGTGTGTCCATAGAGAGTAAAACGCAGAGGTCAGCTTGGATGCACTGCTGGATTTTATTGCAATTATAGAGGAATTAATTTCTCATAAAATCAGAAAACTTGATGCTCATTTTGGTCATGCATCATGTGCTGTTGTTCCCCACCCCACACATCAATCTACATCAAAGAAGTTTTATAATTAATGGGTTGAGACAGAACTTAAAATAAAAAATTATACTTCTGTTATACATAAAATTGATATCCAAATCAATTCAAGGAAAAACAATTTTTTTTTTCAATGTTATGCAATCTCAAAGCCAGCATTATGCGTAATTATGTGTTCATTAATATTGGCTTCCCTCCAAAAAAAAAATGTTAAAATTGTTTCCATAAAACTATTTAAATAGAGTTTAAATAGATATTAAATTTGCCAATGACCATTAATTTATGAACATTTTCAAATAGTGTTGTTTATAATAATGTTCCTACAAAATCCTGCAGTTTTAGAGTTTTAAAATGAATTATTTCCAAGATTATTTAACGTTAAAAACTTAATTAAGTTCCTACAATATAGAAGGTCTTATCATTACCATGATTCTGCTCGAATCTCTTTAGTTTAAACAAAACAAGACTGAATATTGCAACATTACATTCATAAAACAGTATTAAATTTAACTGATTCACTGAATTTAATTAAATTTAAAACTGTCATTTAATTATAAAAAAGATTAAATTTTGTGTAACAATCTTGTCATTTTTTGGCTTCATGTTTTCAGCTATGATGTTGATCATCTTAAATCTGTTAAAACAGTGTTTGTTTCCAGGGGCAATTATTGATGAGAGAATTGAAGGATGTGTAAATAAATACTTAATAACAAGAGTACTGTTTCTTTACACTCCTACCAAATGATTATTTTTCTTTCTAACTAGAGGTTGTAGTTGCAGATGAGGGAATCCTGACTGCCTTTGCTGGACATCGCTTCTCAGACCTGTAATCTCAGTCTGAGCAGCGTTGTCTCCCCCCATTGTATAAATTACAGAAATTACCCCTCTAAATACCTTCCCTTGCTCCCAAATTGAATATTACCCATAATTAGGGCCGTGACTCTGCTCGCTTCTCCCTTGAGGTTGTCAAAACAGAATGATTTCTCCCTAAAAGCTGCAGTAAATGCTGAAGAGCAACATCTCCAATGTACAAATTATATATAATTTTGTCATGAAGCTCCAAGGCAGCCGCGGTAACACAACAAAGCACAGGGAATAACTCTAAATAACTCTAAAGTAACAATTAAAAATCTTTATTCAATTTACTCCCAATTTGGTGAGACACTACCCAAATGACTCAGTGCTGCACTAATGTACAAGAAAGTTCACTTAAATATTTCCCCCATTTATCATAATTTGGCAAATGCAAGAGAAAGATGGCATTGACTTGTTGAAAAAAGGAGTCAGACTTATCCCCTTTTCTTGGCAAAAATACATAAAAGACTTCCTTAAGAATGTCTACAGTGACAACATGGATAGCTTTATGCACTTAAAAACACTGCAGCGCTGTCATGGGCCTCTCTATTGTTATGGATTAGGATCTGGAACTGGGACGATTTTCTCACTTTCTGTGCCGATTCTTGCAATCTTTAATCGTCAGGTTTTCATGATTTATGTCAACTATCCAAAGTAGAATGACTCGGCGACTTTCAAATTTGACTGGTGTGTATTTTGCAAACTGACTTGCTTCATTATTTATACAAATATTATGCAATGAGTCTTGTGTTAATGGCAATGGTTAGATGCATCAACTAGTTTAATTTATGGCACCTTGCAGGCATGTTTCAAATGTACTTTAACTTGCAGATGGACGACAACAGAGTTCCTTTCAATGCATTTATCAATTAACCAAAAATGTGTCAGCAACTTAATCAATAAAGGCAGCCTGTGTATGGCAGAAAAAATAGTTTACATCTCCCAAAAATCAGGTCCATTAAATCCCAAAGAAGAGCAGGGTATTCCATGCCTATCCCACAATTCATAGCACTATAATGTCTGTGACTTGATAAGCAAATGACTAATCACCATACTGTCATTGCTATGTCACATAGGGGGGAGGGGGGGGGGGGCTTTGTAATTAAAAACAGTTTAAAGGTCATTGTTTTAACTGTTAAACTTTAAACTTAGGCATTAAAGCCCAAAAATAAAATAATAAATATGTTTATTTTTTTTAGGCAAATTTTTCCTTACATTAGGGGAAAAACATTTATAAGCTTGCAAGTAGCTTAGAGGTATAATGGGAGTTTACATCATTTTATCTTTGTAAATAAACTACTAGTATTATTATTTACATCATTTTTGTTATAACAATAATGAAATTGCCCAAAAATAAGGATGAATTTCAGAATTATACTGTAGCATGTAACTAGTTTGATACATGTTAACCTGGCCTGGATAGCTTAGTTAATTTTTTTTTTACTAACACATCCAGGGGTCAGAAGGTTGCATCCCCGGCTTATCTTAGTCTCTGTGATTATTAGTCATGAACTTTTGTTGGGTGGCTGTGAATCTCCCACTTGTAAATATGTGGGGAAGTAGTCAGTGACTTGCTGATATGATATCATTAAGGCGTGTCTATAGTATTTATAAGCAGTATTTACTTAACATGACCTTTATATCTCTGTCATGTGGTGAAGCTTGCAAAAAAATGTTTTCTGTACCAAAAAAAAAAAAGCATACTACGTTTGCCAACCTGCAACCCACTACGTAGAATGTAGCAGCTTATTAGTACAAAATTTAGGTCCCAAATAATTCTTTATTTCAAGTACATTGTAGTCTAGATACGACATGTGAAAAGAATAATGTTTTTGTAGTTTGTTTTGTAATTTCCGCAGATTGTGGTTTGCAAATATCCGACAAATAATCTTTTCCAGCTCTTCTATTGTGGAGGTAAATTACTCCTAAGTCGCATCTCCAGATGTTGAATTATTGGGTGTATTGTTGTCTGTGTACACAAGTTGGTATTAAATTAACTTTCAGGCTGAATATTAACTTAATTATAAAGACAATACAATGCCATATACTGGAAATTACCAGTCGTGATTTCTTTAATGAAATTTCAAATATTCGTACAATTTATAATTGTAAATGTAACTTCATTTATTAAAATATATTTAAATGTTACAGTTACATACTATAGTTTTATTAATTACACAATTATTGACTCTTAATGCACCAGTATAATACAAACATTTGACCTTTAACCTTGACCTTTACCTATATACTGATCTGGTAAAGTCACCTCTGTTAACATTATGTTAAAATGTGTATATTTGAATATTGTATATAAAATTATGTAATTTTTAAAATTACCTTGACCATAAACATAAAGACTTCTACCATGAATTGACATTGCCAACTCATGACCTTGACCATGACCTACTTTGATGCATATATGTCCATGTCACCAGCATCTGCATATATATTTATACTATAACTACTGCTATTAATATCATTATTATTGGTGTTCAATACCATATAGCATGAACATGGATAGAGGGTTTTCTATATAACTATATTATAGTTGCTGTATAAAACACAGTCGAGACAAAACAAGTTTCTGCCATTATTACAAAGACTAGAAATTCCAGTGTAGGTTTATCAATAAAAAACTTGCTAGGAAAACGCACAGCAAAAACAACACTCTCTCCTAATAATGTTTCTTATAACAATGCAATATACACCTTTTTTTTCTTCTTTTAGTTTGCTATGCTCAAACGAATGAATCATTTACTTTATTTCTGGGAATAAAGGACCAAAAGACATGTTACGTTGTCACTTGCATTTGTCATTTTACATTGAATATATTGTTAGGAAAATAGTATTATATAGCTATCTGGGAAATAAAGATATCTCAAATGGAGATGCAGCCTGCACAATCTTCTCTTATATAATGGCTTCTGATTTACCAACATATCTAAGTTAATTTACTTAAATACTTAAAAGTTTTAATCTAAGAAAAGCATCCAGGTGATCATGATTTTAGACTGGTTCAAGAAGAACTGCATTTGGTTTCATTGATATTGGTAAAAGAATATTAAAGTAAGCAGTCAAAATTAAGTTTTTAACTATTAAAGTAAAACTTAGAAACATATTGGTGAAACAGAAGCCTGATTGAAAATCTCAAGCCAACCAAGTGAACTCTAATATCTTTGACTGAAAGACCACAGCTGCATACAAGCTTTTATAAATGGTAGAATGTTCTCCTCACACACATAGGTTTAATCCCCAGCCATGTTAGAGAGAGACTTGTTCTAGAAGTTTCTGACATTGAATGCTCAGCACTAAGAGAATTCAAAGGTCTAGGACTGGTTGACCCAATGGTAGAGTAGTGGACCAAGTTTTGGGGGTTTGGTGGTTCAACCCCCCTCCATGGCTATGTGTGGTGTCCTTGAGAAATCCTTTGAAAACAACTTGAACATTCAGTTATCAATATGATAAGATAAGAAATGAGACAAATTGCTAATCAAATTGAGTTTTCTCTCCGATTCAGCAGATTTCTGCTAAAGATAACCATGTGAAGATATACTGTTTCACAATTTCTGTCTTTAATAGCATTACAAATTTTCGAAATAAGATATGAAACTTCCAAACTTCACTGCATTTTCTCATAAATACAACGACCGATATGCTACAATTACAGAAAACTGACAGGTTTACAAACAGAAATGTAATCTATCTCAATCGTTTACGATTGTAGGATTGTATAGTGGTTACAAATAAATTACAAATAATTTAACTGTTTCACATAGACAGGCGAAAAAAAAAGATACACTGAATACAAAAGCAGATATATGGGGCTGGTTACTCTGTTGGTGTGTTTTTCATTGCTTAGCATCATTTTTATGCAATCAAGGGCTAACAGATGATCAGTTAACCTAACCATTCTTTCCAGCGATCCTGGAAGGTTAACCAAACTTGTGCGCACTCATCTTCGCAAGTAACTGATAACTGTCCCACTTGAATCAGAGGTGAGAGATGAATGACAATATGAGCTGCCATATTGTATTTTAATCATGATGGAGACTCTGACAAGGCAGGGATTCAAACTTATGACCCCTGGATTGATAGTCAGACGGACTACCAACTTAGCTAACCTGGCTCTGCTGGAAGGAAAAGAATGTGAATTGAAGCCATTTAGAGAGATTAAAGTTGTATTAAATAGCCAATGCTACTCATTCATCTGTTAAGGCACAATTTTGCTTCATCGCTGGCCTGAAATCACCTGAATTAAGGATTCTTTTTTTTCTTTGAACAGTTGCATTATTATTAAGAAGTATATCAGGAAAAAACGCAATTAATGTCATATAAAAATAAAACTTTTTTTAAAATAGTTTATTACATCTCTATATCATTAATAAATAAAATCTGAATGGCTTAGCATGTCAAATCTACCAAAATGTGACAAAATCGCTATTTAAATTGGAGCGGTAAACTTAAAATGAAATTCCCATTTTTAAAAAAAATAGACAGCACTTAAATACTGTTCGACAACCGTTTAATAGTCATTCGCACTCGTTCTAAGATAAAATATTTTTACTACGTATAACAGATCAAATTTAAATCAAGATGAAATCACGCAACTTACTTAATACGTCACAAAATATGATGCAATTTAAACGAGAAATCTATTTAAGTCATACCTAGGCGCGTAGCCCAAGTAAGGAAATCCCTTTTCAAAATATTAATTTGGTATGTTTAAATAGATATCCTTACAGCAAGACGGGGTCAGTGAGTATATATAGGCATAATATAGTGAAAAAAATGTTTAAAGTAAATTTTAAAAATCTGAAAAAATCCTGATAAATTCCCTTTAAAGCAGGATTGATTAAACCCAAATCTGAAAATGTGAGCAATGGATCAACTCATAAATAATCATTGTCAATCTGGGTGACTATAGACAGCTGAGGCTATCCAACATGGCAGAGCTGACGCGCCGTGAGTGACATACACTGTGCTGGTGTGGCTTACCCTTGGCTGCATGGTAAACAAACTGACACCAAGACATGAAGTTGCTGAAGAAATAAGACCATTGATTGGCTGTGTTGATTATGAGGGGAAGAGTCTGGGTGAAAAACGGGAACTCCAGTAGGGAAATAGAATCAAAATTTTAAAACTGAGGTTAGATGCTTGTATATTGAAAATAGTGTTATCAGCCCCCCACCCCCAGCCCTCCCCACACACACACAAACATCATGCACCACCACCATTTAAGAACATAGTGTAGGGGCATTAAATATTAACCAATTGATCTTTAAAAACCCTTCATTTTTTTTTTAACAGTGTTATACACATTTTCACTACTCTACAGGCTATACAGTTTGAGGAGACCAGTAACATAAATAAATCTGTATAAATTTACTTTTTTTCTGCAAGGAACTGCAAACATTCTCACATAAAATGTTTGGACTGAGATTGGCTCGAACCTACAACCTCAGCAGTGACAGGAATGATGTTTTCTGCTTAACATGACAGTATTATCATTCAGCCTCATGAATATAAAACTACTTCTCCAATACACCCATTGCCTTTACACGTATTATCCACTCTGAATAGTTGTCCGCCACGTCATATACCCTCATGGTCGGAAGTTTGCAAGTGAAGGGACTAAAACAAAAGCCATAAGGGCTGCCATATCTAGAAACTCCTTAGTTACAATCAGGGATCAACGACAATAACAAAATCTTTAATCTCACGTCAAATGACTGAAATGAATAATTGATATTAATGGAATGAAAATGGGAGTCAACACTCAAACCAGTCAGCCGTATACATGACCATCATAATGTTTTGTGAAGATAAAAGAATTATGGAACCAGGGAATTCTATTAAATTTATTAAAATTACCAGTCTGTCTTTCCTAAATTCCTTATGTTTGATGCAATGCTCTAAATGGGTTATAGACCGTTTCCATGGTGACTGATATATGACAGTGTGTCCAATTGCTATTTGTCTCTCACCACTGATTCAAGAGGGAAAGTTATCGGTTACTTGGGGAGATGAGTGTTCTCAAGTACAGGTTAACCCTTAACTTCATATAGACGCCTTTGGACACCTCTAATATTGAAAGCATTAATTCACCACGTATCAGCAATGGGTGAATTATGTTTATATTAACTGACAGAGTGGAAAACAGTGCAGGAAGTGTTCAGATTGCTCGTTCAGATTGTAACGAGCAATCTGAACTCTTCCTGCACTGTTTTCAAAGACCTTCTGTGATTGGTGCGGGAAAACGCGTATCTATGGAGTAAAGGGTTAAAGGGTTTTTATCAGGAAAAAATGCTATAAATGTCTTAGAAAAATAAAATTATTCTTAAAATAGATATAAAGCATCTCAACATCATGAAGATCATCATAAAATCCAAATGGTTTGGTATGTCAAATCCACCAAAACGTGACATAATAGATATATAAATTGGAGTGAAAATAGTCTTAAAATAGACAGCTCTTAAATACTGCTTGATGTCATTCGGACTCTTTTTAAGATGAAACTATTTTATTACGTTTAACCTGTATCAATGGTAGGACTACTGTTTAAAAAAATGATGTACTCCTCTGCCCCTGCCCCCCTAAACGACCATATTTAATTAAAATTCACTATATTTCTATTGAAAAAACATGTGTGCCCGTTCAGATATTTTGTTTCTTACCAAAAAAGAAATGAAAAGAATTGCGAACATATAAAATGATGTATCTTAATTTTATATCTGCATCGCGCACCAATTTTAAATTTTTAAACAAAGGTGTTTCAAGAAAACTGATTAGAATTGTCGCATGCTCCTTTAAAGTGTCTTTTATAAAATTCATATCTCTATACTGTCAAAGACAATGACGGCAAATCATCACAGTATGCTGTTTTATTAATTATGAATAGCCTCTAATATTGTTTATGCTAGAAAGATCTAAATTTGTAATTCATCGCAGCTTTGCATGATAAAACGACAGTAGACGAGTCATGCACGTGAAAGTAGCATGTTGTGAAATTACACATGATCATGTCCACGATTAGACTCACGGCAAGTATGGCAGATCAGGAAAAATCACCGTTGTCGCGCATTATCGCATTTTTTCCTACAAAATACAGCCATTACCGTGGTTACTGTGAGGCAAATATTATTAGATATTATACCCCATCATGGTTATCAAATGGATTATACATGATTGAAATATCCCTATCTATTTTGCCATCGTCCAATTATGAATTTTGATGATAGTGGATAGACAGCATTTTTGTTTTTATAGTTCATGTGCCTGAGCTATTAAATCCGAAGCACATGACTTTATTATTATTAAACAATAACGAAATATCACAAATTCGCATTAAATCTGTTTTATGAATTCTGAAAATATAAACATAACAATAAAATGTCATAATACCCATTTGTCAGTTTACAGTTTATCCCTTGACTTCAAGTGGAATGAAATACTGATACTTACTTCTTCATGAAATCATGTTTGTGTGAAAAAAACGTTTTGCACCAGTAGTAATATTTATTTTATGAGCAGAAAAAAACTTTTATTTAATACCAGTACTTAATAAATAGAAACATTATTTTAACCCATTTCTTCTTCAGGCTTTAAAAATATATCAGCGTTCCTAACGAAAATGATAAAAACCATATAAAACAGAGGCAGCTTTATATTGTCTTATAACAATTGTGGCCAAAAATAAAAATGTATTGTTTCATGTTATCTATCTATTCCTACCCAATCCACAAAACCCCACTCCCCCACTACCCATTTTTTTGCGTATATTAACATTTCATAAGAGAATTTTGTGATCTTCATAAAAAAAACAAAAAAAAACAAAAACACCAAAAAAAGTAATTGGAATACCAAAATACTTCCAGACATGGTTGGGAAACAGGAAACAAACATTCTTTTTTATTATTATTGTTGGCCTTACCAAAACAAAACAAAAGCTGGTCATAAACCTCATTAAAAGAAAGATAACATAATTATCAAAAAATAATTACAATTTCATGTTTTTTACAATTTTTAGCAATTAACAGTTAGGATGTGGCAATTAATAACTTGGTAACCCCTATGTTCCAATAACAAACAAGTTGGCTGCTTTTAAAAAGCATCCAATGGTTTGGTCTTATAAACTAAATTTGTGGATATATTAATTTTAAAAACAACAGTCAAAAATTACTGTTTTTTCCAAAACTTGTGCATGTTCGGCAATATATCTGATTCTGACGACGTGTCACACCGGCAAACTATATGTTTCTGTTGTATCGAGTAAAATAAACAACTAAAGCTGTTTAATTGTGTTATTGTTTTCATTGTTATGGGTTCAGCATATTATAATAATTGAGAAAATGCTTCGTTATTTGAAAATTATTTACATTTACTCGGTAGGAATCTGTCAGAAACAGCCATAAGTTGTCAAAAAAGATAAGTTTCAAGTCCTCATTTAAGCAAGGAATTTTAGAAAATTCCTTGATTTAATACATTATCATTTTTTTGACCTGATTAAATATGCAAAGAACAATTCATAGTGATCTCAATTAGTGCATTAAAACGTCACAATCCATTATTACACACACCACATTTCCTTTTAGCCGGAAAGTGGTCGGAACATGACTAGGTTTTAATATCAATACCAGTTTGTACATTCCCATGATGCACTGTTTAGAAAAACAATGGCGACCTCCGTGTGGCGAATGCTCTGTTTTTAACACGTAATCGTGACGTTTCAATATGGCAGCGCCCAGAGTCAATTTCTTAACTTGCCCTTACATAGGGTTTGGTCGCTCATGCGATCTTACCAAAAATACAAAATGTTAATGGTAGTATAAGTAATGCCTAAAAGCGTATCGGCCACTGGTATGAATAGCCTGACAGCCAGTTGCTTAACTCCTGGTTACTCCAGATATAAACAATCACTGTCATTTACTTAACAATCTGAATTCTATTCCAGATTCCAAATTATCAGAGAGCATTATTAGTGTCTATATTACATTCAGTCTGGATTTCCCCAGCATGTTGTCATGATATTGGCAGAGGAAAAGTAGTTCCTTAAACCTGACAGCCAATGTCGTACAGTTTCTTACAGAAACAGGAAAAATAGTTTCCATCTTGACAATTCTAAAGTAAAAAAATATTTACTCAGAAAAATCTTTGGCGAATCTTGAGTCTTCGCACTAAAATGACGGCAAGATCAACCCTAACCCTAACCATCATCATCATCATTATTGTTGTTACCATCATCATATTAATTGGCATCATCAACACCACCATATTCAATTACAACAGTCATCATAATTTTTTGGAAAAGCGCAGCAATTTTTTTAAACAAAAATTTATACAATAACTGCAACTATCATCATCAGCATCATTGCCGAGAGCCTACGCAAAGGAATAAAATTTAAATATTTATACAATCTGCTGCAATTTTTCGATGTACCCTATTGTAAATTCCCCCATACCCCATCTTTATTTCCTTCAGCTGTGAGAACACCATGTAAGAATATCAATGTAGGCGCGTTTTTATACGACAAAATAAAACACAAAAATGAAAATTGCTGACGGCAGCTAAAAACAGGATGGAAATCCACTGACACAAATTGTAAGGCATTTTTTGAAAATGACATATTTTCCCCACAAACAAACTGGATTAGTGTAGAATTGTCTTCTTTAACTATGAAATCAATTTCTGCGCGAGGTTTGAACTCTGATGAATCCTAGTTATATGTATAGATACATTCACTGATGCTATTTACTCCTGCAGTTACAGCTGCAGTTTCATGTTCACTTTCTATAATAGACTTCACTTTGTTTTTGGATGAATTCATATCTAACTGAAGGGTGGTTATGTCGTGGATAGTGTTGGCTGCTCATGCCAGAGGTTGCAGGTTCAATCCCCAGCTTGACCCAATGCATCTAATAAATGACTCAGGAAGTGAACTCAAAAGTGGTTCGAAATAGCTTTCAGCTTTTTTCGCAATCAAACTAAAATGAGTTAGTTAAATCTTTATAACAGAAAATTATAAGTATTGAAAAAAAGACTGAGAGCAAAACAATATAAACCCTCATGTTGTCTTTCTTTCGAATATGTCATTAATTTCTATATGTATTTCTTGGGAAACTGAAAGTCCCTTATTTTAGAAAAACTTTCAGAAGTTGTTTTGTTCACATTTTTGGGAGGTTTCAAATGTTTGTATCACTGACTTATATGGAGTTCTGGGAGATTTTTAAATGAACCTAGGTTGAAGTTTTCTCCAAGTCAAAGAAACTATAATTGGAGAGGCAAAATATTTAAGGAAGGATGGACATGTTGATCCTATCTATAGTTTGTGTCGGGCATGTGGTTTAGCTGTAGAGAATCAAACCTGAGGATTGAAAGGCCATGAGTTCACAGTCATGTGTTATTTATGTATGCTTTATCATATAAGCACTGGATCCATCCAGGAAGGCAGGGAGTCAGATTGAATGTTGTTGCATGATGTTTAGCGTCGCTTTAAACAATTTTTCAGTCATATCGTGACGGTGTCTACTTGAGACAGTATTCTGTCACACTGGAGTATCATGCCGCAGACACATGGTATGATACCCCACCCAGTCACATTATACTGACACCGGGCCGACCAGACCTAGAACTCTGCTCTAAATGCTGAGCGTCAAGCGAGGAAGCTTCAAGTACCATTTTTAAAGTCTTTGGTATGACCCAAGAGTCAGACTGAAATAATTTGTTTCACATATAAAACAAACAGGTTAATCCAATTGCACTATCAACAGCAATAGTTAATTCTGTCCAAAATGTCTAATAATGGCACATTTTCGTTTTACTACATTTAATCCAGCAGTCGTTAGTTCGAATCCCCGCTCGGTCACAAGGATATACAACATTGGGCTACATTATCGTTCGTCTCTCACTGCTGATCCCAGTGGGAATGTTATCAGTTACTCACTGAGATGGTGTCCTTGAGTGCTGAATTAAACCCTCCACTGGATTCCAGGAAAGAATGGTTATGTTAACTTAATCGCCTGTCAGCCCTCAATGGCATAATATGATGCTAAGTAATCAAACAAAACAACCAGTCTGTCCAAAATGTCTGGTAACTGAGGAAGTGATTTGAAAAACACTAATGACCTGCTAAACCAACAGGTTAAAAACAGCATAAATCAAATTTGAAATAAAGAGAATAAAATCTGGTTGTGATTGTTTCTGGTCAGCACATTACTGTATAAAGATATTATAATATAAAACAGACTGGTATCGGCATTCTGTCTTATGAAGATAGATAATAATATAAAACAGACTGGTATCATGGTTGTGTCTTGGTCAGCATTGTTATGAAGAAAGACAGACTGGTATCTTGGTAGCTGCAGTATATCAATAGTTGGGATAAGGAAATTATAAAGCAATGTTTGCGGGACAAGTTTAGATTAGCTAATGGCCGTTTTATGATACTGATGTTTTATAGAAGAAACACACAAGCAATAATCTTCCTAATGATAAAATGCAGATTTCACAGGCAAATTGCTACTGTAAACATCTATGACCCTTGACCTTCTCACTAATGCCAGAAAATGGAGGTCATAGTTAATCATAATTCATCTAGATATCTGAGATATCTGCAACTGGATTATCAATTTAGAATTCTGATGGGGGACATTATGGGACCACGTTTATTATTACTGTATGTATGCCAGTGTACCGTTTCCCACAATGCAATATAATTATATTCCTATCTATAACAATCAGTATAAATGAACTATGAAAGACCTGTTTTATTTGTTAAACTTTTAAAATTGGCTAAAATGTTTTTATCAATCTATCATGCCTTATAAAATAAACTCACTGATCCAGTACTGCCGAAAGTAAAGTATTTAAAAGCTGTTTATTTTTAGAATTGGGATTTTGTTTACCAATTTAATAATTATTTTATTTTTTAAAACATGTATTACTGGTCATACCTAATACCGCGAGTCTAAAATATTTTCAACCATATAAAGAATGGCGTCAGTAATAAACAGTAATAAGGTTACTTAAATGTGCTGAGTAATAAACAGTTGCCGATACGAAATGCAAACAAATACCGATGCTAATGAAAGTTGGAGCTTTGCGCATGTCTTCCCAGATTGTTATTATACGGGCATTCGTGGTAAAAGGTATATCGTGGTATTATGTAGACAAGGGATAATACTTTTTTTACTGATATATTCCCTTTAAAATGTTAAATAATGTGACTTTTTAGTTTGAATGTTCAACTGTCAAGTTTAATTATTATAAAGAGCTTGACGGCATCACTGTTGTAGAGAAGAGGCAGACAAAATCACTCAATGTCAACGAAAGCTCCAACACAGAATTAGTGTAACAGAACACTCTATGTTTCAAATTACATTTTAAGCCATCTAATATGTGCGTCTAAGTCTAAACACTCTTTCCTTATTTATAAATTGTTCGATTTTAACTTGCGTAGATTTCGTCAGACAGTATATATTCATTCTGCACCAATGCTGTTAGATTCCAACCGCGTAGCGCCTGCCAAAACAGCAAACTCCCGTTATTTATATAATGTTTGTTAATAATCATCGGAGACCAATTTGCTAAATGCTTCTTGCGCAATAGTTTACCAGGCTAACAATTAGGAAGCAATACATGTTTTTGCATCGTTTTAAAACCTTTTATCTGTTTAACTTCACTCTCAGGGCATCTTCTGGCTCTTAC
Source organism: Panopea generosa (assembly GCA_029582155.1). Taxonomy (NCBI): domain Eukaryota; kingdom Metazoa; phylum Mollusca; class Bivalvia; order Adapedonta; family Hiatellidae; genus Panopea; species Panopea generosa. Next base: position 45,162,740 of record CM055902.1, on the reverse strand, counting down.
GAAATGTACACAGGAAAGATTTATTGGACCAATTAAGGTAGTAAACAGTATTAGAGAAATGTGTCTTCCATTTAAACGTTTCTTTAATGTTTTGTTATGTTGCGTAATCTAGTTTGTGTAATATGTATATAAATGGGACAACAAGTTACCCTCCTAATGGATTCCATAATCAAATATATAGCTGAAGATATGATCATAAATCTACAAATCTTTGCTAATTTAGTTGCCACTGTCCTCTGTTATGTACATCTGATGGCAAACACCGACATTTTTACATAACATCAAACGAGCAAGTATTGGAAATATGTCTCGCCAAAAAGAGAGCTTTTCCGAACATGATATTTCAGGAGAGAGAAAGTCGCAATTGTATTTTGTATGGAAAGCACCATGCATGTTTCGTGAAAATCATTGACAGAAGTAGAGAGAGAGTGTGGTAGAAAGAGATGATCAATCAAATTTTTTTGAACATTTAACAATATCCAGGCCAGCGATACATCATCTGTGAATACAAACTGTCTATCTGCATTAACAGTTAACAACTGATAGACATCACATGTTCATAAATAAGTGCTCATCTTTAAATTGAAATTCTGATCAAATTTATTTCAGCAATATACCAGTAGTATATACACAGAGACAGAGATCTGCAGCATAAAAATGTCTTAATTTCTTCTCATTTGTACAGTTATATTGCTACTACCAATAGGAGTGCCTGAGATAAAAGTTACAGTTTAAAGGAATGCCGGAGCACAATGAAAAGCTACAATTAAGTACTGCTTTTACTGGTTACCCACATCACTGTACCCAGGCATAATGACACAATTGGTCTCATATCAGTCTCGTCGTGGGCTTGGTTAGCTCAGTCGTTAGTGTGACTGACTTTTTAATCCAGGAGTTGTGAGTTTGAATCCCCGCCAGGCCAGTCTCTGTGATAGTTGTTATACGACATTCCTTTCATTATCATTTGTCTCTCACCGCTTATGCAAGTGGTAAAGTTCGTTAACAGTTACTTGGAGAGATGATTGTGCTCAAGTAATGTGATTACCCTTCCAGGATACAAGAAAACAGTGGTTGAATTACTAATCGTCCTTTAGCTCTTTATGGTATAAAAATGGTGCAAAATATTCAATTAAATCAATCAATTATATCAGTCTCATTAAACTCTCATTTCATTATCTATATTTTATATAAGAATCATAAACAAGAGGGGCGACATGACCCTATCTGATGCATGTTGGGAAAGAGAAAATGCAAATTTTGTCAAAATACAATGCACGTTCTGAGCACTGAGACTTGGTTTATAACCAGTACAAAATGAATTATGCTGCACGCAGTTTAACACATGCAAAATGCAAAATGAAGACTGTAATGTAAAACGATTGCTGATTTTCTATTTATAAACACTGACAATATAAAAAATTTACAGTTTAGAAATTGAAAGGCAAGTAGAAATAATATGCAGATCACTTGTAATATTATGGAATTTTTCGGAGCAAAGGAAATCATATTTTGCGCAGATGAGGGTGTATTATTTGGATAGACAATATCATATTGTCCTCTCACCAATCTCTATCATTTCAAAATTTGTATCCCTATCCCTCCCCCATTGTCTCAACTCTAACCCTGCCCCAAATTCTCCCCCCCCCCCTCCCCAACCATTATTTGATGTCATCCAGTTTGATTGGCAGTGGAACATCTTCAGTGTTTAAGCAATCATGTCATATTGTATCCCACTCCATCCCCAATATCTCAACTCTACCCCCTCCCCCCCCACTTCCCACTTGATGTCATCCAGTTTGATTGGCAGTTGAACATCTTCAATGTTTGAGTAATCATGTCATATTGTATCCCACTCCATCCCCAATCTCTCAACTTTACCCCCCTCCTTCCCACTTAATGTCATCCAGTTTGATTGGCAATTGAACATCTTCAGTGTTTGAGCAATCATGTTATATTGTATCCCACTCCATCCCCAATCTCTCAACTCTACCCCCTCCTTCCTACTTGATGTCATCCAGTTTGATTGGCAGTTGAAAATATTCAATGTTTGAGCAATCATGTCATATTGTATCCCACTCCATCCCCAATCTCTCAACTCTACCCCCTCCTTCCTACTTGATGTCATCCAGTTTGATTGGCAGTTGAAAATCTTCAATGTTTTGAGCAATCATGTCATATTGTATCCCACTCCATCCCCATTCTCTCAACTCTACCCACCCCACTTCCCACTTCTCCCCATCTGATGTCATTCACTTTGGTAGTGAAATATTATAATTAACATCCAAACAAATTCTGTTAAAAATTATTTATAATATTTCGACTGTGAAACAAGCTTTTACAGCTTAGACTAATCAAGCTCAAAGTCTACATGGGTAGAACCGTGAGTACCAAGCATATGTGGATCAAGTATCAAGCTCACGACACCACAAGTAGCCTTGGCGAAGGATCGATCCTCGGTCAGATGCTCTACCACTGGACCAGAGCTGTGACAGGACAGGCACAAGTAACGGGCCTTGTGATACAGTCTTAGTCCGCATCCCAACAAAAAATAAATCCTGGAAACTATCAGTTATCCTTTTTTATTTCATGGCAATTAGCCCTGTCATCATATCACCGATAAACACCCATTAAAAGAACTTACATGAAAACATTGTCAGGGTGATTTGTAGGCCGTGGCTTTAGTCCCCACTTTCATAGTCAGATAAAGGATGAGAGATGGAACGTTCTATATGAAATTACCCATCATGCCTCTAACATTTACTTTATGTTCATTTCCTGTATAATTAGGGTTGAATAATGTCAGATCTGTCGGTAATTACCAATCATTAATGTTGTATCGGGGAAGTTTTACACCCACTCCAATGCCAGTAAATCTGCATTTGGTATCATTTGGTTATGGGTTTTTCCCCATGTGTACATTTGGATCCTTTTGGGGCCAAAGATCAGCCCTATTCCTCCGAAAACATATGTTTTTTTCCGTAATGCAAGAAAAATATTTGTTTTTATAATAATTATTATGTTAGTTGTTTTTTAATGGATTTTAATAAATGCCGGTTTAAAGAGTTTAAAACAATTAAAAACAGAGATGTTAGCCTGTAGACTGTTGAAAACATACATACTTGCAATGTGCATTGGTTTGAGTTCTGTCCCATAGGGGCCCAGCACCCATTCCCACAAAACAACAGAAACTTGGTATAGCTTAAACTCGTTTACTTTACTTCGATTGTGAAACAAGTTATTACAACATACAGGACCCTTCAATATTGGGTTTAATGCTCTGCCACTGGACCATGCAAACCATTTGAAAATGGTTCTGGAAGATCCCCTGCTCAACCCAATGACTCCACAAAAACAACTCAGTTGTGCAGGAAACAGACTTGAGTGACTTACATAATGTTGCTGTGAGCTTACATCAAAACTGAGCTAAAACTAAATCAGTATTTAGAAACAAATAGAATTTTTCGAAACTCAGCAGTTCTGCAGGTATTAAGGGTTTAGGTTCAATTTGCATATTAATGGGTTGATGTTATGTTGTTTTTCCAATCAATATATCAATTTGTAGAATGAGCCAGGAATATTTCTTCCTGTTGGCGTCATAATGCTTTATGCTGTAAAACTCCTATTCATTCATTCATTCATTCATTCATTCATTCATTCATTCATTTATAAATGTATTCTGTCCTGCACTCTTTTAGAATAACTAACATCAAACTTCTGAAATGAAATTTTTATTCCATATTTCTCTCTTTGTGAATGTGTTTATATAAAAATATATATAAAAATCGATATACTGAACAAAGATTTTGCGATAATCAAGAAAAAAACAGTAACAGTAGAAAAACCCAATATGTCAAGTCCCATCTGTAACTTATCAAATGTTGGTCAATTATAAAGATATCTACTTTCTGACTTGAAACTCCATCTTTTGTACAAGAAAAAAATCAATGTTATCCCCCATTGTTATCCGTTGTTATCCTCGCAAATTGCTACCTAAGTATGTACAAGCACTTGTTAGACACTGACCATGTCAACAAAGTACAGATCGTCCAATCCACTGACAGGAAACACTGGAGATCTAAACAAACAAACACTCCACCCGGAGGCACTGACTGAAGATTCCTTGATTAAGCTATACTTGCATTGCAAACATTATAATAAGGTATCTTAGAAAGCGGTGTTCAAACACAGTAACCGATACTCATCTTTAAAAAAAAAATTTTTTAAATTCATCTTTAAAGCTTTTTATGATTATAACTCTGTATGAAAAAAGGCTTTCTGTTTCTATTTATGGACCACAACCCAGCAAAACAGCATGGCTGAATCTATGAAACAGCTCCCTGACATAATTGCTTTCCTTATTTAGCGTATAATACAGTTTCAGACGTATTTAGTTACATGGAATTAAATGCCTTTGTATATAACTAACTATTACCTTGAAACAAATAAAAAACGGGGGAGGAAAGTGTCGACTGCAACATTAATGACAACAAGTGCTGAGTCAAACAACCATTGCTTCCTGCAGTTTTCGCAAGAAACACCATAATTACCACCGATGGCGTCCTTTACTTCCTTCCAGCGTGGCGACATGCAGCTAACACCGCACGTATATTAGTGACATAAACCTTCTCATTTACACAAACAATGGAAACCTTCTGCAATGTGAGCAGGAAAAAAACTCATGCGAACTTCAATTAGACAATATTTATCACCGGTACCTGGCGATTCATCACTCTGTATCCGGAGCCCCATTCTCATATGTGTCTTGTAAATGAACTAATTAATTAAAGTCCTGATGATTCTTGTAATGAACTCGTTTTGTCTCCAGCAGACAAAATCTCTTTTTTTTCTTCAAATATTTTTTTTTCTTTTGCCTCATCTGGTGTCTTGGAGACTATTACCATAACGACATAAAGATTACAATACCAGGACTCCTGCACAACTACTATGTGCTTTGCGTGCAGCTGAACAGACAAAAGAATTTTAATACAACCTGATACTTCAGTTGCAGACGACAAAAACCTGAAAACTGCCATTCCAATGTTTAACACTGCCGCTAAGATGATTTAACAATGGTTTCCATTGCAAAGTGTTACATTAACAGTTGTCACAGGTCAAAGAAATTATTACACTTTTAAGCATGACAAAACTCTATATACCATCAGCAGCGCTAAACAACCCAGTATTTTACACATAACAAAACTAATAATTTTTAGGAAAAAAAATTTGAAGTGAGTCTTTCCTTGATATTTTACACAGAGTACAAACAATAATACCCCAGTTACGACCTTCACCTTTTAAAATATGATATCTAAGCAATACGACCTTCACCTTTTGAACTATGATATCTAAGCAATACCATATTCACCTTTTGAACTATGATATCTAAGCAATACCTTCACCTTCCACATTATATTATCATACTATGATTTTTGCACACCCAACTAAAATATCCTGAGTATGATTTTCACCTTCTCAGCTGTGATGTCTTTCATGACCTTCACTTATAATTTTCTTAGCTTAAACTGTCTGTGTCACCTTTTAAACTATAATATCTTAACTAGATTATGACTTCAATCATTGTTCCTTTACTATGACCTTCACATTCTCATTCTCAAATAAATGTATAATGTAAATATGACTTTCACCTAACCAATTATGATATTATAACTATGACCTTCACCTTACCAATCATAATATAATATAATAACTTTGGCCTTCACCTTACCAGTCATAATATAATAACTATGACCTTCACCTTTCCAACAATACATGTATGTATGAAATATCATAACTATGACATTCCTCTTCCCAGTTTTCATAAAGTACATCTTTTCATTAAAGAGCTAGATTTTTATGACAAATTATTGATGAAAAAATAAGACAAAGTAATTGTTAATTAGTTTAGACTGACAGAAGTAACAGACGAATAAGGTGACAGACATTTAACTCTTTATATTAACCCTTTACTCCATAGATACGCTTTTTCCTGCACCAATCACAGAAGGCCTTTAAAAACAGTGCAGGATGAGTTCAGATTGCTCATGACGAGCAATCTGAACATTTCCTGCACTGTTTTCCACTCTGTTAGTTAATATAAACATGATTTACCTAATAATTCAAAAGCCTTCTATATTAGGTGTCCAAAGGAGTCTATATTAGAAGTGTCCAAAGGCGTCTATATGAAGTAAAGGGGTAATTGGACATGCTAATGCGTTGGAGTAAAAAAATATAAACCAGTGGCCTATCAATGATAAAGCTCAAATTTGCACACTGGTTATGCATTATAATCCCATCTCATTTTCTAAGAAAATTCCGAGATAATAAATTTGAGAACGAACTCTTTGCCTGTTGCAAGAAATTACTCAGGGGTTTTTCCTGTTCATTTTGTCAGAGAGACATTAATTTGCATATCATATGAATAAATACCGCGAAATGATACCCTCAGCATACTCTTTCCTAATTGAATAGATTCCCATTATTAAAAATCATGCTAAAGGACCATCCGTCATTATCTACAGCATCTGCTTTTTTTTGTACCAAAGATTGCACATCTGATGATATTATGCAATCATGGGAAGATAAAAACTACTAATTTTATAAACCCCGTCATTATTTGCTTATTTACAGAGTTTACAGTTTTTATTTCTTTCGCATAAAAACTTAAAGAAGCACTGACAGCACTATTTATTTTCCAGAAAGATGTTTTGTACGTTTATTTAAATAAGGCAGAAAGGGCAAAAAACTATAAGAAACCTGAAGCTCAGATGGTTTTGGGAAATTTACCACGGCTGTTTAAATCTTTGTTATTTTGCACTTAGGTTTTTCCAGTTAAGGCAATCAGTACCATTAGCAGGATAAACTTTCTTAAACTTTTTAATATCTCAGAGTTTTAAATTAGTCTGGTTTGAAAGTTTTTTTCTGTTTTATTTTCTCAATTTAACTGAAATCAAATGAAAGTCTGTAGAATGGACCTAGCTCTACCAATCTGAACAAGTAGCTTCAGGGGAAGTTTGAATGACATTATAGTTTAGTAAGCGTTCAATTGCCGTGAAATGTGGGACAGGCATAGAATTCCTTGCATTTTTCATTAGGGGTTAATAGACCTGATTCAGGAGATATCAGGTTCTATATATAGACCAAGTGAAACAAAATAAATGTTTGAAGCCCAGACTGTTATTCTATACCTGACGAAGCTTAGTTAATGTTACATGACAACCATTTGATTGACACAGACTGATTATTTACACTGTACAAAGGGTCCTCAGTGGCTGAGTGGTCTTAAAGGCGCTGTTTCAAGATAATTTAACTCTGACACCACTAAGGTCACTAAGGTCACAGGTTCGAGTCATACTTGCTCAAAAAACATTATCTGAGAAAGCTTGCTAGTAACTTGGGGAAGGATGCTGGTTCTACTCAGCCTGACTCGGTCTAAAGTCTTCCTCCACCAGTAATACTGGATATGCCATATATAACCTGAAATGTGTTGGAAATGGCATTAAACCCCATTCAAACTAATAAAATACACTGGACAAAAGGTTTTTATTGTTACCACACTGAGGTTCTTGAATAAACCCTAACTAAAGCTGTCGTGAGGTCTCTGTGATGGAGCTGCTGCAGCATTGAATTATCAAGCGGAAAGCCATGGGTTCTATCTCGGCAAGATGTAATATCAGGAGCGTGACAGCGATTCAACTCAAGTAACGGCGATGTCAAGATGATTGATGAAATGAAAATACAACCTGTCTTTCATTTAAAGACTGTATTGCATCGTATCCCTTTCTGCGACTATAAGGTCTCTCTCAGCAATCTTTCAGTCACATTATTACAAGCATACAAGTAAATGTTTTGAAAATTAGCCGAAATATCTTTCAGCATGAACAACAGAACAATATTTGTTTAATATACGGCAACTTGATCCCTTCATTAATGAATCCTCATTCAAACTTCTGAGTTTTAAATTTTGCCGTTATCCTGATAGTCCAATCTACTGGTATTTTATAATTTCTTATATATTGCTGCCATACATTGACCCACTCACAAATCAAATTACCAGTTACAATGTTTAGATACATAAAGTTTGTGAAACGACATTCAGTGTTGGGTTACTTCCCAATTTACTGTTGTAGTTTACTGAATCAAATAATGCCTGCAGACAGATTCCTCCGATATCCTACAAACAAATTTCGCTGCTTTTTGGTGCGCATTAAGATCCAACTTAAATATCCATCTATGTCTTACCAACTCCAAGTTAATCGGAAACCCGACATTGATTTGCTTAATATAGCGTACAATGCAATTTGTACAGTTTGTGTTTAATTCATCAATGTTCTTGACCAGGGTAAATATTTTGACTGGTGGTCAATTGCAAGCTGACAGAAACAGAGTGACCAAGATTAGTTATTCTTTATTTCTTGTTTTTTTGTTTCTTAACTCCAATCCCAAAATGTGTTTACTAAAGCAACAAATACTTGGTATCCATGGTGATATTTTATTTTTATATCTCACTAGGCAAATTAAATTATTCACTGGTTGAATCAGTTTAATTTAAGTAAAAAAAAAAGAGACAATTGAATTTTTAATATCCAACACACAGCGACAGCATGGTATTTGTATCTATTTGTCCTAATGCAAGTTCTCTTATCAATTAACAACTCTTCTTCACATATATACTCTCCACCCTACAGCTATTATCATCCTTGTCTTGGTAAGCTCAGTCGGTAGCACGTCTGACTGTTAATCCAGAGGTTGTGAGTTCAAATCCCTGCTTGTCACAGTCTCAGTGTGATGACTGATATACAATATGGCATCACATCAACATTCTTATTCACGTGATTCAAGTGGTAAAGTTATTATTTACTTGCAGAGGTATGACATAGTGTTCTCACTACTGGCTAATCTCCGGAGATCCCAGGAAAGAGAGGTCAATTAAGGTCAACTGATCATCTGTTGGCCCTGGAGAGCGTATAAATGCTGCGTATAAATGCTGCTGAACATTATTCAATCAATCAATCAACCAATTCAATCCATCAGTATAGTATTATCAACTCATCTAAATCATAAATAGAGAAAAAAAAAGAGTGTAACAAGATATTATAGAAATCCATGAATTAACAAAAAAATATAAACTAAAGATTGAAAATGTACAAATATCAGATCATAGGAAAGTAACTGTATTTGCATGACATTGTGTATTTAAAACTGTCACAACACCAAAATGAGACTGAACACCAGCCCTTCTTATAAAGCATCTCTGCGAATCTGATCAATAATTTGCATGATTAGTTTAACAGTACAGTAATCCAGCTAGCTGCAGATTTGTGCCGCATTGTGTTCAATAATCCTCGGACCTGCATGGGACCTGCAATCATGGTAGAAAGGACAATTTTATGCTTATTTGGCAAATAATCCCTGACCACAAACATTGATTTATTGCAGGACACATGGTGGGGGTTTCGCTATTATCTTTTTCATAAGGCCTTTCTTAAAAAATTAATTGTTTGCTGTGCTTCTACCTACACACACTTTTTTACTGACTGGTCGGACCACAGCAAACAAATATTTTCTTAAGCATGGTCCAAGTTTGACTGCGAAATAAACCCAGTTTTTTGGTCAATTGGTATCGAGTTCATTTCCTGGGACGAACCAGTTTTGGGGATTGTAAATGACAGGTCATAGGTCAAGCCTGGGATTGAACCCACAACCTCTAGCATAAGCCTCTGTGTAGGCTGTCACCTTTATTGAGCAGCCACTTGTGTTGAACAGCCACATTTGGTTTAAACAATATTTTATTCAAGAACTGTACATAGTATAACATTTGCAATTCATAAATGACAAACAATTCTAAGAATTGGGATTTAGAAAAAAGCTAATTATCTTGTATGAAGAATTGGGATTTAGAAAAAAGCTAATTAGCTTGTATGAATCTAGCTCCCCATTTGCTATTTCCCATTTCTATGCTTTGAGAGTAAATTAACCTGCATTAAGCAAAAACTGTCCTTAATGGGGCCCTTCGTGCTCCTTCCCTTCAGTGGCTGTTTAAAACAGATTTGGAGGTAATTCATTAAACCTGTGCACTGCCTCTGTCAATGTATTTTTAACTTTATTTCACATTACACGATGAAGCTTGCAATTTCTAAACATGCGAAAACATGAATGAAAACCTCACAAAATTTGAAACATCAAACTGCATGTACTTTGATTTTATTATCGAGCCATCAAAAAATCCCCAACAATTTCTTTAAAAATAAATTTTCAGTTTAGATCTTGATGTAGCGCACATTAGCTCTTATAATATAATCAGCACAAACTTACCAGCCATGCAATTCTGATACTTTTAAAATAATCTACCTGAAAATCTAAAACAAATACTCAATATCTGAGGGTAAATATGAACACGATTCTCGTTACTTAGTAACAAATACATCCTATTTTATTATTGCTCTGCATTTATCAAAATTTAACAAAAATTAACAGATGCAGCATGTACGTAAAAAAACATAATGTTACAACCAATTTATTTACTGATTCTGTACATCAAGCACAGATAACTGCGCCGGTAGCACATCTGACTATCAATCCAGGGATTGTGATTTATGACCCTCCGGCATTATAAGTCTCTGTGATAATTGATATACAACATTACATCTGACTGTCATTCATCTCTCACCGCTGATTCAAGTGGGAAAGCTATCCTTAAATTACGGAGATTAATGTGCTGGAGTCACTGATTAATCTTCCAGGATCCCAGGAAAGGATGGTTAGAATAGCTGATTGTCTGTTAGCTCTAGATGGCATAAAAATTACGCTTTTTTTTCAAACCAAATGATTGTGTACAAAACTACAAGAAATATAGACAGAACATCTAAAAATCTGGATTCTTTTTTTTTTCCATCGATTGTAAGATTTAATTTGTTGGAAATGGACAGACATTAAAGCAATATCATAAAAATTTTAATATCAGAAATTCAGAATTTGTAACATTTATACTTTAGATTATGCAAAATGTTATTTTGGTGAAACTTCAAACGAAAAAGGTGTTATTTTAAAATATCAAAGATCATTTGATTCCAGAATGTGCGGATCATTTCAATACTGCCTTCATTCTTCTTTCACGATTGCATATCAGATCTGCTGCTATGAATTATGGGATAGCAAAAAGCATATATATCTGCTGTAATTGTCTGCATGCTGTGAACATATTTGTAATATTTCTATATTCAGCGCTTATTAGCAAGCATAGCTTCTCTACAGTGACTAAGTATCCATCATTTATGGTAAATATTCAAATATTCTGGAAACCATCCCTAAATAAGTGCATCAGATTCTCGCAGCTGCTTGTTATACTTGTTATAAGATCTCCTGGCGTGACTGATCTGTCACAAAAAGTCAAAATTAACTTAATACGCAGAATTTCAAATCTACAGAAATAACAGACTCTAAAGTTCGACCAACATCAAACTCACTAATTATAATTAATTTGGCTTATTACAATTAAAGCGCGCATCAAAAATACGTGGAATTTCAAATCTACAGAAATTGCAGATTCAAGTCTGCTCAACATCAAACTCACTAATTAATATTAATTTGGTTGAACAGTGTAACAATAAGTGAACAAACTCACATGTACTAAAGTATTATTGATTAATCGTTATTTCATATTTTCTCATTATCGGGCCAATTACGGATCATCATATAGGTATGAAGTTACATAAAGGCTATGGGTGAGTTATTACCTGCCCAAAGACCAATCATTAGGACCAATAGTTAGGCCATTTATCAAATAAACCACAATTTTATGTGCATGAGGTCCTCCATTCTCACAAGTTAAAAAAAGCAAAACATGTGAAGTTGTCTCTAGCCTTTGTTGTTTATGCGAGACTATTGTGCCGAGCCCATGATCAAACCTGTGACCTCATGACCCTTGCTTAGAGCCCTAGTGGTGTCCATGATACCCAAATATGGGTGATGTCCATAAAAACCACGCCCATTCATTGGAATATAGACATTGTTGTTGTTTTAAAAGGCAATCAATGTATAGGCTGATAGAATAATAGAATACTACATTAATAACAATAATATATCACAATATATCGTCAAAATCTGATTTTCTTGCAAACAGCAGGAATCCAATAACAAAGTAGAATTTGTGAGAAAAGCACCTTAACATGTCATTTAATAGGACTTATAGATGCCAACTGACTCCCAATGCAAGCTGATTACCAGGCAAAATATTGCTCTTTTATATTGATTAAACTGAGAAACTGTTTTGAATAGTTGAGATTTTAGAATTCACTGTAGTTTTGGAATGACAATTCCCAGTGCTGTACTATGGCTGTGTTGCAGTCTCGGTGTATCGAGAAATACAAGTTCTCTGAAAATGAATATTATATCGATAGCGCTGGTTAACTGGATAGCTGGTTACTCAAGCATATTTGGGTTTTATGATAAGAGTAACTGTTTAATTATGTCTTTATTTGTACAGTAAATTATTTATGAAAAAATGATTTAACCCTTTTCTCCTCAATACGGCAAAATCCCGCACCAATCCAGTACGCCTCTAGTGGAAAGTCAAGCATGTCTTTACATATGATTTAATTGTCTTGGGTGGGGGGGATGGCGGCTGTCCAGTCCTTTGTTTTGAATTCATTCATTTTACATTGATTGTGAAACTTAAACAAAAAATGCTCGATATCTTCTTGATAGAACCAGTGCCACATATAAAGATAAAGTAGTCTGCTCAAGGACACTACAAATAGCCGTGGCGGAGTATTTAACCAACAGTCCTGGGGCCAATACTCTAGCACAGGACCATACACTCCAGACAAGCGACTGGCCTGCAATTTGGTTATATGAAAAGTTGTATGTGGTCTGATGGTTTGAACTGCTGTAATATTCATCATGGTCTAGTTTTGAGAATTGCAATTTGGTTTGGAGGTAGGATATGGTCAGATTGTGTGAACTGCTACCTGGTCTAGCAATTTGGTTTGGTTGTGTGTTCTATTGTTGTTAAAATATATTTAAGGAACTTCTTTCAGTTTCTGTTTGTGATCTGCTGTACAGTCTGGTTTTGGTTTGACTGCTGGAACTGCTCTTTGGTTTGGTTGCAGGAACATCTAGTAGTTTCTGTTTGTGATCTGCTATACAGTATGGTTTTGGTTTGACTTCTGAAACTGCTCTTTGGTTTGGTTGTAGGGGCATCTAGTAGTTCCTGTTTGTGATCTGCTATACAGTCTGGTTTTGGTTTGACTTCCGAAACTGCTCTTTGGTTTGGTTGTAGGACCATCTAGTAGTTTCTGTTTGTAATCTGCTATACAGTCTGGTTTTGGTTTGACTGCTGGAACTGCTCTTTGGTTTGGTTGTAGGGACATCTAGTAGTTCCTGTTTGTGATCTGCTATACAGTCTGGTTTTGGTTTGACTGCTGGAACTGCTCTTTGGTTTGGTTGTAGGAACATCTGGTAGTTCCTGTTTGTGATCTGCTATACAGTCTGGTTTTGGTTTGACTTCTGAAACTGCTCTTTGGTTTGGTTATAAGAAGAGATAAGCACTTTTATAAGGGTATTTAATCATTGAAATTTCTGAACACATTAATGATATTTAAACAAGTAGCAACATTGGATACTGACAAGTTCAGTGTGTACTGGTTTATTTTGAATAGCAATTTGATTAAAACATATTTTTACCCTGAACATTTTGAAAATAATCACTACTTACACATTTAACCCTTTACTTCATATAGACATGTTTTCCCACACCAATCACAGAAGACCTTTGAAAACATTGCACTGTTTTCCACTCTGTCAGTTAATATAAACATAATTCACTCAATAATTCAAAAACCTTCTATATTAGAGGTGTCCAAAGGCGTCTACATTAGAGGTGTCCAAAGGCGTCTACATTAGAGGTTTCCAAAGGCGTCTACATTAGAGGTGTCCAAAGGCGTCTACATTAGAGGTTTCCAAAGGCGTCTCAATTAGAGGTGTCCAAAGGCATCTATATGAAGTAAAGGGTTAAGGAGTAAAATACTCATTGTTCAGAAGTAAAGTTTGTCTGGAGCCTCAAGTTATTATATAAAATCTAACCTAGAGTGATCTTGTGGCTTGGTGCTTTAATACTATGGTCCGTATTGAACCTCCAACAGTATTTATATAGCTTAGCCCTATTATGATTGGTGAAATCATATAAACTATGAGCGGAGAGCTACACGTATTTTCCATCATTGATTCCAAGATTTATCTTGTTTGTTCTTTGCATGATCCATTAAGTGTCATTAAGGAGAGAATCACAGATGTTTTACTTGACACCACATACATCCTCCAATCTGCAACCTTCACGGTCCACTATTCAGCAATGACTCTGCTAAAATTGAGAAGTAATGGTAAATCAGGTGATTGGAGTAGAATATTTTGTATTGTATTGTATTTCAGTCAAATCACTTTTAATTTTATCTCCAATCAAAATATTTACTCTAATGTCGAATAAAATATTTACTCCTGTTCACAAATCAGTCTTTACACTATGAATGTACAGGGAAGGAGCAAAAGCGGCTTTTTAAGACAGGTTGTTGCTTAATACAAGTTAATTTACTAGAAATGGGAAATAGCGAAAATGACTGCTTAAACAGGTCTCACCTCTATCGGCAATTTTTCGACCATAGTAGTATAACTGCACTAACTAATCCTCCATATTAGGGCTGTGCATTGGCATTTCTTTCATCTGCAATGTGTATCACCATACTTCATTTTCAGAGCGATACGTATCACGATACATATTGCCTGTGAAATTAAAAGGTGCTGCATATTGCAATATTTAAGTTGCAATACAGTGCGCATCACAATACTGAGTTTTAAACTGTACCTTATGCAATCACCATGATTGTTTAATAAGGTGTATGTAATAACTATGCTCGTATGCAACTTAAAAGTATCTTTATTAACAGAGAACAACAGAACTTGTTACACTGCCTAACTGCGAGTGTGATGAAATAAACATAGTGGGATAGTACGTGATGGGAAGGAGATGATGTCCTTAATATTCGTCACGTGTTTAGCCAGTTTATATACAAAAAATTGTCTTGCTTTTTTTAAACACATTCTTTTTTGTTGGTTAGTTTTTATTAGCTAGCTTTTAATGTTTCATCAAGAATGGAATTGCGATGCACGATATCAGACAAACATTTCGATGCATTGTAGGTCTAAAGAAAGCATTGCATTGCAATCTAGTGGTAGTTTCAGTAAATACCCGATACACACATTGGCGGAAAGGTGAATCGCGATCCGTCAATGCATCATGAAACTGAAATTATTTAGCCGGGCCTGGTTAGCTCAGTCGGTTATGCGTCTGACTATCCATCCAGAGATTGTGAAACCCCCGCCCGGCAACAGTCTCTGTGATGATTGATATACAACATTGTGTCTCATTATCATTTGTTTCTCACAACTGATTCAAGTGGGAAAGTTATCAGTTACTTGCGGAGACTGGGTGTGCTCCAGTACTGGTTAATCCCAGGAAACAGTGGTTAGGTTAACTGATCGTCTGTTAGCCCTCGATGGCATAAAAATGACGCGTAATATTCAATCAATCAATCAATCGTAATTATTTAAGAAATTATTAACCGGTTTTACAAACCTAGTGAAGTTGGGCAAGTTTGAAAATATTTGTTAAATGTTTTCAAAAATACAATGGTATTTTCTAGGATTAGTTTTTCCTGTCATACTGATAAAACTATACTATGTTTATCACTTTTACAAATCTGTAAAAGAGGATGCTTTTAATTCATTTGCCAGAGTTATGCCCCTTTTCTTACAAACCTGATTTTTGACAATAGCTTTCTCTCCAACTATAGCTCTCTTACAAACCGGGTTGTTCTACTATAGCTCCTTCCCTCTCTCTCTGTTGTTCCTAGAACTAATTAACCTGTTTTTATTCTCTAACTCAGAACAAAAATCAATGATAAAATCATCAATGACATGATTACTCAGTAAAATAACAAAGGGTCTGATTAAACCAAATAAATCTCATTTCACGTCCTAAACTCTGCCTATTCTATAACATCCTACATGAATTATATGCCATGTCAAATAACCAGACCTTACTGACATCCGAAAAGGCCATGAAAAATCAGTAGTATAAAATTATGTATTTCTTCCAATGGGGCAATAATACATCAAACGAAAATAACGATTATTTCGCATAACGGGGAAATCTTGGGCCGTTACAGACACCGCCCTGACAGCATCCTGACATGGCCCAGCAACATGTATAATTACCGGTGGACTCATTAACATAAAGTTACAAGTTAATTCTACCCCTATCAACACGAAACGGAGAAACGATTCATCTCCGCGATATTTCCCACTTCTGACGGACAAAAAGTCAATTCTGCACGTTCTCCATCTGATTAACGTAATGAAAGGTTTACACTCGGCAATCTTTAAATAAGTGTTTTGAAAGAAAATGAATGTGAAATGGTGGCATTAAATAACGCGTTCTATGGAGGTAATCACCCACTTCTCTCTTAAAGGGAAATATTCCCCCCGAATGATGGGAGCTAATATCATAGCTCTGAAAGAAGGCAAGACAAAACAATATTATAAAAATCTCAACCATTGCCTTGATGATTTTCTCTTGTTTTTGATATGGGTTGTTGGATCTGTATTAGATAAAAACAATTCCTGACATTTTAATTTTTTATATTTTGTGATACAATTTTTTTTATGAGTATAATATCAACTTCAATCACACCAGCTGCTACAATAAAAACACCATTACCGTGATATAATTATCATCATCACCATCGTCATCATCTTCATCATCATCAACATCATCAACATCATTACAAACAGGGCTGTTGTATTAACAATCATCATATTCCTTATCATCATCATAATCACAACTGCCAGCCATCATCACTATCATCATCAAATTCATCCTCACCATCATTTTTTTACTTCAACGATGATTATTATATTTTTTTAAATGGAATTGAACGACATTTTCAACACATTATAAGTTATACAAGTTTTACAGGAGGAAAACTTTGGATGTATTTAATGATTCAAAGTAGAAACAATGTCATTTGTCTGAAAGTCAAAACCATCATTTAATATAATGGCCACCAGTTTTATTGATGGAGGAAGTGTCTAAATACACCAGAACTATTATTGTCATTACAAACATCATAAAAACCATCATCATTACCATAAGCACCATCATCATTATCTCATAACATCAGAACAATTATCTTCAGCAGCATCACAGTCATTATCATCATTATTATATCAGCAGCGAACTCATCATTATCATTAGCACACTCATTTTCAGCATCATTATATCATCAGCAAACTCATCAGCAGCAGCACCAACACTGCCACAATCATTATCATCATTATTATATCAGCACCGAACTCATCATTATCATTAACACATTCATTTTCAGCATCATTATATCATCAGCAAACTCATCAGCAGCAGCAGCACCACCACCGCCACAACCATAATCATCATTATTATATCATCAGTGAACTCATCATCATCATTAACACATTCATTATCAGCATCATTATATCATCAGCAAACTCATCAGCAGCAGCACCACCACCGCCACAACCATAATCATCATTATTATATCATCAGTGAACTCATCATCATCATTAACACATTCATTATCAGCATCATTATATCATCAGCAAACTCATCATCATCATCATCATCAGCAGCAGCCAAAGCACAATCATCATTATCTCATAACATCAGAACAATTATCTTCAGCAGCACCACAGTCATTATCATCATTATTATATCAGCAGGGAACTCATCATCATCATTAACACATTCATTATCAGTATCATTATATCATCAGCAAACTCATCATCAGCAGCACCACCACTGCCACAATCATTATCATCATTATTATATCATCAGTGAACTCATCATCATCATTAACACATTCATTATCAGTATCATTATATCATCAGCAAACTCATCAGCAGCAGCACCACCACTGCCACAATCATTATCATCATTATTATATCATCAGTGAACTCATCATTATCATTAACACATTCATTATCAGCATCATTATATCATCAGCAAACTCATCATCATCATCATCATCAGCAGCAGCAGCCAAAGCACAATCATCATTAGCTGTAGAATTATTTACCATCATCATTAATCTAAAAGCCACGTACATTCACTCAAACAATGCATAATTAACATCATCATTGTCATCATCATCACCAGCATCACCTCATCATCATCATCATCACCTCATCATCAGTATCATACACATCACCTGTAGTTTATTACACAGTGAATGTCCTACAGTTATTGTTAATGTTAATCATTATTCAGCTGAAAATGATACAATTACTTGACAAAAGCTGCATTTGGCATCTTTTAACAGAGCAATTTCATACACTTTTTTTTTCTCATTAAAATTCAGTCTACTGCAGTCTTTAATTTCTCAAAATATTACATCCCACTAATTGCATCAAAATAATTCAATATCATAAGCCCATCCCAAGTTGGGCTTTTATTATTTCTGCAGCAGAAGGATAAAATCACAACTTCTTTCCAAAGACAAAGACTTAGCGCAAGGTACAGGCAATTCCACGGGTTATGAAAGGAAATATGCCCCTTAATTAAGATTTCTAATCAGTTCTCCGAAAGAAACTTTAAACTAATATAATTGATATAATGACAGACTTGGAAAAAAAACTGTTTGGAAATGGGCTTATCTCCATGGTAACATTGTGATATTTGAATTAATAAACAATCTAATCACTGTTTTATGATGTTTGTTGATGATAATTGAAACCAAAAATTTAAAAATTTCAGTGTTTCATTTCGATATCAGTATTTTAAATAAAAAAAAATTTTATTCTGTATTTTCAGTGCGCTATGGATTTTGGCATAAGCTTCCACCTTACCAACCAAACGCGGAGGAGAATAAAGAATATGTACGATTAAATGATGTCTGCAAAAGTAAGTATAAGTCTACCATAGCCAGATAACGGACATATCTGACTGGACACATGACCGATGTACCAAATTATATTATCTACCAATATATGAGTTTCCTGAATATTTGAAAAAAACTTTGTCTGTTGGACCCATATGTCCTCACCTATGTGATTTGGAGTCCCCTGAGACTTGCAAAATCCACATTGGATCCCTCACCCTCTCCCCACCTAAAAAATCTTGGCTCCAACTATGAATAAAACACCAATACAGATCCTGATTAACAAGTTTGGTTAAAATCAGTTCAGGGTTTTCCATGACCCTGAAATTTTGAGTTTTTGTCAAACGATCAAAATGACCCTTTAAAGTGTCTAATCTGTCTGTAAAGTCTCATCACATGGGAAGTGGTGGGGGACAAATGACTCCTCCATTTTAAAGTGTGAGGGGAACAACTGCAGTTCAGGTGTTGGTAGAAATAGTAGTTAAAAACAAAAGACTGCAATTTTGTATCAGATTGAGAGAACTGGCGGGGTCTAAAGGAAGAGCTTAGCAGAGCTAAATAATAGAAACTCTGGCAGCAAATTCTGATATTGACGTCTGCATTCATCACTATGGCATGAAGCTGTAAAAATGCAAGGATATCAAATATCAATGGGGAAATCATGTTAACCCATATTTAAGGACATTAGATGATTATTTTGCGATTATTTGATTAATGATTTGGTGTCAAGACCACATTATCTGGCAGAATTTCTCAACAAAGCATGTAATCTACACAACAATGGGACACCGAGTTGATCACCAGTGTGTTCTCCACCCTCCTGCATCCTGAATGGGTTCTATCTAACAAACAAGATTAGGGCAACACTGGCAGTATAATGTGCAAGAGCAAATAATTTGGCCATGAGGTTGTATCAGAGTGTTTGTGGGAAAGAACTCTGTTACTGGAATTAGGAAATTCTATTATAGGGAGGTAAAGTGCAATGAAGTCTCTGGGGAAGTAGAGTAAGGTATGTCTCTAATGATGTCTCTGGGTAAGAAGGGAACGGTAAGGAACATCTCTAGTAATGTTCCAGGGGAGACAGGGAGGGGTAAGGCACATTATCGAATGAT
Organism: Panopea generosa; assembly: GCA_029582155.1. NCBI lineage: Eukaryota > Metazoa > Mollusca > Bivalvia > Adapedonta > Hiatellidae > Panopea > Panopea generosa. The sequence continues at coordinate 45,142,666 of CM055902.1, read as the reverse complement.
GCTAAGAGGGTGGTTAGGAGGCAGGGAGGGGTAAGGCACATAATCGAATGATGCCCCGAGGGTGGTAAGGAGGGAGGGGTAAGGCACATAATCAAATGATGCCCTGAGGGTAGTAAGGAGGCAGGGAGGGGTAAGGCACATAATCGAATGATGCCCGAATGATGCCCTGAGGGGCAGGCCACAACTCCAATGATTTCCCAGTGATTATGTGAGGGGTAAGACTCCATAAAGTGGATCTTTATTAACAAATTGATGCTTAAATGTCCACCATATTCAGGGAAAACATGCTGCTAGTCTGACTAGCATCTACTAGATAGGCAATACTGTATCCCATAATTCAAGTGGAGACGAGGTACACCATAGAAAAACAGACGACATTAACAGCAACTAGGAATGAATGCAAGCTGTAATAGCTTAAATTGGTCACATCACAAAAATACCAGGAGACTTACTTACTTGGGTAGAATTACTTTTTAACTCAATAACAGTGGCAATCTGTGAAATTGGAGCCAAATTAATGTGAGAAATTGTTGGAAACAATAGATGCAATCAATAATGTATCTAAACCTCATTCTGTCCACAGCAATTATGACATTAATGACAAGGTGCTCCCTGATTCCGCGGGAATAAATTGCGGAAAGTTAGATAAATATAGACAGGAATATTGGTATACTGAACTCGGTATTAATTTTAACCTACAAATCAATTTTTCCAGACATATAAATTCCGTCTGGAAACATTTCACATCCATAAATCACTCCCGATGGTGTAGATGACAATCTTTTGTTTTTAAATATTGACTTATATAATATATAGAATTAGAAACAATCCAGAGTGAATGACTACGATCAGCGATCAACAACTGACAATTTCCCTTTGCTTCATTTCATCCACCATTTTAAGTCAGTCAAACCTGTGTAAGTGGTCACCTCTAATGAGCAACCACTTGTCTTAAGAAACCACCATTGTTATTTCCCATCCCAATGCTTTCAGAGCAAATTAAACTGTATTTAGCAACAACCTGTCTTAAAAGGTCATTTCTGCTCCTTCTCTTGACTTGCTGTTTCAGACATGTTTGATTGTTACGTAAATACTATGATATTTATAGTAAAAATTACATTAAACAAAAATTTATTACTAAGTATAGAATATACATAAAATAAATAATAATATTCATTTAAGACAAAAAACAATCCACTTCCTGCTAAAACTCTTATCGCATAGTATCTTTAAATGTAATTTATAACTTAACATTTCAATCAGCATTTTCGGACATAAAATAATATTATCTCTTTTTCAGTTACTTTTATTTAATGTGAAGTAGATTGAATAGATTAAAATACTTTTAATTATTCAAAAACATTTCGTATTATATCTACATGACTCATACACCCTCTAGCAACAGACATTACTAGAGCATCATGGGAACTATTACCCATAATTCAATTGACTTCAGTGTCATTAAGGATTCAATAATTGTTTTAGACTGCTCCTGGAATGCCTGTGTGTGTGTATGTGCAATGCCAAGGCGATGATGATGTTGATGCCAGTTCTGCAGTTTTAAACCCTGCCTTAGCATGCAAAATATTGTGGTACATCTCATCTTGTGATTCTAAGTCTACTCACAGTGAGAAATAAAACTTTAAACTTGTGTTTCACATATTAAACAAAGTCACGCGGTGCAACACACACAAAGGCCAAACTAGCAATTACGAGGATTCGTGTTCCAATAATTATATCCCTCCTGAAATTTAAGCTAGTATTATAGAAATGATATTTTAATCGGAGTGGTAAACTTTAAATGAAATCCCTCTTCTCAAAATAGACAGCGATTAAATACTGCTTGACGATTTTCACATCGTCATTCTGACACTCTCTAAGATGAAACAAGTTCTTCACATGTAAACCAATATGTTGGATTTAATCAAAATCAGAATGATATCACGAGAATCATTTGATGCGTAAGAATATATGTTGCAACTTCAGATAACCTTGCGAGTATCTAATTATGCATATAAGTATACAGTCATGTATATATATTAAAAAAAAAAGAAGATTTCTGATTAATTTCAAAATTTTGAAAAATTCTGATAATACTTCCTGGAGGTTTTTTTTTTATTTTCCCCCCAATTTCCAGTACAAACAGTACAGTTTGAAATTATACTCGGAGATTGCTTGACCATAGCCATCAACCCAACACAATATGGTACAGCTACATGAAATGTCAATTAGGCAGCCGTGCAACCAGTTAACAGGAAAAACACTTAAAAAATAAAACACAATACAAGTGCCCTTTGTCCACGCCATCCAACATGGGAGCCCATATAATTCTTCGCACTCCAGCATGCCCCGGAGACTGATGAGTAAATTTGTATTTTTCATGTCAGTTAATCATTGTGGCCGAGTCAGAGGTCTACTGATCTATAATAAACCTTTGAAATGTAATTAATTCACCCATAAACTGACAGTAAAACCTGAAGCTGTCCCTATATGACGAATTGTCATGCACCTTTCATCATCTTGGAAAACGTGATTCCAACCAGAGGTTTCTGTTTTAATTACTCTGCAAACTGACAGAAGTTAATTAAGCGAATACATGAAATCAAGGAAGTAAAATTGTTTCTATTTAAGATGTACTAGCGTTCATTAAAATGTCAGTGCAAGTTCAATTCAGCAGTATAACAGCATTAATTTTGGCCTAAATTTATATGTCTAGACATACCAGTAGATGTTTCTGTTGCATGCTGGTTTGAATATTTAGTATCATTTTATGTCATCTAGGGATAACAGACAATCAGTTATCCTAACCTAACCACTCTTTCCTGGGATCCTGGAAAGATTCACCAGTACTCCCGAGCACACCCATTTCCTAAAGTAACTCTTCCACTTGAATCAGCAGTGAGAAACTAATTGACATGAGACTCAATGTCCTATCAATCTTCATGAAGGATGTGGTGGTTTAGAAAGCATGACCCTCTGTAACCAACTGGTCCCATCACAAGAGCACTTACCTCTCATCGCTGTGGTTGTAAGTTTGAGTCCCGCTTGGTCCAATTACTTTACTGAGAAATTATGTCAGTTACTTGTGGAGGGATGTCGGTTCTACTCAGATTCATTTGGAGGTCTTTCTCCAGCAGTAAAACAAAATCTCAATAATATAACATGAAAAATGGCGTTAACCCTTTTTTTCTTCATATAGACGTCTTTGGACACCTCTAGTATAGACATCTTTGGTCACCTAATATAGAAGGCTTTTGAATTATTGGGTGAATTATGTTTATATTAACTGACAGAGTGGAAAACAGTGCAGGAAGTGTTCAGATTGTTCGTTACGAGCAATCTGAACTCTTCCTACACTATTTTCAAAGGCCTTCTGAGACTGGTGTGGGAAAACACATATCTATGGAGTAAAGGGCTAAATCATATAAAAATAATGCATCGATAATAAAAACTATTGTGATACCAATTAATTATGTTTTCAATGGACAATACAAAACAAGATGCTAAAAAATTGAACAAAACAAACTTGGATGGACCTACAATGACAATATAAAATATTACTTTTATATTTCCGCGATACACATACCCCAAATGAGTCCCTGGCCAACATAAAATTTCTTGCCAAAATATAAACATTAATCAAATACAAATAAACAAAGTATAAAATATAAATTTCTTAGCAATAAAAGCTGCATGTGTTGTTACATTGTTGTGTAGAATTGATGGGAATCAATAATGTCTGTGGGAAGTTGCCTCCTGTCCTCCTAAATCCCAGCTGTATTATGTAACTTTAATTATACCTGCAATCTGATATCTCCCCCTTCATCAAAAATTAACAATTCTCAACATTGCATCTATTGCCGTCTTCTGATGTATTTTATCTCATCAGTCCAGCCGCAAGGAAAGTGCTTTTTACAACAATCTGACACAGCTGTAACTACTGTCTAGGCTGGTGCTCCACTCACTCAGCATTTTGAAACAGCTGTAATTACTGTCTAGTCTGGTGCTCCACTCAGCATTTTTAACAATCTGACACAGCTGTAACTACTGTCTAGTCTGGTGCTCCACTCAGCATTTTTAACAATCTGACACAGCTGTAACTACTGTCTAGTCTAGTGCTCCACTCACGCAGCATTTTTAACATTTTGAAACAGCTGTAATAACTGTCTAGTCTGGTGCTCCACTCAGCATTTTTAACAATCTGACACAGCTGTAACTACTGTCTAGTCTGGTGCTCCACTGTGCATTTTCAACAATCTGACACAGCTGTGTCTACTGTCTAGTCTGGTGCTCCACTGTGCATTTTCAACAATCAGACACAGCTGTGTCTATTGTTTAGTCTGGTGCTCCACTGTGCATTTTTAACACTTTGGGACAGCTGTATCTGTGTAATGTAGACTTTAATAGTATTTAATATAATAACTATCTAGTCTGGTGCTCCACTCAGCATTTTTAACAATCTGACACAGCTGTAACTACTGTCTAGTCTGGAGCTCCACTGTGCATTTTCAACAATCTGACACAGCTGTAACTACTGTCTAGTCAGATGCTCCACTGTGCATTTTCAATATTTTGAAACAGCTGTAATTACTGTCTAGTTGGGTGCTTCACTGTGCATTTTTAACACTTTGGGCAGCTGTATCTGTGTAATGTAGACTTTAATAGTATTTAATATAATAACTATCTAGTCTGGTGCTCCACTCAGCATTTTAAACAATCTGACACAGCTGTAACTACTGTCTAGTCTGGTGCTCCACTGTGCATTTTCAACAATCTGACACAGCTGTAACTACTGTCTAGTCAGATGCTCCACTGTGCATTTTCAATATTTTGAAACAGCTGTAATTACTGTCTAGTTGGGTGCTTCACTGTGCATTTTTAACACTTTGGGACAGCTGTATCTGTGTAATGTAGACTTTAATAGTATTTAATACTTAGGAGATTAATTTGATTGCTAAATGCAGTCAAGTTTATGATCATGATTATTTTATGTATTATTTGAGATGTCGGTTTACTGATTGCTGGTGCTGTGGCTGTTGTTTTTCCTGTTGACGCAGTTACATTGTCTCAATTTAAATTTATTTACTTGCTTAAAAGAAAACAAAAAAACAATCTTCATCGTTCAAATAAAAAATAAAATTCCACGTCTTAAAGAAGAAAGCATGGCAAGTCTAGAATTATATTTACCTAGTTGCAGAATGAATACAAATGAAGTCATTAATAACCGAGTGGTTCCAAAGTAGAAGGTGATCATTACTCTTATCACTGGAGTAAATATTTAATAACTTCCCAGCATTCATACATCATCCGTTACCAATTTTACACGTCAACCAATCAGAGAGGTGTTTAACTAATTAGTTACAAAAAAAAAAGAAGGAAAAGAAAAGAAGAGAAGTCAAACTGATTTAGATTGTGCGTCGCCATTATTACTTGTGAACCCTGTACGGGAAATGATTGGTAGGACAAGCACATCGTCCAAGAACAACTTCAAAAACAGTTAAAAATAAATTCTCAATACATTTTAATATCCAACTAGATGCCACTATTCTAAGTACATTGTAAACTTTTTTTAATTTAACTTTCTGAATTGCATTTTAAACTAGCATTTTATTTTTTGACATTATTTATACTTCACGCTCTTGAAAAAAAAAATTCAACTGAAGGTTTTTCTCAACCTGAGACTTACCTCAACTTGATTAAATCTTTGAGATGCTACAACTTTATTTACATTTGATCATTTGGCATGTTATTCTTTACAAATATGCCGGGCCCGATGAAGTCTGTCATTTACACATCTAACAATCTAGAGGTTGTTAGTTTGAATCCCAATCCAGCAACAGTCTCCTTGATGATTGATATACGACATTGTGTCTCATTATCATTCATCTCTCACCCCTGATTCAAGTGGGGAAGTTATCAGTAACTTGCGCAGACGGGGTGTGCTCGAGTACTGGTTAACCTTTCAGGATCCCAGGAAACATTGGTTAGGTTAACTGATCATCTATTAGCCCTCGATGGCATAAAAATGATGCTAAATATTCAATCAATCAATCTTTACAAATGTGTAAAGATTTGTCAAAATTTTCAAGATGGTCATTTAATGTGTATTGAGTTAAAGAAATCATTTAGAGAAATTAGAAATTTTTTAGTTGAGGGAAATTTCACCATAAAAATGTTTGAAGAAACCGACCAAAGATCATTTTGGCGTCTCTTTTTTACTAGTATATGTTTCTTCATGGTGTGTGTGTGTGTAGGGTGAGGGGTGGGGTCTTTTAAATAGACAAGTGGGCATACATCGTTGTACACATCTGCAAAATCATATTATCATTTTGCAATCAAACTGACATATAATGACATTTTACTCTTCTCCTTGATAATATCATAAACAAAAACTAATGATGTTGCTAAATCAGAAAAAAAATGTTTTACAAAATCTTAAATTGAAGATGGCATACTGAAAATTACACCATTAATGTAGATCATATCTCGTTTTGTTACAACTATATAAATTATTCTGATTTTGCAAAGTCAACATCTGATAGTATGTTAAAATCATTCGCAAATTCATTTATGGTAAAATCTGATGATGGCTTTGAGCGGGGATTCCCTGTGCAAACAGTTTAATACATATTATTAGGGAATACATGTATAGCATTATAGCTGGTAATACAGATTGTATATCGAGGCTGGCTACGATTCAGAAAATATGATAGAAATAGTGACAAGAAGTGTGGTTTTATTCCACACGCTGCCGCTAATTGGGGTTAAGTATCGGCTGAAGGTGCCCTGAATCACCAAACATCAGGTTTTCGTTAGATCCAGCATCTGTTTGCGACCCTAGTGGGAGCTTTTGGTAATGAGAAAAAACATTTTCTTTTTCTAAGTCCACTCATCACTTACTGAATAATGAAAAACATCAACCAATGTTTGCACAGAAAGCATCTCGAATCTAAAGCAATACCTCCATAGTTTCAAAATATTGTTATACAAAAGGATGATACTTTCTATGTCGAAAATTTCATTTATGAAGCATGTCATTAAATACTTTGATATTACTATAGACCTATTGTCCAAAATTCTTGAATGACCCTCGTTTACTCATAAATTGGCTTGAGGGTAAATGGATTTAAATGTTCATGTTACTGAAAATTCTTTTTTTTTTCTTTTCAATGTTCAATGAAAATGTTAGAACACAATGTTAGATTTTTTTTTTCTATTTATCATTTACCACCCAAGAACTGCATAATTAACCTGATGCACGTTGTTAATCAAAGAATTCGATAATCCAATCAGCCATTGATATTGTTTTCTCAGAGGTCCCTATTTTCCTTAGACAAGCAGCGCCACATGGCCAGTGGGCGGAGCTATAGTCACTCTCACATCAATGAATTATTTGACTGATTTAAATCTTAGCCATATAAATAATGCACATGATAACAACATCAAAATTAACACCCATTAATAAAAATAATATTACAATTTTTTAATTTATTTTTTAATGGGGCTTAACACCATTTTCAACACAGTTTATATATGACATATCCAGTTTTACTGGTGGGGAAAGAATGGAGTAGAACCACTATCTTTCCGCAAGTAACTGGCAAACTTTTTCACATAAAGTTTTTGGAGTGAGCGGGACACAAACCTACGATCTTAGCGGTGAGAGGTAACTGAGATGGTGCCTTAGACCACTCGGCTGTGGATGACCCCTATTACAACTTTTAAAAGCAGGCTAAATTTCTGATTTCTGCTGATCTCAATATCAATGATGAATTTAGTAAGGATAAAAAATAAAAGACTTCGTAACCTAAACTGAGTTTTAATCGCAATACTTAACAATTAAGAAAAAGCTTGGCTGGAGGTACTCCAAGCATGCCCTATTAATATTTACCTGGAAAATTCACCATAGAGGAATTTAAACAAAAATTTCTGCTTTTATAATACATTATAATTATTAGACAATATACACTTTGTTCCAAGAACATAATTAGTATTCCCTAATTAAACATTAATTGCCAGCTGACAAGCACCTGCAAACACGAGTTTGCCAGCCAAGTCTGACAAGAGCACCAATTATACCTGAGATGCGTGCTGAGTGCCGGATTGCATAATAGCTATTTACTGTGCATCTGTTTTAATTGCAATGTTTGAAAGAAAAACAATGGCAATTATCTCCTCGTTGGTTAAAAAAGAACTTGTTGCCTTTATTGTTGATATAGGATTGTTTGATTGATTGAATGCTTAACATCATTTTTATGCCATCGAGGGCTAAAAGATGATCAGTTAATCTAATCTCTCTTTCTTGGAATACTGGAAGGTTAACCAGTTCCTGTCTCTGAAAATAATTGATAACTTTCTCGCTAGAATCAGAGATGAGGAACAAATGATAATGAGACACAATGTTGTATATCAAACATCACGGAGACTCTTGCTGGGCGGAAATTCAAACTCATGACACCTGGATTGATAGTCATACGTGCTACACACTGTGCTAACCAATCCCAGCAATTTATAATGTAAAAAACTTGTCAATTGAAAAGTATTTATGTTTTAATAAAAAATAATGACAATGAGCTTTTAAAAGACTCAGCTGCATCAATTTGTGGCAAAGCTTGTAGATTTATTTCTACTTATTTTAAGCATATGAGTATTTAATAATATACTTATTACGATACATATCAAATAGTTAAACTCCACATAATCATTCTAAGCTCTTATAATAAATCATCCATGATGACTGGTTCTTCAGAATTAAGAAAAAATATAAACTTTTGGAGTTTTTCTCATGTAAAAAAATAAGATGGCAGAAAACATTAATATTCATTATTTATTAATTAAGAAAGAAACAATTTGGTTGATATTAGACACTCTATATCTTAAGCGTTAATTAGAACAATTATCAAAAAAAATCTAAGCAACGGAGATTTTGGTTTCTGGCGAAGTCAGGATATTCGCCCAAAATTGCCACAAATTTGGGGCATTATTTATGGCATAAGGCTTAATAAGCAATCTTTTTAAATCAACTTTTAATTGGAGTATATTTGTTACCAGGGTTCCAGTAGGGTGATAGATGGGTCTATCACAGCCTGTGAATTTCTTTTTTTATACTCCCGAATTTGCTAGAGATGCAATCAGAACCTTGTTAACAGTTATAACTCTTGTTTCAAGGACTAACAATAATTGTTTATGTCTACTGATAGCAACGTGGGCCCAGATTAGCCAGGGACCATATATAGTAGCAGTCTGGTAAGAGTTTAAATTGTTTGTATCTCAGGGTTTGATCCCCCCCCCCCCACCCCCCACCCCCACCTATGTTCATGGATAAAAATCTTCTTTTTATATTAGGCCATAATAAATTAATTGCTAGATTATCATCCCCGCCTGCCCCCTTAATTTTCATGTTTCCCCGACCCTTTTTATTTTCATAAAAAAAAAAAAATAAATAAAAAAAAAAAAAAAAAAGGAAAAAAAAAAAAAAAAAAAAATAGAATTCTCCCGCCCTCCCCGTTTTTAAGAAATTTTGGATGACAATCTAGCAATTTATTTATAATGGCCTTAAATGCATGTCCCAATGCTGCATCCACAAATGTGGCTCTACAGAACAATTATGTATACTCATTTGATCAATCTGTGAATCTGGTGATATCATGCCCCAACAAACAGTAGATTAGATACAAAATCCATATTTATACAATTACCAGGTTTCTTTTGGACTATTTTCAGTGACCAATTCACCTGATGACCTTTTTGTCCAACTATTCATGCGCCTGCTCAATTATAACCAATACTTATCCCTGTAGAAATAGTTTACAGTTTTACGACAGAACTTTTGAGTGGAGAAGTCGTCTTTTTAAGAAAGAGATCATAAAACATAATTGAAGATTTCGTTTTACGACCCTGGTGAGTACTTCGAGCGGAGGCTATCCCACGCCTCATTAAATGTCACTCCAGAAACAAAACACAAGACAAGTATGAAACCTGTTCATGCAGAACAAGTTAAAAATGATAACATTCTTAACCCCAAAAACAATAATTTTTTGTAATTGTAACTGACAATGATTTTTCGTAATTTTCCAGTTCTGTTTAAAAGGGACGTTGAATAAGTATTAACTGCCTGAAAACCACACAATGTATACCCCAATAAGACTGTAAGCCACTCGCCGCAGATCTATATTGCGACCCATTGGTGCAATAAGGTACCAAGTGCCTTCTTATTTTATATAGACTTGGTACCTTATTGCACCAATAGGACAATTGGTTGAAATATTTTTTATGGGATTTTAAAACTGTTTAGCATGATAGCATCAGTTTTATTGGCAGGTGAAGACCTCAGGACAAGTCAGAGAAGAACCACCGTCCTTCAGCAAGTAACTGCCAAACTTTCACTCATAAAAGTTTTTTAAGACAGTCAGTGGGACCCAACGGAAGGAAAATTCAAGGTTCACTCTGCATGACAGCAAGACAACAAAATAACAGATTGAAGCAAAACACAGAATTACTATGTATTAGAGATTGTAAATCTAGTAAAGGTTTCGTGGGTTTCGATCCTCCGCCACAGCTATGTGTGCTGTCCTTGAGCAAGACACTTTTTCTGCATATGCTTTGTACTTGTTCTACTCAGGAAGACTTGTCAAAGATGTAAGAACTTGTTTCACAATCAAAGTAAAATAAATAAGTTTAAACCTTTAACGAGTGTGTCATTGCCAGACAGTCTTGGCTGGGTTGAGCCCCCCCCCCCCCCCACCACAAAATAAGCTACCTACCTACCCACATAAAAAATACTGGGTGGAATCATTACAATTACAGTAGTATAGCCTGCCTTGTTTCTAAGACTGGATCTTGTGACCGATAATGTTCCTAGGATTTGTATGGCTGCTGGCTGCTGGCTGCTAACTTTATGTTTAGGCAACAAGTGAGGTATTAAGCATGAATTTTTCAGCGACTCTTCAGCTAGGTGGGTAGTTTTCCATTTTTTAATACTTCCAGTCTGATCCCAAAGTTTACATATTTCAACATGCAGGTTTCCATGCCAGCCAGCTTATTCGATACTTCTTTCATGCCTATTGGCATCTTTGAACTGTTTTTTAGAGTGATCTCTCAGTGTCTGCATGTAACTGGATCAACACATAAACAATGTCACAAAAGACAATGCCATCATAATGTTTGCACATAAGTGCGGTTTTAAGCTAATACATGCAATTAAATGACAACATTATGAACTCAACTATTACCAGATGAAACCTAGATTTGCAAGCATGTGTCTAGACCAACACTTTTGAAATTGATATATTTATACAATCTCATAAAACATTCACTGCATCTAATGGCACTGTCAGCCAAACAGAATGATATGTTTGTACCAGGACACAATTTACCATAATGTGGTATGGCACTAAAGTTGGACTGTGCGACCCAATAGATAACGTTATGGGGCTGATGTCAGTAATCAAGTTATTTGTATTGGTATCAGGGTAGACACCAAGGTATACTATAATCTTGAAATTACTGATTGCTTAAATTTGTTATCTCATAATTCAAAATTGTTTAAAAACTGTTGAATTTATTCAGAATCTAAAATGTTATTACAGTATAACATTTTCAATCAATAATTAAAATAATAATATCTAATGAACAAGCGTTGTCAGAAGACCAACAAAGCTCGCCTCTGGGTGTCTAAGTCCAAAAAGAGCCATAACTGTGCAAAAATGCAATCCAGAGTTATGGTTCTTGTCTCTGTGTGTTCCATTGATGATGGTGAACACACATGCAAAGTTTCATTCACATCCAATGAGTGGTTGCATAGATATCTTAAACTTAAACGCAAAAGTTTAACCTGGGTGTCTACAGACGACGACGTCGCTGCCAACGACGCCAGGGTCAAGGCAAAAGCTCTCCTTGGACTTCGTCCTGGCGAGCTAAAAATGTCAGCAAAGCAACGATAACACGTTATTTAAACATGATTTTACACTCATGGCATATTTGACATTTTAAAATCAAAGGGACTTTAAAAAAATTACTAATTATCTTGATTTCTGCCAAGTTTCATTTATATCTTTAACAATTGTTTTACTTCTGTAAACAAAAAATCATCTCACAGAAAAAAATTAAAGACACGGAGACTGTTGCCGGTTGGGGATTGAAACTCAGGACCCCTGGATTGATAGTCAGATGCGTTACCGACTGAGCTAATTGGGTCCGGCCCTTAATTAGAGATAAAAAAATAAAGATAATTAAATCACCCAAAAACAATACATAATGAGTTTACATTAGCAAAAGTAAAATAAGTACTGTATATAATTTTTCATTAATAAAGACCAAGAGAAAATGTCTTGTTATAAATAACCATCAACCAGCTTTGTAACCCACGATGATGTTTAAAGCAAAACAAATACATCAAAATAATCATGTAATGCCTTTTGTCCATTTTTGCAAGAAACATAATAGTTTTTACTTAACATTCATCATTTTTTATACAAGCCTAATGCCAAAACCTTATCAGAGAAAGTCGCCATCTGTATGGATAAGATTGATCATCTGTTGCTAATGTCTTCTTGACAAAAAGATGACAGTGATATCAGCATATATTTTCAGCAGCTGCTGTATTATACCATCTGCTCTGTCTTGAATCAGTTGCATGGACACTCCAATGGATGTGTATATATATAGGAAAACGAAATACAATAAGTATCATAGAGTCACTAAGTAGCTCAAAAATACATCTCAGACAGACAAAACATGACTCTAAGTGTTGTTTTTTTTGCAAATAAGTACACCATTAGGATCAGCTGGTATGTTTGTCTCTTATAAAGAAAAATGGCTTATTTATTATATATGTATATCAAGGAATCCTAAGGGAATACAGTTTATTTTGCCTATAAACTCTGCCCTGACATTACTTAGTATCATCGTCCAAATGTTCTGCAGCAATCTCCGGGACGCGAGACTTGTGACTGCAGTTCCATCGTGATGCAGATCGCTGGCAACAGCGTATCCCTCTGGTCATTACATGTGCAGACCGTTGGCTGTGACCCAATTCCTCCCAGTGTTAATGCAAGAAGATCATCGCCAGAAAAATGTCCTCCAAATCATATTTTTTTATAAAAAGTAAAAAATGCCTCTCGGAATTCAGTAAAGTTAAAACTCCCTCTGAATGCTGGTGTTCTACCGTAATATATCTGGGCTTCAAGTCATCAAACTGTATGTAGTCTATATCACAACCTCAAACTCAGAAATGCTGATTTTTAAATCCTTGTTAATATCAAAATATTTCTTATATTTTCTAATAAAGTATGATTGAAATTGATTTTTTATATAGGAAAATGTTGTTCATTTCTTGTAAAAAAAAATTATTATTTTTTAATTCAGTTAGCAAAATTTCAAATTTTGAACTCGAGTCTGAGATTTCCACTCAACAATTTGATGACTTTATGTCCGTATTCACCAACCATTCTTAAGAATATTCTTAGACTTGAACTCAAAAACAAATTTTGAAAAACATAGTAAAACTTAGAGACCATTTATTGAAGTCAAAATTTGAAGCATGTCACACCTAATATATAGTTAAATAGTCATTCACAATTATTCTATCTGTCATGGTAAACTAGAAATTTTTTGGATTTTCAAGCTCAAGTCTAAGAATATTCTCAAGTACGAACCCTAGTTTGCATGTACAGAATTTCCATCCTAAAATCTGAGCCTCAGAATCAGCGGCCAACACTTTATCCACTACACTACCGCTGTGGTGGGTTAGTAGTTCAGTGGAAAGGGTGTTGTCCACTTGCACCACAGGTGGTCCCTGAAGCGCTGCACGTGATCGACTCTCATTAACAACATTCTGTACTCGTTCTGCCCAGAAAACTGACTCCAGATAGTGATTCACTACGGCTCTGGCTGAGATTATTCCGCAGCAATCAAGCTAAAATAAATCTGCATAAATCAAATTGAATATCATCCACTAATTAATAAACTGTGTTCATCAGCGCTAATAAATACCAACAAGGTACTAATAAGAAATCTAATGACGACCAAACAGCGAAAATTGCCATTTTAGAAGGTTATAATTATTATACTTTTGTTGAACAGCAGACTAATTAACAAAAACTCGGAATATTTATGGCGGTAATATTTCATTTAGATAATCTCGGAAAACATTCATTACCTTAACTTTAATAATCTACGCATCATATTTTTCTTATATTTCATATAATAAGCTCTTTTTGTTCTCATGGACATTTCGCGTTTGATTTAGATGGAGAAGTTCCCCCGGAATAATGTCCATCCTCATTATAGGCCGCTGTTTTATTGTCCAAATATATCATAACTTTTATCATAAATGTAAACCACTGTGGAGAGCTGGCATTCTCTCTCCCTGGGGATTCATCATTATTTACCAATATATGTCCGAACTTTACTTCAAACTCATTTGAAACAATTACTGTATCTACACCCATGCTGCTGCTACCTTTCATTTTGATGAAGATGTTGGCCCCGAGTCATCCACAAGTGCTCCTTCTTACAGACATAATGACATTTGTGATTTAGTTCACTGCATTTTCTGTCATATTCCCACTGATTTTTCCCAAATACGGTACGTTTAAGAGATATATGGATAAGTGGACTTCAGGCGCCAGACGTTTCCAGTCAACATATCTCTTGTGTAGAATATACGCCTTTACCTCAATTCCCATAATTCAATTAGAAATATTCTGTCCAATGGCAAATGACCACCCTCATAACAGTGTGTACACATAAATCAGAAAGCGACTTTTGACCCAATGTCAATTATTTCTTTTATTCCTAATTCAGTTAACAAAATAAAAGAATGAAAAACAAATGACCAGAATATGCTTGGTATTCCTTCAGAAGCAAGTTTTGTAAAACAAAATGAGCAAAATATGGTTGGCTTCGCTTTGGAAAGAGTGAAATTCTAGCTCTGCCTCCCCCATCCCCACCCCATTCAAAAACAATCAGATTTAAAAACAGCAATGAGTAAAGAGAATAACTCCATCAATAGTCAAAACTAGAATGACGGAATTCTTATGCTAAAGGGGGAAAAACTTTGTCAATATTCCACATAAACTAGATGAAATAATCCTTATGTTAAAGGGGAACAACTTTGTCAATAATCCACATAGACTAGATGAAATAATCCTTATGTTAAAGGGGAACAACTTTGTCAATATTCCACATAGACTAGATGAAATAATCCTTATGTTAAAGGGGAACAACTTTGTCAATATTCCACATAAACTAGATGAAATAATCCTTATGTTAAAGGGGAACAATTTTGTCAATAATCCACATAGACTAGATGAAATAATCCTTATGTTAAAGGGGAACAACTTTGTCAATATTCCACATAAACTAGATGAAATAATCCTTATGTTAAAGGGGAACAACTTTGTCAATATTTCACATACACTAGATGAAATAATCCTTATGTTAAAGAGGAACAACTTTGTCAATATTCCACATAGACTAGATGAAATAATCCTTATGCTAAAGGGGAACAACTTTGTCAATATTCCACATAGACTAGATGAAATAATCCTTATGTTAAAGGGGAACAACTTTGTCAATATTTCATATACACTAGATGAAATAATCTTTATGCTAAAGGGGAACAACTTTCTCTATATTCTGTGTCACACAGAATGAGTAGAATAATCTTTATGCTCAACTTCACCAAAGAAGTACATTATAATGTCACGCTTCAGAGACAAATCAAGTAAAATGGAACAAAATGCATTGTGAAAACAAATATAGGAAACAGAGACCAAATAAAACAATTCTTCCAAGGTGTTGTTTGTCCACAATGCCCCAAGACAGAAAACATGCACTGGCAGACAATTTTTTCTATATTTTCCAAGCACAAATAATCTGCTGCCATTAGCATCTGATCCACTACACTTGCTGGGACCTTTTAAGAAGGGTCATTAAGGGGACATAAATCAATTACTGAAGTAGTCTCTCAATGAGCAGTAATCATTTATATCAATAATATTTCAGGGAGTTATTTTCATCCCCAAATGAGTGATGTGACCCCTTGTTGATGTGGTGACTGAATTCTGAAGGGCGCTGGATGGTTTATAAATGGATAAATATTTGAGCTATTTGTTACAAATGAGAAGCAAATGGTACTGAAGAGACTGGGCCATCAATGTGAAATGCTTCATTTAAAAGTGTATACACTTTGTAACAAGCTAATAACCGATATCAAAGCTAACTACTGAATCTATTATTTTTAATAAGCAACATGGGTTTTTACAGTCAGTGAATGTTGACACTGCTTCTATTTAAGACAGTTGGGTAATTAAATTTACCACATTCTGCCGACTAAACACCGCCCACCCCAGGGATGCATTTTTCAAAGGTTAACATTTAATTGGGTCCATAAAAAAAATAAACATTTTTTTTTATATTTTTGAACCAAACTTGGGAGGCTGTTTATTAGGAGGAGTATGGCACACACACACACAAACACCCTATTATTAGTCTTATAGAATTTATCAATTTCATCCGCCCTTCTGTCTGTCAGTCCATTCCACCTCCATTGCATGCAGCTCTCCATCTAAATAAAGTACACACAACTACCTTACAGACTTTTTTAACTATTAACATTAAGGAACAAACTTTTTTTTACATCTTTAAGTCTTAATTACTATTTTAGAATGCTCCACCAATTAATTAGCAAGCAGTTACATTGCTAAGTTCCCACATAAAACCTGCCCTCTAATGGGACTGAAACTTAATTTCTAAAGTGGCAGACGGTGCCCCAGGCATGAATACGCCAGAATTTACTATTGAACTAATTAGGTTATGCTGATGTGCAAATTTGATTGGATAATTCAATTCCTGATCTTAACCGGAACTCAATATTGTGGTAAAAAATACGATGGCGTTAAGAGTTGATTGGGAACCATGTTTGGTCCGAAACGGTTTTAAGTAAGAAAGCGTATATCTGTTACATGTGAAGACGGCCCCAAGAAAGATTAGTGCATGTATTTAATTGGATCACAATTTCTATAAATTAAGACATACATACATTCATTCAAAGGTTTGTGGTTCAACTGTGATTGATTGAAACACACGCAACTCTTTGGTCTACCTCTATCAAACACATGCATCATCTAGGTCTAACTCCACTGATAAAACAATGCACTATGGATTTAACCAATACTTTGACCATCCATGGTATTTAACCTGATTCTGATTAGAGATAAATTGTGGTATTAACCTGATTAGAGATAAACTGTGGTCTTAAACCTGATTAGAGCTAAATTGTAGTATTAACCTGATTTGAGATAAATGAGGTATTTAACCTGATAAGAGATAAATTGTGGTACAAGTATAAAAACTGGTTAGAGGTCAAGTGTGGTCTCTCATAACCTGATTAGAGATAAAACTGATAGAGATAAAAGGAGGTCTTCAACCTATTAGAGATAAAATGTGGTCTTTAACCCAATTAGATATCAAATGTGGTCTTCAATTTACATTTAAAAAGCAATATCATTTACCTCAATCAATCTATTTTTACAGCATAATCTTCCACAAGGACACATAAGTGCATTATATTTTAATGATTCTGTTTTAAGCACTTCCATCTTATGCGCTGTTTTGTGTGTTTTTGCTTATCAAAACAAAAATAAAAAATATATATTGTCTCCAGTTTCAAAAGTCTGCTTAGAAATGGAAGATGCTTTATATCAGGAACGGTTCCTATGGTTACGCAGTCTAAAGTCTAACAATATGACAGTGTACACCTGTGACTTCTCCTCTTTTTATATTATTAATTTCTTGTAACAATAACTCCCTGGCAATAAAACCGGACAGCAAGGTAGAACATTATAAGCCGTTCAGGCGGCACTCGTTATATTAGCAAAACTGAAACAGCCAAGAGATCGATAATACAGAAATGTCTTAAGATTATATTATCTACCACTGCGATTAGATTTTATCTTCATTAGTTGCCTCTACGATTTCTTCTGTAACAGGTTAACCAATAAATTACAACAAACAATAAAGAAGCAATTATTCAGATTAAAAAAAAAATAATAATAGTTCCATTATCAAAAATGGCATGCAATTTTTGTTTGTTTTGGCAATTAAGAAGCCATCATGCAAATGATGCTCTATATAAAATAAATATGCAATACGTCTTAAATCAATTATTTTTATCGTTAACACAACCGCCATTTTGTTCAGACATGATAATGAACAAAAAATATGCAATTGCTGATGATGTTTTTACTTTCATGACAAGGTTGAATAGGGCAAAATATGAAAATAATGAAGAATTCTCAAATTTCATTTCGGAGTAACGTTCAATATCAATATCATAATGGAGGACAATAATTGCCTTGTAATTGCTAACTGGTTGTTTTATGGCTTATTAAAACACTCTATAACTCTGACAGACAAGCTTTCCATAGAAGAAAGAAGGTTGTTGTTGTTCTTCTTCTTGTATGGTGTTTAGCGTCACTTTTCAAACATTTTCGGTCATTGTCACAACGGTGTCTACTTGGGACAGTATTCTGAAGTATCATGCCACAGACACATGATATGATACCCCACCCAGTCACATTATACCGACACCAGTTAAACTTAAAAACTCCTTGAATGTCAAGTGCCAAGTGAAGAAGCTTCTAGTACCATTTTTTCAAGTATTTGGTAAGACTCGGCCGGGGATCAAACCCACAACCTTCCGCTTGCAATGCCGACATTCTACCACTAGACCACCACTGCGGTTTTCATAGAAGGAAGAAGGATTGTTATATCAAAGGCAATATAAAGTCATTAAATGGAATAAAGAGTTATACCAAATCACATCAGGAAAAACACATTTAATTTTAATCTTGATAATATCAAGTTTCCATTAAAAACAAAAAAAAAGTAAACTGAAAATTATATTAAGTTAAATAGAAAAAAATCCATGGATCACACACACTGAAAAACAGTGAATTATCAAGTTGCCAGTAACAACCAAACTGCCACTAGGTTTCTAAGTGGATCCTAAGTAACCCTATTAAACCACCAAGTTTAATCTCAAGTTAACGAGTCCATTTTTTGCCATCACACATGAAACACCCAGTTCCTTGTTTTACTTCTCCTGATATTCTAAACAGAAGGAGAACCTTGTCCCCCACCAACAAATGAGCCCAAGTCAATCCCAACCCCATTCCCCTCTCCATACAACATCAGAGCTTCAATCAATAAAACTTAAACAGTTATAAATCATTCCTTATAAAATAGAAAATATTCCGCATGCTGACAATTATAATCAGCTAGGGACACCAAATGACCATATTAGAGGAAATAAATAATCAGAGTCGTTTTACGTTTTTTCCACAATTTGCCTTTTAATGACGGCAACTCTTTATGATGATACCAACTGATTAATTCCGAAGGATTATGAATTCTGCAGCATTATCTAGGTGCCGAAACATATCCGTCATACAGTCAAATGAAGACAAATGGAAAGCACAAAGCAGCTCGGCGAAATGTCGTTAAGATTTCCAGGTATATGGGCGCATTTAACAGATAACCATTGTCACGTGCATTAATAATGCATGCTATGTCCCAGGAGACCTTTCTCGTGCCAACCAAGTGCAGTAATTCATATACTTTCCAATTACATAATGAGCAGAGTTTTCCTAGATTTTTCTGTCTGAGTAGAGATTAAAGAATCTTTTTGTCATAAATTTTACTGAATTATTAATTATAGATAGTTCGTTAAGTATGTTTGGTTCCATCAAACATTGACAAGAGCTTCAAACAGATACACTAATTATAGGCTATTGATGGTAAAATCAGATAATACTCATCTGGATGACAATTATAATTGTTTGGACTGCATCATTGTTTGGACTGCTGTAAGTTGTTTGGACTACATCATTATTTGGACTTCTTTAAATTGTTTGGACTGCTGTAAATTGTTCGGATTGCTGTAAGTTGTTTGGACTGCTGTAAATTGTTCGAATTGCTGTATTGGACTGCATCTCCTATTTGGACTGCATCACTGTTTGAACTGCTGTAAATTGTTTGGACTGTATCATTGTTTAGACTACTGTAAGTTGTTTGGACTGCATCACTGTTTGAACTGCTGTTAATTGTTTGGACTGTATCATTGTTTAGACTACTGTAAGTTGTTTGGACTGCATCATTGTTTGGACTGCTGTATTGGACTGCCTCGCCTGTTTTGACTGCATCATTGTTTGAACCGCTGTAAATTGTTTGGACTGCTGTTTTGTACTGCAGCCCCTGTTTGGACTGCATCATTGTTTGGACTACTATATAATGTTTAGACTCGTTTCAATCTTGGAGGAAATATTTTTTTACTACCAAACTTTTGCTCAGTTAGTCCTAGTATATATTTTTCACCATTTTCACCAAAAGAATACACTCTATCCAGATCTGCCAGATGAAAACCCTTATTTTCCCAATGATTACTCCCACAATAAGCTGTTGAATACATTTGTGAACTATCATTTTAATAGGAACCACTCTTTCCTGGGATCCTGGAAAGTTAACTGGTACTCAAACACACCCATCTCAGAAAGTAATTGATAACTTTCCCACTTGAAACAGCAGTGAGAGATGAAGACAATAAGACACATAACTTGCAATAAAAATGTGTGCACTCATTCAATCTGTTAGCAACGTCGCTGTTCCCATCATGACTTTGGCTATGTGGTTTAATGAACATGATAGTTTTATTCAAAACATTTAAAAAAATATATGCAAATATGAATATTTAAAGCACAATTTTCCAACCAGTGCTTTCTATACTGAAGCAAATGTTGACGAATCTCAACCCAGAACTTTCATGGAACACCAATTTCCAGCTCATTACTTTGCTGATGATAAAATCATGAAATATACATCCGACGTCTTCCTTGACGCCAAATCAAACTGGATGCCATAATGGATATATGATGATAAAAATCTCAATAAAACAGTCAAAGAATTTACCCGTCTAATTATAATTCGATTATATAACGCTCTGTATCCACTCCACAATGCATCATTTCTCGTCAAATATTTCTCCTGTAACAATAATTTCTGTTTGATAGTGCGGATATATCTTGGCAAATCTAACGCAAACCCGCGGCCCCTGAACTGTCCGGCAATAAATGAACCTATAGGAGAATTGTATTTTCTCTTCATTTCATTTTTAAACCAACGTGAATGGTAGAGAGTTTATTGCATAATCGTAACTATTTTGCAGATGGTATCCCCCAAGTATAAATATTACTGCATATAAGTGGTACTTGCGAGACTTTCGTTTCTTCCAGTTTTTCTTCACTTGCATTACGAGGCTGGTTATTACATAGCAACATCTTTATCAGCCAATTGCAGCAAACTGATACTGTCTTTTTCACTTTGTTTCTATAAAAACCATTTTACAGCAAAAATGTTGATTTTGTATTTGATATTGGAAATTCTTTGAATGACTTAATAGAACGCATTTTGTCACCAACCTATAATTGAATTATATTATTTTGAAACATTTAAACAAGCTTTTCTTGCAACACAAACACACAGATATCACCAGTTCACTGATCTGATGATACGACAGCTAAAACAGGCAACTTGCAGTCAATGTCAAATATAGAATGTAGTGGGCACAGCCAATTGTTACCAGTTTCTAGTTTTAAGTATGGCACAATATCTGGGGTTATTTTTATCAACTCTTAAGTTTCCAACCAAATTAAAATGATGGATTTAATTTTGTGAATTATTTCATGGTAACATTATTATTAAATTTTGTACCACAACTATCATTTGTCTTAGATGAAAGATGAAAAATCTGGGAGTCCTTAATTCAGTTTTGTCTTCAAGTTTTATTAAAATATTTTTATAACAGATCACCCCAACTGTCAACCCAGTCATTATAGATTAAAAGATATAATAACATACATGTAATTCAAAAGGTTTCGTTTGAATATTTAGAGCCATATCTATGCCACTGAGGGCTACAAGATGTTCAGTTAACCTAACCACTGTTTCCTTGGATCCTTGAAGGTTAACTATACTCTAGCACACCCCATCTCCACAAGTAACTGATAACTTTCTACTTGAACCAGCGGTGAGAGACGAAGGACATTGAGACACAATATCGTATATGGAAAAAAGATTCACAATAATTAAATGTCGCATTTTTAGGATAACAGATCAACAAGACATCAGCATAACTTTGAACATTATAAGCTATGGGCAAATTGCAGAAGTCAAAATTGATGTATGCAATAGTTCAATTACATGCAAAATACAATTTATTTTGCATTAAATCTAATAAGGTTGCACAAAAGAATGATATAGCACATGCAAGCACTGATGCTCTTCATACTGATAACTCTACTTCACTTTTATTTTTTTTTTCGCTAACTTTTAAAAGTGTTATATGCTTATTATCTGTGGATTGCCACATCTTTATTTCATATCAGAGCGTCACCAAGTCTCATATACTCTGTGAGACTTGAGCCGTGCTGGCGCTGAAATCCGTGTTTCACAGCACGATCGCAATAAAGATTAGTGACAAACAGTTCGTACTTCCTTCTCCTGCTGCAGAAAAAGGAAATAATCATTGGTGTCGTAACTTAAAATAGATACAATAATTCGCAACAAGAATGGCGAATAAGACGATGTGAATTTACTCACTTGGTGCACAATATTGATTGAACTGTTAAAATGTTTTAAATGTCATTCATTTGCCAAGGTTTTATTTATTATACATAATGTACTATTTATATCTCCAAGTTAATGCGCATAACTGAAATAGTTATCAGAAAATAAATTTTACGATAATAGAATGGAATTATCCTGTTTAATGGCAGATTGATTTTTTAACAATAATTTGATAGCAAGAACTTGGGGTTTAAGAAAGAAAGAAAGAAAGAAAGAAAAGAGCATCAAAAAGTTGTTAGAAATAAAATATTACTAGAAGGAAATTTTGTATTCTTTATCTCTGCTGAAAAATAAAAAAACTATAATTTCGATCTAAAAGGGTAAGCTGTTCCCTTTATCCACCCAACCATTATTTATATGTATATATGGTAAGCTGTGCCACTTTTCAACCCAACCATTACGCAAATAGTGAAAGCTGTTCCCCTATTATAATCAACCCAATTATTGTTTATATACAGTTAGCTATTCCCCTTATCCACACAACCATTATGTAAATAGGGTAAATTATTCCTTTTATTCTCCCAACAATTGTGCATATAGGAACATAAATAAGCTATTCCCCTAATCAACCCTACATTTGCGTATACAAGGAAAGCTTTTCCTTGTATCCACCGAACCATTGTTCATATAAAGTAAGCTATTCCCCTTATCCACCAAACCATTATGTAAATAGAGTAACTTATTCCCTTTATCCACCGTAGCATTGTGCATATATGTTAAGCTATTCACCTTATCCACTCAACCCTTTCATAAATAATAAAAACAACTAAACTGCCAGTGGTATGCTAATTCCCCTGTCACAAAAATCGTTGGGTGTGCAAATTATATGCCGAATTATTATATAGACAAAAAAAAGCACAGCATTACATAGAATATAACCAAAACATTAAGTATAAAGTTTTCTGGAATGTTTCACAAGTAAACAAGAAAGAAACCCTGAACCAGGTTTATGCGGCGTTCATTTTACTTAAGTCTTTAATTAACAATGTAAATAACAAACAGTCATTATCGTGATTATACTGCTTCTTTCTGCGCAACAGTACCTGGAATGATAATGCCAAAATGCGAAAAATCCCATTTTCATTTTGAAGAGCTGGCTTTTAACCCAACTCTCATTTTGACGTTTATTGAAAAACTCTCAAAAAGAGAGCAGTCAAGCAGATTATAACATATTCTGACGTCCACTGAAATTCTGAAAAGAATTAGAAGTCAGTCAGACGTTTGTTGATCTAATTATCAATACATAAAAGCATGCAACTTTCATCTTTTGCTTTTAGCATTATTAACTCGTTCTGCTTTTTAATTTTTTTTTCTTTTATGAACCTTCGACATTGTCACATTCTATCATAAGGAACCACCTGAGAAAATGTTAAAATTGTCGGAAAATATATGACATCAGAAATATTTGCGGTGCCAGGCACTCCAAGAATGTGACATCACAATGTCGGGCCTGTTAATAATGCCATTAACTAACCATTGCAGAAACCAGGAGCATTTATCAATTAATAATCAATTTAAAGGCTACAGATAAAAAAACATAATCTTGCTTCCTGTTAACACAAAACAAACTATTTAGACAGTAACCTTGAAGGGAAATGAGATCTCTAATGACTATGGAACTTACATGGGAGTGGCTGGCACTTCTAGGTCCCTATGCTCTATAAGAATATGATATTGTGCTATAATGCATCCCCCTCCACCCCAAATAAACGCCCCTAGGTGGGAGTGGGGAGCATGATGCATTTTTGAAAAGATGGGTGTGGTTATTTGAATATGAGAAATCAATGTTTCTTTTATAAGTTTGAAATTCACTTACAAATACTTATTACAAATACCCAAAAGTGTAACAGTTACTGACAACACTGATATAATGATGGTGGTGGAGGGGAGCATATATTAGGGGGGACATGTTTATTCTGTATTTGAGAAACACAGTAGTATTCTGGGGAACACAACAGTCATTGGGGGAACACTGTATGTGATATTTCTTGGGAGAGTCATTATCATCAGTCTCATCTCTCTTAGAGGTTAATATTCCATAAATCCTTACAATAACAAATCTAACAACATTTTTTGTTTGTTTGTTTTGAACAGGTTGGGGGGGGGGGGGGGGGGGGGTTGTGCTGTGGGCACGTAAATAACACCACTTTTACTGATATAAATAGTCTTAAAAATATCAAAACAGTTCCAAGTAGTGTGACTGGTTATTTTAAAGTCACCTGATATTGACCACTTGCATTGGTCAGACGTACCAACCGAGAACTGTGCACGTTTCAGCAAGGCAACAATATTCACTGTACATGAACTGTCAGTAGATACACAACACTTACCTGAAATAAGAAAAAAATATACAAAGAATGTTAAGTGAGATACTATAACCACCAGCAGCGCTGATAAAAACTATCTAGAAACATATGACATTTTACAGTATACTAAAGGATTTAATAGCCGAAAATAGTTCAAGCTATAGTAAGTTCTGCAATAATAACTTTTCTTGAAAGAATGACTGGTTTTGGAGCAAACTCACACAGACATTTGACAGGGAAATTGCTCCAGATGTTTGTTTATTAATACACAGACAGAAATAGTCTTGGTTTTATCTTTGATATGTTTCATGTTTCTTAACAATTCAAGCCCTTAAACTTTCACACATGTTTGTTTTTTTTTTAACGGGGTTTAATTCCTTCACTGATCTGGCATATACACATTTCCCTCTATCTGGGAGCCGCCTTAACCCTTTACTTCATAAAGACACCTTTGGACACCTCTAATATTGAAAGCATTAATTCACCACGTATCAGCAATGGGTGATTTATGTTTATATTAACTGACAGAGTGGAAAACAGTGCAGGAAGTGTTCAGATTGCTCGTTACGAGCAATCTGAACTCTTCCTGCACTGTTTTCAAAAGCCTTCTGTGATTGGTGCGGGAATACGCGTATCTATGGAGTAAAGGGTTAAATGACCTACCAAAGCAGAACAGACATATCATAATTTAAACAAATTCTAAACTGTCTTATATTTTTTTAACTTTATTAAAAATATTCCTATATACACTTAAAAGTATTATTTAGAAATGGTGTCAGTAAGACTTTACTTAACTGCTACTGACAGCCAAATGATGTACCAATAAAATAATTGCTAGCTGATTTAAGTTTCTGTATTGTTTGAAAATAATATTTTTATTTTTTAAAAAAAATTTTAAACTTGTTTATTTACATTTGTCTGTTAGCCCTCGATGGCATAAAAATGATGCTAAATACTCAATAAATCAATCAATCAATTACTTTATGTTGATTGTGAAACAAGTTCTCACAACTTAGAAAAATCATGCTAAAAGTATTTATTGATAGAACCAGTACTTTTAAAGCATGATTGTGTCAATAAAGTGATTTGCGCAAGGACACCACCACACCCTTATGTGGTAGGATCGAACCCAAAACCACTGGGACACACGCTCCAAAATGATTCGCTTATATGAACAACAATCTAACTAGTAAAATGTTTCCCTGTGAAATCATCATCATTATTATACCACTTCAACAGCCATTACAATTCAAAATCACATAAAACTGCTTAACAATACCCTTCGTTGATTAATTATTCCTAATTGGACATTGGACTGGAGCTTGTATGTCTGTCACATTCTTTCATTCCGCAACCTTTCATTATTTCCAACTCAAAAAAGCAAATTCACTTCTGCGGTAATTATTTCATTTTTTCGAAGAGTAATTAAATTTCGTAAATTCATTAACCACTGGCTTGCTGTTACCACCAAATCTTAATTGGACATAAAAATAATTAAATGTCGATAAATTGAAATGAATTCTTAAAGCACAGCTGTAACATTCGGCTAATTTATGAATTAATGTACCTCTATGTGTGTTTAATATTGGCTGATGACATAACCTCTAAATTTTATAAAGTCTGCAGCATTGCAATTTGCCATTTTGCCATTTTGCGCTTTTATAATTCACAGTAACAAAACTTGGATTACGGCATTTCAACACACAAGTATCACAATCACTCTGCAGTTCGCTAAATCGACCACCAAATGTTTAGTCTGACCTGTCTTTTTTTTGTACTATTAAAGGAATGAGTTGTCTAGAAAACTGTCTATTAAAGTAATTATTTGATAAAATACTAATTATTTAAGGTGCTAAATCAAAAACGTAAAGAACGATATTAGCTCTTGGCAACCGTACTCTTCAAATTTTAAACCAAAAACACACAACATATCAATTTTAAAAGGAGCAAATATAAAAGGAGTGTGCCTAGAGCTACGACTTTGATGCAAAAAGCTGACAAAATGACGCTGTTGTTGGTCCGAGAGCTTCAATTTTCCTCAGTCAACTGTAGTGATACACAAAGCTTCTCCATATGTTATTAACAAAAGCATCCATAATTCATCCCATTGTCGGTAATTAGCGGATATTTGTGATGGCTTTTGTGAGAGATTTTAGCTCAGTCCCCTTCAGCGAAAGAAACCGTAGAAATAACACCACTCGGGAGATTTCTGAGTGACCCTGGGTCATCTTCGTGTCAACCATACGCTAAAATCCATTCATGAAACAACAGCTGTTCATATAGTGTAAAAAAGACATTTATCTTTTTTTTATTCCTTTGGCATCACAATTTAAGGGATCTCAGCACAGCCCATTTTTTTTTTCAAGCAAGAATTTATTTGCATATCATTTGATGAAACTCATTAAGGCAAATGTGTGAAACAAAAGACAAAAGATATGTGAAATACTAAACTGGCACTCGGACATAGACACAAAGAATGTGATATTCCAGGGTGCACATCTTTCCAGTAAACAAATGGTCAACTATATCCAGAAAATAAAGCAGTTTATACATGGAAGTTATATTAATGGAGAAATAACACACATTGAAGCCAAACAACCATTTTTATAACTGATGACTATTATTGAAAAGATATTAAATTAAATGTAATTCAACCAGAATAATAACAAAGAAATATCAGTGACCTCAAAGGGGATTTGAACCCACACCTGCCATATGCTAGCAAATGTTTTACCGCTTTTACAACAAAAGTTAGCTCTACATATATGCGCAACAAGATGATAATTATGTAATACCTATCTATATTTACATAAGTCACTAATTGAGTCCTACTACATACCGCCATTCTTCATATACAATACTTGACATATTCAAATACCAACAACAGGTAAAGCCAATAATATACTGTATTCACCCTTATAAATGCTACTCCCCTAATACCCCCCCCCCCCCCCCCACCCCACCCCCCCCAACACACCAAAAAAACCCCAAAAAAACAACCTTTTTTATCCCCCATCCCCCCTTTGAAAATTTCACCGCTTACCACCAACCTCCTCCTCCCCCACAGTAGCAATCATTTCTTGAAATATACCGGTAGTACATTAATCTAGACATCTAGGTACAGCCTCATACACTGCCTACCAGAACTCCACAAATGTAATTAGACTACAGACTAAACAAATCTGTGACGTCAGCAGAGATTCTACCCCACACCTCCCATGTGTTACGGTAACCCTCAACATTATAATGTTGCCACAGTAGCTGGTTCTATGATGAGACAGTGGTCAAGTCCATTATATACCTATCTATTTACACAAGCTCCCCGAGTCCTAAATATACTACACTATAGTGTCGGCACTCGAAGTCTCATAGAGGTCCAAGACATAAGTGTAATTTGATACTTCAGAAGAAAACTCTCCATTGGGACAACTTAAACTCAGTCAACATGAGATCTTTTCTTTCAAGGGTTTCTCCCAATGACTTCTCCCCAGATGAGCTGGAGTAACAATAGAGATCAATGATTACTCCGTGATCAAGGTGACAGAAACTGAAATCCAAGTGTAAATGAAGTGTCATGAAGAAATTTACTCCGTTCTCCGAAAACCGTACAAGTGTATAATAGTTGAGTCCGTGTGCACATTGTGTTAATGGTTCCAGTTTCATTTCTCTGACATATGATGGATGCTGATGACTGCTGTCGAGGAAAAAAAGATTAAAGTCATAAAGCATGGATATTTAATCAGCCATTATTCGTCAACTTAAATATTTTATCTCATTTTGAGCAATATGTACAATTAAATTTCCGTTCATTGCACAAATTGTGTTAATGGCTGTTAATTTGTTTCCCTCAATATGAAAAATGGTGATTCATGACTTAAACAGCCGTGATGCAAAAAGGCTTAGATATTTCATAAAACATAATTTATTGCCCGGCTCACATATCTCATTTGTGCTAAATTTGACTTCTAAACTGGCCACCTGTAAATGGTAGGAGTCAGAAGTGACAAACAAGCAATTTTTTTAAGGGTGGACTTAAATACTTTTTATGTTATATCATGATTGTACCACTGATTCAAGTTGGAAAGTTATCAGTTACTTGTGAAGATGGTAGTACTCGAGTACTGTTTAACCTTCCAGGATCCCAGGAAAGAGCGGTTAGGTTTACTGATCTGACTGTTGATGTTAAAATGATGCTAAACAAACAAACAACAAACAAATAAATACTTATATTAGTCAAAAGATTTCATGTGAGAATACTTGCCAGTAGCTTGCCAAAGGAGGGTGGGCCTGAAGACAGTTCAGATTCTTGTTTATGTCAGACTGAGGGTGCCTGTCACCCACCAACAAAACTGGATGCAGCATACAACCATAAATGTGTTGAAAATGGTGTTAGCCTCATCCCTTCTCTCTCTCTCTCTCTCCCTATTTTCTCACCATTGTCCTTAAACACCCAGGATCCCATTCCCAGAGATGCAAAGAAGAGACGCGTAATGTAATCTCGATAAATTGATGGCAACAGATATCCGACATTTAGATGCATTCCGATTCATATTCTGTAAACGGTACACCGTAAAACTTAACATTTCTGACAGCAGTATATTTTTTTATAATGTTGCAGAAATGGAAAATTAAAGTCACTAAGTGCAGTGAAATAAAACCTCTTTTTTTTCTCACTAATTTGAAATTCTGCTGCACTCTTCTATGCAATTGCAATTTTAATTAAAATAATATTTTTTTTCAATTCACTGTGTTATTTTGTCTAAAGTAAAGGAGATATAATAAGATAGATTTAATTAGCAATTAAGTTAAAACAATTTTTTTCTACTATTGACACTGAACAGGGTATTTTAAACTTTTTTTAAATAAAAAAGTCTCATAAAACCCAACTACATTTAAACATTAAGTTCTGTTTTACAAATAAAGTCACGCTGTGTCTACATGGAACTTTAGCTTTACATTCAAACCTCTCTTAAGAAGCCAGTCAAGGGAAGGATCAAAAGACAGGTTGTAAAATTGCTTAATACAGATTGATTTGCTACACTTGTTTATTTAATAATCATGCACATGGATTTCAAGTTTTCCACTATTTTTCAATTTGCCACATATGCATGGATTTCTACTTTATCAGATAATTTTGATACAACACCACATGCAAAATTTAAATTAATTATATCTCAATCCTATCATTGTTTATGAACCAGATCATTATGAAAACACCACTCCAACATGCCATTGTGCCATCGGCAGGCAGATACATCCAATTATGCATGACAAAACATGCACACATGGAAAACCACCTTATAATATTTTGATATATCTAGTTGTCTTAGGCTAATTATATCACAATTACCTCACTTTTTATACCAGCAAAATGTCACTAGATTGTTATATTTGATATTATTGGCAGGTAGCACACAATTATCCCCTGTTATCTCTCTCTTTATTGCTTCCCTGCAGATTAAGGGTGTAATTTTAAAAAACGAAACAACCATACCTCACCCGCCTGATGAGAAATAACTGCCACTTGGCAGATTATGTGAACAAATTATTCCCCATTTTCTGCCAGATTTGCTTCTAATCGTGCAGGAATGGTTGGCTACAACAACCTCAACATGGACTAATTATCGAAGATAAGAACATAAGCACCTTGTGTCAGAATATAAAAATAAATTATAATTATCAGAATACTGGGTTCATGCCTCTAAAGCATGTATCTCTCAATTAATTTTTTTTTAATTTAAAATTCTGAACCTGAAATTTTCTATAATAGATCATTCTATCTTTGTTTTAAACAATTCCTTTCTTGTCTTATACCATTCGATTCTTGTTTAAGACCAATCCATTTGTCTTATTTTAGATAATTCCATCCTTGTTTGAGAACATTCCATCCTTATCTTAGACAATTCCATCCTTGATATAGACAATTTCATCCTTGTTTGAGAACATTCCATCCTTGTTTTAGACCATTCCATCCTTATCTTAGACCACCTCATCCTTATCTTAGACTATTCCATCCTTATCTTAGACAATTCCATCCTTGTTTTAGACCATTCTATCCTTATTTTAGTCTATTCCATCCTTGATTTAGCCCATATTTTCATATCATTGTTTTAGACCATTCCATTTTCATTAAGATAGGTTGTTAAAACACAAACAATGAAGGCCCTAATAAGATTTCAGTTCCTTGCAGTCATGTTTTTTATTTGAATGTGCATACTTGGAATGATTATATGACTGCTTTGTGAAAAATTATTCGTTGAATTCGACTTCTTTGTGTACTACAGTTAGTAAAGTTAATATTCTTCTTTGTCGTGCACTCTTTGTTTGTTTTAGCTGGTTTTTTTTTTTTTAAAGATTTTTCCCTTTAAAAAAATCTTTTAAAAGAAGCAAATAATAACTTTTGAAAATTTGAGAATAAAAAAAAAAGAAGAATACTACCAGCAGAAGAAAATTGGATTGGTAAAAAAAAACACATAAAAAAACATAATGTTTATTTGGTGTTCCTCTAAATTCAATCAAAATTAATTTTTGTTTAGTTTAGTTTTGTACGTCCTCTATCATGTTATAAGTCAAGCGTATTCTAGCTAACAATGTCAAATAATGTACTACAGTGCAGATTATTACACGCGACACAAGACAACAAAAACATCTTTTATCCATAATTGTCTATCCCTTTAAATATTTATGTGTTTTCATCTCTTTTTTCTCTCCTTTCTTTGACAACTGAAAGGCAACATTTCCTCGAACAGCACAGCCAAATCTCTGTTATAAATTATTCAAATCAATTATTTTGGACAAACTTCCTCCAGCCGGGATGACAAAAACCCCTTGTGACGAAAAATGCCATCTATCGCATACGATGCAAATTATTTTTTCTTAACTTTTTAACTGGCGACCGCAAAATTGGATTTTCATTTGAACAGAGTTATGATGATTAAAATTCATAGTACGCTGGCCAGTTTAAGTTGATTACGGGCCCTATATTGCGAAACAAATGATTTGTACATGCTGCACGCGAGTTAGGGACATGACTTCGCACCCCAGACATCAATTCTCCACGCTCGTTCAATACATTTTTGTCACATTAAGCAAAGGGTGCTTCTGTTTAACCAAATAAACGTGAAATTAATTTCATACATTTTTCTGGATCGACACCTTCAGGAGAGCCATATGGTCACAAAACATAGAGACTTTGTGACCAAAATTACATGTTTGAAGCGAAAACTTGTTTAAGACGTGTAATTTGAGCTATACGACATAATGACATTAGGGGACAAAAAGGGTCAAGAGATTAAAACTAAATCAATAATCTATTTCCAGTAATGGCTTTTTGGCCATGTTTTTTTATTTTAATCGAATTTTAAATCCAAAAACCAACCTGTCGTATTAAAGTGACTTAAATCCTGACTCTTGAGGATAGTACTCGACCAATCAATTAGTTATTCAGAGGCAGATCAAGTATTTTCAGTCAGGGGGTTTGGAATATCTCAGAGGGAATCCCAAAATTCAAGTTGGGGTGAAAAGGATTAGTATAAGTACATGATCTTATGGTTGTTGTTTGTGCAATTAAAAATTGTGTTTGTTTTTGTTTTTATTAACAGCTTTTGTTTTCCTTTTCAGCGGATTATTACCATGGATTTTTATTTGAGAAACCAGGAAATACAAAAGCAATGCCAATATATGACTCCAATGGGAATCTGGCCGGAATACAAGCTGCGGTAAGCCTTTATATTGAAATAGAAAGTCAAAAACATTTTTTTTAACAAAAACAAATTATTTCAATGTATGATGACTTATAAATACTTGTCACAATGGCATATACTGTATGCCTATCAATAATTCAGATGCCACTCAATGAGTTTGTTTTGGGTTTTTTTTTACCTTTTTTTCCAACAGTATTTCCATCTAATGGGTCAGTGCACCTTATTATTGTTCCTGGAATATACTAGGTGCTTAGCTAGTACAAGACAGATCTTTAAATAAATAATCTCTCTGCGATTCTCCCCACTACTTCCCCACATATTCAGATGTGGGAGGTTCATGGCCCTGGAACACAGTTAACAACCTGGATTGATAGTCGAAGGCATCATCGGCAGAGCTACCCAGGCATGTCCCACTAAATGAGAAGTTCTCAATAAATTGACATCTTAAATAAACATTTAAGAAACGTCCAGGAAGAAATTGAGAGAAATTCAAGTAGTGATCATAATAACTGATGTAAAACAAATAATTGATATTGGCACTGGTTACATTTTCGCGATTATAAAGGTCAATCTTTCAATGACATGACTCACCATCAACCATGGTTGGTCAGTGGCTGTATCTGCCCTTCCAGAAATCCGCTAAAAGACGTGACACATGTGTCTAACCATAATCGTAAACATTTCAACTGTAAATTATTTTTACTGTCGACATTTACATTTATTGCAAACGTCTGAAAAAAAAACACACCAAGACTTTATGTTTTTACTCTGTACCCACACCTGAGCCCTGCCTATTGGGAGTTTTTAATGTTCTCATTTTTTCCTTTTTATGTTTTAAGTTCTGTCTTCTGTACGATATTCACCTAACGTCCTTTAACGACTATTCATTGCATGAAAATGAATTCACTGGTTATTTTCGCAAACCCAACACATTTCATATACAAGTCATATATCTCTTGTTTACCATCCATTCTAATGGTTAATAACCAGTTTGTCTTAACATCTCAAGTTGAGATTTTTCTAAACTTTGAGATTTCCCTAAACTTTGAGATTTTACTAAACTAAAAAATCTTAATTCGAATCCCGAAACTGACAGAAAATATTTCCGAAATAGTCGTTGGTAAGTGAGTAAGACATGTGTCACTCCTCTCCATCGAGTAATATAAAGTAGGAATAATACAAAAAATAGAATTTAGTTCTAAAGAATTTTAAAATGATAACTTTAACTCATTTCACATTCAATAACCGTACAGATTTGAAGTTGGAACAAATGTTGATTCATTTGTAAAGGACAATAAGCAAAATGACAAAATAATGTCAATAAAATTATACCACTTCAAAAAGATGAGTTGAAAATCTCAAATAGTGAATTAAGGGCCTGATAAGTTAAAAACGATAATTAGCTTGAAACGTTTTTATCTAAGCTTGATGCTTAAACAAAAAACTATGGTAGACTAATCGTAGGTTCGATCCTCCAACACTGCTATGTGTAGCGCTAGTGAGCAAGACACTTTATCCCGATATGCATAGTACTGGTTCTGCAACCCAGGAAGACTTAGAACATGATTTGCCTATTTTACAATTGATGTGAAGAAATATATCAAGTTAATCAATACATGAAGAGTCTGAGCTGGGTCTACATTGTTTGACTCCCAGTCAGTAAGTTTACTTTTATAAAATTGTAATTACATAATTATACATTTGTCACAAACTAATTCTATTACAGAAAATTCAGAAAACTATGTATTTAGAGAAGTTTTCTCCATGTCTGATAGTCAATGTACACACTTGTATTACATTTTATTGTATATTCTTGCTCAACCCTTTACTCCATAGATACGCAATTTCCCGCACCAGTCACAGACGGCCTTTGAAAACAGTGCAGGAAGAGTTCAGATTGCTCATAACGAGCAATCTGAACACTTCCTACACTGTTTTCCACTCTGTCAGTTAATATAAACATAATTCACCCATTGCTGATATGTGGTGAATAAATGCTTTCAATTTGAAAGAATCCAAGAAAATGCTTATGAAGCAATGGGTTAAATATGCACATAAGTAATAACTGAAGCTATAATTGTATTCTATTGTTGTTGTTTTTCATTACTTTGTAAAACCAGCAGAAAAAACATTTAATGATTTCTTTAGTATAATGGCATTGCACAAGTTACTGTTTGCATTCATGCCATACGTAAATAATACTGTTTGAAGAGACAGTTTTATCTATAATAAATATAATTCTATTTCTCGTCAAATCGTTCGCCACTTGAGACATAGCTGGATTTAATACATTCATCACCATGATATTACTCCCAAAGGATAGTAATAACTCCAGAATTACTCCAGTCATAGATTTTATCCTTGCGAACGATGACCCATCCATTCTTTTATTGTCATTTTGAACAGTCTTTAATGAATCTTCAATTGAACATACACGTTTTTTATTGTACTTTTGCTGTACAAAGACTCTTTAGCTAATTATAATCTTCCACATTATCAAAGAAAAGACATTTCCGATGACTTACAAAGTCACTTAGTAAACAGATAAATATTTTCATTACAGTCAATTTAGAGTCAGTGACGGTTTCTTGTTTCACACAGTATGTAATTGTTAGTGTTCAATTAGTAAAAATTATTTTGTAGGCTGTTTTAACAAATAAAAAGTGAAACGATTCCATTGTTTGTCAAATGAGGTTGAACACTAAAAGATTTTTGTTCAAGAAAAGCTATTTAATATCAAGAATTAACAATTAAGATAAGGTAAAATATCCGTTAAATGTTTGTCACTTCTTGTTAAAAGTTTAAAAAGTTAGAAGGTTTACTCTTTTGATTGACTCTGACTGACATATTAATAAATTTGAATTTGAAATATATAACTTTCTAAAATTCTGCATTTGTTAATTAAATTTGAATAATTTTTGTCTGCTTTAAATCTAAGAAATTTGATTTACCGGTATACAATTTAATAAACACAAATTTGACATAGTTACAAACTTAATGAAATTTTAAATTAATGCAAAACTACCTTTTACTACAAATTTAAATGAAAAATAATTAAATTAAATTTGACTTTTTCGAAATATATACAAGCTACAAAAATTAAAGAAAGATGACTTATAAAATTTAATGCAATTTTACAAACTTTACGACAATTACAATAAAAGAAATTATATTCGACCTGCATAATTTCTTCGTTCAAAAAACAAAATTAATGAAAGCCGATTTCATCTCAGATGTTAATTTAGGAATTATTAATATTAATACCTTTTTTTCTTCCGCACCTGCCAATTATATTTGCAAAATAAAACTTGATGACAAGACAGATCTCATAAACTACGCTTTTTTAATGACCGTGATAGGGAGTAAATTACTGGGCATCATTAGATACTAACGACCAGTGCAAACAAGCCGACTGACCAGAAAGCCACCTGATTCCTAGTACAAAAAGAATTGTAAAACCGAACAAAAATTCCATTCTGCTTCTCCAAGCACGCAACGGCATACAATCAAATAGAAAATGAGATACTTTCTATTAAACTAGTAAATAATTCATTACTAATCAGACTAGGAAGGGAAAAATAACATTTTACATGCAATGTCGTCGGTCTTGTCTATTTTATCTCATATATTTTATTTAACATCAGTACTGATCTTTTCAAAAAGAAAAGTTCAACGCTTTTTTTTTTTATCTTTTTAAACAATTTGATTAAAAATATTTTTTTTTCATTTAATATTAAAACAAGTGTATCTGTTTAAAAAGCATTACAGATCAATAAAAATCTATTTCAACAGAAAAATTTAGGTTTTGCTTTTTCATTAATTAAAAGATAGATATTTCCCCCCCCACCCCATATATATATAGGCATG
The DNA here is from genome assembly GCA_029582155.1 of Panopea generosa. Taxonomy (NCBI): domain Eukaryota; kingdom Metazoa; phylum Mollusca; class Bivalvia; order Adapedonta; family Hiatellidae; genus Panopea; species Panopea generosa. The sequence goes on along the minus strand of CM055902.1, from coordinate 45,106,104 downwards.
TAAATTTTGCTTACAATGGTTTGGTAAGGTGGTTCTGAAATTCACCCGGCTGTTTTTAATCGTCGGGAGTTTATTATAAAAAAAATACTGACATTAGACAAAAAGGAAAGAAATGCAAAAATAAATAAAAGAGAACGCACATTTTAACTAAATAAAAAAACAGTGATTTTTTTTTCATATAATATAGGCATGTAAATTTTGCTGACACTGATTTTGTAAAGTGGCTCTGACATTCACCAAATGATTTTAAATTCTCGGAGTATATTAAAAAAATACTGATTAAGACAAAAAGGAAAGAAAAGCGAAAATAAAAATAAATGAGAACACACATTTTAAATAAATAAACAAGAAAATATCGGTGGAACTGATGGATGCTCCCCAAGTGAGTGTCTGACTCTGTACCGGCTACTTGGTTGAAAAATACTAAACTGCATAGCAGGAACAATATGTGGCTCTGAACTTCACAGAACTCATTCGAAAATCATTGAACCGGAACAAAATGACAATATGCCGGTTCCTAGCTAGTTTTACAGAATTAAAACCAGAGGTTGTAGTGAAATAGCGTTATGATGATAATATGCACATCTCCACTTGGTAATAATGCATCCTAGCAAGTTTCATAAAATTCCAACCACAAGTTGTAGAGAAATAGTGTGGAAAAGAATTTGGTCACAGACTCAATCAAAGGGCCACAACTATGTGAAAAAACACTGAACCGGAACACATAGACAATATGCGCATCTGCATTTGGTAATAATGCCTCCTAGCAAGTTTCATAAAATTCCAACATGGGGTTGTAGAGAAATAGCGCAGAAAAGAATTTGGTCACAAACAGAATCAAAGGGCCTTAACTCCGTGAAAAATCATCGAACCGGAACACAAAGACAATATGCGCATCTGCACTTGATATGATGCATCATAAAATTCTAACCAGAGGTTGTAGAGAAATAGCCCAGACAAGAACTTTGGGATGCACGGATGGACGGACGAAGCGACAACTATATGCTTCCCCCTTTGGGGGAGCATAAAAATCAGGAAAAAATATCATTTTGATATAATACATAATTTATATATATATATAATCACATTGGCTATAGTCTCTGTGGATAATAGTAGATATATTTGTTTGTTTAGTTTCGGGAATTCCGTGTTGATAAAAGAGGACAATGATAGATTTTCCCCATGTAGATACTCGATAATAATGAACGACAATTACTGAATTGCATGCAGCTTAATCTTAATGATGATTATGCCGCTACTATTCATGAAAGTAATTATAACTTTGTCATAGTTACCATAAATAGTGTTGTTTTTTTTTTTAAATACTATTTTAAGGTTTAACCTTTTTTAACAACATTTCAGTTTTAATGTCGGTCAGCACACCTAATAATCGTTTTTAGGAGTGCGATCCGCCAGGCGTTAAGTGAGATCCGCCAGGCGTTAACCTGTAACAAACGTCACACCTAATCTCTGCAAATAACCGACGTTTTTTTTTTAATGCTTATTTATTTTATGTTGAATGAGAAGAAAGCTCAGAGCTTATATGAAATTCTCGTGTCTGCTTCTTCCATACAACCAGTATTGAGTGTTGGTTTTAGCGGAGCCAACAGATTGAGGTGAGGATTGAACCTGCAACCTTTAATGGGAGCGGCAAACTTTCACCCCCCTTTATTGACTATTTATTGACTACTTAGCCACATATGTGGTAGATTTCCAACTTTAATTACTTTTCAAGAGAAATTATTTATATTTCTTTAAATGCAATTACAATATTGATAGACTCAAATCATAACAATTACTGATATGTCTATATATAGATACATCTGTTATTGAAGACTGCTAGACATCTCAGACCAGATTGAAACTAATTTGTCGCAATGTGTTAAAATGTGCGTAAAATACCATATTATTCTCATCTTCCCTGTCCATCAGAATGGAGACGTAATAAATTATTGAACACGCCACATCTCGACAAAAACAACATTTTTTCTAGGGACGACTAATATAGCGTAAAATTGCAAGACAAATTAAAATGAGAACTTGTATCTCCATAATTATCCATCACGTCAAAAGGAAAGCTCAGAAAACATAGCAATATTAATTTCTAATCTGTGTAAGGATTATTTACCTGGTTGTCATAGCAACAGAAATGATGAAAGCTACTTTCAGTTATTAATTTTCTACGCAGTTTGCAGATTCAAAGGATCTGACACATGGCCAGTAATGTCAGGCCTTGATTTCTAGAACATGATATCGAACATAAAGCTCTCGGGTAAAAATAATTATTCATTTTAACCGCCAATTTATATTGTGTTTATATCATAACGAGGCAAATAAAACTCCAAACCTTCCTGCCAGATTATAAAAAATTATATTTTCATGACACGTGACATAAAAATTCACTTTCATACCATCGAATCTTCCAATACCATATAAGGTGGCCTATCGTAAACAATAAAAATACGATTTTCAATGCTAATGCATTGATACCACTCTTGGAATTGCCAGTAGTTATCCTAATTTAAGTTGGATGTAAGGGGAAGTAATTCTGGCGGAGAACATTTCCAATTAAGTCTATATGGCTGGCTGACATGGCAATACGCCTTTAATCCAGAAAATTGTAAAATTGAGTCATAAAATCAGGAAAATTGATTTTAATTCGAGGGCAGCCATTGGAAATTTTGTAAGGTACTGGAGCGGCAAAACCATCTATAGAAAAATGAGCTTTGAAGTGCCGCAACAGATACAGATATAAAGGAAAGAGACTTACAAAAGCATAACAATTTATAAAATGGTCACTGATGAGAATTCAATATTCTATTAATTCTAAATTAATTCCCAGTAGTTTATATAACCATGTGGGTTGTATCGTGTGTTTTTCAGGCAGATTGTTACTTGGGAGCTCCAAATAGGTTAAAAACTTGAAATTGTGGACTATTTATTAAAAGTAATATCAAACATCAATCATTAAGAGCAAAAACTGTATTAATGAAAAGATCATTATCTCATTATTTTGGGGGGTGGTGGTGGGGGGGGGGGGGGGGGTCCTCGATAGTAGAGTAGTCTAAGGTGTCGTCTCAAAATCTCTTAATCTCTCACTGCTTGGGTTGTAGGCTCGAGTCCAGAACTTTACAGCAGCTGTTCTCAGAAATGTACAGTACGTGTAGTGCAGATCTGTTCTTAGAACTGTATTTGGAGTGCAGAAATGAACAGTTACTGCACTCAGAAATGAACAGTTACTGCACTCAGAACTGTACAGTAAAAAAATGCAACTGTGATTATTTAGTACAGCAGATTAAGAGTTTTTATAAAGTAATTTACATAATATACATCAACTAACACCAAAATTTTAAAGTTGAAAAAAAAAAATGGAATGCTTAATATTTTTATGATCAACATAAGAAATTTCAATTATCATATTTCCATGTAAAATAGACATTGCCAACAGTGAGAATGAAGGTTCACACTGTTAAGCAATTATATTCTGTTAAATTGAAAGTTTTAACATGCAAGAGGATTAATCCTTAATGCTTTATACGTAAACAGAAACCTTTAAAAATCTTTCAAGAACTCAGAATCAATCTTGCAAATAACCAATTTCAATAACATTGGTAATGAAAAAGATTTGTCTGGTATCCCACTGTTGGCAGATTATTTATGGATTTGAGAAGTGCCACATTGTCTATTGTGTGGAGACCGACCTGGTGCAAGATTTGTTAATTGTTCATTCATCTGGAACATTATCCGTCCATAAATGTCTAAATACAATAAAACACTTACTCAGCTTATTTCTATAAATATAACATAATTTAAAGAAATCCTCGTTGAATTATCTGACTTGCATTGTGGGAGTTTATGGGCTTGATCCTGATAGCCGAGCCAATTTCCAAAGATTTTACCTATAAATGTGTATAAAGGACAAAGATGTCTCTGCTATCCCTTTACTTCATATAGACGCCTTTGGACACCTCTATTAAATATAGAAAGCATTAATTCACCACATATCAGCTATGGGTGAATTATGTTTATATTAACTGACATAGTGGAAAACAGTGCAGGAAGTGTTCAGACTGCTCGTTACGAGCAATCTGAACTCTTCCTGCACTGTTTTCAAAGGCCTTCTGTGATTGGTGCGGGAAAACGCGTATCTCTGGAGTAAAGGGCCACAACTCCTGTAAAATCTGATGGGCGTTGACAAATTTCAAAATTGACCTGTATTTTATACTTATACATTGACAACTGAATAATTACATAGACCCTTCTAAAAGTTATTCCTCGGAAACCAGTTTGAAAGACAGACAGACAGACAAACGGACATTCCAATGATCTGATAGATAAGTGGCTTTTTATGCGCCCATTTGTGTGCGGTTAGTCACGTAAAAGAAATTAGCTGCATAAAAGCTGTTTTTAAGTGTCTCGAAACAGCAATATAATTTTTTTCAACTGTTTTTCAACCGTCCAAAAACAAATAACCCTTAACCCTAGCCTCTTAACTACCCATTTGTTTATGCACAGATGGATGGACACCGTGTTAACACTTAAAGCCATATCACTATTCTGTGAATGATGACGTGGGCATAAAAGTTACTGAATTCAAACGAAATTTTCAATTCAGATTGACCAGCAGTATCAGCAATTTTCGAAAAAGTTCAGAGCTTAATAGAGCCACTCTGGAGTTCACTTCTTGGGTAGAACAAGTACTGAGTGGTGTTTTTTAGTGGCATCAGGTCAAACTGCATGGGATCAAACCCGCAGCCTCTAGTGTGAACAGCCAACACACTATCCACTACATTACTGCCCTGTTTATATAGAACTGCTTTAATAACTTTCTCACCATTTAGAGGAAAGTTCTTTCGCAGCAATTCAGAGGTTCTAAAATCAAGAATGCAGTAGTGCAGTATTACACTTGGATACGGTACTGACCACTCGGTAACACCAGAGAGCTCAAGATTCGTTCCCAGGCCAGCTTGATGTCCTCTCTCTAAAATACTGGTTTTACGCAGGAGACAAAAGTCGACAGATATTCACAAATTCAAGTCCAATTTGACCATTCTAGGTATTTTAAATATTGGGTGCATCATTTTTAATTATGTGTGGTCTCAGTATGCTAGACTAAATGTTGAGATGTTGTTAAAACGTGTCTGCATAACTTTCAAGGAAAAGTTTTGCGATGTGTTTAATCATTATAAAACTAACATTACTTTTTTTATTTAAATAAAAAAATGTCATTACAATTTTATTTCTTATCTATGTTACATTTACATCTCATAAATTAAACCTTTCCGCCGAAATAAAACACCAGAATGACTGGTATTAGAAATTAGCCAAAACATTTTGCGGGGATTAGACCACGGTAAAAAAAAGAGAAAGGAGACTAAACAAAAAAGACTTAACTTCCATGAAAATTAATTGAACGGAGAACTAAACGGTATTTAGATACAGAATTTAAGAGCGAACACATAACAATAAATCAGCCAACTTATTAATATCATCATGCTTCAGTGAGTAAAACTGCTGTATAATCCCTTGTTTATATTCATCCATTTATAAAACACCTCTTAAAACAAGCAATTTATTGTCTACCCACTGTGGCAGCACACAAAATGTTTCCTGGAAACGATCATATTGAATCAGTAGCCAATAATGGCATAGCTCAAAATCTTCTACACTGTGCAGCAAGTAGTGGGTCCATGCCTACAGATATCTAAATGTACTCGTCTCTTTTTCTGTCGAAGCATATGGCTGAGCAGAAGAAAATCTGCTCTCTCTCTTCACATTGTCACTACCTTCTAAACAGCATCAATACCACCCACCAATATCTCTCCCTTCACATGGTCACTACCTTCTAAACAGTGCCACTACCACTGGTCAATATCTCTCCCTTCACAGTGTCACTACCTTCTAAACAGTGTCACTACCACCCACCAATATCTCTCCCTTCACAGTGTCATTACCTTCTCAACAGTGTCACTATCACCAACCAATATCTCTCCCTTCACATTGTCACTGCCTTCTAAACAGTGTCACTACCACCCACCAATATCTCTCCCTTCACATTGTCACTACCTTGACCTTCTAAACAGTGTCACTACCACCAACCAATATATCTCCCTTCACATTGTCACTATCTTCTAAACAGTGTCACTACCACCCATCAATATATTTCCCTTCACATTGTCACTACCTTCTAAACAGTGTCACTACCACCTACCAATATCTCTCCCTTCACATTGTCACTATCTTCTAAACAGTGCCACAACCACCCACCAATATCTCTCCCTTCACATTGTCACTATCTTCTAAACAGTGTCACTACCACCCACCAATATCTCTCTCTTCACATTGTCATTATCTTCAAAACAGTGTCACTACCACCCAACAATATCTCTCCCTTCACATAGTCACTATTTTCTAAACAGTGTCACTACCACCCACCAATATCTCTCCCTTCATATTATCACTACCTTCTCACCATTGTCACTTACTTTTCAACAATGACACTACATTCTCACTTCCTTATCAACATTGTCATTACATTCTCACCATTATCAGTACCTTCTCACCATTGTCACTACCTTTTCACCATTGTCACTACCTTCTTACCAATGTCACTACATTCTCACTATTGTCACTATATTCTCACCATTGTCACTACATTATCTCACCATTATTACTACATTCACAACATAGTCAGTTACCTTCAAACACCATTGAAATAACCTAGAGAGACGTATAACAGTAAGTGATATAGCCAAAGTACCATTATCAATGTAAATTTTGTATTTAAATATATTTCATTTTTCCAGCGCACCAATGTTGACAGAATAGTTTGCATCATTCCAAAAGGAGCTCCATAACCTTTGATCCGATAAAGAGTTGCTCATTTTCTTTTCTTCATAGCTTCTGCCAGATAAATGTGACATTTAAAATGTATAAATTGTCAATGAATAAATGAAGCCGGATAAACTCTTAACCACTGTATATTTGTCAGACAAAACGTAGGAATTTGTCAGACAAAACGGACAAAATTACTCCTAATAAATGAATGTCCAAAACAGTCCCTAAAGAAGGTACAATGCCAATATTTATTGTGAGAAATTTGTGGACAGAATGCAGCAATTTATACCGCAGACAGACAGCAGTGATGGGGACATTTATTCTGGTTACAGTGAGAATTGCCTTGATGAACTCCCTGAATATTCTTTCAATGACATTGTACAGTTGTTTTTGTTGTATGGTGTTTTGTGTTGCTTTCAACAATTTTTCAGTCCTTTTGTGACGTTGTCTACTCGAGACATATTATGAGTGCTGCAACACTGAAGTATGATGCTGCAGACTTGTGGCATGATATCTCACCCAGTCACATTATACGGACGCTGGGACAACCAGACCTAGGACTAATCTCTAAAAGCCGAGACTCAAAAGTGAAAGCTTCTAGTACCATTTTTAAAGTCTTTGGTATGATCCGGCTGACGACTGAACTCACAACCATCTGGATGTGAGGTGGATGCTCTACCACTAGACCAGTGCTGCACTCAGCATACAGTAAACTCAATTTAATTTAACTCATGAACAATGAAATTGGCATGCTTCGCCACTCGTGACAATAAACTCGGTGAAATAAAATTAATAATTCACTGAACACAACAATTACTCCCTTTATTATACAGATGCCATTAGTTTAACACCTTTAATCATAATGACGACCTACTCAATATAGTTGTGATGGCCTCTACGGCCATTATAGATCTATTAATATGTTACAATTTCCATAATTTGTATAAATTTGACGCGATATTGAATTGTCTTTACAAAATACATACTTTATAAACAAATTTGGCAGAAAACACAGATCTGGTTAATGGTGATAAGATAACAGATCCATCTGCACGCCCGATACCATCAAAACTGTCGCTACTATGACGACTGTCGCAACGCAAACAGCGCCAGAATTTCTATTAATTATTATTAATGAACAAAGGTCTGCAGCATACGCTATTTTCAGGAATGTCTATTATATAACTAATCCAGACAGAAAAATATTTCTTGCAACTAAGATATACCTCACCTTTCCCATCATGCAATCTTCATATCAGTTATACAGTTAGACAGTAAAGAAAGAATGCCACTAAAATCTTAACGTCTGCTTAATGGTAGCCGCAGATTTTTTTGCAAGCACGACAAGATTGAAGGTCGCCAATCATATTACGAGGGTCACTTCTATATGAATGTGGCGACATAATCTGGTTTAGACCTTTAGACATGCAAATCTATATTGATTTACACTATCCTATTATTGTAAATAGAATACAGGGTAAAAATTGTCTATCATCTCGAGCTGTGTTCAGATGGAATTGCCCTACAAATACATTATGGCAGTAAGTAATATTGAGGTTAGGTATATGGGCCACTGGTACGGGCAAATATTTTCTTGCATACCAGACAAGGATTTTCGCGGGTGTGGAACTTTCATCTTTCATCCCCTTAACTCACTTATCCTACCTACTTGTGCTATGACGTAACCTTATTCATAAAATCCTCGTGCTATGACAAAATTCCTTCGCTACGACATAATCATTCATAAGTTCAATGGTATCCTTGCACTACTATAAAAAAAATAAATAAATAAAAAATCTTAAAATAACGCAGTCAAGTTGTATAATTAATAATAAAAAAGTTTTTTTTTCAATTTGATGCGGATGGAAAACTCCGTACCTCATTATAACTGTTTTGTTTTATACAGTCAGATGTCAAAGAAATATTTCATGCAATTCTGTTGAAAGTGGGATTCAACATTATACAAAAATATATAACAAAATTGTGATCAACATTATATTTGAACCAATCCACATTCTATACTCCAGTCATATGGTAAATAATTCAAACATATTGGTTGAAACAAAGATATCATCTATGCTGAAACTTCCCTAGCTGCTATAAAAGCAGCAGAAAAGCTGGCACAGAAAATAAAACAAATATACACCAACCTCTACCAGAGACACTGCTAAAAATCTATCAAAACTAAAATAACAAATGTGAGTTTTTTTTGAAATTCAAGACATGTGACGTATTCTACCATACAAACAAGCCGGCATCTCTGAGATGCTCTCCACAACGGAGAGTCAAGATTATCTTGTGTAACAGATAATTAAGGAGTCATAATGAGTAAATAACAGACGGCATGTTTGAGGAAGTGAGTCACAAGTCTCCCAGAGACAATCACAGAAAAACCAGGAAGACCTGAAGGAGAACAAATGGAATTATCTCTAAAATTGCGCCACATTATAACACGTGTAAAATATTTGTGGAGTGAAAACCTAAAAAGAATAAAAAAAAATGTTTTTTTTGAAGTACACTGACTTGAATAAGATTCCAGCACTATTGAAAATTCATTAATATCCTTTTCAGTGTGCAATTTCTTAAATAATTTCAAGATAACTAGTCACTACCTCTAAGGTTTAAATTTGTGATTTGTCTCAGATTTTGTACAACTATCCACTGCCTTAGCAACAGAACTTAGATTTTGTATACTATATTACGCAATTCATAACACAACACAGTGCAATGAACAACACAACACAACACAATCTGAATGCAACGCGATACAATACAACACAACACAACGCAATGCACCACAATAAAATTTCAACTTTTAATTTTGTAAACCATCATTTGATTAGTTCTGAAGTCAGTAGTGTGTTTTAACTATCAGCGAGTTTGAATTCCTGCCCAGCAACAGACTATGATGACTGATATACAACATTGCATCTCATTGTCATTAGAATATTGCCGCTGATTCGAGGTGGAACGTTATTAGTTATTTGCAGAGGTGGGTGTACTTGAGTACTTGTTAACCCTCCAGGATCCCAGGAAAGAGTGGGTAGGTTAAATCATCTGTTAGCCATCTATGGTAAAAAAAAGATGATAAATATTCAAACTTAATTTTGTTAAAATAACTTATCAGTTCAATGTTTTCTCATCCCATATTATTTTAGTTTTCATTTTTTAATTTTGTGCTAATCTATATTTTCCAGATACCGGGGAATATGCGCGGCTTCAACTTCCTCAATGAAACAATAGCGCTACCCCCAGCAGAGATAATGCCACCCCTACTGAAGGGTCTACGAGACAAGAAAGGAATTCTATATTACACAGTTACAGGTATGGCAAATCCAGATCTCATTTCTCTCTGTGGTAACCCCTCCAACCAGGATCATTTTTATCATTAAAGATTGAATTCTAGTTTATGACTTTTATGCATCATTTTTAAAGAATGTAAAATCATAAATGCACAAATTGATTTAAATCCGAATGATAAATTAGACAGAATCGCAGCTTTTTAAGTAAACAGAAAACGAGAAAAACAAATTTTAAGTTCCGGAAAAGTTTTTTTGACCTTAATTTATAATTTCCATTTTTTTTTTTTTAACAAATGTTTTCAATGTAACGGAATGAATCGCAATGCTGAAATGCAGTAAAATACAATACCTTCATCTTCAATTTCTTAAATGGTGATTATTTTCAGGGATATATTTTTTGTCTTTCATTTCAAAATCAATCTGACATCTACATAGACATTATCGTGGATGTAATCAAACTGCACGGGGAAGCTTGCCGAGAACAAAAACATACATAACAGTAGACGGCCGTGGGAAATGTGATGCCAAATCAGTCAAACCATTGTACTTCTTCATAATAGAAAAAGGCATTCAATTTCTTCTTTTCCACATCTAATACGTCTATGGGGGGTTGCGGACAATTACATATATCTGACAGTCAATTAACTATAGATTTCCGACATCAAATACTATTCTATACAAATCCAGGAACGTCATTTAGCATTGGTCGTTCTCTGTGCCAATTGATCGGGTTAGAACTGTTTTCCTGGCTTGCCTTTTTTCCTCGCAGACATTCATCTATTCAAATATGCCTCGTCTCCTTTTATCCATTTTTACTTTATCGCAATGAACGAAGAAAAAAAAAAAGAGAGCAATTTCAATCTTTTGGAGAATCACTGTTTCACATTTACATAAATGACAACCCTGTAAGATTATTGTGGTACAATACTCTTTAATACGTTTTTCAGGTCATATAGTTAGGTGATAGATATTGTTGTAGTATGGTGTTTAGCGTCGTTTTCAAGTCATATCGCGACGGTGTCTACTTGAGACAGTTATCTTAGCGCTGTCACACTGGAGTATCATGCCGCAGACACATGGTATGATACCCCACCCAGTCACATTATACTGACACCGGGCCGACCAGACCTAGAACTCTCCTCTTAATGCTGAGCATCAAGCGAGGAAGCTTCTAGTACCATTTTTAAAGTCTTTGGTATGACCTGGTCCGGGATTGAACCCACGACCTGTCGCACGCGAGGCGGATGCTCTACCACTAGACCATGCCGCGGTCTGTTAGGTGATAAAGAGGGAAAGAAAGATATTCAGATAAAAAGAGAGAGAAACAAAGATAAAACTATGATGCTGATCTTTCACCGATGACTCGTCTAAAGTGCTGTCATCTTATGCCCACTCATCGCTGAGGTTGTGGGTTCGAGTCTGGCTATGTTAAAAAATTTTATGCCAAAGAATTTTCCAGCTACTTGCAGAAAGACGGTGGATCTACTAAGATTTTTTATAAGATTTTCTTCCACCAATAAACCATGACATGCATTGATTATATGTCGACATTAAAGGGAGTATATCAGGAAAAAAACACTACAAATGTATAAAAAATATGATTATTTGTAAAATGAATAAAACGCATCTGATACTCATAAATAAAGACAATCCCAATGGTTTAGTATGTTAAACCTACCAAAACGTGTCAAAATCAATATTTTAATTAGATTGGTAAACGCGAAACGAAATCTTCATTCTGCGAATAGAAAGCACCTAAATACAATTCAACGACCTTTGTGTCATCATTCGGACTTTTTCTAAGATGCAACATTGTTTATTATGTGTAAAACAGATCAAATTAAAATCAAATGAAATCACGTGACCCATTTAACACATCACAAAAATGTTGCCATTTTAAGCGGGAAATCTATTTTAGTCTAACCTTGGCGTGTAGCCCAAGTTAGGAAATCCCTTTTCAATATATTGTTCTGGCATGTTTAAATAGATATTCTTATGGCAATACGGTGTCAGTGAGTATATATAGGCAGGATATGTTGGGGGGAAAATTGAGTTTAAAGCCAATTTTAAATTGATGAAAAATCCTGATAAATTCCCTTTAAACACCATTAAAAAAAACAAGAAAAAAAACACTAACATAATATGTAGAATTTGTTTTTATCATATATTAACAAATCATAATATTTTGTATAAAAGATCACATGCAAACATACAGCATTCAAGTTGAATAGAAATAATATAAAAAAAAGTTTTCATGTGGGCAAACACAATAAATGATAATTTTAAAGTTGTTCTTTGAAACAGTATACCACATCTGAAAGAGATACCCATCACAGAGGTGATTTCATATCAATTAATGAAACCTGCACAAAAAGTGTTCATGTTTCCCAGCAGTACCATCAAGTAATTGTTTTATCCTGTACCCTGGGGCTTGTAACTGAACTGATATTTAGCTTAATCAAATTATGACGCACACAAAAAGTCAACAAAATGGAAGAAATACAAGCAGAACATTATTTGACCTGCATGATGTCGCATGTAGAATTTGCGTAAAGAACTGATAAAATATTCTAAATGCCTGTTCCTATCAACTGTTGGAGTGCTTGCAAAATTTTTGAAAAAAAAAAGATTTTCTGATTTTTCTTTATTTCATCACTGACTTCCATACTTTTCCCTGGATTTTTCAATCTCCTTAACCCTTTATTTCATAAAGACGTCTTTGAACACCTCTAATATAGACGCCTTTGGACACCTCTAATGTAGAAGGCTTTTGAATTATTGGGTGAATTATGTTTATATTAACTGACAGAGTGGAAAACAGTGCAGGAAGTGTTCAGATTGCTCATCACGAGCAATCTGAACTCTTCCTGCACTGTTTTCAAAGGCCTTCTGTGATTGGTGCACTGGAAAACGATTATCTATGGAGTATATATATATATAAAGAGTTAAATTGGGAGTTAATTGCCTATGACAAAGGGCAAATGCATGAATATTTCAGAAAGCAGACTTGTCATTTTCTAAAAATGAACCTTCACTCATATCTTATTTATCAATCTTATCATTCAGCTGACATCTGTAGTTTGTTCCCCTGTCATTTAAATACCTACCATATTTCCCTTATTTTTTCTAGAAAATATTCTGCAATGTTCATATCAGATTCTTAACCTGTTTTATTAAAAAATCTTGAGTATAACACTCTTCCCAGCTCTTTCAGTACATAGCCTTATGCCTACAAATGGTGAGTAATTAATACCATCTTTAACATATCAAAAGTAATATAATTATCGCATATGGACAATTTTACTAGTGTATCAAGACCTATAAATAAGCCCCGTGTAGAACCGCTGTCCTTCTGCAAGTAACTGCTGGCAAGCTGCAAATTTCATATTTTTTTTACTGGGCTCGTTCCCATAACCTCAGGCCATGAGGTGGCATCTTAGACCACACTGACATAATCCTCAGGACCCCTGGGCACTGCAAAGCTAACAAACAAAGTTAAACGTTAATGACTCTCCTTAAAAAGTTAAAACAAAAAAATTCTCTAATTTTCTTTTTACATTTAGTTTTTTGATAATCAAACTACAATTAACAAATTGGATTGTAATAAACAGAAGAAAACGTGCAATTAAATTCAAATCCATCATGTAACTGGGGGGGTCAATTCAATTCTTCGCAAATCTTCAAAATGACAAATACTCCAGCGTCTCCAAAGGGGCGCATCTATAAAATTCAAATATCTTAAACACTCTCGAAAAATTGTAACAGTAATCCAACACTGGGTACAACTACAAATGTTTTGCAAATTTGAAGAAAAACGGCCACTGACCTGTCAACCCATAAATATTAATGTGACAATCTTACAAAAGATTTTGAAACTTCCTCCAACTAATTAGAAAAGTTCAAACAGACAACCGGGCCTCGTTCGCAACATCTGGATGGGGCTGGTTGGGTATTAAAATAAATCTCATTCTTTTTTCGGTACCAGTACCAGCAGATGTCCTTAAGTTTTTTAAACAGTACCTACTACATTATACTAGAACTAGGACCAACCTTTGCACTGTATCGCCATATCTCAAAAACCTCAATTGGTATAATATCAAATGATTTTTATTCTTTTTATTGCTGTAAACTGTCATAAATTTTATTCTACAATGTGTTACAAATATGACCAAAATTCAATTTGATCAAATATTAACATAATTTTTTAATAACTTGGTTGTTAACTAATAAAATTAGTATTTTATGACATTTTATGCCCAAAAGATTTGGTCTCATTAAGAGCATAAAATGTTTGAACTAAATGTTATGTCACTTGTAAAGGCAATGCTTTTGTTGTATTACAAGTATTCGATCTAAAATGTCAACTCGGCCGTGACGGTGTACAGTGTATATGGTGTACACACGCAGTTAATTGCTACGGTAATTGACTACAACCCCACCATTAACCATGCCAGCACTCGTGATAAGGAACTTAGTGTGTGGTTTTGGGGGACATCCTCCCCAGTCACGTGCACTATTCAATACTCGGAAACTTTATTGTGTCTTCACATTGTTCTGATTAATTCTAATCAGAGCTAAGAGTCCCTCCTGACAACTCCTTTCAATCTCTAATTCCTAATTCGCGAAATTTCTAGTGACAACAAAGGATATAGGGGCCAATGGTGGGGTTGTACGGGGATGCTGGGAAAATGGTCATGTCGCGTTTTTGTGAATCATATTAAAATTGCAGCAGTTTTCGTTGATATGATCTCTCCATGGTGCCAAATTAAGATAACATTAAGCTACGATGGAGAAGTCCTCCCATGATCACACTTTAATGTCACCGAAACATTGAATTATTTCTGCAGTTACTGTCAAAAAATCGGCAACAAAACTTCACAGCTTTGATGTTAAAGTGTACAACAATCTGACGTCAAAATTCATGATCCGTAAAGTGGAGATATTTGTACTCCCATTTTCGACCTCAAAATTTAATAGAAAAACTAGCATATAATAATGGAAATTGATAAAATCTTAATATACTTTTGGTCATTTACTTTCACACACACACATATATATATATATATATTTTAACCTGTCTGGTTATATCAACGTGTTGAAAAAGTTACCTTGCTCCAATCTCAGATTTTAGACGAAAATTCCAGGTCTGATAAGCCCTCCCGAGTGTCAGCATAGTGTAACTGGGTCAGGTATCTTACTATGTGTCTGCAGCTTGATACTCCAAAGTGACATCGCTTAGAATATTGTCGGAACATATGACAGAACATCATAAAGATTAAAACAAATACAAACACAGTTTCAATGTAATTAAGTGATTTCATATTTGCCCAGTTATTGATCCTCACACAGCAATATTGGGAATGACCTTGGCAGGAAAAACATTTTAACAATAATTAATTAACAATATTAAACAGTATTTACTGTTTATGCTAATAGAAAAAAAAGAACTAAATAAATTTATGCACAATTTAAATGTACTTCCTTTTTTGTATTTTTACAAAACAAATGCTATTTACTGATTACAAAACTAGAAAGGTGTTTTTTTACAACGTAGCGAAAAGCAAACAATTTTCAAAATCTGCTACATTGTTATTTCCTGTGCGTAGCCTCTTAAAAGACAATGCGTTTTTTCACTAAGAACAAAGGCATGTGCATTGAAGCCAATAAAAAAGGTTTAATAGTGCTAAGATTGTCAAGTGATTAGAACTTGTCGTTAAATCAGCGACGCAGAATCCAGATGACAATATGGGAACCACACTGGATACATTCTCATCATAGTTTCACAGCAGAAAAAATTTCTCGGTTGAAGTTCTGTACAATTTTTTTTCTTTAAATTACCAAAAATATGGGATGGCGTGGAATTGCAAAAAAAAGCAACATTGGGTCCAGTTGTCTCTTTTTATTTTAACTAATATTTTCATTGTCTTTAAATGAAAATGGTTATTTACTCAGCTGGATTATCGTTATTTATTCTTAGGCAATTTGCGCAAAGCACATTAATCTAATGTACAAATTAAACAGAAAAAGGAACATGGTTTAATGTCATTTTCAATGCATTAAAGGTTCAGTTGTTGTTTCATGGTGTCTAGCGTTGCTTTTAACAATTTTTCAGTCATATCGCGACAGTGTCTACTTGAGACAGTATTCTAAGCGCTCCAACACTGGAGTAAAATGACCCAGACACATGGCATATTACCCCACCCAGTCACATTATACAGACACCAAGCACTATCCTCGTCTTATTCCTGAACACCAAGCCAGAAAGCTTCTAGTACCATTTTCTTTAGGTATGACTCAACCCATGACCTTCCACATGCCAGGCAGATGTTCTACCACTAAACCACCACTGCGCTAACATGGAGGAATAAATTCAATCAATCGCACACAACTTATACAAATTATAAAAAATATTGACGATTTGTATTTTTATTTTCAGCATACTTCAAACACCCTAAGTTGATATGTAGCCCAATAGCATCCAAGGATGTGACCCCTGGGCGAGGGCTCTATATACAAATGGGGTTCAATCCAGAAAATGACTACCTGTACATACCAAAAGAACAAAAACATTTATCTTCGTTGTGGAGAAAAGGAACCTGCAGACCGCAGATGGGTAAGCTATATACTGGTTATATATTTAAATATTGCATTAAATTGCAGCATTAAAGCCATGAATGGAACAATGCAGTATCATCGCAGCAGTAAAATCACAGCAAAATTCATAACACTGCTGCAGCGTCAAAACCACTGTTATGTTATTAAAAACTACAGCATTAGAATCACTGCAGCATCAAAGCCACAGTTATATCATTAAAATCCCTGAAATTATGCAGTAATGTTAGTATTACTGCAGCATTAAAATCAGTTTTGATATAAAACTCACTGCATAATTAAAACTACAGGAACAGCATTAGAATCACTTTAGGATTAAAATTGCTGTAACAGCATTAGAATCACTGCATCATTAAAACTGCTGTAGCAGCTGTAGCAGCATTAGAATCATTGCATCATTAAAACTGCTGTAGCAGCTGTAGCAGCATTAGAATCACTGCATCATTAAAAACTGCTGTAGCAGCATTAGAATCACTGCAGCATTAAAACTGCTGTAACAGCATTAGAATCAATGCATCATTAAAACTGCTCTAGCAGCATTAGAATCACTGCAGTATTAAAACTGCTGTAGCAGCATTAGAATCACTACAGCATTAAAACTGCTGTAACAGCATTAGAATCACTGCAGCATTAAAACTGCTGTAGCAGCATTAAAACTGCTGTAGCAGCATTAGAATCACTACAGCATTAAAACTGCTGTAACAGCATTAGAATCAATGCATCATTAAAACTGCTCCAGCAGCATTAGAATCACTACAGCATTAAAACTGCTGTAACAGCATTAGAATTAATGCATCATTAAAACTGCTCTAGCAGCATTTGAATCACTGCAGTATTAAAACTGCTGTAGCAGCATTAGAATCACTGCAGCATTCAAATCACTGAAGCAGCATTAACATCTAAGTGACAGCAGCTGCCCCATCTTGCTGCAGGAATTAGTATGGCAGTTCCCTTGCTCAGCAATAACAGAAAGGTCGCAGTATGAAGGACTGACAGATGGGGTCTCATAACATGTCTGTTGATATAATACTTTGATATGGCATTAATGTAACTCCTGGGCAGAGCATCAGTACTGTGTCTCAAGACCACACCATATGGATGGTTTTAAAGCTATGCTAAATTCAGAATTCAATAATCAAAAAGACATAGTTTCAGTTGTATAATCTAGGTATGTTTAATTCTTTAATGGTGTTGAATATTATTTTATTTAACATATATAACAGCACTGGTTACATACAGCCTATCCAGATAATTTGTGGAGGACGACATCAGAATGATTTTGAGTAAAACCACCGTCCTTCCACAAGCAAATGGAAGGATTTCTCACATGAATTTCTTAGTCAGAGGTCATGGACTTGAACCTATGACTACCATAATGAGAGATAGTTCACCTTTGTGAGTCAAAATATACATGTCTCTGTCCTTGGTATGGTGACATTGACATTCGATGACCTGTTTGAATTGCCCATATTTCACGACCCATGGAACCCATAAGCCACAATTATCAAAATTACCCAAAATGACCACTTCCGCCTTACTAGTAATTTATACCCATCAGTGACAATGTCGTCTGTAATCACAACAATCCCTCTGGCTAGATGGATCTGGTGCCCAGCTGCATGTGTCCTATAATTACTACGTCCACCAACATTACTATTGGTCCCTGTATTTACAAGATTCTGAAAGCCAGCCACAGATTTAGTGTGTTGTGTTGAACATTCAGACTCTATAATATTTTATGATATATTTTTAGGAAAAATTAAATTTCTGATTAATATTAATTAGTTATTAGTGTTTGTTACAAAAATCAGAACTTGATCAATTTGAGAATACATATCTGGACCGGATTTATGATTTATCACATTGATTAAACTGAAGTTACAGCAAGGGGTGGGGGGGTGGGGGTGGGGGGGTACTTTTGGCAACTTCTCCTGTAGATCCTTTAGGTCATGGTCCTTGACAATATTAATATTTAACATGCTTTAAATATTTCCATGTCATTGCTCACAAAATGATTATTCTATTTATTTTTCATGGGTATTAAAGACCTTGCATACAGTCAGATGTTGGTTGTGGGTTCGATCCCCAATCAGCTCAAACAGATGCTCCTAAAAAAAATAACACTCGGTACTGGTTCTACCTAGGAAGTGGACTTAAGAGCAGTTCATTTAAACTTTGATCCTTCTTTGCAATCAAGCTAAAATAAATTAGTACAAACCAATTAATGATGGACGACTGTACACCTGTGTATTGATTACATGGTTACAGTAATTGGTTCTAATGACGGGGTGGGCAAGTGTAGGCACATGGTGACCGACCGTACAACAAACTCCAGCTGACCAAGGCGTGTATGCCACACCTGACTTAGATAATTAGGACTAATTAGAGATAATTAGTGGTAATGGATTTAGAAAAATTCTGGCAAGTCTGCTTCCTACCTGCAGTTGGCGTCTGCCAATGTTTCTCGGTTTTGTTCTTCATAATAACACAAGTATCTTCATTCAAATTGTATTACAGTCCGTATCTGATCACAATCTAAATGTTAGACAGCAACTGAGCTCCCGTCAGAGTAGGCATTATTTGATGGTTTCGGAATCATGACTGCCCATTGTGATCCTACTCATATAAAGCTATCAGTTCATGTATGTAAACTGTCCATCCAATCCAGATGTGTTGCATATAAACCATAGTTTATAAGTCATGGTTAACACCAATTCTATTGGGTTGGTAGAGGTCTTGATATTGTGTCTTTGGTTTGCACTGTAGCTAAGCACATTCCCTGTAGTCTGGTCTGTACATTTGTGTCTAGTTGTTCACAAATAATTATCTTCATATATATATCATACATTAAGAATGTGCATCTGAACAAATTTCCAATTGGAAATTTCGTTGTTGTGACTTCAATTATCTCCCTTAATAATATTAACCAGGAAAAAATGAAACCGCAGATATTTTTGACAAAAGCAAAATTGTACAGCATGAAATTGTGGTTATAAGTTAAGAGTAATATCTCATAATTACAAAACGAATTTTGACCTCTATATAATCTTTAATACGCAATATTTATTTTTTTTTTTTCAGAATTTTCACATTGCTTTTTTTATTTTTTAACCACCCATCCAATAATTCAAACACTATATGCCCTACTGGTCTTCGACTCGTGGGAGCATAAAAATCTGTAAAACTAACAACAAAACAAAGTCAGCTTACACGTAAGACAGCCACAGAGCTTATATTAATGACACTCTCCCCGCGTGACAGTCATTACTCATCAAACTTAAATTTTAATATCTCCAATATATTTAAATATCATCAATTTCGATATTTTCCTTTTTTTTTAAAGTATTTTATTCATTACTTTATATTACTGAAACATAAAACACATAGTTACAACAATTAGAAAGATTTATTTCTGACTAAGTGTTAATAAATTATTTATGACAACAAAATTTCGTTGAATATTAAGTCAAATTGAAACTGGCTGTATCTATAATATATGAGGCAATGTTAATAAGAAACTGTAAATTGGGCATCGTTAATAACATGCAGTATTAATATACTATAGCAACTCAAAGGGTGACAAAAAAAAAGAGGAAAAATAATGTAAGTTATATATCGATAATGATACTTAGAAGAAAGTTACTCTTTTCAAATTTTGTAAAAATACAGTGCACTTGTATATCTACTTATCTATTTTTTCTAGCGCTGTTCGCTTATAAATATTAAATACATCAATACATTTACTTTGTATAAACCTGTAAAACTTCTGCAAACTGAAAAATAAATTATTGGCAATTAAACAGAAAACATCTCCAAGAGACACCACGCAGCAAGTTTGATGACTTTTCACATCTCACACACTAATTAATTTTGTACTTTTAAAAGTCTTTTCCACATAATGCAGACATGCACTTCTGGAACACTGCACACATTGCCAGTGGATCTAAAAGTGTCCCGTTTCCATATATTGTCCTCTGTTAGTCCAAATATGCAGGAAAAAACATGGGGTTGACTAGATTTGGATGGTCTGACGATGTGCACACCTTCATTTTTGACAATTCCCATTTGTTGCAGTGCATCACTACACACCTTTATAAACTGTTATATCTTCATCTAATAGTCACCAATGTCATCCAAACCTGGCAGAACCCCTAAAAGTGTTCCAATGTTCTCATAACAAAAGTAATGTCCAACTGATTTACACAACTCTTGGGTGCAATAATTGTGCCATCATCACTAAGGGGAGGTAATTGGTAAGTGAGACTTTCACCAAACTCTTTATTAGAAAATTACATATGTAGGTGATGCAAAGAATAACCCATTATGTGAGCAGCCTCTTAATAATGTGCCTTATTTGTAATGGGGCATAGCTCCAGTAAATGGTTCAACGGCAATCTTATTTTCAATATATACCAGTTTATCCATTGTCATGTATGACAAAAGAAAAAGTGTCACAAATATTCCATTTTCACCAGATTTTGTCTGAACATAAAAAAGCCCTTGGTTATATGTTCACAGAGGTAAAGTATGATTGGATGTTTGAACAAGAGTAAATTGATTGATGATTGATTGACAGATTGAATGACTGATTGATTGACTGATTGATTATACAACCGAGGTCTTATAAATGATAACAAAAGTGAAATTTTACACACTGCCGTGTCATTTTTAAAGTTGCATCCGCTCAAATTATTTTATGGTAAGCATAAAACGCTAGGAAAATGCTATATATATGATTAATGATTGATTGACAGATTGAATGATTGATTGATTGACTGATTGATTATACAACCGAGGTCTTATAAATGATAACAAAAGTGAAATTTTACACATTGCCGTGTCATTTTTAAAGTTGCATCTGCTCAAATTATTTTATGGTAAGCATAAAACGCTAGGAAAATGCTATATATATAAGGATAATATGCCAAAATTGCTACTGTCTGTCAACTGTTACATCATAATGGCTGATTTATTGGCAAACTATATAATAAGAAAGAGCAATTCAACGAGACAATTTTCATACCTGTTTCACAATTTATATCTTTCATACAGTGATGACGTCAAACACTAATTAAACCATTTTCGAGAATAAAGTTTTTATATTTGCGCCATGATCTCGAAAGTTGGGAGGAAATATGCAAAACAGCCACACTTGTTTACGAATTTTATGGGGAAGGGGATTAGCGTCCCTTTCAACAAATTTTTAGTTATATTGTTACAGTTTTCTACTTGAGACAGTAATGTTGCCGCACTGGAGTATCATACTGCAGACACATAGTATGATACCTCACCCAGTCACATTATACTGACACCAGGCCACCAAGTGAGGAAGCTTCTGGCACCATCTTTCAAGTCTTTGGTATAACCTGAGCGGAGATCAAACCCACGACTTTACGCATGTAAGGCAGACGCTCTACCTCAAGACCTCCACTGCTGTGTAATATTAACTTAACTTTGGGGTTCAATCCCAGTTTGGGTCTTACCAAAGACTTGAAAAATGGTACTGGAATCTAAGGAAGTTTACATCTTACTCTAAAAAGTGCTTTTTAATTATAAAAAATATTTTTACAATGCTAAATTGTTTGAAAAAAATATCTATATATATAGCTTGTAACTGTTAGAGTAAGAAAAAAAAATCAAGTAAGGCCATTATAAATTAAATGCTAGATTATCATCCAAATTTTTCTTAAAAACGTTGAGGGTGGGAGTATTTTATATTTTTATTTTTCTATATTTTTTATGAAAATAAAAAGGGTCGTGCGGCATGAATATTAGGGTGCAGGCAGGGATGATAATCTAGCAATTAATTTATCATGGCCTAAGAGGGAATTTCACATGCTCCAAACTGTAATTACTTCACCGGGACCCTGGATAATGTAATGCCCCGTGGTCGTAACATTAATTGTAACACACCCTAAACTGTTACTACACGCTATATATCACCATGGTATTTACATAACAACTCACAAAACACTCCTCCAATATAAACATTCCCAGCTCTGGTTTATATATAATGATGCAAAACACATAGTTTCTCCTTCCTGTGTAATAACTGTCAACAATACAACTATATGGGCCTTTTTTTACCCACCCCTGAATAGACTTACCAGTATTGTAAAAAAAACAACACAAATTTGAATTTGAATTTTTTTTTAAAAATGGCGCCACGCTTTCATTTTATTTGAAGACTAATACGACAACACTTCAGTTTGAATATTTAAAAATAAAAAAAAATGCCAGGTCTTCCCCGCTCCCAACCCCCCTAAAACAGCATCGACATATACAATCTTTACAGTACCACACTCCCCGAGTTGGAAAAAAAAAAGAAAACTAATTAATTTTTTAAGAAACCCCAGGAATGAAAGATCATCCGAGACCAAAAACCAGAAGTGATGTATTTGTTGAAACACTTAAAAAAGTTACATATTATTTAAACAATACATTCCAGAATGTAGACAAAAATACACAACATCACTGCCAGATGTTTGCAAATTGGCTGACATTGATAAAACAGGAGCAAGCAGAATGCAAACACAATCTTTTTTACTATTTTCTTTCATTCTGAAGTTTGAATAATTTCTGGAATACGTATTATTACATTGTTACTGTCAGTACAACATAAAGTGCCGGTAACAAATGCACTCGTGGTTGTTTTTAAGGCCATTATAAATTAGTTACTAAACTATCATCCAAATTTTTCTTAAAAAGGGGAAGGATTTTACTTTTTATTTTATTTTTTTTTTTTACTATTTTTTTTTTTTTTATTATTATTTTTTTATTATAATTTTTTTTATTATTATTTATTCTTTTATTATTTTTTTTTATTTTTTTTTTTTTATGGAAATAAAATGGGTCGGAGGGGCATGAAAATTAAGGGGCGTGCAGGGATGATAAGCTAACAATTAATTAATGAAGGCCTAACCCTTAAATTACTGATTTTCTATAACAAATTTTCCTTAATATAATCATTCCTTTTTAGAAAAATCCAATTACCAGTTAATTAGGATGCTAATTAGACATTTAATGATGTAGACCCTAATCAGACATATACCTGGTCAGATCCGGGTCAATATAGTTCACAATTGGCATTGTAACAAGGCAAGAGTAATTAGTTAAAACTTATCTAACACCTTACATAGACTGGCGAAGAATCAAACCCACGACCTCTGATCCTGGGTCAGATGATCTACCACTGGATCACACATTGTACTGTAAGTTTAATATTCTGATGATGCCCCATCAAAGATTCTGGTAACAACACCCAGTTACATAAAACCAATATCAGACTGACTACCGAGTCCTAGAACTTTCCTACCTTTGATACACTAGCGGTTACCTAAATAACACATATTCAGTATGATATTATACTTGTTTTCAGGAACCCATTACTTTATGAACCTGTCGCAACATTTACCATGCGAGAAGCTCTACCCTGTCTTCTTGATGTACAACTCGGAGGGGAAACTGGGCGCCTTTGGCTGGGTATTCCAAGGACGCCCGATGAATTTCTACTCAAATGATAACATGGGCTGGTTTTACCTGACACCAGTCACCTATCCTGTAAGTATGAAGACTGCAACATTTTAGTTATCTTTATGTAACATTTCATAAACATTTTTTTTTCACATCCAAGTTGACTGTGACCGCTTTATGTCAATCATGTTTATATTATTTTTTTAAAGAGTTTTAATGCAATTTTTTAAGAGGGGGCGGTAGGGTAATGGAAAGAGTGTTGGCCGCTCATGCCAGAGGTTGCGGGTTTGATCCCAGTTCGACCTGATGCCTCCATAAAACTACACTCAGTACTGGTCCTACCCAGGAAGCAGACTTGAGAGCAGTTCATATAAGCTCTGGGCTTTCATCGCAATCGAGCTAAAATAAATTAGTATAAACTAACGCCATTTTTAACACATTTCAAGTAACATAATTATGGCATATCCAGTTTTATTGGTGCAGGAAGACTTAAATGAATCTGAGTTAACCACCGTCGTTGCCGCAAGTAACTGGCAAACTTTCTCACATAAATGTTTTTAAGTGAGCTGGACCTGAACCTCTGACCTTAGCAGTGAGAATGAGAGATCTTGCGATGACACCTTAGATATGTTTAGAATTAACCAATTTGTTATTAATTTGCTTCACGACCAAAAAACATTATATTTTTATTATTTTGCTCATTTCAGTTTATGTACGATACAAATATGCTACCAGCTTGTATGAAGAATGACAAATTCCAAGTATTTGGAATTCACGTTTATCTCCAAGACCACACGAAGCTTCTCTGTACATCTTCCTCGCACACCCACAACACCACGAGGTCCCACAACATAACCCATTCGCGAGGACAGGAACCAGCCACATACATAACAGCAGACACGAACGAAGGAAATAAAAACTCTAAATCAGAAAATAATGCTATTGACGCTTTCAACAGAAACAGAGGACAGACATTATCATGTAAAACTTGTGTTTTATTGCCAATTTTGATATTGACCTTTACAATTTTATTTTTAAAGCGAAACTTTCACTGACAGCTTCGGCATGCATTCCAATTTGAAATTCATACTCAGTGATTATTAACGGTGTCGGTACAGTGATATGAAGGACAGATAATTCACGGTATAACATAATTTGAATATTGATGGGAATCGTGAAATGTGCAACCATATATAGCAGTGATAAATACAAGATACGGTCAATCGGTCTCCATAAGCAGTGATCAAATCTAAAATTCATTACAAGCAGTTCACGATTAAACCCAAATAACCATCATGATGGTGGTCATCCGTAAAGAACATCCAAGAATATGGTGATCCGTAAAGAACAGTGATAAAATAAAAAATGTGGTCATCCATAAAGCACGTTGATAATACAAAAAATGCAGTAATATTCATAACAGCCAGTGATGAAATCTTCATTCAGCCATCAGTTGTAAGCAGTGATAAAACTCAAAATACAGACATCTGTAAAGTGTGGTAAAACACAAAATGCGGCCATCCACCAAAAACAGTGATAAAAATAATGGCCATATGAAGAACGATAAAACCCAGTACATGTATGTGGTCAGTTGTAAAGACCAGAGATAAAATCCAAAATGCAGTTATTCATAACAATCAGTGACAAACTCTACAATTCAGACATCAATTTTAAGCAGTTATAAAACCCTTCCTAAAGTTGTCATCCGAAATGAACAGTTGTAAAATCCAAAAATGTGACCCCACTGATGTGATTTTATTAGGATCACAATGAAGGGATTTTATAGGATCACACAAAAGTGATTTTTACTAGGATCAAACTGAATTGATTTTATGGGATCACACAAGTGATTTTAAAGGATCATTGTGAAGTGATCTTTATAGAATCACACTGAGGTGATCTTTATGGATCACAATGAAATGCTTTTATAGGATCACACTGAAGTGATCTTTATAGGATCACACTGAAGTGATCTTTATAGGTCACAATGAAGTGCTTTTATAGGATCACACTGAAGTGATCTTTATAGGATCACACTGAAGTGCTTTTATAGGATCACAGTGAAGCAATTTTATTAGGCTCAAACTGAAGTGACTTTATTAGGATCACACTGAAGTGATTTTATTTGGATCATAGTGAAGTGATTTTTATAGGATCACAATGAAGTCACAAGTAAAGCATCAGTTTCATTTTCACTGGAGACAATTCTTATAAAAATAAATCGTAATAAAGTATAAATAACATTTTCCACTAATGTTTATACAAATAAAAATTTAAAACAAAAAATGCCCTATCAATAATATAAATATGGTACCATTTATGTGCATGGGTTAAGTCAACAGCACAATTGTTTCATTTCTCTTGTTTCCCTCTAATAACAGCATTTCCAATATATAAGATAGACATTCATGGTTTTGTCAGTATGGGTTGGCTCCATGAATAAACATAAAGGCGCTAATGTTTAAAAAAAAATCCTCTCCTAATTTCCAAAGATATCAACAACTAAAGGAATCAAAGATGATATATTTTCAGCCCGATTATAAAAGGCCATCCTTAAAAAAATGTTTGTTTTGTTGTACTCTGACTCATTATTTTTTCATGGGGGTTTACGGTAAGTAGCTTTTCTTTTTTGGGACAGATTATGATTTTGCATAGTATTTAAAACAAAAATGGACAAAAATCTTGAAAAAAAAAAAAAAAAAATTAGACACTTTGAAAGGCATTAAAAAAAAAAAGTTAAGGTAGCTGTAGTTTTAGGTGAGTAGAAAGGAGAAAATAGTTAACAAAATTTTTTTTAAGGACGGCCTTATTAGAACTATCTTTTTTATATGTGCCTAAATTGAATATAAAATAAGGAAGTCGATGTATTGTAACCTCACACAACTATTGTAAATGATGTAAATATTCAACATACATTCAATCTTCATTTGATTTATATCTAAGTTACTTTAAAAAAAAATCCTTGATCGAAAAAAAAATTTCATTTTAGTTTCCATTTTCTTTTATTATTAATAAATTACAAAAAAATAACTGGTAACTCTATATGGCTTTATTTATCCAAAAACTAAAACAAATGAAAATAAAAAACTTTGTTTTGACAATTTCCAGGCCCATTCATCACCGATAATCTCAAACTTATTTTCAACAGCTGCACATTTTACGTTGTATATCCAATACATATGTTCGAAAATGAGTAAAAACAATAAGATGATGGCATGACATAATTTCCTGGTGGTAACTGGCACCACACATATTCTGAACAGAACAGCTAACCCTCCACCTACCATTTTATGTACCTGACATTTTTATCTATTCTCTCAAAAAGTATCAAAGTAGTTTTCTTTAAATTTGAACTAGAATAAGAAAGAACATTACGGCTATGTAACAGCAATACGTA